>JAWWEU010000005.1:23688364-23775293 GCA_035583155.1 Acropternis orthonyx | reverse complement strand
CCCGCTCCCAATCCCTGTCCCTCTCCCTGTGCCAGCCCCGCACTCACCGCCCCCTCCCCGCCGCCCCCGCCCACCGCAGCGCCCCCTGCAGGGCCGTGGCCGACGGCAGGAAGGGGCGGCGCGGGGGCCTCGCGAGGGCCGCCCGACCGCCGTGAGGACTGCGGGGAAGCGCCGCCCCACAGGGCTGCCCGACGCGCTGCCGGTGCGCGGGGAGCGTCAGCGGGGTGGGCGTCAGGAGAGGGACGGGATGGGGTGGATGCCCCGGGATAGGGATCAGGAGAGAGATGGGATGGGGCGGATGCCCTGGAGCTGCTCCTGGTACGGAGGACCCGTCAGATCACAGCTGTTAAACCAGTCAGAAAATGCAGCTGAGTCCTTGTACCCATGTGACAGACTTTCATTTTACCAAAGGGTAACTTGCTTTCTCCTCTCAGGTAATGATTTTCTAGACTAATCTCCTGTGATAAAACTGATAAGTTCTCAGGTATCTAATGCCATGTGAAAACAGTTTCTTTGATGTCTCTTACCAATTCTTGATTTAGAGATATAAATGCTGGTTAATAATCTCACTGTGATCCCTGAAGCAGACTGTGGGAACTGTTTTGTAAACTCCCATTAAAAACTTCTAATGAAGGTGTCACGTTAAGAGTAAATCCAGTTTATCTGTTGCATTAAATTTGGCAGAAACCCACCCCTGTTGCATTCCAGCTGCTCCTCAGATTCCGTAAGGAGCAGGGTCAGCTGGGCTTACACTCTGAGCAGTGGCCAGTTCGGCACTGAGAAGTGGAAATGCAAAGCCCGTGTGGCACTGGAAGGGGATGATCTTTAAGGTCCCTTCCGTCCCAAACCAGTCTATGCTGGTGATAAACACACTGTCTGCAGGAAGGCCTGTGAAGCCCTAAAATAAGAATAATAACACATTCAATTGGAAGGTGCCGATACAGCACTAAGGGCATGATCCCAAGCACAAGATGGCTTCCCAAATTTCCTGAGGAAGCACTTGCTACAACCGAATGTTCCAGCCTTACCCGCTAGGCATCCCTGGGGAGGAGGTAAGGACACCCCGCCGACAGTGCCAGGACACCTCTGACCTTAAGATGTATTTACATGGCTTCCTTCAAGGGAGGGGAAAAGGTGAAGTTACAGTTGATGTCATTTTCTGTTGAGGTGGAGTTTGACTTCAGTCATGAGCACACGTGGGGGTTATCAAAGCAAAGTTTGGTCATGGTTTGGGTCATTCCTTTGGCTTAGTTCCCGTTACCTGCATTGTTCCTGACAGAACATGATCACAGCACCTCCCTGCTCTGTCCTCGGTTCTGTGTCTGCACTGATTTCAGCAGGGCATGACCACCTCACCTCCATGCTGCTTCATCCTTTGTTCCCTGCCTCCCTCAGTGTTCCTGCTGCTCCTCAGGGTGCACACAGCGTGTCCCTGCTGAACTCCTGCCAGTGAACACATCGCTTCTTACTGAACTTTGTTTGTTAGTGTTCTCCCCAGGTGAAGAAGGCAGCCTTTAATGAAAAAGGAAAGCAGAACTGCAACACTTTCTTGCAGTCTGACAATCTCTTTGCAGCCGTTTGTGCAGCTGATTCTGCACCACACCATTCCCTGCTCCCTGCACAGCAGAACTGAACCGAGTGGCTTTTTGGTGTCATTGTAACACAGTGACTTTGCATCTTACTGAAGAAATCATAATCTGTAGTGTAGCAGATGTATGGGATGTGTTTTTGAAGAAGTAGCACTGGTTTAGGTGATGCAGGTTTTTGCATGAGGCATGAAAACAGGATTTGGCCCACTGGAAGCATTTCAAGTTCCATTCCAATTTTCATGAGCCACAGCTCCAATAATCCTTCCAAATCCAGTCCAAGAAATTTTATTCTGCTTATTCATTTTGTCTTCTAAGTACATAAATATTACCCTATATCCATTGACAAATAAATATTGGGGGTGATTGGTGAAATTCACCATGTTACTAATTGGTGTAGTATATTTGTATGTTAGACTACTTTGATACCATACGTGAAATGTTATAAATATATTCATGGTACTCCATATGCTGAGTGCTTCTGACATCTTAGAACAGGGAATTCTACAGCCTCTCGACTTTTAATCTCTTCTGTCAGTCTCGGCACATGTTACTTACAGGAAGAAAAATGACCCAATTTTGCCTTTTGCAGATTTAAGATGAGATAATGCTTTCTGCCAGCGTTGGGAAGTTAAGAAAATTTTTAGCATCAAAGGTTAGAATGAGCCATTATGAGAGCTGTCTTCCAGGCCTCAAACCTTGGAATCTGTATTGCCCCAGGGGTACCAGTCGGGGTTGGGTTCTGCTGGGAAGTGCTACGCTCCCAGTTTTTGTGTGCTTGAGCAGAAGGAATTAACCTGGAGCAGGGAGAGAGCCTGTGCCAGCCGTAGCCGTGTGGTTACTCTTGTGAGCAGTGTGGTGGGGCCCTTTCCCTGATGCACAGGCTCAGCCTGCCCTGACACGGCTTCACGGTTCCCTTGGTCCCCTTACATCAGGATGTTCCCGTGTCTGTGCGGTCCGGGCGGGCCCTGACTGTGCTGCTGGGCACACGGCCAGGGGCAGCGGATAGAGCACCCCCAAATCCCTACCAGCACGCCCTGAACCCCTTCTGGCATCCCCAAAGCCCTCTGTGCGCTTTCTAGAACCTCTTTAGCCCTATTAAAGCCCCTCCCAGTGCACGACGAGCCGTACCAGCACCTCTAAACCCGGCCAAACCTCCTCGGCGTCCCCGAAAAACATTTTAGTGCGCTTTAGCAGCCCAATATCCTTTCCAGGACTGCCTAAACACCAAATCCACCCTAGCACTCACCAGAAGAAGTTTAGCACGGCCAAACCCCTCCCAGCACCCTCTAAAATCCCTTCAGCACCAAACCCCCTCCTCCAGGTTATACCACCACGCAGACCGTCCCGGCTGGCACCCGGGGGGTTGTGGTGCGTCAGGGGTGCTGGGGAGGAGAAGGCAGTGACCGCGTGTAGCTGATGTTTTCACAGAAAACACATTAAAACTGGTTGCGAAGGGGCCCGCCGTGAGGGGAGCGGGGCGTGGCCTCAGAGGGGGCGGGACATGCGGGACAGGGCCCCGCCCACCGAGCCCGCCACGCCGTTCCCATGGCAACGCGTGCGGCGTCGCCCCCTGTAGGCGGCGCGGCGGCGGCTCAGGCGTTCTTGGCGGGCAGCCCCGGGCGCGGCGGCGGGGTCCTGCGGCGGGCGGCGGCGGGGCCGGAGCGGCGGCGGCCGGGCGAAGATGGCGGACGTGCTGAGCGTGCTGCGGCAGTACAACACGCAGAAGAAGGAGATCGTGGTCAAGGGCGACGAGGTGATCTTCGGCGAGTTCTCCTGGCCCAAGAACGTCAAGACCAACTATGTCATCTGGGGGTGAGCGGCGCGGCCGGGGCGCGGCGGGCGGGGGGCCGGATGGGGGAGGAAGTTGCCCCGAAGTTGGGAGCGGGGCCGGGGGTCCCGCCGCGCTCGGCCCGCTCCGCACCGCAGGGCCGGGCCTGCCGGGCTGGGACCGCGTCCCGCAAGGCCCCGCCGTGCCCGGGGGTCCCGGGGGCGATGCCATCCCCCGGCAGCCCGGCCGGGTACGGGAGGGCTCGCTGCCCCCCTCGGGAAGGGTCCCGGCCCCTGCTCCGGGCCAGCCGGACCGCCCCTCGGCTCTCCTGCCCGTGCCGCCCGCCGGGGCCGCGTCCTGCAGACTCATGCGATGAGGTGGCAGGAGGCACCTTCTCCCGAGTTTTTCTGGGTGTTGTGTGAAAAAGAGGCGTTATGTGGCTAAAACATTGTTTGGGCAACGCTCTCCGGCACACGGTGCGACTGTCGGGCTGTCCTGCGCGGGGACAGGAGTTTGGCTCGGTGACCCTGGGGCGTCCCTTCCAGCTCAGCGCACTCTGTGATTCCAGTGCCTTAGCTCTGGGCTGCCTCTGCCCTGCGGCTCTGGCACACCCGGACAAAGCCAGTGAGGGCCGAGCAGACACTCCCCCCGTGCTCCCCTGTGAGCCCCGGCGAGCCGGGCAGGTGCTCTGCCCCTACCTGAGGCCTCTTCCTGGGCAGGACCGGGCGCAGGCTCTTCCTAATTGGTCTTATCGGAACAAACAAGTAGAGATAGTGTCTGCGTGACTTAAGTGATTGTATTAGATAAAATGCTAATTTTTAGAAAGCTTCCCGAAAATGAGGGTTTGCACTTGTTGAGTTTTCTAGTATGGTGTGGGTTGCTCACAGTGCAAGGGAGTCCTTTGTTTGCCTTTCCTCAGAGTTTAGCAGCTGGTTGCCTTTAATATCCTCACTAGAAGGATTCCAATGAATCTCTTTCAAATCTAAGAGAAAGAAAATGCTTATTTTTAAAGGTCAGGTAGCAGGTGTTTCAGGTGCTGATTGAAGAGGGTATGTTATCCTGTGAAGCTTTGTGGAAAAGCAAAAGAACCTGCAGATTTCTCAGTAAAACCCTGAATTTGTTATTCTGTCTGACCAGGAATTATTTTTTTGTTTTGTTTTCATAATTATGATATGAATATTAGTGTCCTGACTTCTAGTTTGAGAAAGAGAAAGTAAGTAAACCTGTTTGTTTATCTTAACTTGCAGATGGGCTTTTTGTAGCTGATTTTACTTTGCACTCTATTTATAACTAGAAATGTGCTGTTTCATTACCTGTTTCAAGCTTTCAGAAATTAATTTTGGAGTTATTTGTGCTTTCTGGCTGAGTAGGGAATACTGATATCTAGACTGAAGGGGGAAAAAGAAAATTTAGATAAGCAGTTAAAAGTCTTAGTTGTATTTTTGCTGTGCAGTGTGTAGACAGTCATGGTGGTGTACTTGCTGCAAGTTGCTTTTCCCAAGCAACAGCAAGTACCAGTTAACCACACAGACAAGTTTCATTGCTCTTCTGTAGGGAACAAGACGCTTATATTCCAGCCCAAATGTACTCCTGCTCAGGAGACCTTGAATTAGACCCAGAAATCGTTACAAAAAGACAGCAGCTGGAGAGGAAAACTTTGTTAGGTGCTGTCAGGCAGCTTTATCTTCACGGTCAAGAAGGAACTGTGGGTCATCAGATGATACTCTGAGCAGAAGAGCAGCACTGACCTCATCATAGATGGCTGTGTACTCACCTCCTGTGGTGGATATGTGGTAGAATTTGGAAGGTTTTTGTTCGTTGGTTTGTTTGAGGTAAGTTAGTAAATCTTAGTTTAGACCAGTGGCTCCTGAACTTGTGATAGGATCACACTGCTGTTAGTTCACAACATTTCTTGTGAACCACTGTGGCTCTTTGCATGTCTCATCTTTAAACTGAAGACACTGTAAAACTGAGACCAGTTCTGCAAGCCATACTCAGGAGCTTTGTCACCACGGTTTAGGAGCTGTTAATTTACGTAATTGCCAAAGTTATGAGGAACATTTTCAAAAACTTGCAAAATTCAAAACCTTTTATGTGCAGGTCACTTAACAGGATCCAAAATATGCTTGCACTGAGTAGTTATTGGTGGCTTAGTCTTTCATGAAACAAACCTTGATTTCTGTTTTAGGTGTCCACAGCACGGTTGCTGTAACTGCATCTCCAGCCTGGAGAGAGTAATGGCAGTCCAAGCAGCAGCAGTGGCATTTTTCCCTGCTAGAATTAGAAGTAGTCCCACGAGACATTTAGCACTGACTCCTCGAGCAGCTCAGCTGGCAGAAGTCAGCAGTGCTGCCCTGCACTGCTTTCTCTCTGTGCTGGCACAAGTGTCAGCCAAATGGAATTGCTCTGGGGACTAAGCCAAGTGAGAAGTAACCTGAAGGAAAAAAAAACAACCTGGCAGGAGGGTGGCAAAAAGTAACTTTAATCCAGGTTAGTTTCCAGATAATAATTATATGAATACCCTGGCTGGCACGAGAAGAAGGCTAGATGGTCTGAGATGAAGTGTTTTGTATGTTTTGGTCTATGGCCCCTGAAGGGTGATTATAGGATCCGTTTCAAAACCAAAGGAAGGAATCAATCTAACAGAGAAACTTACTGCTTTGTTTGCCCAGCTGAGGGGCTTGTATGTGCAGCTGAGGAGTTTAAACATGGAGCAGCTGGTCCTGGGTATTGTCATTTGTGTGATACTTGACCTGCCTAGTCTTGTGCTTTTAAAGATTTCTGCTCTCTTTTGTGAATGAGACACAGGCCCTTAGTACCTCTGTAAAAATTTGGGCTTTGAAACAGGAAAGAGGAAATAAAGCAGGTAAAAATGAATAAATTCCAGGCACCTACAATGTGAAGGTGAATGGATAAGCAGAAAATAAATTTCTGGTGTTAAAAACAAGCAGGTGAAAACTCCTCTTTCATTATATAAACATTTTTTTCATTTTTAAGCTGGAGTTTTATTTTGTAAAGGTGCAACTCAAATTGTTTGCTTTAATGGTTATTACTGTGCTTCGTGAAGTTTGCCTCTTAAGATACTAATTTTTTTTCTTAACTAATTGATACCGTAACTAAATACGGGAAATAAAAGAATTAATTTCTGTTTCTACTTTGGATGTTTATAAATTGAATGAGGTAAGCTACCCTCAGATCTGCTTGCTTTTACTTCTCTGTTTATTGAGCAGGAGCACACATTGATGCTGAATTGTCAGTGTAGAGTTAGATTTTCTCCTTGCATTCAACTGCTCGTCCATCTGATGATTTCCTTTTAATGTGCAATATTTTGTCCCCTATTAAAACATGCTCTTAGAGCCATAATGAGCATGGTGATTTCTTGTGTGTGTGGCTGAAGTGATGAAGTACCAGCTGTGCTCTGCTGAGCTTTGGCAGTGTCCATGGCTTTGTAATACTGTATTTTCAAATTATTAGGTAAGAGTTCAGTATTTGTTTGCTTGTTTTTAAATTATGCCATTTATTGCTAAATATTGCTACAACTTGAATAGATGACGAGCTGGACCTTTATAAAATGCTCAGTGCATGTGGCACGCTTCAAAGAAATAATGTGTTATTCCAGCCTAGGATAATCTCAAGTGTTTGCTTTAAAATGAAGTGACAACTGTGTCACGTGACATCGTGGCTTCACTTCAGAGCCAAGCCTGTGTGGAGGAAGCTTTTGTTTCTGCCAATGCTCCGAATATGTTTAGATACCACCTTATCAGAGATTGTTACTGTTTCTCTGCTTACTCAAACAATTTCTTGCTTGGAATCCAGTTCTGTTGGTGCTGGTTGTGCAGCCAAGTTTTGGTTTCTTTAGCAGTTGAAAGATACTTTGTCTCTTCCCTTTCTCCTACAGCAACAAAACATACAGCATCCCCCACCTCACTCAGGCCAAGTTTTTGGAAGGAAGAAACCGTGGTAGAAAGATCCTTTATTTTACAGTTCTACTGGTATTTTGAATCCCTTTTTTCTCTGTGTTATTCATATATTGTTTTTTTTTCTCAGGTATCATTAGGAAGGGGATGTTTTGAACCTCACTGCTTGTAATGAGTTCTGAGCAGGTTATTGGACACTCTCCATCTTGCTAATTTCAGAAAAGTAATTGCAAGCAAAGCAGTAGTGGCATTAAATCTACAGTATCGAGAAAACAGATTTAAACTTCTCTTGGTTTAGTAGATGTTTGTGTAGGTTCATTAAAGTTGTGGCTGAGTACTTTTTATGTCCTCTCCCTTGCCCCAGAGAGGTTGGCACTTCTGTGGTACATGTTCTATTTTGATGCTGATGGTGAGCCATGAGTAAACCTGCTGTGGTTAGAGGGAAAACTCCTTCTTAGGATTTTAATGGAAGGGTTTCTTCCTAAAATCTCTTGTTTGATGAAAATTCTGTCCCAGTCTTAAATTTTAGAGCTTTGGCCTGATTTTCTGATGGCTTGCCTTCCTCAGGTTTTAAAGTGAGCCAAACTGGTTCGAGATGGGGACTGGGCAGTGTGAGGAGCTGGGGTCCTTGGCAAGTCCCAAGTGGGCAGTGGAATCACTGCTCTTGCTGCTTTCCTGGTGAAACTGCCTGCCAGGTCTGCTTCTCAGAGCAGTTGGAGTATTTAGGGAGTAGGTTTTGTTTTGAAACTTGGACAGGCATTGCTTCACCTACAAAATCCTTTAGTAAGAGCATAATGGGTGAATGTGTGTGAAGGGGGAATTATGTTCAAGGTACATGGAGCCAAACTGAAAGTAGGAGTTTTATTGTTTGGTGGGAGGGGCGGTTGGCTTTTTTTGTGGGTTTGTTTTTGTTTTTGTTTTGTTTTTGGTTTTGTTTGTTTGTTTGTTTGTTTTTTGTTTTTGTTTTTTTTTTTGCTAATTGTTTCCTTTTAGACTTAAAAGGTGTCTCTTTGAAACAAGCTGTTTGAAAGCTGAGATGGAACTTGATGCTGTCGGGTTGCTCTGATTTGGTTTGACTTCAGTATGGGAGCGCATTGTGACTTTGCAGTCCGTTGTGGTTTTGCTAATTTTGTGTGCAATTGGTTTTTATACCACTCCTTATTTTGACCTTTTGGCAGCATTTTGAATGCTTTGCTCCCTAGACTCCATGGAATTTATATATTCTGAGTTCTTCAGTGTGCTTTCTCTAGGGGTGAAAATTCTGTCCTGTTATACCTGAAGAGCACGTAGTATTTTTTTTCACTTGCAGTTCAATTATGTTTTTCAGGCTGTCCCAAATAAGGTAGACAGTTTTTCATAATAAGCACATGTGAGATGTGAATGTCTACTTATGGTTTCCCAAGTCTTGCTTGTTTATTTTACAATCCATCGAGCTCTTAGTTTGGCTTATTTTGGGCAGTTTATATAATTTGTTCAGTGAACATGTATCCTTTACCTGTATGTTTTAATGCAATTGATAGTTCATTAGTTGGGCGGTGCCCTGATAATATCACCACTGCTTGCTCTCTGAACTGTCTTCGGAAAAGAAAAAAGACCTTTTCAAAAAAAGGGTGTGCTTGAAACAGAGATGGAGTGTTTAAATGTTACTATTTTTGTTTCACTGTTTTACAGGACAGGGAAAGAGGGCCAGCCCAGGGAATACTACACTTTGGATTCTATCTTGTTCCTGCTCAATAATGTGCACCTTTCCCATCCTGTGTATGTCCGTCGTGCTGCGGTAAGAGCACCAGACGAAATTTGACTTTGTCTACAAGATAAGTAATATGTGTGCAGTTATTTTTGGGGAATGATAGTAGAACTGAGGTGTATGAATTTGGCTGTGGAAGGAGAAGATAGGCAACAAGGTGTGCAAGTGCATGTGAGAGTTTAAAATAAGGATCATGTGACAGTCCCTGTCAAGATGGAGTATTTTTGTTCATAATTCACTTCCTAAGAGATTATCCCTTCAAGCCACCAGGTTCCATTTACAGCAAGAGTCTGTCACCCAAATATTAACATTAGTCAAGTTTTATTTCTTGATACTTGGTAGACATAGTTGTTTCCAGCACTGTCTATTTCAGGAATACTTTTGTCCATCTGTTCTGTTGTACAATCCCAAGCTAGATGATCTTTTAGTGCCTTGAGAGGGCAAGGATCAGCAGAGTGGAGAAAAGTACAGCAGAAGAGCTCTGGAGTGGGCTTGGAAATACGCCATCTAATTAAAGAAATTACTACATAAGCTTTACAAATAAAGATGGAGGAATTCTCAAAGGAAAAAGTCCTTTTTATTCCTATTTGACTGTTTTCCATGAGCCCACTCTTCATCTTCCCCTGTGCAGTGTGGTTACCTGACACAGCAGTGATGCATGTGGTACATCCTTGAAATAGCAGAATGGAGATACTTAATTTCTGTGTATCAACATAGACTCCTGGCAGAGAATTGTGTGTGTTAAAAGTTAGTTCTTAATCTAACTTGCATGTTTGAAGTGAACAAGGAAAAAGGCTGTCCTCTCTTTTTGGTTTTATAGCAGACAACATGTTTCATTTTGGGTAGATGAACATCCTCTAGGATGTAGTTGCATTTTTAAGCTTGACAGTTAAGCTTTCTTGGGTCGCAGAACACATGTTCCTGTCTTTGTGTGAATGAGTAATTTTCAATAAAAGTGAAAAATCTTCAGCAAGACACTGTGAGGGAAGAACAGTTTAATGGCATGTCTTCTATCTTTTCAGACTGAAAACATTCCTGTGGTAAGAAGACCTGATAGGAAAGACTTGCTTGCATACCTAAATGGGGAAACATGTGAGTGATGTGTTCTTTTGCCTTGGACACATAGTGCTCTTTACTGCTTCATATTCATGGTACAAGTGAGGGGTAGGAGGGGAAGAGTGGGTAACAATGGTCAGTCTGCATCTTAACTATGTTCGTAGTTATTATTTCTTGTGGTTTTTAATTTCTGAAAATTTTTAATTTCTGAAATTAATTGTTTTTATGATGCTTAGGAGCTGCATTCCTATATGCAAGTTTAGAAGTGAGCTGCTTTATTACTATTAACATGCTTTGGTCAATACTTACGTATTAGAATGCTTAGGATGCATGTTTTTCCTTCTCTAGACTGTGGGAAGCTTTCAGTAATACATTGATCTTGACTGTGAGAAACGTGTGGGATAAAATCTTCAGTAAAATGTATTAAATCACTATTTTGTCAGTCTGGAAGATTGACCTAGTGTTTCATCGTCTTACATTTTTTGTTAACAATGTTCAGAAAAAAGAGGTTTCTCTGAGAAAAAGATAAATATCACTTATCTTTGTAAGTTGCTGTATTTTGTTGGTGGTCTTAAAGCTTTAAGTGTCTTGGAATATGAGATTATTTCTTTAATACGGGCAGTAAACCCATTTTTTATATATATTTCAAAGGGACCAGCAGGTTGTCTTTATTCAGAAAAACTAGACCAACTGGTAGATCTTGATTCCAGATTCTAATTATCATTGTGACTCTCTTTTCCTTTGTGGTATATAGAGATCATAGAATCACTGACTAATTTATGTTGGAAGGGACCACAAGAGGTCACCTGCTTCAATCCCCTTTTCAAAGAAGGGCCAAATGACCTTGAGCAACTTGATCTGACTTTGTGTTCAGTCAGGTTCTGAATATCTCCATTCCACTGGTCCCAGCGCTTGACCACCTTTGTTACCTAATATCTAGTTAGAATTTCCATTGCTGCAGCTTATCTCTTGTCCTTCCTTCTTTTGTCATTCTTTCTTTTCTACTCAAATATTATGGCTAATATTTTGTATTTAAACTAAATATTCTGTTTGATTACAGCAACCTCATCAAGTATAGACAGAAGTGCTCCACTTGAAATTGGTCTTCAACGGTCCACTCAAGGTACAATTTAACTGAAAAATAACTTAGATGTTTGTTTTATGAAAGTCTACTACAATCTTGAATTTTTAATGTCCTCTCTTTCTTGTAGTTAAAAGAGCAGCAGATGAAATATTAGCAGAAGCAAAGAAACCAAGAATAGAGGTAATGACAGTAACTGTCATCAATACAAACTGGGAGGGGGTGGTGGTAAATTACAGTATTTATTTCTTTTGGAAGAAATTCATCTGGGTTTCCTGTCCTCTGGGTGCATACAGGACTTTTCTTAGAGTGAATGTGAACCAGCAGGAGTT
This sequence comes from Acropternis orthonyx, assembly GCA_035583155.1. Taxonomy (NCBI): domain Eukaryota; kingdom Metazoa; phylum Chordata; class Aves; order Passeriformes; family Rhinocryptidae; genus Acropternis; species Acropternis orthonyx. Next base: position 23,763,803 of record JAWWEU010000005.1, on the reverse strand, counting down.
AGAATTAAAGCCTCTTATTTAAATATGGAATTTTGGTTACTGGATCTGTGTTGTAGTATGAAAGGGAAAAGCTTGACCATGTATCTCTTAAGGACCCTTTGCATTGTTACCTGCCTGCTAAGATGGGATGGGAATAAAAGTGCTGTGTAATGACTTAGTACAGTTATTTGCCATCCATGAGTCGGCATTATGACTTACATGCCAGTCATCTCTGTCAGTGGTGACTTGTTTGTTTTACCTGCTATTTTGGTCCCTTTCATAGCAGTATATGAAACTGGCCATGTGATTACTATTTTATGAAGCTGTGTCTTAGGTAATTAATTGAACAGTGTATTTTCACAAGTGCCTCTTCAATAGAGGCAATGTGTCTAAGTATTACACACCTTGTATTACTGAACTCTGCCTGGTTTTAAAAACTGAGTTAGTTTTTCTTGATAATTTATTTGAAAAGTACGTTACCCCGTTGTGTCCTCTGAGTTACAAATCTGGCTGCATGCATTTTCAGAGTACTGGGGCTTTAGGATTCCCCTTAAAAGAAGAATTATCAAAATACATAAATTCTCCAGTTCAAGAATTGGATTTGAACATTGTTTGTGCTTAGCTATAACTGCATAGTTATTATAAAAACTTTATGCATTCTTAATGGCACATGAGCAGATGATTGCTGTGAGATGACCTATTGGTGGTCTATAGATAGTATGTTTTGAAACTATTATCTTCATCACCATAATTTGGATAATCAGGAATTCTGCATGTAATTGTAATGAACTTATGGCCATCTTCTCTTTGTTTAATTGCTGCTCTGGCAGTTCTGAGTCTGTGAAGTCTGTTTTAAGTTAATGGGAGATCAACCCAATGTAGAGATTCCAGGGCTCTGCTGATGTATGGGCATGAGTGGTTTTGCTGTGCTTCAGCCCTTCCAAACAGCGTTTTAGCAACAGAACAGGCTTGATGCTGATTTTAGTTTTGTGAAGAAACGAGACAGATTGAACACAAGTAGTACTGACATTAAGAAGCTGAAAAGATGGAATAAAATTACATCTCTCTGCTGGTTTCTCAGATTACATGTCTGTCTCAAAACTGGCTTGAGTAACTTAGAGGCTTCCTTACTTTTGACTTGTTTTTTGTATTTCCTAAGAATGCCATTTATAAAAATACTGCATCGAGATACAACAATTCTGAGCAGTTCTTTTCATTGAAAATGTCACTGATTAAATATCTGGGCAAACTTAAATGTCTGATAAATTTGCCTTAAATAGGTATATGTGTGTATTTGTATTGTCTTACCTGAATATGAGCATTGTTTGTCAGCTTTAAATTCTCTGAGTGATTATTCTATTGTTCTCAGTTGTTGTTTGAGCAAGGCTCTTTACAAGGGAAGGGTTGTTTCCTTTTCATTATCTTATTTATATTTTGTGGTTCTTGAGAGGAAATTTCCAATAGTTCATGCTGGTGCACAGATCAAAACAATTGGAAATACTGTGCTTGCAAATGGAAAGAAAATACTTCTGAATAGCTTTAATTCTAGTTGTATTAATTTTTTTAGAAGACAATGCACAAAAATTTCAACATTACAGTTAAACATTCCTGTTCCTTCTAGGATGAAGAGTGTGTGCGCCTCGACAAGGAGCGCTTGGCAGCTCGGCTGGAAGGACATAAAGAAGGTATCGTGCAAACAGAGCAGATCAGGTAGGATTACTTTCTCTTATGGGTAATGTTTAATGATAGGACAGATAACAATTCTTTTGCTGTTCAAGGCAGTCAGTTTTACTTCTGTCCAACAGCTCTCCGTGGAAGTTTTGCTCCCTTAAATACTCTCATTAGTAACACCTGAGGAGTCAGACCTTCAAATGTTTATGATAGAGCACATTTGAGTCATTTGTAAAATCCATAATTACACCTAACCACATGAAAAATATGTATTTTGAGTTACTTTTTCCTCTCTGTCTCTTGTACAGATGTACTTGAAAGGAAACTGGGAAAAAAAGAAAAGAAATCTTATTGTCATACCTGGCTTAAGATCAGAAAGTATAAGGATCAAAAAAATCAAAAAGTACACATTTTTTGGTATAAGCTAATCATTTGGATGCTGGCTTGAGTGTATCACAGCTTTGTTTTGGAGTTGTGAGGCAGTGCTACAGTGAGGATTACTGAGTAGCGTTTGTAATGACTTAATAGTGTCTATTTACTGATTTTTTAAATGTAGAATGTTAAACGCTGGCCCTTAAAAAAAACGTACAAACAACATTTACAGGCAGTGAGTTGGAACTCCATGGTTGACTCTGTTGTTACTTTGTTCAACGGCAACACAGAAAAGTTCCCTTTCCCTTTAGCTGTCAGGGAGAATACTTCACAGCCAGTACTTACATTAATTTTTTTAGTGTGTTCTCAAAAAAAACCCCCAATATAAAATTGAGTTGTGTACGGACAGTTAGTATTGTGCAATTCAGTCTGTTTTTTTTTTCTTCAGCTCACTTGCAAAACAACAGGGTTCTCTGGCAACCAAATTCTGTTCTTACAATTAAAAGCAAACAGATGAAGATGTTGTAGTCTTGATTCAAGTGAGCTCCCTCAAACAGATTAATGTGACAAAGTTACTACCATCTGTTGTTTGTTGGCCTACATGCTCTGAGAAGTTAATGCATTTTCCAAGTGACCAAGTCCACCCAACAGCACCTCAGCCAAAATTTAGATTAATGCCTTGAAAGCCTCAGAGCAGCCAGGGGTTGGTTGACTGTACAAAAAATTGTAATCCACTAAAATTAACAGCTGAAAGTCAGATGGTATTATAAATGAAATAGTCCCGATGCTTTACTTTGGTGTTCTTTACCTTTGTTTGTTATAGTTGTGATTTTTGGATGGGTTTTGTGCTAATACAGGGTGGAGTCTTTTGTCAGAAGTTTGATTCTCATGCCCAAAACAGCAATGCCAAGCACATATAATCTTCCATTATATATAAGGTGACTATTTTGTGGTTTGTAGCATAGCCATAAACTTTAGGCAGGATGAAGTTGCTCATTCACAAATTCTTTCAGAAGAATTGTTTGTGCAATTATTCAGTTTCTGCTGTTATTGTTGCTCATTTAGGTCCTTGTCTGAAGCCATGTCAGTGGAAAAAATTGCTGCTATCAAAGCAAAAATCATGGCAAAGAAAAGATCCACTATCAAAACTGATCTGGATGATGACATAACTGCTCTTAAACAGAGAAGTTTTGTTGATGCTGAAGTGGATGTAACCAGAGATATTGTCAGCAGGGAGAGAGTATGGAGAACAAGAACTACAATCTTACAAAGCACAGGCAAGGTAATGCTCTGGATACCGAGCTGGTCTTACAGTCCCAGTGACAAACTGCATTTTTGATCTTCTATCTCTAACTTGTTAATCATAGATGACTGGGGGAGATTATGCTCAGTGTTCCATATAAAGGTGGGCTTGGAGGGCTGTTGGCAGAGTGATAGAAAAGTTTGTTCTTATCACTTTGCAGTAAGCCTAGGTTATATCTCAAAATACTTGCTTCAGCCGTTTAAAAGATACCAAGTAATCACTTAATTCCTCTTAAACAAAGCTGGTTTGAGCCCTACAGTTGGGAGGGCTCTATGAAAGTACCTGTGCGTTTGAAATGGGCAAAAGTGGGGAGTAATTAATAGAAGTAGCAACACGTGTACATTGAAAGTCCAAAGGCTACTGAGCTGTGGAAGACACCAAAGAAATAAGGAGGGAAGATGCTAAAATGAACAAAACCAGAGTGTTACCACGAAGAGGCTTTTGTCTATGTTTTTGTCCCTTCACGCTACTTTAATCCATGGCTTTGGCTACACTTGGTTATGTGCCATCCAGACCGTAGTTGCAAGCACAGCTCGCAGCTTTCTCTTTTTGGACAGTTAGGCTTTCTTTATTGCAGAGATACTTGGCACTAAATTTCTCAAGCAGTAAGTCAATTTCTGAAAGGTTGCAAATGTCTGTTTTCCCGAGGTTATTGTCAAACTGAATCCTTTGCCTTCACTCCTTCTTTCAAGTACTGTCACAGGAAAATAATGTCTAGAAGTAAATGAGGTGTCAGTTTGTCTTATTTTTAACAGCATTTTACATAACTCTCAATTTCATTGTGCCATCCCATAGCATTAGTGATAGAATAATTTAATTCCTGAATGAGGGAGTAATTACTAGGTCTGTGGCACCTACCTGTGTGCTACATAAAGAGTGAGTGTTGCTTCTTTGAGTCTGAGATTTGTAGTTACCTTGCCACTTGATGTTTGAGTCATTGGAAAGATTTGTGCTGAAGGAATCTGGGTAGCTCTTCCTCCTTTTGTGAATCATTCATGACATTGCTATCTCAACGTGTCTTCCAAATGAAACTCGCAAAGACACTACAGAAAGAGATGGATGTTTTTTTTATAGTATCCTTGTAATAATAGTGAGATGAGGTAGTGATTTTAAGCAAAACATAGGGAGAAAGACAAGAAATGAGATGAAGTTTGTTCTTGGACTCTAGCATGCAGTTACTTGGATGAGCCTGGTGAATATGACAGGCGTAACAGCCAATCTTTTATTTCGGTTTGTGCAGGATTGCAGGAACATTCTTGATAGCTTGGACAGAAATCATCGAATGTTAATGTTTATATTTTCCAACAAGTAACAGTGAGAGTAAGTAGATGGGGAAACATCACATGTTACTGAGGGCTATGATTTATCCCAGAACAGCTCAGGGCTTCTTTTGTTTGTAGTTTGGTTGGGAGGGATTTTTGTTGCGTGTTTGTAGTCTTTTTCGTGTGGTTTTTTTTTTTTTTCCTTTTTTTTCCTCTATTTCAAGAATCTTTGTGAAGACCTTCTCAAAAGTTGCTGAAACTCAGATACGTTGTCTCAGGCAGATCATTCCTTCCCTGCTTGCCTGTTCATTTAAAGAATTTTGATCAGGAAAGCATGATACTGCCCTGGAAATGCTGTTTTTACTCCTCTGTATGATCGTTGAATTGCTGATGTGCGTGATAGTTATTTTTATTGTAAATTTTCACTATCTATTTTGTATGGATTTATCTCCCTGAAATGTTTAAAACCAAAATTGACTTCAGCAGTAGTTTACATCCTATATAGTGCGTACCTTTTTAATACCTGTATTGCTTTGGGACTCCTGTGTGAATGGTGACAGAGAGTGAATGTTCCTAGATGTCAATTGTGTTGTTTCTTTCCAAATATTGCTTCAGTCCAAGGCACCTCCTCAGCCTCGCCTTTCCACAGAGAAACACTCCTGTGTGTGAGCTTTCCCAGTAGTTAACTATATAGTTAACTAAGATGCAGAGATAGCTTAAGATGCAAAATGGAAAGACTGGGAAGATCAGGCCACAGTAAAAAGAAAATCCCTTGAGCTGGTCAGCTTTCTGGCAGGTTTCCTCTGTTTTTGAGCAGAAGAAAGTACTGATTCCTTCAGTAATATGCTCCTCCAAGTTCCATGTAGATAGCAATAATCTTAAGTATTTACTGTTTCTCCTTTTAGACACACTTCCTGATCCTGAAGTCTGCTTTATAGAACTGTTCCAGGGTTTTTAGTAAGTCTCCAGTTATGTAGTGTTCTTTTTTAACATCTTGAGAAGTTCTCATGATGCTTGCATTCTGCCCTTTTAGGTGCTGCTTTTGTTGATAGCATCTTCATTGTTACAGAGCTTCCCTTGCTAAATTGTAGGAATGAATTTTTCCTGGCTGTGGGGGTTTTTGTTTACAAGAAGGTTGAATTTGAATGCATCAATACTGCTGTTGCAGAATGTTGTTCAGCAGCTGCCTCTCTCAAGTGTGTACTGTGGACTAAATCAGAGATTTTTTTTTTATTTTTTTTACTTTTGTGATTTGGCCAGTTGCTCCAAGAAGCAATTACTTACGATAGCCAAAGAATTAATCATTACATCACTTCCCTTCTTGACACTTATCCAACCTACTGAGTAATTGCCATCTCTCTTAATCAGTGGTTTTTTGTTAGGTAGTCTCTGTACTGTCCGATTCATATTGGCAATATAGCCCTAGTGCTCCCGTGATCTGGGACAGGGTATCACTCATTTACTGTCATTCACTGGTTGTCATTCACAGTTTATTTGACTCTTAGGCTTTCTGTAATGCATCACCCAAGTCCTTTATCTTTCTGACCCTCTCTGTTACCCTCTTTTGATCAGATGTTGCATGGATCCCTGGCTGTTTTTTTAGTGATTTTTGTGAAGTTCCTATTGTTTGTAAAATCAGACATGCCAGTTCACTTGTCCTCTTATGTTTTTAAGATTTCCGGAATTTGCATTTGTCTCCTTGCTTATTTTCATGTTTTACTTAGAACTTTTTGTTCAGGTATTTTTCCATAGTTTCCTCTATGAAGATTATGCAGTTCTACCTTCTTTTGAAAATAGTGTTTGATTTAATCCGTAGTGGATGAGTCATCCTGCACTGTCTGTTTTAAATATCTGTTGGCTTTCCCCAAGTCTGTAGTGTAGTCTTCTAGAATTTTATGAATTATGTTACATTTTTATGTAATCACTCTTCAGAGCCACTTTGCACCTGTTTAGTCTTAAGATTTTTTTCCCCTTCTCATAGTAGCTTAATTTTAGAACTATTTGAGAGTATATATTGTTTAAAGCAATTTACTTTCATGTTTGGCTGAAGGCATACAACACAATGTTGCTGTTTTGGTGAGTCCATGGACAGTCTAACCAACTGAAAATGTAGTCGGATTTCAAAACAATGAAAGTCCTTGATGCTAGAGGTGCTTCTGACTTCCTTTTCTAATATTTTAACAGCCACAAATGTTGAGGGCTTAAAATTCATCTTACCTGTTTGTCCTCACTCTTCATGCAGCTCATTCTTGACCTTCACAAACATACACAAAAATCAGAATGAGGGAATTGCTGCCTGCAGACCCAATACAGCTGTATCTGCTGGGGGAGAGGAGCAGGACAGGTGTAAAGAGAGAAGTTTAAAGAAGAAAAAGTGAAAATTGTTTAGTCTGTAAATTGATACTTAGACAAGGTGTCTTTCTGCTTGAAGTGTTTTCACTGGTGTTTTTTGGTGGTCTGTTTTGCTTGAAGCAGACACAGTAACTTCAGTTGCTTAGTCATGAGTGATTTCTTGGTAATGAGGACACACCATTGCGTATGGTGCTTGTTTCTGTAGAGCAGGCTAAGTTTGCCTTATTTTTATATTGTCTGAAGATAGCTCAGAATTAGCATTGATACTTTCCAAACTGCAAATATTAGGGGAAAATATGAAAAAAATATTACTGTTCTAACTTTGTTATTGAGAGAACCTCTGTATATAAAGCTGGATATCTTCTCAGGTAGCTAGAGTTTTGAATCCATATAGAATATTTACCATCTTAAGTGTTTGGAATGTTTCAGTTCTGTTGTGTACATGTTTTTAGATAAATATCTGTGTTTCATAACAAAACAAATCATTGAACACCTAGGAAAAAATCTGTGTTTATACAGAAATTGATTCCTTCCTTTCACATCCTTCCTCTGTCTTTCCTTCCTAAATAACCCTTTGGGTTTTATAATCTCCTGTAGCAGGCTACAGCAATCTTTTCTGAAGGAAAAAACCTCCTCATTGCATCTCTACTGTAAATGTATTTAGCACTCGAATTCTTCCTGTGGAAAAAAATTAAAGTAGACTAAGGAGGAGCTTCAGCATTCACAGGTGTATGTGGAGAGTATGTTTTCGTCAGTGACTGCTGATGTACTTAAGTGATTTATATTTAGTTATTTATTTTTAATCTCACAGGTTGCTCAGAAGTATTTCTTAGATAAGCAGCATGGTAACCGGGTGGGTTGGGTTGAACATGCTCCACTTATGTGTATAGAGAATTCTTAAAGCTGGGATCTTGGAAATGCACTAATACTGGCCTTGTGAATTTATAATTTTTTGGAATAAACTGGGGTTCTCATATGAATAGTGAGCTCTGAGCATTTCAGATGGCCTTTTTAAAAAGAAAAAAACATTAATCCTTTGCGTTTTAGAGTGTGGTGGGTTGACCTTGGCTGGATGGAGGACAGGTGCCCACTAAGCTGCTCCCCTGTTCAGCAGGATGGCTGGGAGACAATCAGATGGAAAAATGTGTGGGTCAAGATATAGGCAGTTTAATAAAAGCAAAGGCTGTGTGTGGAGGCAAAGGAAGACAAAAGATTTATTCTCTACTTCACATCAGCAGGCAATCTCTAGCCACTTCCTGAGAAGCAGGGCTTGAGTACACCTAGGAGTTGCTCCAAGAGACAAATATCATAATAAGAAATGCCCCTCCTCCCCCTTTCTCCTAGCTTCTGTTGCTGAGCAGATGTCACACGGTAAGGAATATCCCTTGGGTCAGTTTGGGTCAGCTGTCCTGGCTGGCTGTCCTCCCAAGATCTTGCCCACCCCCAGCCTACCGGTGAGGAGGGAATGCTCGAGGGACAGCCTTGGTGCTCTGCCAGCACTGCTCAGCAGTAGCCAAAACACTGGGGTGTTACCAACACCTTTCTGGCTACCAATGCACAGCACAGCACTGCAGGGGCTACAGGGGCAATTAACTCCATCTCGTCCAGACCCAATACATGGGAATATGCTACAGATTATTGCTAAAATGTCACATTTTGGCTAGCACTCTTCAGTCATATTTTCTTACGGTTGCAGTGTAGTAGAAATACCTTTTCTCAAGTGTACTCTAACCCTACTTAGAGGAGAAATAACATAATCCATCCTGTCAGATGTGTGGGAAAGCCAAAGGCTATAGCACATAACCTTTCTACATCTCTTCAGCTGCGAAGCTGGAACAGTGGCTGCACACACTTCATGTAGGTGCGTCCAGGCAGGCACTTGTTTCTGTATCTGTGAGCAGCAGCTGCACGGGGCTGGACCAGCTGCTGCTTTGGTGCATTTCTCAGCTTTTAAAATGTCTGTAAACCCTATCTCTGCTGTCTTCCTTGAGCCTTGTGTCTTTTGAAGACACTGGAGGCACTAGGAGTCTGGAGTGACCTGTACGGCAGTTTAACATTGTCGCCTGCCTGGACAGGTTCCAGGGAGAAGCATGGAAGTGGAATCGTGTAAGTTGGCCAGGAAAAATTGGAATTTGAGGTTCATATTTTTCTAATGGAGTTAGCTGTGCACAGAATCAAAGAAGGATTGGATGAGGTCTCCCTATGCAGGTATCTGTTAAACTGTTAACTGATCCCATACCAAGTTTTATGTGAAGCTCAGTCCCTCTAGTTTCATAACCTTTGCATCATGAAGTTGTATCTTTTTGTCAGTTTAAGATTGTTCCTTTAAGTGCTTATTACTTGCTAGGTCAAGGTTGAAATACTGAAGCAGTGGTCTGGTTTATTTCTTGCTCTTGCTTCTCTGCTTCAGAGTGATGAATTTGATTGTCTCACAGTCTGGGTAACTAAACTCTTCCTGCTTAATATTTACAAAAAACTTAAGACAATATTCTAAACTACAGTTTTTTAAAATATAGAAATTGTTCTTTTTCCTTTCTAATACAGTAGGAAGTAAGCTTGACTAAAATACAATATTTTCCTGGCTTAATCCTTGTACTTGTATATTTTCTGTTTTTCAGTGAAAGACTTAGACTAGATTATCCAGCACATTTCCTTAAGTTTTGTTCTGAAAGCATGGGAATCTTATTTTTATAACAAGCAAATTCCTTAAATAAACAACTTTGCTTTTTAAACTTTCATAGGTTTTCAGATTTTACACCTTTAGTCATTGCAGCCGTGTTGTAATGTGCTAGTTATCTCTACGTTTTTTTTGGAAACAAGTAACTCATTGTCCATTGTATTGTTATCCATAAAAAAAGATATTAATACATAAGGGAGTAGACTCAGATCTAACTTAATTTCATTTATCATGACTATGAGTTTTATATATTAAATTCAATAATCTTGATTTTTATTTCCCCACTGTCCCAGCTTATGGGTATGTTTGTGTGCATGGTGATGAGAGGTCCAGAACTGTTTAGGATGATTGCAGTTTATAGCTGACCTGCCTGGAGGGATTAGCACTTTCCTGGTGTGTGGCATTTACCTTGGATGTAACCCACAATTGCTAATTTATCCAATACAGTGTCTTGCTCTGAACTATTCCAGGATGTTATTCTTCTGTGGTTTTCTTTATTCTAATACCTATGTATAGAACAGCAGAACCTTTCATTTCCCCATGTGAATCTCATTTTTGTGGTGGTCATGTTTTTTAGTTTTGTGTTGTCACTTGGAAAACACTACAACTGCAGTTAGTATTTGCAGACTTGAATTTTTAAATTAATGTATTTTCTTTGTAGCCTTGATTCTTTTAACAGTAACAGCCATATTTGAAGTAAGTGGTATGAGAAATTGCTTTTTCAGTTGCTTTCAATTCTCATATTTTGTACTAATACCTCTTGAGCAGTCTTACTACTGAAGTAGGAGATTACTACCACAATTGTAATCAGTTTCAGTAAATTGTTTGTATGATCTTGTAACTGGAAAAATTTTCAGATTAAACAATTTTATAGCAAGCCTAATATAATACTTTTATCACTTTTTACAACTAAAAGGTCGGAGAGTAAAATTTTGGATATATTAAAAGAAATTATTCGATTGTAAAAGCATCTTTATGTATGGGCTCTAGGTGGCAGAATTGTTCTATGGTCCTGAAATTCTCAATAGTGGTGACTTTAATAGCACAATCGAAAAAGAAAAGGTGTACCAGGCTAATAGGAATTAGTGTCGTCATTAATGCCTTCAAACACAACAGGTGGATGGTTTTAGAATGGCTCTGCACAAGTGTCATGATATGGCTTGAGTTCCCATTTTACCCAGTATCAGCTTATTTAGTAAAATGGGGCAGACAGTTTTCTTGCTGCTGGGCACTAGTTGCAGGCATTTTGAATATAGCACTCCAAGGCAAGATGGTCCAGATTATAAAAATTGTATTTATATTGAGCAACAATAAATCTTGTTGTGTATATAGGTACCTCGGATTTGACAGAAAAATCTGTAGAATAAAGCATTATACTTCCTGAAAGGAAATTCAGGTAATTTGTAAAGTAACTTCACCATCCTTAAGCACTGCTGCTATAACTATTAAAAAAAAAAAAGTATTTCCATATGCTGCATTCATAGGAGAAATAAACTAAGATTATGTATGAGAGGGATTGGGATTTTTGAGTAAATTTTATGCTGAGCTGTATCTTCAGGCTATCACAATGTTGCTGCTCTTTCACACTTCTGAATTAACATTTGTGCTATTTCAAATTAAATGTTTCAGTTGTCTTTCATGTAATACCCTTGCTATAAAAATTTAGTGACAATAACATGGAACGAGTGAGAATTGGAACTTTTTGTTGAAAACATAGTCCACAAATATACAGGGCTAATCACTCTTTTCAGCTCAGTGCAGTAGACTGTAGTAATACTTCAGTTAACTTTTTTATTGGAATATAAAGAAATGTCCAGAGTAACTTTTTCTGAAAGACAGAGTCTGATTTTTTTTTTTTTCCCCCCCACCAGCAGTTAGTAACAAGTTCGGTTTTATCAATAGCTTTTTATAGGCTCCCTGATCTGATTGCTTGAAAAAGTCATCATGTCCTCCAATTCCAGTACTTTAATGTGAATTTCTTCAACTACTCCTGTTCAGAAAGCACAATCACAAAGACCTATATTTTAGGTGTTTCTTTTAAAAATCATCTGTGTGTCAGTGTGCTTGTTTTGTGCCTTAATATGGCATGTACAGGTCAAAAGTGTACAGAGAACAGTTTGGGAGCTCACTGTAAACACGTGCATTGGTGCAGCTGAGCATCTTGTGCATTTGACATGTTCTTCAGATGAAAACAAATAAGGGCAGTGGAGGAGGTGCGTGTGTGTGTGTAATTCAAACAGGAAAACTTCCTTCAGCATTGCTGTATAATTCAGGATCATGTTTCCCACTGTGGCTGTTATCTGAAGGGTTCTTGTGTAAGGCAAGGAAAGATGCTGGGTCAGAAACGCTGGAAATTTTTATAATCTGAATAAGCACAGTGCAGAGAATGCCAATAGTTCACATCACCATTCCATCAGTATATTTGCATGGTTGCAGTTGCTTGTGGATATCAGTCTTGCATGTGTCCAACCTTTGATATGGGGGGCAGTGTAGCACACAATATAAAATGCAGTGCTTTAGCACTATCTCTGAGTTAGAAGAACAAGGAGGAGAGATCAACTTCAGTGTTGCTGAACAGTTTGCAGATTGAAGATACATATTCTGAGGCATAGGAGAGTGATGCCTTAGGTGATTTTTTTTTTTTACTTCATTTAAACTCCAGATTTAAATACGCATTTCAAATTTAGATGTGCAAAATATTTTCCTTTAAATATACAGTTCACCACTTCATGTTTCTTATGAACAGTTTTTTAGTTTCTGCTGTACTTTTATGAGACCATCTGAATACTGTTTCCATTTCTTATGTCACGCAGTACATAGGAATTACTGAAAATGTGTGATGGGAATATTGCCTTTCTGGTACAGCATCTTGCCTTTCAGTCTGTCAGTGGCTGCAAAGGATTTAGCCAGTATGTCTGAGCATATCAAGCAAATGTGTTAAGAAGTGTGTGGTAGGGCCTCGAGTCTTCCTTCTCTAGCCCTACTGTAATTTGGACAATGTTTATAGCATTCGGGAGCTCTTGATCTTCTGGGGGTGCATGTCCAACAAGAAATCCTTATTGTCAGCTCAAATAAGAGTTTGAGTTTATATGACTCTTCTCTCTGCAGTGAAATACCAGAATGTAGGTCTGATTACAAATTGGTTACAACTTGGCTATAGGAAAGGTTGAACCTCTATAAGGTATATTGTGTAAAAGTATATATGCTTCTAATTTTTTATGTTAGATTTAAGCTTTTGTTGTTGTTCAGGTGATTGAGATGAAATATACTTCTCTTCAATTTTTTTCCTCAGGAATTGTTTTCTGTGAAGCTGAAGTCAATATTTATCCTTGATGATCATTATTAGACAAAGATTATTTATTTTTGCTAGCACAACAAAGCTGCTGTAGTGATTAGAAATGTTTTTTAATGAGCATGAGGGTTATGTGTAGTAACAGAAATTAAAGATAGGTTGCAGAATGAAGATTTAAACTTTTTAGAATAAACTGTGGTATATTTAGATGGAAGTATTTTTATTAGAAAAGAAATGTAGTTAGTGATGAGACTTTGTTAAGACTTCCTCAGCAGAGCAGGCTGAGCTGGCTGGCTCTGGTATTCCTCTGCAAACAGACGGGTGTTAAATTAACACCAGTGATAGTAACTTGACTTGGTGTATGTTAGTCACTATGTTGGCAAGGAATAGAGCATCTGTGCCAGTAAATATTGAGAATTCACATACTGCTGCAGGTTTTCCTAACGAACCTATGTAACTCCCTTTCTGTCAGATGCTGGGCTGTTTATCTTGCACTAGCTGCTGTTATTGGCTGGCATTTGGCTACCAATGGACATCTAGTGCATGAGTTGTCCTTTTACAGAAAATCTGTAATGATAGGGCTTGACTTAAGACAGTAGCAAAAGCCTGATTTGGTAGTTGCTGAAACATTTTGCCATTCCCCTCTGCAACATGATCAATTATTAGGTGTAGACATGGAATCACTGATTTGACAGCTTTCATGGCAGTATCAGCGCTGTAGTTGGCTAACAACAACAATTGATGGAATTATCCTTTTACATACTGATGATTTTGTTAAGCATTATTTATAAAGCATTTTCAGGTGTTTTTTAAGACTTAGTGTGGAGACACAGAAACAGATATTTTGGTGTTTGAGGGGGTTTTTTTTGTTTGGGTATTTTTCCTTCTTTTCTTTTCTGCTCTGTCCCCCATGTCAGAAGTTTTTGGTAATGAAAATGTGTTATTAACTGTGTTATTTAAGTTATTAAATGTAGGGCAGAAGCTGGGGGATATTCATATTTTGATCTCTGAACAATGGAAACGTAGAAGTCTTGCAACTCTGCAGGGCTTTGCAAATCAGTTGGTACCTGCAGTGGACTTCCTGCTCAATCATTTTTCTGTCACAGTAATGTAATCCCACATCCCTGACCAAGCCAGTGAACAGCAAGATGATGTTAGTTCGAGTGCTTGTTAAAACACTGCTGTTTTTTTCCCCTTCCAAACAGGTATTAGTTGTGGCCTTGGGGGACTTGCATTTTCATGCTGTGGAAAAAAAGACATTAGCAGGAACCCTTTCTAATTCCATGCTTATTAGTGACTTGTTTTCAGCAGATGGGAGAAAGTCCTGTGGGGTTTTTTACCTGAAAGAATTTAAAATTTGGTCTAGGACATGCCATTTCAGGGGACTAAAATCCCAGATGCTGGAAGGCCTTTGAAAAATTCATAATTGGAAATTTAAACTCACTTTTAGGCTATGTTAACTGCAGGTTTTATGAATGAAATTCAGATGTGAAAGCTGGTTGTAGCTCCCTTGTGATTGGAAGGAGGTTTGGATTCTGTGTGGACAATCACTCTTTGAAATTTCCTCTTCTTGTTAATTAGTTCCTCCCTGTGAGTTTCAGAAGGCTTGTTGTTTCCTAGAGACAGTATGGGGTAAAGCACAGCAAAGACAAGAATTATGAAAGATATGCTGCCCAGTCAAGAGTTTGGGAGAAATCTCTGCATTTCCAGTGAAAGTGTGTAGTTTAGACTTATTTTCTGAAGAACAGAGCTGATTTTGGGTATCCTTGTATCACTGGCATGTGCATGGCTCGCAGCTCTTGAAAACTGGGTTTTCTTCAAGGATTTTTCTGACTGAAAAGAACTTCAAATACAGTTCTGTGTGAGTTCTTTCAGACTTTGTTAAAAGAACTGGTTTTACTCAGGGAATGGCTTTGCCTTTATAAGTGGTTTCTGTTGATCTTCCAGTTCCTGCCCTGCTGGCTTGGAGCCGATTGACAACATTCTGACTGAGGTCAAGTGAACAGGCTTAGGGAAGTTTTGCACTACAACTCTCTCTAAATGATTTCTGTGAAATTCACCCTAGAAGTCTTTGTTTTGTAGTTCATGTGTTTCATAAGGCCAGTGGTATTTACCACTTCATTGTTAGTATACCGTACTCTGGAAGAGTGTAAGCATTTTATGAATTCTCAATATTATAATGAACTGGTAAAAAAGAAACAACAAACCTGTTTTCCTTAATTGATAAAAGGTTTCTTTTACTGATGAACCATTACTGAAAACTGACATTAGTGACAGACATTGTGCACACCTAACTCTATAGCTTAAAATGTCTATTGAGTGGTAATAAAAGCATGCGCCTTTCAGAAGTTAAATTAGCATTTGCATTTTTGTTTAGAATAAAGCAATCCTACTAACATTACCAAGAGGAGTGTGTTTAAAAAACCCTGATCATTATCTTTTGTTAATTCGTGCCTCAATGACTTGATTATCTCACAAAACACTGTATGAAGGTGTTGGAATTACCTTGCATCATTCCTGAATCAAGGATTTGGGAATACGATTTCTGCACTTGCTTCATGCAGTTTTGACATGAAAAGCTCTACTGCTTAAGTTACTTGGTGCCAATGGGAGTGAAGTCATAATTCAAGATAAAAGTTGAATGATCTGCACCACAATGTGATGGGATCGTACCTGTTAACCATTAACAACCAGCTGAAGCATGTTCTGCTCTTCAGGAGCCTTGCTGGAAGTGCAGAGGGTGGCTGCTGGCTGTCTTGCCTCTGTTGCTCCATGAAGGACCAGGGAGAGCCTTCCCAGAGTCATAAGGATTCTTCCCTGCAAGTAGCTGAGCATGCTTGGGTGGAGGAAACCATCTTGTAGCGCAGGATCAGGCAGAGGGACAGGCTGTGCCCAAGGCACCCTGTCAGGAGGCCAAGGCTCTCATTAGTGGATTCATACTTGAGTCTCAGAGATGAGGCTTGTCCTGAAAATCTTGAGTGAATATTCGTCCTTCTTGCTTCAGTATGAAGAGTTCCAAACGGAGTGTAAGGACATGGTAGACAAGAGGGGAGAAGGAGAGAAACCCAACTATTCACAAAGTAATTACCTTGCAGTGTAATGAAGCTGGTTAGGTTTAGCAGGTTTGGGCCTTAAAGAACAGCAGGTAGCAATGATGCCTTAAAACCCTGTTAATATTTGAGTCCAGTCACACAAATGAGAAAACATCTATTTAGAAAATTGGTGCACTAGTTTTGCTTTTTGGTGAAACATAAGATAACCAGATGGTGTGCTCTACGTGTTGTAATTCTGTGAAATGCAGATGGCCAGCAAGGTTCACAGGTATCTGAAATATTTTTCAGAACTTTGCCAAGAATATTTTTGCGATTCTTCAATCAGTTAAAGCCAGAGAAGAAGGCCGAGCACCTGAGCAAAGACCTGCACCAAATACAGCACCAACGGTAAGAGCAGCACTTTGATGAACATGAGAGCTGTGACAGCAAAAGGGAGAGTACAATGTCTGGTCATTATTAGATGCAAAATTTGTTTTAGTTTGCTTCCAGTGAATGCATATTTTTCAAGCATAATTCAGAGTTATTCTTTGACTTAAGTTGCATTTATTGGTATTTAAAGAGTTGAATATATGAGTTTAATTTCTTCAATATGCTCTTGTTTCTGAGAGACTAAACTGCTAGTGCCAGCTTCTGCATCTATCAAACACTAGCGACATCCTGCATCTATTTGCAAAAAATGTATTGGATGAGAGCACTGCCATTTCAAACGAAATGTTTTGCTGCTTTTCTGACAGATAGGGTAGCAAATGTTTAAGAATCTGGAGCATGAGTCATGAGTGGGAACAGCTCGAACCAGCTTTCCTTTGCCTGTAATAAATCAGGAGGACAGACTTAGAGCTTTATTGTATTTCTAGGTATTAGACAGGATTTGTTTGGTATTGTGGTGTTTACTATTGTGTTCTATTAAACCTAATATATTCTTGAACTCAGTGGCAGTCTGCTCTAAGAGCTGTTTATCATACTTGGTTTTGTTTTTGCTGCTACTGCATTTAACAAAGAACTAAATTTAAATAGCAAGATGAATTCCAACATTTAAATATTTACTTTGTGTTGAATTTCTTAAGTCGTGCATGGCATTATTCAAATATCCCATTCAGAATACTTGTGAATACATAACTAAGCCTTCCACAAAAAAAGATTGAGTTGGTATTGAATGTGCCTCTAGATTGGTGCTTTTTTAAACTTTTTTTTCCCCCAGAATGTCTTTTTTCCTCAAAATTTGTTTTTATTTATTATAGCAAAATTGTAGCTTAATCAGGCTGAAAAAGAAAACTTTGTGTGGCTGAAGCCTTAATCATGAATTGGCAGTTGGTATTTTTTTCCCCTGCTAATTCTGTAACAAAAACTCGGTGATTTCATTAAACTCACAGATTTTAGCTAATGTAATTTGTTACTGCTACTTTAGTTTTGCTTCAGGTTGTTCTCATTGCATTCAGTATGTGCTTGTAAACTCTCTTTCTGTAAGATTATGTAAGTGGATGTTGAAGGGAAACATCAGAAGTTTTCAAAATGCATTGAAACTCCTGCAGAAGTGACCTAATTTTATACTCTCCAGTAATTCTAAGCAATACTTTATGAAGTTCAAAGACCATAGAATATCTTTTAGTATGTTTTACAAATCTTATTTAACCTGTTTTAGGATCCCACTTTACGAAATAAGCAACCTATTCCAGCTGCCTACAACAGATATGATCAGGAAAGATTTAAAGGCAAAGAGGGTAAGTTGATTGCAATCTTCTTTCTAAAGAAAAAAAAAAAAGAGAACCAAAACTGCTGACTCGTAAAGTTCACATGAGGGGATTTTCTCTACTACTACTTTCCAAACCTTGGAAAAGACAAAAAAAAGCTGTAACTATGCCTAAAGGTAACTTTTTCAGGTAATATAGTCTGTAAGTATTATTTATTAGAAATTATACCTCCTAGGAAACAAACTGAAAGCTTAAAACTTCTTGGGGAAAAAATTTATTTGTTTGGGGAATGTCCCATGCAATTAATAAAAAAGCACAACTGCAAGGATGACTGTCATGTGCATAACATGAAATAGATTGCCTGTCCTCAAACAATCACAATTACTTTAAAAGTTGCTTCCAGTAAGTATAAGTAAATATTAGCTTGTTCTATCTATCTAAATTAAAGAACAAACTGGTAACAGCAGTGCAAAATATAAGCACCCTCCTGGAGAGAAATGGAAATAATCTACAATATTGAAGAATTCTCACAAATTTTAAAACATTGTGCAACTTGAGTGATGGTTGGTCTTTCTAATGCAATTCTTCTTCTGTCCCCATTGCCTTTTTCATCTTCTGTTTTTAGCACAAGTTCTCATTATTTCATGTTCCTGTCTTGCTTTGGTTTTATTTTGCAAATCTTGTGTTTGTTGTGGTTGGGTGTTTTTGTGCTCCTTGCAGGTCATGCAAATTTTGTTACACTTTCAAGTTGCCTCTTCCTTCTAATTCTCAGACAGCCATTCTCCTCTTTAATGGAACTTTCCATGCAAGCTTTTAAGGGCTTTCTATTCTGGCTGCAAGGACTTAGATGGTGCTAAATGCCACTTTAAACCATAGGTGAGCAATTTAGCTTCCATCTTTTAGAGTATTTGACTTTGTCCAAGTTAGTACCATTTTTTGTTGGAGGAAACTGTAGTCATCCCATCAGTGAGGTTATTTAAATAAAAAACAAGTTTTGTAAATATGCACTTACATGTGAATACATCTGTGTTTATGGGGCTGGTTTTTTGTGTATGAAACTTCCTAGGGAAAATTGGGTCAGATATTGTATTATATCTGCTTGAAGTCCCTGGCCCTGTTGGCCTCAGTATACTTATAGTTCTGTGCAGCAGTTTGATTTGCTACTGCTCATTGACATGAGCATGGTGGAATGGAGAAAAAAGCTAAAGCAGGATGTTAGCTATCTTTTTCAGCACTGAAAGTAATCTAAAATAGTTTCCATGAAAAATTAATTGTTATAATAAAAGCCAAGGTAATTTGGGAAAGGAACAAAAAACATAAAACCAGACCAACCTTTCCATGAATATTTTTACTAGCACTTATTCAGTTTGCTTCTGTTAATATTTAAAATCTGTAAAAGTCATGTATTTGCCAAGTAGTTTCTCTTTTACTGCAATTTCCCTTTAAGAGTTAAAATTAGTAAATATCTAAACTGGACAGTATGAAGTAAAAGGCAGAGAAAGAAATGAATGTGGAAGTGTAACAGTTCAAATGTACCAAAGCCCATAATTTATTGTGGACTCTTTTAAAAAAAAGAAGCTTAGGTAATGGAATGGTCTGTGTCCTAGATGACAAATTACATGGCTCTAGTAAGTAGCCCATGCAGACAACATCTGTACTTAACAGGTGGGTGTATTTTTTGCTTTCACTGCATGTGTGCAGTTCAGGAGGGAACACAAAATAACAGGTTTTGCATGGCAGGAAAGAAGAACCCCAAAGAGTTTGTCAAGCAGCTCACTAGTGTGAGTTTAATGTAGAAATTTCTGAGCAGAAATCGAAGGAAAAAATTCTTTCTCTCTGTAATGAACAATGGTGAAAAATCCATTTCAATGTTATGTGATTCTGAGAACGTGGTATTGGGGTTTCTGTCAGTGCTGAAATGGACTTGACTGGACTGCAGCTCTTGTTTCAGTTGAAAGTTTCTTTTTTGATGTGGTTATGAAATGTCTGAAATGGTCATATTCTACCTGGGTAATTGTCAGTATCACACTCATTCATTCTAGGGCATGTTGATGTGCCTTAACTTCCTGGTTTCTTATATTTAGTTCAGTTGCATGCGGAGTTAATTTTGTATTTCAGTTTTCTAGGTGTATTTAAAGAAAACCATAGTTTAAGAATAGCAGTGGTGTCATACCAAGTTAGCTAGTGTAGGCTAGCACTGGAAATACAAATGAGATGGTGGAAAGGATGTATTTCAATCACAAGATTGAGTTATGATAGGATACATAATTTATGCAAGTTATGTAGAAGTAGTAATTAACATCTGGATTTCTTAGGAGAGAACTCAGAGATATTTGAGATAATCTTCCTCGGCTACAAATGAACTTCAGAAAAAAGCAAAGGTCTTATTTCCTTCTAGGGTATTCTACTGTAGAACCGCAACTTTAAAATTTTAGTCTTAACTGGAACTCAGAGTGCAGGTGGTTTTCAAAAGCCATAATTAGGCATTAATGTTTTCCTAGGTCATTCAGCAGGGTAATGTCATTTGCTTACAACTGAACGATTGCTGTCACTGGCAGCTGTATCACAAGTGAATGTGTTCCTTATGGGATTTTTTTTATTTAATTTCCCTCAAAATGACGTTGTCGCTCCTAAATATTCAGTGCAGAAGTGAGATTGCGAGCAGAAACAGTGATCAATAAAAATAAAATAAGGCATTTTTTTGTTCCTTAAACACTACTCTTTGCAATAATTGTAGTAAGAACTTGGAATTACACATGCTTACGGAAAGGCTGCAGTATTGAGACTTTTGGGAGAGAAGTCTGAAGGAAAAGAAAGGTCATCACTTAAGTTGAAGGTGTAAAAACTTGCAGTCTTTGTCATTGTATCCCCATTTATTAGTAACAATGGATAACTCCTAAGATGGTGTTGAACCCTATAGATTTCTGTCATTATGAAGGGTTTCCACGTCCTACCCTCTATGACTGTTCTTACGGTTGACTAGAAATTTTGGAATTTTAGATTGTGTGATACATGTAACAATGGGCATAGTGGTGGGTTTGACTAAAAATTGAAATAAAGGCAGAATAGGCAATGTGTCTAAGGTTTTGTCTTTGTATCTCACCTGTTTGCTCTTTCCTCAGAGGTACTGAAACCATAGAAAGGTTTCACAGTACTCCTCTCCTGGTTGCACCAGGATTGTGGCTTATTGTCTGTCTGCAGTTTCATATAATACACAATATTCATGAGGATTTAAAGTTTAGACAGCAAAGAGGTGAACTGTTTTTTCTTTGACTATTTGCTTGGTTTAATACAGAACTTTTCCATTATCAGTCTTGTTCTTAGCATAAGCAATTCAAAGCTTGTAGAGCTAAGAGAGTAAATTTAGAAATTTTAACATGCATTAAGTAAACTGCTGAGTTGCAGCCAAATTTCTCTACTTCTTGTGATGGATCATTATTTCTGATGTGGTGTATCAGGATGCCTCTCTGGTTGACTTACTTAAAATTTTCATGCCAGATGGGACAGGCTTTGCTGCCAGAATGGTTTAGATTGCTTTAATAGTAAATGTGAGAGGGATGGTAATTGTGCTGTTCTTGAGGAGCACACAATCAGTTCCACATGCAGTCAGCGGAACTGCTTAGGCAGCCCTGAGTCAGGAGTTGGTAGCCCCCTCTTAAATGGGTGTCCTGTTATTGCAGCTTTGATTAGGCAGCACAGAGAAGTCTTTCCTTTGACGTTCTTCAAGTTCTGTGATGTATGCCACAGGAAATGTGTTAGAATGTTGTTTGCAGTAGGACTTGTACGTCCCAGGTACTTCCACAGTGGAAGAACATGCTACTTGGCAGTGCATCCATCATTCCCAACTGCTTAAGTGGTTTTGAGGTGAGGAGGTGAATTTCTTGGAATTACTGTCCTTCACTGCTGTTTCCTTCCTGTTTGGTTTTGTTCCTTTCAGGGATGGTATCTTCTCTTCAACACAGAGCTCCATCCTGTTCTAAACTTTCTCTACTTTTACCTTTATAGTTTAATTCCTTTCTTTCATATTACTCTCTTGAGCTTATCTTTTTACACTTTATCAATGCCCTTTATTCATGTGCATCTTTGCTAGTGGTATCTTATTCATGCAACAGATGATCTTGTTTGAACTACAGTCTGTCATACCATCTCGAGCAACCTAATTTGTGAATCTTTTTCAGGATTCAGAAATCCTGTGCCCAAATGTCATTTGATGCTTAGGAGGGTATCTCACATCCTCTCCTGTATCTTCAATGTTTGATATTTAAATATGTATTTACTCCTGTATGTGGCTTGCAGCTCCCCAGGAGTGTACACAAACCTGGAGCTGATGTGATTGCTCTGTAAGGTGTTGTGGGTACTAAAATGTTTTGGATATAGTACCTTATTTCTCCCCCGTTTTTTGTGGTGGCTTTACCTGAGATGGTCCTTTTCACATGCTTGTTTGTTCTGTAATTTCAAAGTGCACAATAGTGCTGGGATGATAATCTTGAAGATGGAACATTTTGGTGACCCACTGAGTGCATATCTCAGTATAGATGCAAAGTCAAGTTTCTCTGTGCTGCTCCAAGTTTAGGTCCTTAAGTCTTGTTACAGGAGCATTCTTCTTGTTTGCCCATTACTGTTGTTCTCAAGGTTTCAACATGGCAGAAGGCAATTGTTAATACCCCTCCAAAACATAGGAAAAAAACCCACAAAAACCTCCGCCAACATTCAGTCCTATTTAGTGTAAATCTGAGAATCTTGCTGTGATAATGGTGAAAAGAGTATTGTTGACCACATCCAAGTGGTTCCTTCAGGAAAGCTTGCTGTTGACTTCCTGCTATTGCCATTTTGAATTATTTTTGTCACGCTGTTGGATTTTCAGACATAACTGCTGTTTTTCAAAGGTTTGCCTTGCTTTCACTCAGTCCTAAGTGTTGGGCCAAGGCAACAGAGGACTGTCAAGTTATTAAATTTGCGGTGACTCTGGACCATAACATTTTCTTTCTCTCTCCTATGCATTGTTAGGAAAGTTTCTTTATAAAGTATTTCTCGTTATTTTTTTTTTAAATTGTGTTTTCCATTTACACAAGGAGAATAGAACTGTTAGCAGGAGACAGAGTTCTAAAGCTTGACTGCTTAGTTAGATTTTCATTTATTGCATTCACTTTTAAGATGATAGGATTGTGATTTTTTTTTTTTCCTAGCAGAGAATATGTTCAAGAAATTCACATTTGGGAAAAGATTGTGGTCTATCCCTATTTTTTAGCTTGGTGTGACCAAGTAGTTTGATAACTTTCAGTACTGTACATTTACATCAGTGCTGGAAAACACATGTGGATTCATACTGTAATTGCTTTTAACAGTACCATGAGAACCTTAAGATGTTGATGTTAATTACTTGTAAGATTATTACAGAGCTGTCCTATATGAATGGTACGGAGCATTTGTAATTAGTGTAGCTTGGAAGTTTAGGTGTGAAACTTTTACTTGTTAGGGTATAGTACTGTAAAGGAGTGCTCAGTAAACCCTGATACAGAATGAAGTTTGGTGTCAGGGATTAAATTACCAGGGTTGTGAAGTGGGCTAGTGAATCATTTCCAGGCAGTCTGCAGAGCTGTTGCTATCTGGGGTTTGAAGAGTATACAGCTGGACAAAGAAGTGGTTATTCAATCTTATTCATGCACAGTTCAAACCAAGTCTTTAACTTGAGCTCTTGAGTGTTTAAGAGACATGCTGCTTTGTTCTGTTGCTGTTTGCCTTGACTTTGTTCCAGAAATTCAGGTTAATGTGAGTCTTTTTAAAACTCTTATTCTTTGATAATGCATCAGAGCTCAAGTTTGTACCCAGACTGGATAACTAGAGCTGCAGCAGGTGCAGAATTGAAGTGCAGAGTGACCCAGATGTATGCAGTGCAGTGGGCTTTAAGCAAATGGAAGGCACTCTGAGCATTAATACTTATATACAAGGAAATGTAGCATGTGCCCAAATGGTGATGGAGAACATGATTAGTCCAAAAAGCTGATGCATTATGGTACATATTTTCATTTTCAGGTCTAATGATTTTAAAGTCACTGAGTGGTGATGCTAGAAAGGTAACTAGTGATGAACCATGCTGGAAATGTGTATGGTTCTTTTACCAGTCTTTGAGTCATTGAACTTTGGAACTGTGATCATAGTATGTGTAATGGCTGGAGAAGAAAAGAAAAGCCTGATGACAGTTAATGTTTTTGAAGCATTAAAATTGTTTATTCAGTACTAGTTATTATGTTTAGTCTCTCAGTGTAGTTTTTAAGACATCTGCTGATACTGATGTTTTTAACAATGCATGTTTCTAAACTGGATTGTATTTGGCAAACAGAAAAAGTTGCAGTAGAGTTATATCGATGAAATTATTGTTTGGCTTTGCTTGCATTCTTTACTCCTTAGTGTTAGACCTGCAATTGAAATCTTTAATATGGACCGCTTTTTGCCTTAAGGAAAGGTGTATGATAACTTTGTAGTAATTTTATTGAAAAATCCCAATACTTACTCTCAACTAAGTATTTTAATGGTTGTTCTGCAACTAGTTCCAAATTTAAAAAGAAGGGTCCAAAATCTTGCCATCACACTACTTTTATTTAAAGGCATATTTTCTTCTTAAATACCCTTTTTTTTTAATAGATGGCTTACCATTTTAACTGCTTCTTCTATTATCACCAGTGATGCTGGGATTTTGAAAGTAGAGTTGCAAGCTAATTCTTGGCCAAGCATAAACATTTTATCTCTGTGCTCGTGCATGACTCAGCAGCACAGGTTGGAGCTGGTTTGGGAGGGAGAGCAGGAGAAGCATTGCTTTTGTGTTCTTAGTCAGAGGGTATGGTACAGCATTTATGCTGATGTATGCTGGGGGCACATCCCCTGGTGCTCCAGATAGCTCTCTGTTCTGCTCCTCTTTGCTATGGCTCATGGTTCCTCTTATATCCCAGGTCTGCTTTGAGCAACTGCATCAGGGTCAGCCACTGTTCTTGGAGGATGCTCTGGAAGAAGTGCCTCTCTGCTTTCTAGCCTGGTCCTTGAATATCTTTTAGAACATTAACCTAGCTAACACCCTTGACAATTTTGGAAGTGGAAATGAAGCTCTAACTTTGGAGTCCCTGACTTGGAAGCATTTGTTTCCAGCTTTGCACAGAGTGTGCACAGGGAGTGGAGCAGAAGGTGCTGCTGGATGTGGCCAAGGGTACAAACTGTTGAGACCGTACAAAATGGCACAAAAGTGCAAGTGGCAGGGCCCTTGCTTGTAGCAGTGTTTATTCATGTAAGGCAAGTGAGTGGCTGACAGGTAGAATATCACATGGTGTATGTGAGAGGATCAGGTCAAGAAAGCTTGTGTTCTGAGAAAACTCTGACGCTTGAGGCAACAAGGGGCTCTTCATCCTAGTTGTTTACTTCTCCTGCTAGAAGGAAGGGTCAGCAAAAGGTTGGGAGCAGGAAGCTGGTGAGATCCAGAGCTGTGGTTTATGGCTCATTAAATGAGCTAGGACAGATTTTATGAGAGAATTGGAAAGATTTTTGCAAAAGATGAAACCAGTTGCAATAGAGCAGAGGCTTGTTCCCTGCCAGGTGCCTCTCTCCCCTTTGATTGACTTTCTAACTGTGCTGCTGGCTCTGTGGGCCTTTATTCCCTTTGCAGTGCTGATGGAAACAGGGAACAAACACATAGAACTAATTATAGAGCCAGGGTTTGTGCTAGAGGAAAGAAGCCATGGCAGGCCAGGCACAATGGGGGATGCTACTGTGCTGGCCTTGTTAGGGGGTGTCTGTATTCTTTGGAAAGAACATCTGACTGAACTAGTTGGAAATTCTTCGTGTCACAGGCATGAGAAACCCATGATAGGTCAGTCTGGAAAGGGGAAAGGTTCCTCTGTTGGTGACCTTCTGAAAATCATAAACAACTGTCAGCCTACATTATACATGTCTGATTTATGTCACTCCAGGTCAGCAAAAGCATTTCTTAAACTTAGGGAACTCTACCAAGTATTCTACAAGGCTCTGGGCACCACCTGAAATATTAATATGCTCCTTGACCAGAAACAGTGACCTACATAGTCAAAGAGAAAACTGTTAAACACTGTTATCCATGGAAGTGTTAGTGCAATTGCATCTGACCATCTTTAGCTCAAGATCAGCTTTGTGACCTCTGAGCTAAGACTCAGTGCATAGTTACAGCCTGGGGTTGAGGGGAAAGATGGCAAGGCAGTATCAATTTTTATAGAGAGGTTATGCTGCTTTTTTTCTCCTTTTTCTCTCTCTCTTTTTTTTTTTTTTTTCAGTAGAAAAGGCTGGATTCGTGTGTGTCTGTACCTGCATTTTTACTGTCTCAGAATCAACTCTGTGTAGTTCAGAAATGTGAAATCTGGCAGAAGGGTAGGAGTGACCTTGACAAGTCAAGATGAAGAAGGGCTAGAGCTGAGGTGACTGTATAAAACAAAACACTGTCAGTAACGCTGGGCATCTCCACTTGGTGGCAGGTCTGGGAGCACAATCAAGGGGGCAAGGGGAAAAGGTAAAACCTGAAACCATGTTCAGAAAGTAGGTGCCTCTCTCCGCGGTGACAGGAGTATGATCAGTTTTCAACTCCTGAGTATCTTTTTCTAGGAACTGGAGAGTTACTAAATCTGGGAAACTTTTCTGCCTCATTTCGTACAAGTGTCTGATAATCTTCCTCATCTAAGGAAGAAAGGATGAGCAACCACAGATGCTTCCCAGAGCATCTGCATTGTTTTCAAGGTTGTCTGGGTTTCAATTGAAGTTAATTTACTCATGATGAGAGTGAGAAGCTCTAACAGTTTTGAAAAGCTAATATTTTTTTTTTGGAATTTTTGTAGGTTCAGGTAGAATCATTGCTTTAATTCTGCATTATTTTTTCATCTGTTAGGTTTTTGCGCTGATACATTTTATGAAGGTGGTGTAACAAATTACAAAAATGTCCCAGTTCCAAATAACTGTTTCTGCACAGTATCAGTTACCTTTACCCAAGTCTAGTTAAAATAGCTCAAAAGTTGCTTAGGTGCTTACCATGGTTTCATCAGTGACTATCATGCCAGTTTAAGACGGAATTAATTGGGTGGTTGGTTGATGAGGTCAGCTGACAGTAGATGCATGAGGTTGGGCAATTTACAAAAGGAAAAAGCTTTCCTTACAAGTCATGGCAGGATTCAGGAACTTACTTGGATCTTAGAGTGCTGAGACTAGGGGGCCAGAGAAGTTATTCAAAAGCAAACAGGCTAGTGACAGCAGGTTAAGTCACAGAGCACTTGCAGGCTTCTGGCACTTAACATAAACTCAATCTAATTAAAACTACTGAAAAAAAACACCCCCAAAAACCCCCTTTTAAAAACCTTTAGTCTGGTAGTTTGAATTTATGCAGATTCTATCCTCTGTATCATATGACAATTACATTTTTGCACTTCTGCACCCTGAAAGTAAATTTATCAAGTTAAACGGCCACAGTTTTATAGTTGGCATGTAAACTACTTTCTTATTAAGTATATTTTTCCATCAATACAACTACAAGTCGAATATGTTGCATTATAATGTATTCTGGGAATATAAGGTACTTCTCCATTTTGTAGTGAAGAGAATTTCTGAGACTGCATGCAAGTTGTAACATATTCTCACAAAGACTTAAGTCTGTATCCTTTCTCTGAAGTGGTTTAAATTATTCCATGCAGCAGGAAAAGCTTATTCTGGTTACAGAAAGCAGAAATACCCAATTGAGCTCTATCTAAAGAAAGCATATTTCCTATGCTAACTAACTAACCAGGTTTTGTATTGTGAACAGAACCTAAACCACTACCAACAGCAAGATGCATTCTTTAGAAAAATAACTTCAAAGATATTTCTAGTGTTGTCCATTTAGACATGACACTCCTGTGTTAACAGTGATTTACACAAGACTTTTTTCCATTGCAGAAACGGAAGGCTTTAAGATTGACACTATGGGCACCTACCACGGAATGACTCTCAAGTCTGTAACGGTAAGCTGGAAGTCTTTACTTAAATATGTTTTATAAAAATGATAGCGCACCTATAGATATATTTTTAGAGATACAAATATCTTGTCAACCTGGCCTAGGCTGTGGAAGGTCAGTCACTTAGACTGAGTAACAGAATTGGTGAAAGTTCTTCTCTATGAAAAGATAAAACATTTTGTTTGATCTACATGTTTTAGAGGGCTTAGCTCAAGGGATTTGTCTGCAGTAAACTGTGTGCTGGGATGGCTTTGCTGGTAGATTCCCCTTGTGGAGGTGCAGCATTTTTCTGCTATACTTAGCATACCCAGATTTTTCCTTGCCTTAGAAGAGTCTGGGAAGGACATTGTACATAATCATAAGTGAAGTAATAAAACTGGCTTTTGGAGTATTGTTCTGTTTCCTACTCTCTATTTAATACAATAAATTTGTTTGGTGGCTGAAGAATTTGACCTCGGCATTATTGTTGAAGCTTTCTAGTCTAGTGAGATGGACTTCTTTTGTGTGACTGTACAATGCTGTCAGTGGGAATTGCAACAGACAGAGGTGACAAAGAGAGACCCTCCAACAGATTCCCCTTTTTTTGGGCCAGTATTTGTCTGCTTTTGTGGAATTGAGTTGAATGCTCTAAGATAAATCCTGTTTTGATCTGCTGGTAAGTAGGACAGATGCTACAAAACTGATGTAGTGCCCTCATTAAGCTTTTTGCCATCTGCATACCTACATAAATTTGATGAATAGACATCACTAAACACTTCCCTAAATCCGTGTACTACTTCTAGTTTGCACACCGAATTTGAACATCAAATAGTATCTTGAGTGTAAATTTCTTAAAAACCTTCATAGATTGCTCTTGTTTGATAGAAGTTCTTTCCCAAATCTTTCATTCCCAACTTCCTCTAGTTTTAGCATACTTAAAAAAAGAAAAAAAAATGGGAGGGAATATCTAAGGAAGGAATTCGCTTAGTTGTAAATAGTGTTGTTTCTAGATGAATTCAGAAATTGATTGGGTGAAGAAGAAAGATAATCTATTAACCTGTTATGTCTGAAGATTTGTTCTTGAACCTTGCATGAATTTCGGGCTGCTTTATGAGGGATCACAGTGTTGTTATAGCAAACCCAGGTTTCTATGGTATAAGAAGTCTGTTTCAAGTGGTAGTGACTTGAAATGGCTTAGTAAATAGGTTCTGTTTAAATTGTGCTGTGGGGAGGAAAAAGAAATGAAGAAGGAAAAAGCAAGTGAACTAGAAATGCTGAAATGTTTTTAAGCTTATCAGTGTAAAATCTGTAAAAGTGAAGGGAGGCACAGTAACTCTAAAATTATATGGGTTTATTTAAGGACATAAAAATAGTTAAGGTTTTTTGTTCTAGGAATACTACCTCCTGTATTGAGCCTACTATGTAGAGTTTTGAGGTTGCTATTAGACTGTCCTTGTTGGTTTCTTCATTTAGAAAGAAAATACAACGAATATTAAATTACTAGTAAACCTTATTTTAACATAAACTGGAATTTTTTAACTAACTGTTTAAGAGGTATTGCATGACTGCACATAAGGCATCATCTGGTGTCATGAGAAATATTAAAAGTCCATCTGTCATTAAGTTTTTTTTTTTTTAAAATAAGTTGTAAGGATTTTATGGAGCCTTATTTTGCAGACTATTAAAAAGGTGCCCTAAATGTTTAGCTCATTCATAAATTGCAGTGACATACTGGTTTTGTGTTTCAGATGGGGGAGAAATAAATCTGTTAATTATGTTCATCTGTTTTTGTCTAAGCTTTGCCATAGTGATGGACCACATAGTTCAAACTGGTAATCTCAGATGGTATTTTCATGTAGAATAGTTAATCTTCTGCCAGTTAGTAAGCTTCATATTTAGCTTTTACTCAGGGTTTTTTTTTTGTGGTTTGTACATATTTCTTTGTGCTAGACAAAACTAGGGAGGAAATGGGGAAATAATTTCTTCCTCAAGGTGTTTAATGGAAATTATACTAATTGTCTAAATTATAGCAATATGGAGGATACCATTGGAATTCATTCTACCTTTGTGTCATCTGTTGTCCTCATAGTATTGGTATAATCTCTGAATGAACTCATCCAGCTTTCTAAAGGAATTGAAATGTTTGGTAGCTCTTGGTTAGAGGCTGTCTTTAAACTTCAGACCTCTGATTTCCAGGTAAATGGTGAAATTCAGAAGGTTGACTCTTTTATGCCATTGTTCTCCTTGACATAGGTAGCTCCTGTTTCTTCTATGGTGTTTGCTTCCATTAATGTATTTCTAGAGGGCAGTCATATTCCCTTAAAACTTAGACCTGTTACCTGAGTTAAAGTGACCCACTGCTTGGAGTTGCCCACCTGCTTCTCATGTAAGATTTGTAAGAAGCTTCACTTGCTTCCTGTTATATTCCCTATATGTCTTCCACTTGCACTCTGCCTTATTGTAATTCTCTGAAATGATTTTTATGAAATGTGCAAAACTTCTGTTTTGTGTTTGTTCTTCCTGAAATGTGAGTTGTCCTAGATGCTTGTTCTTTTTAACAGCAAAACAAAAACTTCTTCATCTTGACTGCTTTCTTTTCATCAGTGATGTTGGAAACTTTCTTAGCATTCAGAATTTGTGCCAGAACAGATGGTGAATGGTGGGCTTTTTCTGAAGTAATGTCAGCTAAAATAACTTGTGCTTCTGGCAGTTCTTCCCTGTAACAGGGTTTTTGCTTAATTGGCACACTTACTTTCTCTTAGGAAGAACTGACTTATTTATTGAATTTTTATTATGAAGGCATGATTTCATTATTCTGGACCTGGAATTGTTTCTAGCAGAGCATCTACCTCAGAAAGATTTTTTTTTCCTTCCCCCCACCCTGGCTTTTTTTTTTTTTTTTTTTTTAAATGCCTGTGTCACTTTCTATTTGCCTCTATTGATGATGTTCTGGAAACAAGTGAGTTAGTGTTGGTAACTCTTGCCACTATCCAGTTACCCAGCAGTTCATGTTGCAAATTTGTAGCATGACTTTTGGAAACCTCTGGGTCTACCTGAAGGCTTCACTTCCAAGCATAATACCCTGTATAGCAGAGAAACTTCTGGTGTTTACAAAGGGAAGTTTACTGTTTGAGGGAGATCAAATAACAGCTTTGGAAGACAGGTGTGTTAGTATTTCTGTACCACACAGTGTGAGGGAATGCTGAGAGACTCTTAAGCTCATATTCTTAACCTGTTCTTTTCTGTGTAAATGTGACGTGTTTGGGGCATTAGCCTTCTGCTTTTCTAAAGGGAAATGGGAAATGTTAACTTGGAGTCTAGGCCGGTGTCATCTAGCGGAAGCCTAGAAAGTGGGTCTTGCCTTTTGTATATAATTAGATTTTGGATTACTCATTTCTGTAATCAGACTATGTGAATCATTATGCTGCTAGTACAGCTCGAGACATGACGATCAGAACAAACACAATATCCTGTGTAAGGGTAGGGAGAAGTTGCTTGTTCCAAGAGTGTCTGATAAAGCCGGCTGTTATACCAGGGGTACTAAACTTCGAAGCTGAGGGCATGCTTTGTATTGACTGTGTGCACTTGCAAGTAGCATGTTTATCCATTGCAATAATAGTGATGGTGATGCTGGTTTTACTCATCTTTGTGTTTTCTTAAGTTTTCATGACTTTTAATAGAAAAAAAAGTAATAGCATGATAACCTGCGGAGTTCTGTGGGATGATTTCCTCCAAGTTCTGAGAGCCCTGAGTGGTCACGAGCTGTGATTCAGCGAGGCTGTGAACTTGTGTGCAGGTGAACAACATCTGCACAGCACTGTAGTGCTGTGTAGAAATGATTTTGTTGTCTTTCCTAATTGCTGGAAAGCTCTTCTCTTTTAAACTTCTGGTTTCTTTTAGAATTTGGGGCTGCTGAAGCTCAGAAGCTTCCTTTGTCTTTTGTTTTTGCTGCTGGTAATGGAATCTGACCATGATCATCTGCATTCATAAGCAGCCAGAACTACTGCTGGCATTTGTTTCTCATACTGGTCAGTAAACAGGTGGATACAGGAGCTCTTGCAGGTGTTGAGCCGATAGCCTTCCCAGATAGTTTGGGGCTACACCTGATTGATCAGTATAGTTAGTGAGGGTTTCAGTTCAGAGGGACTTCACTTGTAGCAAACTCAAATACAAATTTCTGGGGTATATTGAGATTTAGTAAGCTTTATCTCTGGTAAGAAATTTTATATAAGTTTTCCGTGCTTCTGAGTTCAGTGATAATGTTCTTCCTGAGAACTGACAAAAGTAACATCCCTCTTTCCGGTGTACACTGCCAGGCTTTAGAACAATCTCTAGGTAAAAGTACGCAGAGTAAACATAGGAGACTATCAATAATTAAAGTAAATACATTTCATAGTCCCAACAGAAAACAACAAACTAAAAAGGAGTTCCTATGTAAGCCACAGTACACGCAGGTGTAATTGGAGAAGAACTGAACACTGGTTCAACACGTCTAAAGTCCACAGTGTTTTTCATCAGTGCGTGGTCAGTATCAGATTTTTGGCATTAATTAATCAAAGAATTTTGCTGTTATTGCACTCAAAATCTTTTGAGTTGCATATACCGTCTGTAATTTTTAATTCTTTTTTTAACTGAGAGGTTGTTTAACCTGGTCTATTTTCAAAGGAATAGTGTGTAGTACAGTGAAGGGAATTGCTAAGTTTCTGGCCCTTTACAAACTGGGCTATGTTGGGGCAGAAGCAATCAACGTGGTGTATGCACATATTTTATATAAAAGTCTTAAGATAATTGATATACTTCTATATGAGTTGATAAATCCACAAGATCTCTTTAAAATTGTCATGAGGAATTAAGATTGTGACAGTGCCAAAGCTTGAAATGACTTTTCAGAAGCCTATGGTGCAATTGGACGTTGTCTCTCAGTGTACAGATAAATAGCGCTTACTTTTAAAAAAGCAAATAAAAATTTAATACATGTTAAATATTAGAGGTAGGAGACATACCTGCTTATCCACGTTACCCATTTTCTGTGTCATGTCCTAATCTCATTAAAATGTTTGAGGACAGTAGTACTGAGGGAGGAGTCAACAAAACAACAGACTCTTTGAAAGTTTTTGAAACAGGCTCTGAAGTGGAGCATAATTTTCATGCAGCCTGTGCATAAGCTGGTCATTATTTTCAATGTCAGTGTATCACCAGCCTGCCTGTGCCCCCACTTCCCTCCACAGGCTGAGCAGAATGCTCTGTGTGCCTCCCATTCAGGTTTTAACCACCAAAAGGAGGTGAGGAAAGCTGTAATAAATATAGAATCATAAAGTTATATAGATTTGCATGGAGGGCAAACTTTTTAGAAGAGTTTTCAATAGATGATGCTGGAAGGTAGAGACTTATTTTCATTGGACTTGTAAATTTTTTTTCCACGTCAAGTATATTTATCTGTCATTGTTATTCAGATGTACCCATGAGTCTCTTGGTCCATGAGGGTTAAGGAATAGGACATGACCACAAACTCAAAAAATCCTTGAGCTGGAGAAAAGGATGTTTCTCCAGAACAGTCTGTCAGCAAGCTCACACTGCTCTGGGGTAACAGACAAGAAGGCTTTGTGTGTATTTCTCTAATGAGAGTGGATGAAATGCAACCAAGTTTCCTAGGAACTATTACTGTATTTTGTATTTAAGGCCCACACAACAATTTCAGTGGTTGGCATTTCATTGCCTCAGTCGTGTTTCAAATATTAAATTACTTTCCCTTAAAGAGTTTTAGTGTAAATAAGAAATCTGATAAAGACCAAGGAAAATCACGTACAAATGCTGCTTTCAGGAAAACGTGTTAGGTTGAACAATGCTGCATTCGTTTTCTCTGCAATTGTAAATCATGTAGATCTGTGCCAAGACATCTTGCTGTTGTACTGCGTTATACAATGAAACTGCCTGTTTTGTTCCTCATAATAGGTTCTCTTTTATTTTGAGACTAAGAACTGCAAATTCAAGAAAAGAAGGGGATGTTGTATAACCAGTCATGTCTCTGGAAGTTAGGCATTGCTGCGTTGCCCCGTATGCTGCTGAACAAAAGAAGGAGCAAGAGCTAGAGCCATGTAGTTTTGTTCCTGAATGAACGTGTCTGCAGTCACTGCTGTGAGGGCAACTCAATTGTTTCAGTGTGCTAAGTGTGCTTGTGGCGTATCTGTCAGGCCCTGGAGTGGTTTAAATGGAGGAGTGCCAAATATGAGAATTTGAAGTATTTCTGAGTATACATTGTATTAGAGCTTTAGACATCCAGGAAGCTTTGTTATGAAAGCTTGAGAGCCTCAAACACTCCTGGTATGAGTTTTAAGATGACTTGCTAGACCTGTCTTCATCTAAAGCTGAATGACATGAGTGTATTTGCTAGCCCTAGGGGTCTCCCTTGAGAAACTCATCTTCCATGTACACTGTGCACTAGGATTTGGATCCTTTATGCATGTTGCAGGAGTCACTCTCATTTGGAAACCATGACCCAAAATAAAACTGCCTAGGAAACTTCATTTGTGCTCTTTGATTTGGCTACTTACTTTCTGCCTGAATCTTGGATAGGATTCTGCTTGCTTAGATTCATATGTGTTTCTCTGGTCTTAAGATTTGTGTGTCATATTTGTGAATGAAAGTTTTATAGGGTGTTGCTCAGAAATACCAGATGAACCTTAGCTACAGATTCTTATACTTTGTCCTAATTGTTCTGAACAATTAAACGTCATGCACTGCACAAGCTTGTGTTAAATAATGGTGTCAACATATTTCCCTCTATAAATTATCTCCAAACATCTAATGACTATATAACAGCTGCATCTTCACCTGACAGTTTGTCATCAGATTTCTTCTAACGGGGAAAAACAACTCCACTATTATGCAGTGTTGGAATTTATTTACAGCTATTGAAGGTGGTGTAAAGGTGTTGCAGAGCCAGTAAAAAGGAGCATGTGGCAGATGGGGAATGAGAAAATTACTCACTTCAACATCCCTTCCTCTCCCTGCAAGTTTTGCCAAAATAGTCACATGGGTAGCCACTCCCTTGTCTTTGAATAAGTTTCAGAAAAGTTTTGAAGGTTTCTAACACACTTTGCAATTTTTAATGCAGTAACAAATCAAAGTTAGAATTCAAGTATTTAATGGTCGTCTGAGTAATACATGTAACTAATCTGAGATGACTGAGTGGAGATTGCCTTCTCTGTTCAGTTTTTGAGATATCATTGTCATCAGGCCATGTGACACTTTACTACTTGCTTGTTTGCTCTTAATGGAGCAAGACAGAATTCATTATTTGTGGAAACAAGTTTTCTGCTTGGAGTACTTGCATATATGTAACTTTGCGTCATAGTCATAAGGTCTTCTGAGCTTGGAGAGTGGGATAGCTTCATTGTTACCTGAGCAACTTCCATAGGAACGCCTCAAATCCCAGTCTCTTGTACCTCTCACCCATGCTGTCTGTTACCACGTAGTTGAGCCAGATCAAACTCTCCTTTGTGCTTTTTTAAATTTTTTTTTTTTAAAGTTCTGTGCTTTGTCCTTATTGTTGCCCTCTTTGAACATACTTAAGGATTGTTGTTTCAGTTTGTGGACTTTGTTCTCATGTTGCTATTTTAAAGGTCTACCTCCTTTCCTTCTTGGAGTTGCAGGTTTGTTTTGTTGATTTTTATTATTCTTATTTAATTATTCTTTTTTTCCTTCTATTGAACTCTGAGTATGTGGCTGGTAGTGTGTGCATCCAACCACCGGGTACCTCAGTGTGGCAGACTGTCTTCACAGGTCTGCAGTTATTACAGGAGTGTGTTACGGGCAGCTGTTCTTTTAGTTCTTACATCAGAACATGTAAGGCAAAGATAGTATTTTCAAAGCACATTAAACCTGCAGAGCTCAGAACTGAGACAGATCTTTGCAGGCAAATGTCAATGAAATGCTAAAGTAAGAACTATGGTTCTGGGAGGTGGATTGTAAGTGATGTCATTCAGCACTGTTATGTAATGTAACATAAATAATGGGAAGGGCCAGTTAGAACAGCAAAATAGGACATATTTTCAAGCTTTTTTGGCAGTTCCTTCTTGCATCATTTAGGAGGGTAATTGATTAAAACTGGCTATATTTTGGCCTCCAACTTTGTAATTTTATTGTTCCATCTAAATCCAGGTGTTAATTTGCCTGTGTCTTTTATGCAGGCATATACTGTTACTGTTGAATCAGCATCCTCACTTTCAGGGTGCTTAAATGTGTTTTATTTATCTTTGCTGGGAAAACGTGTAGGCAAAGTCCTGGTTTATTCAGGTCTGCTGCTGGTGGTCCTGGCTAATAGTCTATGCTGAAACAGACTTTCTCGTTAGGTAAATGACTGTAAAGACTGTATAATGAACTCTGCATTAGTTATGGCTCACTCAACTGGCATTTAGGCAGCACTGATCATACCTTCTGGAATATACCTGGGATTGTGATCTGTGGAGCTGCCATCTGGAGCTATATTTATGTTTTCACTGAGCAATATGCTGTTGCAGAAACTCCTTGCATTACTGCTGCTGGAAGGGTGGTTCTCTGGTCTTTATTCATCTAAAACTCACTCAGCTGAGCTAAGTGAGTCAAGGGGAGACCTGAGTATATATGAAAGTGCGCGTAGGTAGGCATTCAGTGACATATTGTCTGTTTTAGTTTCCATTTACCACCTTCTATTTTGCCACTTTTTATTCCCAAAAGGCTTGTGGCATTTTCTGGAGACTTTTGGTTTGGGATTTTTAATGAAGCTCATACATACAGGGCTTGAGACTTAACACTGATAGTGGTCAGATAAAAATAAATCTGTTTTCTTGTCTTTGTGAATTAATAAATGCATAGGGTGAACTAAATTTCTTTTAGATACAAGCATTCTTCTTTTCTTTTTAAAATATAAAAAAATAATCTTGAATTTTTTGCATCTTCAGTTCTTAACTATTTTAAATAATGGAAGTTTGTCGAATGTACTTAAAACGTCAAATTTATCTGAAGCAGTTGGTAAATTGAAAGAAATTAATAAATATCTTTGAGAACAGTTGTATTTTTTACAAATACAAAATTTGATTAGCTGGCCTGTAAAACTGTTGGTTAGATTTCATACAACATGAATATTAACAAAGCATCTTTTTATTTCACTTACATTACCATGGCATGTGGCACATTAAGGTTTAGGAAGTCAAACTATTGCATTGGTTTGCTGCTTTAGGGAGGCTTTGGATGTATTTTTGGAATTAAAATGGCTTCCATTTTTTGCTCTTCATAAAGGTATTGAGTAGGTTTTGTGCATAAGCAACAGATACGCTTTTAAAATTCAGTTCAAGTGCAAAGGAAGACTTTGTGTGATACGCAAAGTGGTGTAGTGATGTGATAAGACTGCTGGTAGTTAACTGTCAGCCTAGTTGCTGTAAATTCATATTACTTTTAATTTTGATTTTTTTTTTAAACTCTGGGTTTTTCTTCATGGGGACTATAAATAATGTATTTTGTCTCTTTAATCACCTAACCCCCTCTATGACTAAGTGAAGTGGGTATCTCCTCATCCCTCCCTTGACCTGGAAAGAAGTGCAGCCAATGAATTACAGATGTTTGCTTTCAGCTGCCATTTTGAGGAGAGAGAAAAAGCATTGCCTGCCTTTCGCACCCTGGGAGCAGTAATTTGAGGGTTTAATTTCCCTGGCCAGCAATTTTCATAAAAATTTGACAAAGGCAATAACTTTTCTACAAGGTTTTATTGAAATTGGAAAGTAGTTTCAAAACATACTGTGGCAGAAGGGAGGGAATGTTACTGAAGTAGACTGCTAATAAATGTGTTTCCTGAGGAGGGAGGAAAAACAACTCTCCTTTCCTTTGGAATACGGAGACTTGAGGGTGCATCATGCAGCCCTACTTCCTGCTTATCTGTGGAGCAGTTGATGTAAATCAGGCAAACAGATTTCAATATAACCAAAATGAAAATGGAATACAGTTGTCATTAAAACAGATAACCTGCCTGATTAATTGTGTTTTATCATGATTACTAACTAAAACAAAAGACTTGTGGATTGAGCGGGCTTTATAATGCCTTAAGC
This sequence comes from Acropternis orthonyx, assembly GCA_035583155.1. Lineage (NCBI taxonomy): Eukaryota > Metazoa > Chordata > Aves > Passeriformes > Rhinocryptidae > Acropternis > Acropternis orthonyx. The sequence continues at coordinate 23,726,104 of JAWWEU010000005.1, read as the reverse complement.
CAAACATTTTGTAGCTAAGAATACGTCCAGTGTATTATAATATCCACAATATATGCAGCTATCTCATATCAGTCTATAAAATCCATTCTGGTTTAGGGTGACATTGTGAGCTGTAACAAACCAACAATTTTTATAGTAGATTTCATATGTCTAATTAAGTCTGGAAAATAATGTCAGGAAAAAGCTTCCAAAAATACATGGACATGAACAGCAGGTGAAATGCAGATTAAAGTAGTAAAATACATATTAGAATACTAAATGGATCATAGTGCTATCTTAGAAATTAAAATCTAAAGGGACTCTGAACTGCCTGCTATAATGCTACATCTGCTTTCAAAGGGTAGGTTTATACTAGGCTCAAATTCTATAGGTCAAGTTATAACATGTAAATCAGTTTCCTTATTTGTAGCTAAAATCTTTTGAAGATTGTATTTACTTGTTTGTTACAGTTTCCCTTCAGAGTAATGAAAGAATTGTCTAATCAGGCAGTTTGCACACCCAAGGTGAGCTAAATTTTTAATAAGGGTAACTTGCATATGCATGTTATTGTACTGTACAACAAAACCACAGATTCAATATGTCTCTTATATTCCTTCCCCTGGCAGTTCTCAGCAAGACTCTTAATGTCCTTTTATTTTCTTCTCTGGAAAGCTGCCTGTAGTTGGCTTGTAATTCCAAACACTGTGAATTGTAATCCTTTCAAATATGAATGTGGGTATTAGATAATTTTAAAGAACGAGTACCATAACAATAATCCATATGCAGGGAACATTTTATAGATGGAAATTTGCAATACACAGAAAATATTTTCAACTATTATTTTATTACTCCTTTATATGGAGCTGAGTGGAATAGAATATAAAAGGTAATAAGTACTCAACATCCTCCAGGATAAGATCCAGAATGGATTAAATTTAAACACTAGTTACAAGTATACTAATATTTGTGAAAGTTCTCAGTTATGAATAAGAATCATACCTTTAAGGAAATAAGGTAACTTCTTCTGATGCCTCTTGTAAGTGGAATGAAAGTGATTGATAAACCTGACATTTAATGTTTGGTACGCTTCAGGGAGTTTCTGCCTTATGTTCAGTAGTGTTTCTTTAGTGAAGTCATCTATAAACTATGCTAAAAAGCATAGAAATATATTGATACTTCATAAATGTGGCATAACTAAAGAGTGTTCACAGCTTTGACAAAAATACTTTGGTTTTTTGGGCTCTATCCCCCCCTTTTTGTTTTTCCCCTTCTTTGAACAAAAGGCTGACTTTGGCTCAAGTAGGTTTGGCCAGTTTCCTCTCCTACCACATTCCCCAGAAGGAAACTAAATTAATTCTGTCCATAAGAAGATTAAAAGCTGATGGGGTGGGCAGATGTTTTATTTTCTCAAGGGTCAAGGAAGTAGCATGAGGTTTTCTGGCAATGAAGATAATGGTTGGGGCAGAGGGCGGCGGGGGGATGTTTTGCATTTACACCTTTCTGTAATATGTTTTGTGTGCTCTTTGACATTATCTTGGTGTGGAAAAAAGTTATATTCTGGGTTCACGTATTAATAGTTCATTAATTTTAATGGTGACTTTTAGTGAATGTGTTATACTTCAGTGTAAATGTGTTACTGTGAATTTTATTACCCTTTTTTATTCTTTGTTTTTCACTGTAAAACATAAAACTTTTCTACATACAAAGGTATATACTTAGCTACATCTTGGCTCAGTTAGTTTTCGGTTCTTTTGCTTCATATTTTAATATTTTTCTGTTCTGTTGATAAAGCCCTGGGTGCAGTCTTGCTTACTCGTTATTGCCAGGCTGCTGTAGGAGAAACTCGTGGCGGAGCCTGTGTGCTTTCTAGCAGAATTCACAGGCATTCTCTTTATGGAATATGCTGATTCCTAACCCCTATAGCCTGTCATCCAGCTGTTGGAGCCTCCAGCCTGCTGCTGACCTGAGAGCTATTTAACAGTTTAAGTGCACAAGTTACCTGCCTTTCTCAGCATTAGATTTTCCCGGATTCCAATCTTGGTTAGGGATTTTGTGACAAATAAGTAGATTCCTGTAAGTGCCTTTGTGCCCATGCAGTGTTAATCCAAGAACAGTAGTTGTGCATAGCTTTGGGGGGGGAAAAGCCCTCCCTGTATTTGAAACACAACCTTTGTTCTTCCTAGTAGCCTTTGGCTGTCTGTCAGTCAATGATCTTCAGGACACAAGGATCTTGTGGAACTTCCTCCCAGCTTTCCCTTGTACTTGCTGAGCTCCCCAAAACAGAATCTGTTTTAAAGGGTTGAAACCTTAATTTATTTTTCATTTGTAATTAAACACCTCAGGTCTTTCCAGGGTGTAGCGGTTGCTTCCTGAGCATGGCTAGGAGTCATTAGGAAGTTAAGTCTTTGATAATTGTCTGCATTTTCCAATTAAAGCAAGTGCTTCACAGCTCTGCCATTCACAAATAACCTTTTCTCCTTAATACAATACATGATGCAATCTAATACGGCAATATACAAGTTTTCCTTAAGGCTATATCTAGATCAAGGCACTCAAGCAAATTAAAGCAAATTACCAAAGTGTACAGCATCAACATTCATAAGTTATAATGCATTAAATTGCCATTGGCTGGTGATGTCTTTAGGAATAAAATTACTTCAGTGAGCTCTACGTAGTTTAATTTCCTTGGTTTACAGTGAGTGAAGGCCAATTTACTCCTGCATTGGAAAATTCATGTGGGAGTTCAATGTATTTAAATTAATGTGCTTTGACTTCTCACCTTTACTTGAATCTTGATAAACCTTCAGATCATCGTTAGGCCATTAAGTTTGGGATCAGCTTCTCGGACTGTCATATGAGATTCCTGCTTCTCTTGTTGCTGATGTCCCATTTCTTAGTGCTGTGTGTAGTTCACTGCTGGCTTGCATAGGATTTTAGATTTGATCTGCAAGAGATCAACAAATAAAATGAAACTACTGCTCTTCACTCCAGATAATAATGGCTAAATTATATAGAGCCACAATAGTATTTATTAGTTAGCCTCTAAAGACTGTGTGTTTTCCGGAATGCACAGTTCAAGATCATCTGGATTGCATATATATTCAGTACCTTTTAAAATATTCATAATGCACTTGTTCTGTGTATATTAAAAAAAAAAGGTTAAAAAGTTGTAGAGGTCTTTTTGACTTATGGTTTTATTTTGGTTGGCAAACGCAAGGGTAATTGATTTTGCTTTCATTTTTATGTAGGATGTTTCGGGTGTTTAAGTTGAGAAGGGAATAGGAAATTCAATTGCTTTGGATGCTTAATAGAGAGACTGTTTATTTTAGGGCATAGTCAGGGTTTTCACACTACTTCAATTGTCATTACACAAGGGAAAACACTCATTTCCAGTACTTAAACTGATGAATTGAAGCCTACCACTTAAAATTTGTGCTCTCATGTACTAACATAAGCTCTTTAGGGCAGAATATTTTCTCTTAAAAGTGCTTGTCCTGCCTATGTATTTCCTCCAAAGTATGACTTTGGTGGATTTTTCATCTTTTATCTCTCTGTTTAATAGAAAGAGATGTACTATGTAACATTTACAGAAGTGCCTCCATTTTAAAGGTTTATAATTACTGTCCATTGTTCTACAGTATTTCTACTGGGTTTTTAAAATATTTTTCATCTAATGTAGTTAGCAGTAGCACAGTAAATGTACTGATGTTTTCTGCTCTCATAATGCATGTGTGGAGAATGGTATAGTCCCAGGTCAAAACTACCCTGTAGCTGAATCTGTGTAGCTGAATTTCTGTGTTCTGACCTTACATTTTTCTGTAAATGGGGAAGCTCAGGTAATATTTCTGTGAATTGTTGCCTAAGTTTTATCAACTGTTTAGGAAGGGAGTATTGGTAATAACAGATCCTAATCAATATTTATTTATACTTGTTGGATTTTTTAAAATCTGTATTGGTACATTGGGAAACCACTGAAACAAGTCAATTTGATTTGGTCTTATATCTGGTGTCACTGTTAAGCAAAGAGTTGGTCTGCAATATATGACATTTTCTGTGACATCTAAGGGATAAAGTTTGTTAGCAGACTTTGAAAATGTTTTCTAGAAAATTCAGAAACTAATTTGGTATTTATTAGAAGCAGACAGGTTTGTGTCAACTCTTCTGAAGGTGGTCTTACAAAAGTGATGTTTATAAAGTTAGTGTTCACCTGTTTGAAACCACTTCTAGTTAGAAATTTCTGTGAGAGAGCATGTTTGACATATTTTTGAGATTGTTTGGGTGAGGAGGGAGATCACTTTAGAAAAATGGTTAGTTTTTCATATTGCATTTTGCAGACTCACTTCAAGGGGATTACAACATATCTTTTTGATAACTTGAGAAAAACTTTAGCGGTGAAGAGGTAGTTGTAAAAAGGAAACAAGACAGCAAGAAAAGAAAGTTTTATTGACAGAAAAATAGTTCCCTTTTTGTTGATTTCCCAAAAATCAGGGGCAAACACATTCTTGTGTCTGTAGTATTGGCCACTGAAACAAATGAAATGCCAAATGTTTTAGTTGGCTGTGGTGGGAAGCAGCTTTTTTTTTTTTTTTCCTATGGCAACACATCTCATTGTCATCATTTTTCAGTTCACGTAACTGACAAAGCCACTGTAAAATATGTTCAGCAAATATGTAAAGCTATTTTTGCTCAAGAGTCTGTGTCACAGAAAAGAAATGGAAATTGTCCAGCGCCTTGCATTGTACATCTGGGGATGGTAACTGGTGTGAAGGCCCCTGTGTACCTAATGAAGTTCAGCAAATCCAAGTGCAAGGTGCTGCACTTGGGTCAGGACAATCCCCAGACATGAGCACAGACTTGGAGAACTCCTGGAAAGCAGCAGGACTTGGGGGTTCTGGTGAAATCTCAACACTTGCTCAAGTGAGCCAACAGCCAACAGTGTTAGTGTGCGCTCAACAGCCCAGAAAGCCAATTGTATCCTGGGCTGCATCAAAAGAGGGCTGGGCAGCAGGTCAAGGGAGGGATTGTCCCCTCTACTCTGCCCTCGTGAGACCCCACCTGGAGTGCTGCATCCAGCTGCAGGAGCCTCAGCACAAGAAACACGTGGACCTGTTAGAGCTGGTCCAGAGGAGGCCACGAAGATGTTCAGAGGGCTGGAGCACCTCTGCTATGAGGACAGGCTCAGGGAGCTGGGGTTTTTCAGCCTGGAGAAGAGGTGGCTCCAGGGAGACCTCATTGCAGCCTCCCAGTACTTAGAAGGGGTTTATAAAAAAGAGGGAGTGACTTTTTACAAGGGCAGGTAGTGATAGGACAAAGGGGAATGTTTTTAAACTAAGAGGGGATATTTAGATTTACCTTAGGTGTTAGGAAGGAATTCTTTACTGTGAAGGGGAAGAGGCACTGAACAGGTTGCCCAGAGAAGCTGTGGAAGAAGTGTCTGTCCTTTCAGAGCATGAGCATTGTCCAGCTGCAATTTTTCGGGATTCTAAACTGGATCATAGTTGTATGTGCTGAAATGGCTGCACTTGAAACTGGTGCAGAAGTACTTTGCTATATCCTGGCCAGGATATGTGTCAGCACGTATTGCTTTCTACAGTTCTGTTGTACATGAGTTGTGGAAAAAAAAGAAACACGACTTAATGCTCATGATCCTCAGTTTTGTCATGGACATTCTAGGATTTATCTGTTCTATGAGTAAATCGAGGTTTTATGAATCCAAGTACTATATTAGTGCTCAAGTGCTAATCCTTGTAAGTCCAAGAGAATATTGTGATAAGAAGTGAGGGGGAAAAAAAAAAAACCCTCTTTATTCCATGCCAAATATTTTATTATGGAAGATTTTTAATACAAGGTTCTTTTCTTATGGAATTGGAAGAGGTAAAATATTAATACTTGACTGGTTGTCATAAGGAGTCGTAGAGGGGAAAAAAAAAGGTAGTGTTTCTCAAAAAGTCTCAATAATGGAATGCATGCAGAAGATAGTAGTTAGCAAAAGTGTGTTCATGTGTGTAGAGTTTTTTAATGAATAGAAGGATGAGTAGGGAAGAAATGTAATTGTGTACTTTATTTTAGTTTTCCCATTCCGCTCTGCTAGCATGAAATTTGGACAATAAATCATTCAAACTGTTTAACTTCTACTAGTAGAAAATGTGGAAATTGTGGAAGGGAAAAAAATTTTTAAATGATTGAGGGACTCAGTGCACTTTTTAATGAATAGCAGAACATTAAATTTCATTTTGGTTTAAAGCCTCCGAATTATTTTCAGAAGACTGTCATTCCTTTATTAACTGGAATGAAAGTTGGATATCTTAAGTTGTTTGCACCAACTATTTCTCAACTGTATTTTGCTTAGAAGGAAAATCATATCATTGCTGGATGTAGCAAACAAACTTGCCTGCTTTTTAAAAAGGGGATAATTCAGAGCAGGACAGTATGAAGTAGGACTACAGCTTTTAAAGCTGAATAAATTTTAGTTTTTGTAAAGTAAAAGGGTTGTGATTATCTATAATTCTTCCTCTAACTATATTTTTTTTTTTACCATTTTGAGAATTCAGGGAAAAGATCAGCTTATTTAAGTAATGTGAATAACTTCCAAAGTAGTCAAACCAGCTCAGATTCGGTGAAATAATAGATGTAAACTGCTGCATCAGGTTTCAAAAATTACCTCAGATTTTAAAGACAGAATGTTCCTAAAATATTTAATAGAAGCATTGATGAATATACTTTTCTGTTGAAGATACATTTATTTCTGAATTGTGTGATTTCTGTGGGTTTGTTGGGTTTTATTTTGTGAGGTGTTTTTTTCTCTTTGGTCTGCCTCCCTGTGGGTGCAGCATAAGCTTTGTAATTTCCTTTTTGAGGAACAGATGTGTTAGTTGTCCCCTCAGGTATATACACAATATTTACTCTTATTTTAGAGTCTTAAGTAATGTTAAGAATACCTCTGAATTTTTATCTTACTTCTTTAAATTTTTGGGATATAAAAATGTTACCGCTTTCTACATTTAAAAACAGTCACTAAAATCCAGTATTTTAAATTATTCAAAGAAGATACAATGGGAAACTGGTTATTGTCTTGATTCAGAAGGCTGGATAATTGAGTTGAATTTTTATGGCTACAAAAATCAATGTCTAGGTGGACTTTGGAGGAATGCCTATAATAAGGCTGGCATTTGCATTAAGTAGCAGCACTAAATTTTTGACTCAGTCACAAATGGTGTTTTCCAGTGTTTCATTTTTCGTTTTATCATCCTGCATCGACCTATAGGTTATGGCAAATCAGGTTAAAAGTATAATGTAGTTGGGGTTTTTTTTGTACACTAAATTGATCCTTCTTTTGAAAGTGATGATAGTGACACAGAAACCCTGAATGAAAGCTGCCAAGATTGTAGGTTATTCTTATTCTCAAAATAGTTCTTAGACATCAGCTTGTTTAAATGCAGGATATGTTAAAAATTTAGGAAAGTGAGTAAGGAAGGTTTTTGTTTTCCTTGGTGGTTTGCTGGTATTTTATTAACAAAGGATGTCTTGTGGCAGTTTGTTTTTCTTGATTTAATCTTTGAGCTTATGGAGATGTGGAAACACTTGGCCTTTCCACAAGAAAAGATGTGGTGGGGTTGTGGTTTTTCAAGAGTGGAAGGATTTTGTGGTTTTAGAATGGCATGGATGTTTTTAATTTTTTAGTTCATATAAAACTTTAAATAGTGTTAACAGGGAAAGAACTGAGAATACTTTACTTTCTGAGGACTTTTTTTGTGTTGAAAAGGATCCTTGCAAGCATGACTGCTTCTTCTAATCTGAATTTTTGTCATCTTGGGAAATTTTTAAGGATCTCACACTGTTTTCAGTTTCTTCATCTTTTTCAGTTGAATATATTGCAAGACAGTATCAAAGCTGGTATCCTTAAAATGTTAGGATGAGAAATGCATTTCATACACTTCACTTTTTAATGAGGTAAAGAAAAAGAACTTTCTCCATTATGCCCACACTGAGCATCTGGGAGATGAGAACAAGTGGTTCACAGAATATTCATATTAAACAGTTGAAATACCAATTAATATTAGATAAAGCTCAGTAGGCTAAAAGGAAAGGATGCCTTGTTCTGATGCCCGGCACACTCTGTATTCTTAAGTGCACTTTGGCCTCCAGTGAGGTAAAGCAGCTTGCAGTGTTTTGTTATTTTAAAAAGTGTATATTGGTTACAAACTGATAAAGATTGTAGAACACTGGTTTCTTCTTCCTTCTTTTTTCTTGAGCAAATGATACCTTGAAGGTCAGCAACAATTCAATCCACACTTCAGAAGGTGTTTTCTTCTCTCCAGCCTTCCCAGGCGAATGAAAGCCCTTTGAGAAAAGTCCCTTCAAAGATTTTAGCAGTCTTGACTTCTCCACCCTGTACAGCGACTGTGCACAACTTAAGCATTCAAATGGAAACCTTTGAGAGTACATAAAGCTTTGAGCCATGAGTACTCCCTGTGCTGGATTGACTTTTTGCCTTTTTTTTTTTCTTTTCCTGAGTGGTAATTCAAGGTTACTGCCTCGGTCAGAATGTTTTGACCAAAAGCATAGTCTTGAGAGAAGTGAGGGGAGCAGTTCGTACCCTGTGGTTATACAGCAGTTAGCTCATGAACCAAAATGCATCATTACTATCATTCAGTTAGCGTTACCGTGAAAACTGTCAGATTTAAATGCTTAAGAGAGCTTTTGTAACTGTTGCCATGGCAATATCAGAACAGCAATGTGGTAGTTTTCATCCATATCCCATGTTCAGCTAAATTCCTTTGCAGTCCTTTAACTGTGAAAGGAAGGTACCATATTGTACCAGGCTTGATTTCTTTTGAGTTAACCTGGAACAGATGAAGACTGAAATGAACTCTTTCTTTGAAAATGAAATGCAAATCTAGGCACAAGTGATCTAGTTTGCTTTGCTTTTGGTTTGCCTGTGCACTGACAGCCCTATATGTAAAATACTTCTTGTGGAGTTACTGACCTGCTGTTCATGCCATTGTGTCGCGTCACGTAATTTGGTGCAGGCCATAATAAAACACATGCGCTGCAATCACAAACTAAAATTTTTTTTATAAGAATGGATTTACCTCATAGATTCTTATTTTCTCTGTAAGTGGAGAAGTGGGAACACTTAATTCCAGATCCTGCTTTCTGATGTGGCCTCACTTTTGTAATGCTTTCTCCCATCGCTGAGCCTGCCCTATATTTTTAACCCTCAAGATGTTGAGCAGCTGCTGCAATTTTAGTTTCACTCCTCTGTTTTCTGACATTGAAGTGCCTTTTTAACTGACCTGCTGCAAGAAGTTGTTTTCCGCAGCCCTCCCCCAGCCTCCTGTGGCAAGGCTTTGACTTCACTCTTGACGTGGCTACAAAGCAGAGACCACGTTTCCTCCTTCCTGACCTACATTTGCACAGAGCAGCATTGCACTGCTGGCCAGGCAGCTTCCCTGCCTGCCTCCTTCCCCAGGGCTCCCAGACCGAGTGGCTGGGCCTTGGGAAGCAGAGCTGGAGGAGGGAGTGGTGATCTGTAGTAACAGAGCAAGTGCCACATCTGGTAGGTGTGACCTGCGATGTGAAGTGACTGTGGTCAGCAAGGGGGGTGAGACTGTGCACCACCAACCCACCTGCTGCTTTGGAAGGACTGATAGGTGCACTTAACAGGTGTAATTAAGCAATTGTTCAATATTTATTTATTTGTGCTATTTGACAGCATGAAATGGATTGAGAAACGGTGTTTAAAATTGGAAATACATGTAAACAACCATGATGTTTTTGCAAATCCATTACAAGCCTGTTCTTGCTAATAGCACAAATATAAGAAGTGGTATCTTCTGTATTACATCTTTTCTCTCCCTTTCATCTGCTCCTAGGATGTTTTCACGCACTGCAATGAGCATTCATTCAACAGATAAGATGTTTTTGCACTGTGAGATTATGTAGGTATTTTAGATTGAAGCATGACTGGGGATTGTTTTTACATATTGGAAAAACTAGTGGCAAGGGGGAGGCAGTCTAAAGTAATGGCCTCTGGGTGCTTCCCTACCCTCCAGTGCCTGATGGAGCATACGTTTGGAGACAGTTAGCATGTCTAATATATTAACATATTAATATATTCTGAAAATATTTTGTAAATAAGGACTGACACAGTTTATATTACTGCATTGCAAAGAGAAGCAGATTTTAAATTGCTATTCTAGTAGGGCTGACCTGAAAGCCAGTCTGTCTCATCTCTGCTAGATACTGCCATCCCATAATTTTAAGTTTATAAATTTAAGTGAAGATCTTGGTGGACACTGAATTTTCTCTCAAACCAATCAGTGAAGCTTGAAAATACCTTTACCTATGATTTTTTTCAGAGCAGAACAGATTGTGAACTGTACACCTGAAAGATTTGTCAGTGGCTTGCGGGAGGATCAGTTCTACTGCACCAAAACCTGTAGTTGTGCATTTTCCATTCTTAAATCTAATGGAGTGTGATCTGCAAATAACCCACATCACTGATTTAATTGGAGATGTAAAAGGAACAGTTCTGCTGTTAAATAACAATTTTGTGGGGGACTTCATTTTGGTCCTATAGTATCAATATGTAAATCTTTATTTAATTGAAAGTTAAATAAATAAGGGGAAATTATGGAATTCCAATTTCTGATTTTTGTTACCATGCTACCTTTTCTACAATTTTTCTTTTCCATAATGATTTTACTGATAATGTCGTAATTTTTTTTCTCCAATCATAAGTTTTGAGCCATTATGACATTTTATATGTTTTGGACCTGAAGCAGCCATACAGAGAAGTAAAAATATTTAAAGCAAGTATTATGGAAACTTCTATATTCAATGAATAGTTACCCTCTTTTCCTTTTTTTTTTTTTTTTTTTTTTTTTTTTTTACTGCATTGCAGACATGTTAGAATTTCAGCTACAAGTTTGTATCCTACTGCTAATGAAAATGCATTTTTTGTCTTGCTTTGTGGGGAAAGGAAGTGAGAGAACTTGTCCAAGATTTTAATGATGTAAATAATTATTGCACTATTTTTAACATGAACTGTTTTTGTATTCTAGTAGAGTGAGCAAATAGCTTAAACACAAGCTAGGAAACAGTGAAACATTCAGAGAATGGAATGTAGAGCTTTCATTCTGTAATTGCATATTTCATCATACAAGCTTTTCCTTTTGTTTCTGTAAGCTTTGCAACAAACTGCACGAAAACAGTACTTGGATGCAAGTGATTCAAGTAGCCTTTGGCTATCTTGGTAAGGATTCAAATACAGAGTAGCTTCAATTAATGCCCGAACATTAATACAAACTTTAAAAATTATGTTGGACCCTTAATAGGGCATTAAAAATGGCTTTTTATTTAGCTTCCTATACTCCTCACTAGTATTTTAACTAGCATGAAGTTGGGTATGCTGAACTCGTAGGCATCCGTGCTGTGGTTCTGCCAAGCGCGGGCAGATTGACATCGTGCATGAGCTCCAAAGTGGAGCACCCAAGAGGTTGTTTGGCTGCCAAACTTGATGATTCAAGTGCCAAACTGTTTAAGGTTTAGTTATTAACCTCTTGGACTATACCCAGAAGCCAGTAACAGCATTTTGAACTAGCCAGAGTTGGTAAAACCCAGAGTACATTACAGTCTAGCTTGAAGGCGCTGAAGGCAGGGAACAGCGGTGAAGTCCTCTCCAGGAGGATGGACTGTGCTCTTGGCCAGCATTACTCAGGAGGAGGCCACTTATGGGATTGTATGTCTTCCAAAACTGCATACCCTGGAGTAGTAGCTGGCCTTAGACACACTGGTGGTCTAAAACTGGTGCTATAGTGTAAAGCTTGCACATAGTGAACTTCAGCCAGGTGGCTTTCAGCTGGGCTATTAGCTGTGGCCAGCCCTAGCTGGAAGGAAGCAAGCAGATTGAGGGTGGAAAAACTACCAATGGTTGTTGAAAACACTCCCAAAGACCTTTTCTAATGCAACTTGCACCTCTGTCTTACATGAATGCAAACAGACATCACATAAACTAAGTGTATGTGCTTCCAATGTAGCTGGAGAAATCTCTGCAGAAGAGTTAGTACTTTTATATGTATTCACTTTCCTCAGAAACAGATATTTCTGCAATTTGAAGTGTCTTGAAAATGCACAAATGTGTAATTATCATACCTCAAATACAGCAGAAGACAAAATTTAATGGAAGTTCACAAAAAAAATGGTGATGGGCAAACTCCCAGACCCATCGTCCAGTGGAGCTCCTAGAATTGCTTCAGAGGTGTAGTTCAGGGCATTGCAGTCTGTTCATGTAAATTCCTGCAGACAGACAGCTCTGGAGCTGCTGAGAGTGCTCACTAATATGATTTGTCTTTTTATTACAAAGTAAAAAACCTGCTGTGATCTCTGAAGTGGGTATGCATGGTATGAAAACTAGGCTTTAAGGACTAGGGAACACTAGAAAAGCCAAGTAATGATAAAGCTAGTAATTTCTTTCTTCCTGAGCAGCTTTCCCATAAGAAGTGAAGTCTTAAGACCACAAATATAATCAATTTTATTAAATAATAAAAGTACATCAAATATTTGTATTTTATCCAATTAAAAAGTCCCAGTCAAACAGAAAACTTAACTGCAGTTGCATCATTTGCTGCTAAGTAAGAGGTGGGTATTGCTTACCCCGGCACTGTGACGAACAGTAATAACCTGAATTTGATACCACTCTGCTGTAACTGTTGGAAAATAAGCTTTAAAAGTTCTGTTTGTTAGAAAACTGGAAACCTGTAAATAGATTTAACCTACTTTTCACAATTTATTTTCAGTGGTATGTGTTGTGACTTTAATGTTTAAAATTCCCTAGATTTTGTTCTTCCCATATTGCTATCTGCAACTCTCAATCTTATTATGACCTAGTCTTTCCCACCTGTAAAGTAAGGTGTGTGGCTTAATTTTCTCTAGCAGATGTTTTTTCACTTTACTGATTTTCGGCAGGCAGGAAAGAGCAAAATTGGTTTTCTCCCTTTTTTCTTTGTCAAGAATGATGCAAGACTTGAACTTATATTTTACATTTCTGGTCAGCCTATGAGTTATCTTGAAGTTATGTAGGGAAATTAACATCAGATTCAATGAATTTGCATGAAGGTGCCAAGTTGAACATTACTTGGCACTAGATTTTTAGGAGCCTGCCCTGTGACTTCTAGAGAATGAAGTAACTTTTAGTCAGCTCCTTCAAGAGAATTTAGTTACATCTAGAACACCACTTGCATTTCTGAAGGTGATGTGCAAAGCAAGTCTAAACTGTGATTGCATTTATCCCTCCTTCCTAACCAAATAAGCAAACTTCCCAAAACTGGACCTACTTCAAAGGAGGATTTTCTTAGTGCTTTGGAGTCCATTGGTAATGTCTTACTAAATTGTGACATTGCTAAATGTGTTGTATATTAAAGAAGTGTATAATGACTGTAGGTAAAACTGATCTGCTCTTTGTGCATTTCCTTAGTTTTTAATTTTTCATTTTATAGCAATTCTAGATAACATGAAATCATTATATGGAAGAGAACTAGACTATGAATGCATTTTTTAAAATAAAATTTTAGTGTGGAAAATATGCTCAATTATATTTTATTGGCACATAAATCAGCAATTGTACCACCAAAGTGTGCATGCTTATTATTGCACATTAACACAGAAATCCTTATATACCATCTCTTCTTCTTTTTTTTTTTTTTCCTCAAATTTGCTGGGAAAACCTTTTGGTTATAATTTCAAAATATTACTGTTATCAAGAGCTATAAGTTGTTTTTTTTTTTTTAAACTTAAAAAAATAATTTTCAGACTCCACTATGTGATGGGGATCAACTGAAGGCTGTCCCATGAAGCTCATCCATGTTCACTGTACATGCGCTCAGCGGTATTTACAGGGTGCACGTGGGTAGAGGGAGCCTTGTCCTTCTAGTGCAGTTTGCGGTGGCGGTACCTGCCTGCTTTGTCTTTCGCTGCATTGGCACAGGCATTGTGCTTATTCTGTTGTAAGTGGTTCCAGTATTTGATCAGTTCACTAGGTTGGAACTGATGGGAGGTAATTAGGTGGCTATATTTACAGCTGGAGTAAGAAACTCTCCAGTGATTGAAGACAAACTCGTTGGGTGGAGGGATAGGGTCAATCCGCAGCTTGGCGAGGCAGATCCCCACGTATACATCCTCTAAGTGTAAACGTCTGATGCTTAGGGAGACTTTAAAGATTTTCTCTGCTAAATCTCCAGAAAAAACATAACCAGTTCCAGAGCAGAATACAGGATAACGTTCACTTGGATACAAATCAGGTGGCATATACCACTTGCTATCCTTGTTCCTATTAGGTGCATAACCTCTCATTAAATAACCTGTAAAATATTTGTGCCTTGGAGGAAGTTCTGGTTTCAGAAGCTTGTGTATTAAATATTCAGTATTGACAAACATATCACTATCAGTTTTCATAACATACGGAACATGTGGACAGTAAGTTGCAACCCAGTTCATTCCCATCAGAGTTTTAATGGTTAAATTATAATAAGTGTCTAAGTATTCTTGTTGAATGATGTCGTGGTACTGTCTGCTTTCCTCAAGAATGGTACGCTGGAGGTATCCGTTTATCTTGATGCTTAACCCCAACAAAAAAATACGAACAATCTGGATGCCAGGTGTCAGGCTTTCGTTACCCCAGGTTTGCCGAATAGCTTGTCTGGCTTCCACCTGGCCTGGCTCTGCAGCTATGAGCAGTATTAGAAACGGGGTCTTCTCCTGGCACTTCTCAGGCTCGTTGATGATGTATTTGAAATGATACAAAGTCGGATGCCCAGTACCCTTCTCGTTGTAAATACTTCCATTGGCACTGAGGGTATTTTCCAAACCAGTTACTCCCTGTGGAGACAGGTCCGTGTTGTTCGGGTTGGTGACTGTATGGGGCCTGAGTGTCTGAGGTACAGCATCTTTCCACATGTTCCTTAGAGAGCTGTGGTTTGTCTCCATTTTTGTAGACCTAAATCCTCGTATAGTGTAAGCCATGGGATTTTCTCTGAATCCAGCCCTGCCTGGCAGCCAGTCGTGATGATTAAAGAAGAGAAACATAGCAAAAAGAAATACCAGGGAGATCAGGCCCATGAGATGGGTGCGAAACAGAGACCTTTTGGTATTCCAGGTCATCTTTGCAAAGCAGCAGTGTCGTCTTCTCCACTGAAGCATGTTGTAAGGATCCAGTGATGGGATATGAGACAATGGTCAAGCAAAATGCTTTTCCAGTTGGTTTTGAATCCACTGCTATTCTTTGGTATTCATTTCCTTTTGTTCATGTTGAGTAATTGTCTGCAAATGGCTCACACTGCAAAGAGTGGGGGGAAAAAAAAGAAAATCAAATATTTGATTTTACCCACTTATAAAAGGTTACAAATAGAAACTAGATATTAATATGAAATTGAGTTAATTTCTTTTTTTAAACAATCCATGTCAATAGAAACAAGATTTGCTAAAAGCCAACCTTGTTTTATGATTTAACTTGGATTTGTTAGCTTTTAGAAATACTTTTTTTCATGGTAAAAATTCTGACAAACATCCTGGGATGCCAAAGATGCCAAAGATAAAAAGAAAAAAACCAAACCATAATTGATCATGTTAGCAGGAAAAAGTATGAAGTAGACATAAATAGCTTCATATACACTACCTGTGAAATCCTTGTACATGGTTCGAGAAGGACTGAATGAAAAAGCCTTGATACCAGATGGAAGGTTTATTGGCATTAATTAAAATTGATTTGACATGCAGAGGCTAGTACAGCTCACAGTTTAAAACCCTTTTTGCAAAATGGTCATGTGTTGGTGGTGGGACAGACGGCGCAAGGTTGATTATGGCAGAGCTGTGTTAGTCACAGTACACTGCCTGGCGTGTTTCCACCAGCCCCGGCTGTGTTCGGAAAGTCAATGAGAAGATGCACCTGTCAAAATTAATTTTCAGGGTCCAGTAACCTCGGTGCACAGCCCTCGGACGATAATACTGGATCACATTTTCGGTCACCTTTCAGGCACCTTTAACCTTCTACTCCACAATCACGGAAAATATTGAATGGACTTGGCTGTTGGTGCCAGGCTCATAAGCAGCTGAATTAAAATTAAGCTGTTGATTTTCAGTAGGCAGAGATCTTGGGTGGTGATCATAGTAACTGGAAGTAAAATTGCACAGCACTAAGTTTCTGGCCAACTATTGTGATTCTGGTTTTTTCCTCTATAAATGTACATATAACTACTGTACCTCTTGTATCAGCCAGAAGTTTCAAGTATTGCGACCAGAATCTGTAGCTGTAGGAACAAGTGCCAAAGTAGTCTGTGCTTCATTTTCTCTTAAATTTTTGTTCATATTCAGGAGCAGAGTCAATATGGCAGCTTCATGATGCTGCATATTAAAAGCTGATCACGTCATCTCGTAAATGAACCTTTCACTGCACAGTAGCAATTCGTTTGTGATTTTCAATTTGCTCTAATTTATTTCTGGGCCCTAGGGTTTTGTATAGGAAAAAGGATGACAGCTGAACAAGAATCCATAGAAAATGCTACTTCTAATAGAAATGTGTAATTTATTAATTGCTTCGTTATCTCCTAAAACCAGTATTTGGATTAATTTGTGCATTTAAAAACTTAGTGACACATTACATGGGAAATTACAGGATATAGCATTGTAAGGAACTAATTTAAGATGAGGTGTCAATCTAATAGCAATAATATCAAAGTGCGTGTCCGCGGTGTGCCGCTCAACCTGCGCGGTTCACGGCGGGACTGGCTGTGTCTCCGCAGGGTGGGAGAGGCACAGCGGAGGGTGCGCGGGCAGGCTGCGGGCGGGCGCGCCCATGGCCTCCGGCAGGGGGCGCCGGCGCGGCGGGCGGTGCCCCCGGAGCGGCGGGCGGTGCGGGGGCTCGCTCGGCTGTGCCCGCCCCGCCGCCGCCGCTTAGCCGAACGTATCTCCCGTTTATTTACGTTTTTCCGTTTTGTTTCCTTATTATTTAACTGTTTGCGGCTCATGCCGCTTCCTGGAGGCTCGACTGCCCTGCCTAAAAATCATGAACAGGTGTGTCTAAAGTGTAGTTTGAGAATTAACCTGGTACGCCCACGTTTATGCTGCTGGAGCTCGGATGACAAGCCCCACGTGTGAAAGACTCGTGTTTCTCTAACCACTTGAACCTCCTTTTACTTGCTGAAAAAACAGGAGCCTCCCCTCAAAACTCGTAATTCTTAGTTTCTCTGCAGTGTGCAGGGAGTTCTAAACGAACGCTCAGCTATTTGGGAAGAATATCCCTGCATAAGCAAACATAAATGTCACTTCAAAGGATACCCTGGATCTCAGGGAAGTTAATTGTTTGAGACCAGACTGGAGAGCAGCAGTGGGAATATTTGATTAATTATTGTTCTACTGCATGTGTAAACAGTTTAGGAAGAAAGGCAAACCCAGAATTTCACGAATGTGGACTAGCAGCTAGAATTCAGACTCGTCCCACTGAATTGTTCCACTTAAGAAACTACAGTCGTTAGATGGAAATACTTCAGCAAATACAAACTGCACTGCTAATCTGTGCTTAATCTTTAATTGAGGCAGTATTTTGTTGTGTACCTACTCTGATATGGCAGTAGACATATCATGAGAATCTGAAGTTAAATAAATATTTGTGTAAACTAAAAACTGTTTTCAGGTGCTGTCTTTCCATGGTGAACTGAAGAAGTGTCCCAGTTGTAATGGCTGAAACCTTTCTTTATGAGGCTGTATGCTCACATTGTGCACGTGAAAATAAGTTTTATAGTGAGGGACAGAACTAGAATAATCAGAAATTTCAAGACAGTCATATTTCCTTGATTTTTCACACATTTTCTTGATTTTTCAAGGTAGCAGTTTCTTACAAAATCTGTCTCTGCCCTTTAGAAAGGCAATTGTATGAATAGGAGAAGGACCCACATCTATTTATCAGCTTCATAAGAACTATTGACTGAAAAAAACACCAAATAACTTGGGCTCATTTTCTTTGCAATTTGTGTGTAAAACATTTTAAAATATACAGTGGAGTATCAAGCATTTGAAATACAGCAACAATTGCACCTTTGGAAAAAATACTACATGCTAGGATGCATTGTTTAAAAATAATGTAAAAAACTGTCAGTAGATATTAAACCCACTGTCAAACAGTAAAATAAAAGTATTATTTTCTCTCACTTACTTAGGTTTAGACCATTACTGCTTTGCCCAAATATATAAAATTCTGTTTCACAGAAAGCTTATGAACAGGTACCAACTATTGACAGCAGATAACAAAACCTAAGTCCAGCAAAAGGTCTCTGTAACACTCACCTTCCTCTGAGACTGTTGTTGCATGTAACTGCAGTGTAAAGATATGATTTATGATAATGCTGCTTCATTTTTGGCACTTAACAGTGCAGTCACTGAGGCATTATGAAATGCCAAATATACAAACTGTGAATGCCTCTTGAATTTTTATTTGTGGTCTGTGCTCTGCTGGTGTTTTGGTTCCTGGTACTTGCAGTTCTGCTCTATAATTACAGCTTTGCAAATTGAAGCATTCGACTTCCAATTCACACGTCTTGGATTTTCATATTTTGATTAGCTGTGTGGGCAAACTCCTTAAATTAGAGGGAAGAGTTCAAAAGGCAGCCTGAGTTGGTATTCTGGTGAACAGCAGCAGCAGTTGCATATTTGGCCTCACATAATGTGCCTGAGTTCCCTTACAAACTCCATTAATCTTTTGCACAAAACACTACTTGGGATAAGGTTTGATGTGCAGGTTTTTAAAGATACGTCAAGATACGAAAGTCTCGCCATTAGCTAAGTGCTTCTCCTGGAGTGTTGCCTGAGGGTACATTTTTTTGTTGTTACTTAAAAAGTTCTTTGAAGTGACTTTATCTTCTGAATGTCTTAAAACTGATTTGAAACCAGTGTCTGTTGTATGCTGCATCCTTAGATTTGTGAACTCTTTCCAGCTGCAGCTGTTTTATTGCACGATAGCATTGCCTTGGGCAAAGAAAGCACAGTTATATTGACTTTTAATGATTTATTATAACATACTGATAGATTCTGCAGATAAGCACTTTCTTTCTGTGGTGTATTGAATTGCTATAGATTTAGGTCTTACATTTGTATTGCAAATATTCGTCTTGTTTGTTTGCCACTAGTGACGAAGTATTTAAATTTCAACAATAAATAGATATGAATGGCAATTAGATGGAATGTCATTTTACAATCCAAGTTAAACAGTCAGTGTTTTCATATTAAACAGAAATTGCTGTGATGGCAGGAGATAAGTTACGTGCTTACCATTTTGAGTGTGTAGTGCTTGAAGGTTTCCTTTTGGGATGTCATGGGAGCCTGATGTTACTTGTAAATTGTGGTGCCTGGTTGCACTGCTGATGGTTTAAATCATGCCCAATCTTTTGCACGCTCCCAGTTTATGCTTGGCTGATACTGGCCTGATGACATTTTTCTTGTGTTTGGGGGAGAGAAAAGCAAGTGTAAAAAGGTCTGAAGGGACTGTTAAGATAATGTCTTTTGATTGCATGGTCCGGTTTGACGGTTCAGTGCTCTTAGTATGTCACATTATGGCCATTTTGCCAGTGCTTTAAGATTACTTCAGATAAGGATTAATTCTGACCTAGTTTGAGGGGATTTCTACCTGGTTTTTCTATTTTGGAGGGGTTTGAGTTTTTAATTTCTCAGTTAAAAGCAATCATTACAGTAGCTACATTATCCTTCTAATCCCTCCTCTCCAGCCGCACCAACCTTGGCAGACTGTAAGCAGTGCATTTAGTGGGTGTAAGGCAGTGACATTGTGCTGGGGGAGAGAGAGACCTGCTAGAATTCTTTCTCGCTGTTCAGAGACTGTTATCTCAGGGCCCTGCAAATTAGGAACGATCGTTAATCTGTAATGGCTGAAAAGGCAACAGACAACCGAATGAATATCGCACACAAGGGTTTGACATACCTTCCTTGGTCAGGCCATTTATGGTGCGAGGATTATACGCACAGAAAATAGTTTCGGCACGCCATCACTTCAGCAGAAAATATGCTATCGAACATGCGCACATCCCCCCCCAGCCTTGCTTCCTGCGATCGCTCCCCTCCGTGTCCAGTCTGTCCATCTGTCAGCCCGTTGCCGTGTTACCTTCCTTGCTTGTAAGTGCCGTCCTTGACTTGGGGCTTTTTGTTCATCCTTCAGTCAAAAGCACGGTAGTTCTTGTTTCTGTTCGCAGCGGGGCTCTCTGGCGCTCACAGCCGATGCACCGGGGCTTTTTACAGCTGGTGTTTCCCGTGTCGGACAATGCAGTGCTGTGCTCTCCTCTCCGTATCCATATTCCTGATGGTAGTGTTAGCTGGGAGTGCTAGCGCGTAGTGCTTCAGCTGTCTTCAGTAATAGGATTTCCCTCTGTTCCCTCCTTCATTGTTGCTAGGCAGTAATAGAAATGGTTTGGAGCTGTTTTAACCCAGAATTCTGGTGTATAAAATCCATTCCGTAGTTGTTCGGCTGCTGCACAGGCAGGCAGCAGTTTAAATGTGGGCTTTGACAGATGCTGTCTTCTGACAGAGCAGAATTTAACGTCACTGCTTGGCTGAATCCCACGTGATTGTTTGCATTCATTTTGACTAAAGCCAAAGGCAGACAGGAAGCATTACAGGCTCTTGCTCTTATTTGATAAGTGATACATACTCAGTTCATAGACAGTGGTAGGTGAACAGTATAAAAATTGTATGATTATTAAGTGAACGATTGAGGGTTTTTACAGATTATTTTCACTTTTCCTTGACACTGTAACTTTTGATTCTCCAGGGAATTTTTAATGCTAGATGTTCTATTCCCATATTCCAAAAGCTGTTTTGCAGTGCAAGGGAATTAGAAGCATTTAGATGCTGAAGCTTGACTTAACCCATTTGGCTCTCTTGGAGCGTGAATCACTTGTGCCTTCATGCCAGTGATGAAAATGTATTTCTTTACTCATAGTTCGTTTGCACATACTCTGTAAAAGCTACTTTTTATTATCTTAGGTTATTCAATTAAGCTGAACAGCACTGATGTATAAGCACGCAGTGTTAAGCTGCCTCTCTGCTGTTAATGGCTTTCTGCTGTGGTAAAGCCTGAAGTCTGGCATTGCGGAGTCAGGGGCACTTCATTTCAATTATTGATGAATCTCAAATGTCTTTTGTCTGTTGCAAATTCTGTGATACAGGTATGTCTGTCTTTCTGGTCCTAAGGAAACTTGTGTTCTTTTAATTTCTTTCCTTTCAATGACTGACCCTTCTATGCTGAAGCATCTTATTATATTTACTAGATGTTGTAAGTAAATACCACAATAGATAACTCAAAAAATAGAAAGCTAGCAGCATACTTACCCAGGTATTTATTAGCCACTGTGTTTGTCCACTCTGTTTTGAAAAGCTAATGACTAGCTCTTTAGCCCTTTTTTTTAGCCATAGGATAAAAAAAAAAAAACTGTAATTGCTCTATGCTGTGGTGTGTCTGATTTGTAAGATTTGGGCTAGGTATGTCCCTTACTAGCAAATAAGGCTTCCCCAAGCAGTCAAGGTGTTTTATTATTCTAGATGCATATTATGATAATTTACTAGAAATGTAATCAGATTTAGATCCTCCTAACTAAATCATCTATGTACACTCACTTTCTCTATTAATTTAGCCTTGTTTGTAATGCATACATTTCCGAATCTAGTGACAATTTCCACAAATCCTATGATCCTATTTGAGGGCATTTTTAGGACCATGAACATATTTCCTAAATAGAAATTACAAATATAAAGTGCATATCAGTCAAGACTTTGTATCTCCTCCACTCCAAAAATTTTTGTGTTTAAAAAATGGAGATGGGGGAGCGTCTGTGGGGCAGTGGAGTGAGAGAGGAGGGCCAATATCCAAGCAGTCCCTTACTGATGTGGGACGTTTGTGAACAATTAAGAATCAGTGCTCTGACAGGTTCCCTGTGTGCCCAGTCTACTCAGTTTTACAGTTAAATACGGAAAGCTGTCTTATCCCTGCCCTATATAATATCCAGAATTTCGTATATTCTGTTGCTGTATGTATACAAACACATGACAGTATGGCCAGGAGTCGTGTCAGTTGGCTGTATTCTGGGCTACGAATAGGAAGTCAAGTGGATTATTGGTGTAGTCAATTTACCCGTGTTGATTTACATAGAAGCAAGTAATGATTTTGTTGTATACAAGCATGTAGTAAGTCTGCCTCTGACTTTGGAATTTTCAGATAAGACACATAACACTGTATTTGGGAAACAGGTCTAAATCTCAGCAGAATGGTTATTAAAATCCATACTGTTTCACCTTAATTACTACTGCTTCACTGTACCTGGTGTATCTCCTAGAGCTTGTGAGCTGTAGGTAGTATGCTTACTATTGAAGTGGGCAGAGCTGTTCTTATTTTTCTGTAAATACTCATTGGTAAATATTAAAGGTTCAGAAGTCCCAGGGGCTATTTTTTCTAAACAGAATCTTTTTTAAAGTAAATTTAGAGTGGAACAGACATAAACTTTGGCTTTTAATTTAATGGCCATATATCCCTTGTGTGTAGCCTGTAAAATTCAGGCAGAGCTGTTGTCTGTTGATACATGTAAAATTTGTCATCTTGCCTTGTGAACAAATTGAATATTGAATCCTTAAATAGCAATGACCAATTTCTTTTGTTCACTCTCTTTTTTTCAAATAAAGGATGAGCCTGTCTTTGCTTATGTTAGAGAAAGTAAGGAAAAATCTGAGTATTCTACTGCTATCTGTCTGGGAGTGCCTGATGCAGCATTTAGGGTCAAAGTTTCAGGAAGACATTCCTTTTATAGCACTTTTTTCTTTGCCCCTTTTATATGATACTTTATGTTTCCAGGTATTTCAGGAGGGCAGATGTTGCCTTCTACTGGAAATACAACCTGGAGGTTTTGGTAATCTTACTGGTCTGGAGGTTGGAATGAGCTTTATTTCATCTTAATCTCACTGCAAAGGGTCAGTAGACTGCTTATTCTTGATCCAGGGAGTAGCATGTTCTGTAATGTTACTATGGTTACATCTTAAATTAGAAGCTGCAATGTTAGTGTTTGAAATGCTGCCACCTATTAAGACTACAAGTAGTAACTGATGTGAAGATGTACAGGCTGTGTAAGCAACACGACAGTTACTGTGGCTGGTGAACAGTGGACTTCTCAGCAAGTCCTGCAGAGCTGGAACCAGCCTCAAGGACTAAGAGAAGGTGGCTCCTTAGAATGACCTGTGCACATGACAGCTGTGACCTGAGCAAAATGCACTTAGGCAAAACAAAGGTGTGTAAGTTCGGAATATTTTCTTAAAAAAAACTTCGAAAACTCTCTACATGTCTTTTTTAGAGGGTGTCAGCAGCATCTTGTTTAACTGGTTTTGTAATGAACTCTTAGATTAAGCCATCAAGTAAAGTTCTGTCTTGATAACATTAGCAGGAATTTCTCAAACCAGTCCTGAGTAGTCGCATTAGTCAAACATGTGCTGTTTGGTAACTTCCTGCCTGGTGGCCACTAGTCCCATAGGGATTGAACTAAATATCTATATCATAGCTGACCTTATCAGTGCCATATGGACCACACTTCCTGGATACTCCATGAATACTTTGAAAAACTTATTCCTTTTTATCATAATAAAATTTAATGCTATTTCCACTGTTATGTGTTGAAAATCTTTCAAGTGACAGTTCAGAGTGATTAATGGCAACATTTTCAAGTTTGGTTATTTTTGCTTTTAAGCTTTATTTTTACCTTCTGGAAATATGTTAATACAGAGTATGCTAAATCGTTAGTTTTAATTCTCCACAGTAAGAACTATGATGTATATGGGCAGTGGCCATACCTCTCTCTGCTTCAAAAAGAATACTTCTCCAGTAAGTTCAGTTAGAGTGGAGACAGGGTTGTAAAGTACTTTAAATTTGCTTGGCTACTTTGTGATCCCAGCATGTTTCTTAGCTATCACAGGCATGTTTGTAACTAAATGAAAAATAGCAATCTAGGAATGACCACAAGTGTCAGTATTGCCTGCCTTATTTTCCTTAGTAGATTTTCACTATTGCTTTGCTGTTATGAAGCCCAGCTTATCCTTGCTTACACATTTTTTATAAATGGTCAAGATTTTGCAATCTAGTCTAATCACACCCAAGCCATAAACTTAGTGATTTCATTAATCTTTGAGTGTCATAGGTTTAGAACCTAAATACAGCAATATGGATCAGTCTATAAAACTGGAAAATATTCCCAGTTATTCTGAAACATGTGTAGTATTTTATGCTAATGAGTAGTTGATGGTTGTTATGTACCGTTCAGTAATGAATATGAGCACGTTCCCTAACTTTTCAGTTACAAGAGAGGGAAAAGTGATGTTTTCAAGTCAGGAGGGTGCTTCTCAGGAAACATTTCAAGGGGATGTTGTAAAATTCTAATGCTTGTACTTTTTTATTAAGTAAAATGATATTCTAGGTATCCAACTAGAATTCAGTCCGTTCTCCTATCACAGCTTCATTTGAGGAACATAGGTTTGGAGTGCTTCAAAAATCACTCAAGAAGCCAAAATACAGAATGGTTTTGGTCTGCTTTGGTTGAGTTCTGGTTTCTGTGTTACCCAAATTTTGTATATTGGACTGCTGTCCAGACAGGTTTCTTTCTTCACTACTGTGTTGTTTGCTTTCTCATATCTTCTTTCTCTTCTGTATTCTGATTTTTCGTGTCTTCCCCTAGGCTTTGCGTGTAATTATTGCTGCTCTCAGTGCTCAATTATTTTAGTTTTCCAGGGGATGGACAACATAATTTCAATTGTATTGTGCAGGAATTTGGGTTGTGTGGTTCTCCCCTGACAGACTGACAGCCCAGCGCCAGTAATACTTTCTTCCTGTCACAAGTGTTGCTTTTGCATTCTGAGAAGAGCAGGGACTTTATGAAGCTGTGATTCAGCACGGCAGGGGAGAGGAGGCCAACCAGCACAAGTACCAAACAGTCATAGGCAGTTTAGATGATTACTGTGGGAAATAGGCTTGTGTTTTCCCCCTTACCTTATGGCTTGTTTCATCCAGCTTCCTGCACTATATGATCAAGTTACCCCTAACAGCCACCCTCACATTGCCAACATAAGAATTAGAAATAAAAACTTAAATTCTTAAAGAAAGTGAGACTCTTGGCAAAGGACTGGTACTACGTATCAAATCTCAAAGCAGGAAGATGGCATCCTGTGGGAGTTAATAGGCTACCAACTCTTGCCTAGGAAGGAAAATGCATTGTTCCAGCTGCTGCCACCTCTCCAGTCCTTCTCTCTGCCTGATTCCCTGCTGTGACAGGCACAGGAAGACCCTTGTCCCTTGGGCTGTCTTCAGGCTCTTGAGGTATCCAGCACTTCCCTCTCAATGATTTGATGAGACTTGGCCCATCAGGTTCATCAACAGGATGCAGACATCCTGCCCAACACTCTTCCATGGATGGCTACATAGATAGATTTTTTTTTTTTTAAATTTTTTTATTTTCTTCTGTGTGAGACCAGTTAAGAGATCAGCAGCTCCAACTGTTCATCTGCTCACTAAATTTTTTTCCTTGTGTGTATGGTTTGTACTAAAATATGGAGGCATTTTGTCAGCTTCAAAAATTCTCAGTATTGAAATTGGTGATGCAGTTTTTTAGTGAATGGTAAATGTGAAATTGAAGAGCTGGACTATCAGAGCTGTCAGAATTTCCTGTGTTTCAGGGTTGAGACCTGTACTGACTCTTTCCATCTGTCACATTTCCTCAGTAGCTTTAGTACATTAATTCCTACAGCTCCGTCCTGTAGGTATTCTCGTTTACAGCTAATTTTGGAGGACATGAAGGGTTTACAGCAGAAATAACAAAGATTTAGCAAGCAGCTTAAATGCCTGAATCCTTTTCTTCAAGCACAGATGCTTAAACTAGGAAAAACAACAAAATCTGTGGAAAAAAGTCCTTTCTCCAGTGATTCAAGGGGTCCTATCCCTGTAATAAATTTAAGTAGTATTTGTTCATAGCCAACAGAAAACCTGGATCGTAAAATGGAAAATAAATCCCCTTTTAAGAGCAATTCCCTGCTGCCCTTTCTTAGATGTGGAGGAAGTGAAATAACTCCAAGCACTGTGCACGCCACCCAGTCTGATAGAACTGCTTCAGCTTGGCCAACCAGGGACCTGGTTTTACCCAGTGTTCCCAGTGCATGTTTCCCTCAACTGTATGTAATTTCCAGTCAATGTATGTTAATGAAAAGCTGATTTCATTGTGAAGGGTTGTAACATGCTTGGTATCATTGAAACTGATTTCTGGTTAGTTCTGTTTTGTGGCAAAAACGATTTGGAAGTTGGTGCTTCTGATGAAGAAGGAGATGCAGTTACCATCCAAAATTACTTTGGACACCTCTTGTTGCCAGTCTGTCCTGCAGACTTTCCACTTTTGAAATATCCATTAAACTTAAATTATAGTGTCCCTTTAGTGATTTCCAAGGAAAAGGAAGGTCTGCTGTGGAAATGCTTTTTGTCTGAATAACTGTGTTCGTAATTCCTTCTGTAATCTGTGTAAGGCTCTAGATTAATTTTCTAAGCCTGAGGATTTTTTTCACATAAATTACTAATGTAGAGTCAGAGTCACCAGGATTCCTAGTCCTCAAATACATGATTTAGAGGAAATCCTTAGAGCTCGGTTTGTATTATGTTAAATGACAGAGAATATTGGTTGAGAACTAGAGAATTTTTATTCTTTTCTGTTATCTCAAATTATATTTAAAACCTAATTTCAAGGGGTTCTATTTTCTGTAATTTAGTGGCTTCTAGCAGAAGAAGAAATCAGAGCTCTCTTGCATCTTGTCCACCTCAAGACATAACAATAAGAATCATTAATGCATCTTGTAGGGAGGTGTGTGTGTATAACAGAGAAAACTACTGGATATATTGAATGCAATAATGCTGAATACAAAGAATTTTGCCTAAAATTAAAAGTGACATTTTTCTGTTATGTATATAACTTTGTAACACTTAATCAGCATCTGCAAAGCCTTCTATCAGTGATCAGTTTTAATAAAGTAAATTTATGAGGAGCAGCTGTCATCTAAAAAAACCCTGCCTCTTAAAAACGTGCAAAATTCTGTAATCCTCTTAAAACCTCCACAAATCTCATGACCTTGGATGATGGGTTGCATATTGCACGTTCTTGTAAGTCTTCTTCTCTTGAGGATTTGTGTAACTAAGCATTTGGACTTCCACAAATGCTTTTTCTGTAAGTTTTGGTTAATGCACACTTGTGCTTTATTCATGTGCAGCTATTATGGTTTCCACTGCAGATGAAAAGATTGAACTGTTGGTGAGACCAAACCTGACCTGTGGTTGATTGTTTAGTTGGTTGGTTGGTTGGTTTGGTTTTTATCTCTTTGCACTTTTGACTCTCCACGTTACTCTGCCTTGGTGTTACTTACTCTGCCAGATATAAAATGCCCTTCTATTGCATTTCTAGGTAAGCAAGCAAAGCAATGAAATAGAATAAAAATTCCTTCCTAATTTAATGAGGCCTGGATACAGTACAGAAGGGGAATCCCTTCTTTTGACAATCTAGGTCACCTCATAAGGATAAGAATTCTCTGCTGAGAAAAGTATTCTGTTTTTGTCATTTTCTTCGTTTTTCTTTTTTCTTTTTTTTTTAAGTGATGTACCAGTGTCGGTACTTTTATGCTGGGCTTGCCCAATGATAAGAGGAGGGTTTTTGCTGTTACGTGTAATTAAATGTCACTTATCTGAGGTGCACTGTGGGAAGGGAAGGGCCAAGGAGATGTGTCAGTAATGTGGGAAACAGTGGACGCAGCAGGGAAAGCTAGAGCAGGTCTCTTGAATCTCTGTTCTCTCTCTCTAGCAGGTTGGTTGGGACCAATGCCAGATTAAAATTGGATCTGTGTATTCACATGATAATGCACACGATCTAATAAGCCTTGTGGAATGTCGACCATTAGGGAATAGATGCATCAGCCTGCTCTGAATGGTCTGGTGGAGTCGGTTTGGTCCCGTGTGGCTGGAGCTAATAAGCTCTGATGACTCTGTGTAGAATTCCTTGTTCTTGAAACAATGCTGAGGCATACATGAGATGCTTGCTGGAGTTATAAATAGCAGCTCCATGCTGTGTGGCAGTGCTGTGGCTGAAGTCCTGCTGACCTGGGAAGGAAGAGCTGTGGTTCTGTGGAGATGCCCTGTGCTAATGAAATCGCTCCGTCTAAGGCGCCTCTGTCTTCTCGAGTAGAAAATGTGCTACCTGGAAATATCTGATCCCAGCTGATTGAGATCTGATGGCAATAATAAGTTGGGGTCTTTTTAGAACAGCTTTCATAGTGCTAGTGCCTTCAGATGTGTTCTCTCAAACTAGGCACTAGTCAGTGACAGAAGTGTCTTTTTGAGGAGGTAAGGATTTTTGCTTTTCCTTCAGAATAGGCATATAGTCATTCCCCCAAGAATATGCCAGTGTAGAAGCTGGGAAATAAGGAAGAATTATGTAATCTGGCATTAATTTTTGAATAGTTGGATTTTCCACAATTTTCAAAATATGTTTTTAGAAGACAATGAATAAATAGAAAAACATGAGGTCTCTGGTCTGTGTACTTATTATCAGCCCATTGAGCTACACGTGAAATTACTATGCTGCCCTTTCTCACAAGGTGATGTTGCTATTTTGTTTTGGTGTTTTTCTCATAAAAGTAGAGCATGACCTGATTAAGACAAGGCAGTTATTGGGTGAGTCTCTCTGAAATTGAATCTGTTTGTGACTGGTAAGGCCCTCTTAAGCAGGTACAGAAAGTTCCAGGGTGTCATAACAGAGGGATCTTGTTACACTTTGTGTTGGGATTTTTTGTCTTATTGAAATCTTGGCATTGAAAGCCTAACTCTGTTCCAAAACGTTGTCTTGCTCTTAGTGGTTTACTCGTTTTTATTTCCTGCCACTTAAGTACTCAGTTTTCCAGTGAGGGGATTTTACTTTGCAACAGGTTGCTGTAGAAAAAAGAAAGTCTTGTTTATTTTTTATCACTGACATTAGAATTTTCAAAGGCAAAACAGCTATTTGAAGTACTGGGACAGATGTGAGGGCTGAAGGAGAGCTGAAGAGGTCTTGCTGCTCATGGCAAATTTCCTTCAGATAAACTGTGAAATCCACGGGATCATTATGGATGACTGATAGTTGCTAACATGTGAGTAGCAGAAATAAGTGTTGCGGTGAACCTCACCTGTGTCTCTGCTGACTGGCACAGGCTGTCATCCTAGGCGGTTATTCACAGTGGGAGGTTCTTAAAGATGAATTAGTGTGAGTATGTGTGTGTAGAAAGAGTGGGAGGGCACAGCCTTTTCAAAACTTTCAGAATCTGTTTTAAGATACGCTTTTGAGTCTTCTCATTGAGTCAGGGTTATTTTTTGCAGGGATGGATGAAGACTCTATACATGTAACAGGAAGATCCTAAAATTTGTGAAGTTTTTGTACTCCCCTTATCCTGTCTTCACTTTGAGTAGGGTGGCCCCAGACTGTAAGAGACATTGTCGGTTGACCTTCATTTAAGAGGACTGCATTTCTGCACTAACAAAAACAAAGCTGTGCCTAAGCCATTTCAAAGAACAGTCATATGATAAACCAGATCTCATAGTGCAATGATAGAAGCTTGGAGATAGTCTATCTCGTGTATGGATTGTGTATAAAATGAAAAAATAAAAGTTGAATGCTGTCATCTTAGTGCTTTGAGAAGGGCTTAATTTAATCTGCTCTACTAAAGAGAGAAGAATAATGGGGAATTTAGATATAATGCCAAAGGAAGCTGAAAGTAGAGGCAGAAGGCCAAATGGAAAAATTCCTTTTGTGTGATACAGCCAGAATCCTTTCTGTATTTTAAATCAATGCATGATTTATTGCCACTACAGTTAGTTTTTGATATAGGCATGTAACATCATCAGCTTTTATATTCTGCAGTAGGGTAGTGTGAATGAAAGGTTTTTTCAGTATACCGATATTATTAGCAGTTTGCAGTCTATTTGGTATAGAGTATTGTAGCAATAATACACAAATTCTATTGCATGCATGCTGGTACTAAAAAGTTTGGGGGCAATTCTTCAAACATATGTATTTGTCAAGAAGCACACCAAGTCAAAAGCGTCGCTGCTGCGATGAAAATAAATACAGTATCTGTTCTTCTATTGTTTGTCCTTACTATATGAATCTGTGACGTATGACTAAAATGCTTTTGCGCCCCAGGTGGCTTTGTTATGTGATGATTAATATTGTGATTCTCTTGCTTGACCCCCATATGTGATTGCAATTTGAAGTAAACCAGCCCTGTTCAAAGGCTGTATTACCTTTACCAAAGAGCCAGGCTTTTAGAACACACTGAAATGAAGACAACTGAAAGTTCAACAGTACATTGTCAATTGGCTCTTTGGGTACAAACCAGAAGATTTTAATTTGTAGTGTTTGGGGGATTATTAGGGGTTTTTTTAAATCTTGGAATCTGTTGGGTGAGTATAAAAGCTTAATTTAGGAAATACAGAATTTTGGGCTCAGGTGGCTTCCTGGCTCTTTGTGTGGACATGTACAGTACTGTGACTTAGTGCCGTATAGTAGTGATCACTGCAAAATATTTTAACTTTTTAATCTGTTTACATTTGTACCCAGAGAGGGAAACTTCAGGCCTTTTGTAGTCACCCAGTTGCACTGAGTGAAGATTCCTTGAAGAAGGGAGAAGAGTAAATGTTTTGGTCTAATTTGAGTGCTCCTTCGTAATTGTAAATAAAGTAATATTTTAATTAAAACAGAATTTTAGAATGAGAGTTCTGCAATTAAAAGTTTGCAGTGGAATGGATCTCACTGGGAAAGCCAGAGGCAGAGAGTTGGAGAACAGGTTGATAAATGGCACATAACAGTACCAAACCCATTGCACTTTTATTCTGGGTGTTTGATTATGATGGTGCATGTGAAACTCCTGCATATTGCAGTCCAAGGAAAACATCTAGGCAGTCTAGAAGGCACTTTGTCAGAGGTGCTGTGACTGGTGTAAGAGGAATGCTATTACTGCAAATTTTGCAAGTGCTGACCTCAGAATATTGTGCTGAGAAAAATAGGTTAATGATGTTGACGAGTGGTGGGAGCAGCCATCTGAGGATACTGAAGAGCGCAGGTTTTTCTTGATGATGTTTTACTGTGTTAAGTATGTAAAGCATGGGCAGCTAGAAGCTGAATAACTCCTGAAGTGTAATATTAAGATTGAGGTACTATTCATACACCTCCTGTGACCTTGGTAGGTTTTAAGTTTGCATGTGTTTCTTTTGAATCCCAAATTGCCTCTATGCCCTATCTTAAAATGTAGGAAAATGTTGCCGTGGGTTTATTTTCTTGAACTCTGAATATAAGCTTTTCAATCCAGCAATAGATGTGTGCTCTTTGAAGATAAACCTACTGTTTTACTTGATGCAAGTGTATGAAATCATGGGGCAGAAAGAAACATTGCAATCAAATGTCAACTCTGGTCCTAATAGTTTTTTCTCCTAAGGCCACCATATAGCAAGCCTGTATTTGGAAAATGTAAGGTGGTGTGTGTACGTTCACAACAGTTGGTTTCTCTGATTTACTGTTTTTAGTGAAATAAAAGTCTGTTCACAAGATGACCAATAACTTCGTGTTTGGGGCAGATTTTCCAGCTTCTTGTGATAAAACCTGAGTGTATATCAATCAGTTCCTCTGAACACGTTACCAACATGCTGACAAAGACTATTCTGCTGTCGCACTTGAGGAAAGGAGATGAGGGAACAGAATGTGGGCTGGCAGTGATGGGAGTAGTCTCACCTTCCAGCTAGAGGGGGTTTTAGTGCAGAAAGCTTTGTCTGAAGGTTTTTTTGCTGTTCCCCTGTGTTTTAACCTTGCATATGCTGTGTGTACGTGTAGTGCTTGGCAAACATTTCACAGGGGCTTTTCTGATTGTACAAACTGTAAATTTAAAGCTTAAATTAGGCATCTGAGAAAAGGATAAATGACTGAATTTGTGTTATTGCCAAGGCGAAGTGATACCTTTTGCTGCCATTATGATCAAGGGTGCTTAGCCACACTCTTAAGCAAAAGAAGTCTGTTCACCCATTTTCCTCCCACGACCAGCCTCAAAAAAAATTCTGCTTGCATCCTGATTTAATTCACTTCCTGTCTTCATGGTACACAACATACTTTCTTTTTTTGAGTCTGTAGTTTTTTTTTTAAAAAACATGTTAAAGCAATAAAATCTGTAGAGTAAGAGGAGGACATAATCTGGGGAGGTTGTGAATATGGTGTTCCTTTGGCTAATTTTAATTCTTTGATTCCCCTTCCCTCCCCTCCTCCACCCTCCCTCCATATGGCAACTGAAAATGAACTTATGAACCGAGGCAGCTGGGGCAGGACAAATGTTTAGGGACAGTATTCTATTTATCTTGTAAGCAGTTTCAAATCTCCAGTCTTCCCAGTCTGGGGGAATTACAGGGTGTGGATAACCGCAGCCTATGCAAGTCCAGAAATCTTAACACTTTCATGCTGGACTAAAACCCAGTGATTTTTCAAGTGAATTACTGTTCTGTTTCTAACTTGCTTTTCCTATGTTGTACAGATGTCTCTTGTCTCAGTATCTTGTCAGTAATTTTATCATCAGCACCCAAGATAGTGAATCTGCTCTTGTCTTAGCAGTTTGTTTATACGAGGGCTTTAACCAATATTATGCTGGAGACTCACTACTGTGTTTGCAAATGACATAGATAACTTGGATAAATACACTTATTTTTTCCTTTTTTCCCTATATGTACAGTTGCTATCACTTTGCTGTCGCCAGTGAAGCAGTGTGTGTCCTACAAGATCTCTTGGGGTGTGCTTGTGTAAATCTCCCAAAGTAAAGAAATACAAAAAGAGTTGAGAAGAAAATTTGAGGTAGCCTAAATTAATCCGTGGGCTACACAGATCTGTAGTTTATTATCACCAGGCTCCTGTTGCAGTTACAACAGACCTTCGGATCCTCACCTTTTGTGGTTTGAAAGTACCTCCTCTTTTGCAGCTGAACTTGCATAGCAGAGGAGCTGTTACTCATCAAGGAGGAAGCCTTGAGTACAAGGCACTCTGCAATTAGAATGTTTTTCTAGCCTTCTCCCTGGCCTGTGTCAGTTCAAAATAGCCCTTTCCATATCCAAGTGGTTATAGTCCCTTGTGTGCTTTCAACCATCACTGTCATTGCTCAAGCCTTCATCTCTTGGGTTGTGTGTTGCAATTTGTTACAGCTGCAGCTAAAGCTTTTGATCCTGAAAAACTAATTTTTGAACTCAGCAGTTCGTTTTCCAGGCAACACAACCAACTACGAGTTCATCGCTCCACTGTTCAGCATTGTGCATTGGCTCTTCAAGGAATACAGCTTCAGGATTTTCTCAGATATTTTAAGTCTTCCAAGGTGATTACTTGGAAAATTGCTTTCATCTCTCTGCCCATGACCACCCATGATAATTGTGTTATCTTGTAACATAATGTAATATATAACCATAGTGCTGGGATTGCTAAAGCTGGTGAGGTATGGAAGAATAATATTAAAACTGCTTTTCAGTGAATAGAAAGGAGAAGATCACATCAGGAGGAAGTACTACTGGGAACAAGTGGTGCTGGGTAATTTGTTGAACAAGCAATCATGAAATAACCCAAGGTCTTTAATAGCTGCCTGTGTATTAGAATTCTAATACAGCGTTCCCTGTTCTAACAACAGGAGTCAGTATAACCAAGACAAGTCTGGACAGACCCTCATCAGTTTCTGTTGCACTGAGATCTTGGACAGCATCACACAAAGTTCAGCAGTTGCTTGAGTCTTGGTTCAGTTTGGAGTTTTTTTGTGGAAAAATTTTCACACAGAAGTTAAAGATCCGTATGTATTCATTTATGCACCTGCAAAACTTTTAAAATATTCTTCTTACACAAAGCATTTCACTAATCTTTCCAGAAGTTGCAAAGGAACCTTTCTGAGATCACTTAAGGCTTTTCCTCTGCACATTTACTGCTCACTGAATGCATGTGTAAGTGGGGTCTCTCTGTTGCTCTGTACTGGGCAATGTTTTCTCTAATGCACATGTGGCTATTCTCTTGAATACCATTTCCAAGGTAGGATCTGAACAGAAAAATAACAGGGCTTCTCCTGTGTATGTTTGGAGATTGCGTATCAATTGTGCTTTTTTTGCAAATTAATTGCTTGAGCCCCATATTATGTGATATTTCTGGTGGAAAAACCACTTCCTGTTAGTGACTAATTCTTGCCGTTAGAGATAGTATTGGAACTAGATAGTTACGAATGTGTGAAGTTGAAAGCTGGAGACTAAAACGTTAGTCAGTTGTAGTAAGTTCAGTTAGGTGAATTCTGGTTCTGTTCAATTGATGTGGCATGTTCTGATCCTGGGCATACAGAAAACTAGTATTTGTATAAACCTTTGCACCTGCCTTTTGAGAAAGATGACACAATCTTTTTATGCTCAAACTGTGTTTGTCAAAACCCTCACTGGTTGCCAAGTAATACGTGTGAGGCCAGCTCAGATAATTAACCCAAAAGAAAAGAATTCTAAGCAATAATAATGTTACAGTCATAATCTGCTTTTGTCTTTTCACTCAGTTCAAGGGAATGAGTCATTTAAATAAACATAGGTATATTATAGGCAGGCCTTTATTTTTAAAACAAACAAACAAACAAGCCCTCCGGAGTTCTCTTCTCAGGATTAAGAGTTGTTTTTTGATGAAAACAGCTTATCCTCAGGAAAATGGCAGTGCTTACATGTTTAATCTGGCTTCCTCTAGCATTCCTCTTCAGGTCGAAATTGCTATTTCAATAACAACAGTTTGAAATTACATGACTGTTGTAAATTCAAGACAACTATCTTAATTTTACAGATAATATGTGCAAGTATAAAGACGGGAGGAGCTCTAGCATGCTTCTGTGAAAACTGTTCAGAGGGTTTTGATCTTTTAGCTTTGGCATTAACACTTAGTATTTACATCTTAGTAATTGTGGCTTTCATTAACTGTTTTCAAATCATCTCCAGGAATTTCCATTATTGTTATTATTTCAGCATATTTGCGTGATTTTGTCTCTAGTTGCTCACTAGTAACTACAGTTTTCTTTTAGATTCAGTGGTGATTTGGTTGGCTTAGGAAGAATTTTCTTTATAGAACCAGAATTTTGCCTAAGCTATCTGAAAGCAGTCCAGTTAATTCAATCATATTTTTCCAAGTTTAAACTGAATTTCTTCTAACCTGATTGTAACGAACAAGAAATTACAGTGACCATTTTTCATGTCTTTTAATGACACTCATTACCAGGTTGAACCTGTTACTGGAAACACCCATCAGTTCTGTCTTTATTATGTTTTACGGTGTCAGTGTTTGAGAATTTAACTGAACTTACCAGTTTTAATTCCATAACGAATTAATGAAGGACCAGATTTGTAAGTGAAAGTTTCCTTTGAATGCTGTGGAAAACCAGCTTTAGTATTTAAGTTTCAGTTTGTGCCTTGATGGCATCAACATAGTTGTGTTCCTGTCACCCTCCCCTGGTCCTGGCTTCTCCCTCCCCACCACTATGATGTTCTTGTTCAGAGGGCATTGCCCGTGTCTGACTTCCTTACACTTGGCGAAATTTGTTATATGTACTTACTTCAACAGTGTTTTTAAAACTAGGGTGAATTTTAATCTTGCCTTATCCTTGTAAAACGGGCAAGTTCTCTGTCCTGCAGCTGAATTTGAGGATTGGCAGTCTTCTACTTGTATTTTTCATCAAAATATGCTGGATAAGACATGATCTTCAGTATAATACATATTAATATAGTAAAGGTTGAACTCAATGATCTGGAAGTTCTTTTCCAACCTTAATGATTCTATGATTCTATAAACAGTTTTGTATTTTGAAATAAACATTATTTATGTATTTTTACCAACCCTTTTTGTCTTGTCACATCAGGTTTTTAGTTGCAAAGCAGGGAATAGTTTTTCTGTGGTGTCACTTTCTTTAGGCACTTAGTATTGGAATACTTCGATAAATAATGGTAAACTTTTAATCTTTTAAAGTTAATTCTGTAAAAATATCTTTAATTCAGCTTGAACTCGCCCTCTCTCTTTTAGGATATAAGGAAGTTGAAACAATGTAAACAGTAGAAATTACCTTTTTATTAATATGGCAAGCAAGGAAGTGAAAATGACTATAATATAAGTAGTATTTTCACAATAGTTAAGATCCTGTTGTCAAATTCTGTTTTTTTACAGCATAGTTCAAAATTAGGGAGGCAGTTAAAAGCTCACAATTTATTATTTCAGTATGTCTTGGGGGACTGCATGTGGATTTGTGTGCATAGAAGTAGGAAAATAAGCTATACCAGTGTCATGTATAAATAAAATGATGATGTGAAACACTATGTAAAATAATACTAAAATTTTCTTGAACAGAACTCAGAGAATTATTGGGAAGGCTGCAGAGGCAGAGCCACTCAGTTGGATTGTTTTGCTTGATTCTTTGAAAGGTTTGTGTTGTTTTCCGAGGCTTTTAAGGGCTTTAAATTTTTAGAACAAAGCTTTGTGTTTTCAGAATCCAAGCTATTTATTTGAAATAGGTGTTTCTATCAAGCTTCAAGTAGGGCATCTGAACCAGTTTTTAGATACATGGTTTTGAAGTCAGCCCTTTGTTTTGGCTTTCTCATCCATTGATATATACAATATTTAATTTATAGAATAATAATACTCTTTTTAACTATGCAGTTTTTTTAAATTTTGTTGTAGATCTTTAGGCTGACTTTACAGGAATTTTCTAAGGTTCAATACTTTGTCACTAAGGAAATGATAAGATAGTTGCTGGTAATTAAAATGAATTCTTACAGTCTCTTGTACCCTAAATTGAACAGATAAATTGAAGTCTGTTCTTCAAGACAATTTTACAAGCTTGCCATCACATATACTTATTTTCTTTCTCTTTTGAGACCCAAGTTTTACTGCGTCCGTCTTTACGAACAGAACCATCTTTGGGTGAATTGTCTTCCATCATGGATGGTGACGCTGGGAGCTGCTCCATGTTTTACATGCCAGCAGTTGCTAAGCTTCCTGCAGAATCAAATGTTACTTTTATTTGTATTACTTCTGTGCAGGAGCATGCAAGTTACCTAATAATTCTTAAGACTTTTGGGTGAAGTTCTTAAACTAACTGCAGTGTTACAAAGGAACAAAGTAGAAATTAAGTCTACCAGATTAAAAAAACCCCACAAGATGGCATCAAATTGTCAACTCTATCTGTTGCTCCTAACATCTTTTTAGAGGTCAAAATACTACAGGCTCTTTGGGTCTGTACATCAAAACCAGTTGGGACAGGGAACGTACAGTGAAATAATTTTTTCCTTCCAATGTTTCAACCTGTGAAACCACAATAAGATACTTGTGACAGTTTGGCTTAAAACATAAAGATTCATCTTCTAAAATGTAGCATGAGTTATGTGCAGACAATTTCAGATTCCAGTTGAGAAGTGCAAGTAACCTAACTGTGGATGTTAATTCACTAAGAAAAGTACTAGGTATCTAAAATACAGATTTTATTTTTTTTTTTCTAAAATATAGGAAAATACTAGTTGGGTCGTGGTATCAGATGAATATTGATAATGGGTGATTTTTGCAAATTAATAAAAATAATTAGTTTTTTAAAAATTGTTATTATTTTTAGAAATAT
>JAWWEU010000005.1:23454619-23677415 GCA_035583155.1 Acropternis orthonyx | reverse complement strand
TCCCCCCCCCCCCCCCCTTATTATTTTTTGGTTTGCTAGGGAATAGTAATCCAGAGAAGCACCAAGAAACTGTAAGACCCTGCACATTCAGGTTTCAGAATACGTTTTTTAGAGTACTGGGTGATGAAAAAGGTGTCAGGTACAAATGTTGTAGTTAAGCCACTGGTTGTAGTCCTATATAACAATAATAAAAACAATTTCCAAGTTGGGTGGGGTTTTTTTGGTGTTTAATACCTCTCTTAAGCTTGTATTTTATGTCCAGGTAGTAATGGCATAGGTCATGATTATGCTTATAACCCTACAGTAATTTGTATTGATTCTTGATTCTTAAGGACATGACTTTTTACTTACTGAGTTGGTCGTTCCTGGAAATGGAAGCACATATTTTGTAAGCTTTCTGTGAGCTGTCCCTTATTCCTGTTCTCTGTGTCTTTACATACATGTAAGCTTTGCTTCAATGCTTTCTTTATGACCATCATCTTCTCTACTGTTCCATGTGAATCTGCTCATTGATAGTTGTTCCTTCAGGAAATTCAGATGATAAGATATTTTGTGTTGTGTCTTGGAGAAGTGCATTTGAAAACATGCAGATCTTTTACAGGAAATAAAACTGAAGCTGTTGTCTAGAGGGTACATAACTGAGGCACAACTGAATGGTGCCTTAATGGCTGTAACAGAATTTCTAGCTGAAATGGAGAGAAACTGCCAATAAACCAGTGTTGAAATGATTTCTTAAACACAGCAACACTTAAAGCTGAGAGTGGAATTGAGAATGACTGATTCAGCCAAATTTGAGAGGTCTCGGATATAGTGGTGAAGTTGTTAGACTCTAGAAAAGCAGTATTGCTTCTTGACTAATTTGGCAGGAGTGCGTACCTTTGCTGTTTCCATTTAAAATGTGTTTGCTTCCTCAGATTTACAAATTAAATTTAAAATGTGACCTTTTAGATCCCTGTTCATATGAATATTTGATTATCACTGTAATGTAGTGTAAGGCTGTTTGGTTTTTATTTACATATTCTGTAAGAGTTTGTTCTTGTTTAATGCATGTGACAAAGAATAACAAAATGCTTCCCAATATGTTCACCATTTTAGATCATCTTGGCTTTTCATATCCACTTGGATAATAGGTGCTTGAGGGATTGCTTTTCCAATTTTTTTAATATTTTTTATTATTTATTTCCATTCTTTTCAGCCCAGATTCCTTTAGTTCTAATGGGTGATGAAAGACTCATTAATGGTTTTCTTAAAAGCTGAAGACCACTAAGCAAATCCTCATTTTGAGTTACAAAATAAGAGTTTCCTATCTGTTAGTACTGGCACAGTACAGCCTGTGACATGTTGGCAGTACAAGCCATTAATATGCTCATGATTAAAGGTGCACCTTGCTTTTGAGTTTTTGAATTAGCAAATTGATGAGAAATACTTAAATTTTGGTGTCACATTTGGTAGCTTTTTCCAAAGCAGAACTGTGTTGAAAGCTTCTGTGTAGCATGCAAGTTTATGTGGCAGTCTGTAGTGATAAATAAAAATCTATGTAAATATTAAATGTTTTCTAGTTACTTCAGTTACTGGAGTAATTATTATCTGAACTTTGAAAAAAATAATATTCTCAGTGGCCTAAGTGTACTTTTTCCTAGTGTCCTGTATAGCTTTTTTTGTTTGTATTTCCATTAGAGTGATGGTGTTTGACATAGACTAGGCAGATAAGCATAATTTAATTTGTAGCCCATAATTTAGCACCTGTATGCAGTACTACTCAGCTCTAATGCACCATTCACAGTCATTTGCAGGCATTTTTCACTTTCCTGATGCAGTTGTATCAGGTGCAGGCATTTGGATGCACACTTCGGAAATTGCTTGTGACTTTGTTTGTGAAACACTTAAATCATGAAGAGTGTAAGGGGCCTTCATCTGTTCATTTAGATTAGTAAAGTTAGACGGTTTTTCTTGAAGGTTTATTGACAGTTTTCACCTGCTACCTTAAAACATGTTTGTTTGTTTGGGTTTTTTTCCCCCCAAATGCCATTTTCTAATTGGATATGTAGTGAAAACGAGTGTTTTCAAGTTGACTGAATAATGGGCTTTTCCTCGTATTTAATGTTGCATTCCCTTTTCCTGTTTCCCCAGCAGTAGAAAGTGCAGTCTGCCTGTTAAAGCACATTCAAATTGGGTTTTGTCATTCAAATAGAAATAGATGGAAGAGAATAAATAGAAATCGTGCAAACAGCTGAAAAATGTAGTAAACTGCTCAAAAGCACCATGTGTGCTGTAATGAAGAGAAATATTATCAATATATTATCAAATCAACTGTGCTTGTAAAATGTAGCAGCAATCCTCATGATAACTACTGCAGTTAAGTGAAACTGTATGTTGTTTTTATCAGAAGCTCTGGAAATGAAATGTGAGGAGCAAATGGGGTTATAGTTCAACATGGTGGTTCTGAGTAGAGAATTAGGAGAATGTGGCTTTGAACTCTTCTCTTTTGCTGGCCTGGGAGGTGGCACTGGTCACATCAACTCTGCCTTCTGTGACATAGTTTTAGTTCTATAAATACATGACTCTTATCTTTCTTTTGTCAAAATCCACTGAGATTTATCGGTAAAACGACCTACGCTACTTTCACATTTATGGTGCCAATTTTGAGACCTATTCTGGGTATTTTATTATTACCGTAAAGAAGAGGGCCTTGAAATGGGATTGCAATTGTTTTTTAAGGTGAGTGGGCTGAAAGATTAATTAATTAAAGGGTGTTGTCTTATTGTCAGCAATTATTTTTGTCATACAGAAATTACATATGACATGAGGACCACATCTGTATTTTTTGAGCACTTACTCTATCAGAGAAGCTATTTAGAAAAGAAAACAAAAAACTTGTATCATACATGATAGTAACCACATGAATCATAGATTATGTAAAATCACCATCCTCAAAAAAACCCCCTAAAACCTCAAAAACCTTCTTGACCAAAACTCCCAGCTTTTTTGAGAAAACATAATTCTGAAGGCTTCAAGAGCTCTTAAAATTTGCTCCAGGAAGCAATTGTTTTAGTGGCCAGGTTTCCCCATTTTATCCTTGGTCACTAAAAACAATGAGTTATAGTCACTTGTGATCTAGGCCCTCATCTGCAAATGTGTTGAGTAAGATTGAACAAGAGTGCCATGAATGTATAACAACAGGTCAGGCTGTGTTTTTGAGGGGTGGAGGACCTTTTAGTATGACTGTTACGATCCTAAGGGCTTATGGAATAGTATTCTTGTATCTTTTTTTTCTGTTTTGAATGAGTAGCAATGGACACTTGGCATAGTGAAAATGAGGTGGCTTCAGTGACTGCTGTCAGTAATGCCAAGTTCTGATCAAGTTGTTACTTTTCCTGCTGATTCCATCAAGTAAATTGCCCTTCTCTACTGAGTGTTTTGTTATTCCCCAAGGTTTGTACCGTCAGATGAAAAGAAGAAACAAGGCTGTCAACGAGAGAATGAAACTCTAATACAGAGAAGGAAGGACCAGATGCAGCCTGGGGGCACTACAGTCAGCGTTACTGTACCTTACCGTGTAGTAGACCAACCTCTGAAACTTATGCCACAAGACTGGTAAAAACATTTCTCCTGTACAAAATTTCTTAACCAGGGCAATGCAGAATTTGGAGGGAGCCAATAAAAATACAACAAAATTCACTTAAAAAAAAAGAAGATATAGATATAAGAACGGATTTGATTAACTGCATAGGAGTCTTTTCTTCAGGTGAAAATAATAGGAAACTAAACTCATCCAAAAGGTCCTGAAAACTTGCAACACTCATTTTAACAGTGTGAGCAGCACAACAAATTTTACTAGGCTTGTCTGAAACGTTCCAGAAGTTCAAGTAGAAATGTTCATGTTATTTTTCTGGTTTGTGATACTGTAACATGCAAGTCACTGAACCATGATCTGGGAGAGAAGCCCTTCTTCCTTGTCATCGTTCTGAAGGAGGGTCTGTTGGGTAGATACATTTGCAGGCCTTCAGCATCTGACATTGCAACTTTTTTAATAGTTAGAGAAAATACATCAGACAGTGAAGACTGAACCATGATTCCGGAACTGAATAGAATTAATTTAGTTGGATTTAGTGACGGAAGTTTACTTCTGAAGGGAGAGCCCTAGTTGGGGAAGGGGAATGACACTTTTATGAAAAAGCCAGAAATGGCTTATTAGGTCTGCAGCACATTCTTCAGTGCTATGAGAAATAGTTCTCTTTGAGCAGGAAGATTCTGAAGAAGCATATTTTTGTTCTTTGATACCTTATTGTTATTTGATGAAATGCATTATGCAGCATTTTTACTTCTTCCTCACAGCAGTGAAGATTTTGGACATAGATAATGACATATTTGGTGGTTTTGAAACTTCCAAATTAGATTTTAATGGAGAGAAATACTTTGAAAAGGTCCTGTTCCTATATTAATTGTTCTCTATATGTAGAACTTGAACTCACCAGAAATCTGTGGGTTTGAAATCAGTAATCCATGGATTTGAAATTCTGAATATCAAACAGCACTTAAAATGTTTAATGATCAAACTTTTCAGAACCATCTCAGCTAGTTTCTAAAGTGCTTTTGACTAAAGAGGTGGTGTGGGTTTTTTGTTAATCTTGGTTTTTTCCAGAGGAGCCATTATAAAACCTGCAAGAAAGCTGCAAACCACAAAACTCCACCTTGATTATTTTTTTCCATTTGGCCTTTGGTGGACTTTATAATATATTAATTTGAGGATTAGGTTAGAGAGGCAGTTATTTTTTGTAGTAGGTAGGAACTGTGATTGGATGATGTAAATGTTCAACAGAAAGGTAGACTATATGATCATTTGTTCTCAAAGGGTTTTTTAATTTCACTAATGTAAAAGCTTCATATTAATCACAGATTTGACCACGGGTAATGGTTATGTACTGTTAGAACAGCTGATGTACTTTGCAGAAATCTAAACTAGAAGTGAGCAGTATTCAGAATAAAGGCTTTTAAATCAACACATCTCAGTTTACAGTGCTGTTCATAGAAGGTTATATCTAAAAATGGTAGAGCGCTTTTTAAAAGCAAAGTAATAATGACCACAAATAAACACTGCTTGAGTTCTTAAAATTGTAACATGAAAAACTGAGCTGCATTCTGCAGAGGGACAGAACTGAAAGTCCAGAAAAATCACTTTAATTTTTTTTCCCTTTTTTGCTTAACAAAGGAAAAGCAGTTGTGCTGGAGGTGTGGTTGTTAAATGTGCTATACTGCTGTTACTAAAATAAGCTCTGCTAAGGCACACTGCTTGTTTAGGAAAGTGTAGAATTTAAATGTTGGAGGCCATCAACATGTCCATCCCTTTCTGTGTTCACAGGGATCGCGTGGTGGCTGTTTTTGT
Source organism: Acropternis orthonyx (assembly GCA_035583155.1). Lineage (NCBI taxonomy): Eukaryota > Metazoa > Chordata > Aves > Passeriformes > Rhinocryptidae > Acropternis > Acropternis orthonyx. The sequence goes on along the minus strand of JAWWEU010000005.1, from coordinate 23,672,032 downwards.
ACAGGGTCCTGCTTGGCAGTTCAAAGGCTGGCCTTGGCTCCTGCCTGACGGATCTCCTGTCGATATCTTTGCAAAAAGTAAGGGATTTATCTTGGGTTTAGGTGTCTTGGAGTCTTTTATTATGCTTGGGGTTTCATGAGAGGTGTTTATGCTAATGGCAGAGTACTGCCAAAGTGCTGTTGGATGCAGGTGGCTGAGCAGACAGTGGCTTTGGTGTTCTCACAGATAGTGAATATTAATGTGCCCTCTGAAGTTCTTTTGTTCTGACCTGTGGAAGCTCACAGAAATCTTCTCAGAGCTGTCATCTTTGAGTCAGAAACAGCTAGTGTACAAAATTAACTTTCCAAGCTAATAAAAAACGGTGAGTGGACAATGCGTATTCTAAAATTAATAGATAACAGGTTTACAGGTTGCCTCTGTATTTCATTTCTACTTTGAACTAAGGATTAATCACCTAGTAGTATACCACTGAGAAAGTGTTAAAAATATGATCTGGTGTCTGATAAAACCTTTTAAAGTTTTAAAAAACTCGAATTTAAAGTTTAAAGTGAGCTAGATGTTACCACTGTATAGATGTGAACAGTTTTTTTGAGTTCTCACAACTGTGCCTGGTATGCTTTGAGGCACACTGCACTTCCCTGCACAGTTCACTCCTCTGACAGTGAGGTGGACAAGAGTATCTAAGGGAACTGTCAGCTTCTCTTCTCTTCTCTTTGCTTCAGTGTGGAACTGCCTTACGAAACAGACCTTTTGATAGTGTCCAGTGGTTTCTGAGCCACAGATTTTTAAAAAAAAAAACAAACCAAAACAATGCATAGACAAAAGAAAACACAAACCCAACAAACCAAAACCTACCTTAGTTCAGCGTGTCATCTTCCAATCACTGTGATGAAGAAACAAGTTCAATCAGGTTTTATGTGTGCACCTGTTTGGTATGTGAAGCAGAATCTGGAAAGAGAATGCTAGTTCCGTAAGCCGCAAGGGGAAAAACTCAGCAGTGGGACAGAAGGCTAAGGATAGGTCTGTGAACAAGAAAATAAAATAGGACACTGAAGGGGGATTGAGATCGAGCAGAGAAAGAGTGAAAGAGCATGAACGTCATTGTAAAAGTACACTACAGGAGAGAGCTTAACAAAAGAGACTAATGAAAGAAGAAAATAACACTTCAAAGTAAAGATACAGAGAAAATGGGAAGTGTGAAAAGCAAAACCAGGAAAAATGTAGTGAAATATTTAAGGTCTAGCTAGCAGTTGCATGCTGCTTCCTATTCTGACATTTTGTGTATTATATAAATGTATTGAGGGCCATAGGAATTGTTCTGACACATATTGGCGTCTCTGGTCTTTGCTGTGCCAAAAGTTCACAGCGACAGCCCACGCGCTTCAGTCGGAAGGTGTGCAAATTCTTATATTTTTCAAGTGAAAGGAGGATATCTGGTCTTACTCTACTCATACACTGAAATGGACCTTTTTTAATTTTAGAATTGCATTCTGTTGCTTCAAAGCAAGGTATTGTAAAAATCCTTCCTGATAAAGGCTATCTCTATGACTATTCCTAGTGACTTACCTCTCAAATGAAAACAGGTAAAAGAAGGGAGCATGGACAATGTCAATCCAGTTGTATGTGTTTAATTCTTCCTAAAGGTATTGCTTTGCTCTATTTATGGTGTTCAGTAGTCTTCATAAATGTGGTTTCTGGGACTTGAAACCATTAATTGTTTCATCTGTAGTTTCCATTTCTTCTTCTGTGTCTCTGGGTTTGTACTGATAACAGATACTCAGAGCTTATCACTGTCATATTGGAAAACAAGCAGGTAGCTCACCATAAAGAATTCCTCAACAAAATGTGTGCTGGGTCAGAGCCTGTCAAGTTGGTTGTATTTGTTCAATTGCAATGTCACGTAGCATTGCGTTGAGTCCCTAAAATTGTTCTTAGTTTTCTTTACATGTAGTCTGAATATTTAATGTTCATTTAGCAAACAAGCTCAATTTTATATCTACAAGTAAATGTTTGAGATGAACTTTTGAATTATGTCATTTTAATGAACAAATACTTAATTTTGAATACCATTACTCCAAGAGCACATCAGTGCTCTTTAATAGTGACTTGTTTCAGTAGTGGATTGTCTTCTGCTCAGTAACATTTAACCGTAATGCAGAGGCTCTGTCAGGTGTTTAAGTGTTTTGTAAGTGCATGACCCCAGTATATCTTCATTTGTTTTCTCTGGAGTTATTTGAATACATGCAACATTGTGTAGCAAAGAATGTTTATGTATTCTTAGTTTTCATTCACAAAGCTGGGAAATGTTTCTGGCAGAGATACAAACAAGATGATAATTTCTTCAGTTTGTCAGCTGAAAAAAAAAAAGCTAATTTCACATGGCAATCTTCTAGGAAGTTCCTAGATAGAAAAAAGGAACTGATTTTTTTTATTATTATTATTATTATTTTTATCTATTTTAGCCATTTAGCTGATACTGTAGGTGGATTCTGTGGAAGACAAAATTAAGAGTGTGGTATTAAAAAAAGATAAAACCATGGCATCAAGTGGTCAAATGCTTCTCTTTTATTTTTCCAGTACTACTCAAATCATCAAATTGCTTACCAGATAGGAATTGCACAAGACTTAAATACTTTGCTTTTAATGCTAACTCTGTAAATACTTACGTTTTACATAACTCACATATGACAATACTTCCCAAGAGAAAAATAACAGTTAATATTTTACTGTATTTTTAACTGAGTACTAGATCAGGGAAAATTGGCAGTTACTAAATTTTTCACAATGCTTCATGTAGTCTTTGGTGCTTACACTGGCATTCTGCTATCAGTCTGCTCCTTGGACATTCAGATAGTAGCCAGGCTTCCTTCTCAGTGGTCTCAGAAATACCTTTTTAAAATTATGTTTAATTCTTTGACAGTTCAAAGATTTTCAGAAAGAATGACTTTGTTTCTCAAAGAAAATTCTCTTGAATTGGCAGTGGGTTTCTGCTTTTCTCCTGGAATCTCTGCATCTAAACATAGGGGCTGCCCTTTCCCTTAAACCTGTAATAGCATGAGAACCACCGACCACTATATTTAGCTCAGTGTCATTTAGTAACTAGTTGACTTCCTTGGGTTATGGGCTCATTAATTTTGCTCTCAGGCTTCATTCTGAAAAAAAGAGTGATGGGGTGGGAATTTTCTTTGACTAATAAAAAACCACTGTAAGGTCTTCATGTTTATACACAGAAGGATTTCCTTTTCCCTGTAGTTAAAGCTTTTCATCTCAAATACGATGAAGTACGCCTGGATCCAAATGTACAGAAATGGGATGTAACAGTGTTAGAACTAAGCTACCACAAAAGACACTTGGACAGGCCAGTATTTCTACGCTTCTGGGAAACTTTGGACAGGTATGTTTCCTGCTGAAAATCCTGGATGCTCATGCTTTTATGATGTTTGGTGGGAATTGAAAGTTCTGGCATCTGCGGAATTGTATACAACTTAGACATCTGAATAACGTTTTAGCTTGAAGATACTGCTTGTTTTGATGTTCCCTGATGACATAGTTAAGAAAACATAGTGGTATGTATTTACAGACTGTAAATAATAATCTCCAAAGTGTAATAAGTGTGTATTTAAAGGAAGGGCAGTTACCCTTAATCATGGATTAGTGCCATGATTCCCTACCTCCCTTCAGGCAGGAGGCAAGGAATGGAGGACAGTCCAGGTGCTGTAGAGTTTTCCTTTATTCCTGAAGCTCTGAGCTTACAAGTTCCCCTCTTTTCTCTCTCCACATGGTGAGGTGACAGTCTAGCAAAGGTGATACCTTAAGATAAAGAGCCACGGAGATTATCTTATCCTGATACCCCTGAGTCCGCAGCGCTGCGTAGAAGAACAAATCAAAAAAACCTATGGCATGTAATAAGCTTTGAACTGGTGATTCTTCTGTATCTTAGGGGTCTTCTGAGTATTTAGCTGTGCCTTTTGTCGGAAGTGAGGTGTGGGGCAACAGCAGCTCAGCTCTGTGAAGAGCAGCCTTGCTTCTGACTCTGCTTCTCTGTGGTTCAGAACCCTCGTGAATCTGAAATTCACTGCAATTCCTTTTCCATGTTGTAGAGAAAACAATTATCATGAAGCAGTTGAAGAAATATTGAGAGAGGGGAGAAGCCCATGCATTTCATGAATGTTTGATCTTTTTCTGTTGATGGCACAGCAAACTGAATGATTGAGTGAAAAAGAAAAATCCTGCGGGGATTGTTAAAATAATTCCAATCATCAAACTTTCTATGGCTTTGTATTTAAAAGTCTCAGATAAACAATATATCTGAACTCCCAGAATGAAATAGTTATCTTTAGCAAAAGTCTTTCAATGTTAGAAGTAATGTGATGCCTTGGAAAAACATGAATTTTCTTGAAGGCAAGGTTTTAGCTGACTGTCACTTAGTAGGAAAAGTACTGTGCATAATACAGAGCTATATGGTGCATAAGACATTGCATCTCTTTGACAACGTTCTGATTCTGTAAGGATTCTGTTTTAACAATATCTGTGCATTTTATTCCTGAGAGTAAAACTTGTACAAATGCCACAAGGGTAGTAATACTGTTTTCTATTATTTTTTTCAGGTATATGGTAAAGCACAAATCTCACTTGAGATTCTGAATCCTTCAGCTGCCATTTGTTTCCTGAAGTATGGATTGAGGAAAATGGAAGGGGCTCCAGTTTGGAGACCACAGCTCGCACTATATGATATGTCAAGAACTTTACAAATGAGGAAGGGTCACAGTTTAAACTTTTTATAAAATCTTGTTTGGATGATTCATGCTATGGCAGGTTGATACCTGTTGTTATTCAGAAGCAAAGGGGTTTTGCTTAAAACTATTTTTTTAATGTTGTTAGCCTTCTAGTCTGCAATCCAAATTGTATATTTTGATAGCAGCAGTTTCTTCTCTGTTTTGTTAAATTAGCCACATTTTTAAATAATGTGTTTTGTTCCTTATTAGAAAATAGATTGATCTACACTGCAGGTTACAAATGTGTGTGTGCGTGTGCGCGTGTGCGCACGGGTGTGTGTATATATATATATGTGTGTGTGTGTCTATATATATAATGTATAAAAATAAATGATAGACACACTGACGCACACATAGATGTTACCAGGCTTTCTAAACCACTTAGCTTCTGAGCTTAGTTTTGGTTTTATTTGCTTATTGTTTCACTTACTGAAAATATTTTGTTGTGAATGATACTACATTTTAGTCAGTAGGACTTGCAAACTGAGCAAAGTGAAAGTTGTTTTGGATAAATCAAAATGTCAACCTGTATATGTATATTCTGTCAGTCTTTGTTGAAAAAGGGAAGATGGAAAATCTAGAAACACTTTTTTTTGGATTTGTAATGTCCCAGTTTACTAAATCTTTAAACTTTATTATAGGAGTACCTTCAAGTCGTGTTAACTTTAAATTGCCATTCTCCACACACATCTCTTTATTTAAACTGAAAGTATGCATGTGTACATTCCCATCTAGCAAATACCTTTGTATATGAGTCTAAATGTTACCTAGATTAAACAGTGAATAGAGGAGGAGAGAGTTTGATTTTTTTTTTTCCTGAAACAGCCACCACAAGGAATGAATCATTTTAACTTCTTTGTATTTATACCTCTAATACCACCTCTAATACTATTTTCTTGTGACAAAAGTAGCCCAGACTGTCTACAGGAGTTGTAATTTTCTGAGCTAAGTGGCTAATACGGCCTCCTAACAGTCCTGTATTGGAATGGAAAATGAGCCTTCTCCAATTACCAAAGAACAGATTTGCTTCATCTGCAGTATAAGTGAGGCCAGAAGACCCTGGTATTTGTACCAATTTACAGCATCTCTGTATCTATTAATAACATTAAGTTGATGTTGCATACCAGTGAATGTAGAGAATGATCAAATATTGTAACACCTGCATGATTTTTTTTCTGGGATAGAAAATACATGTTTATATTCCTGTTCTTGAAATTCCAAACCATGTTTTTTTAATATACTTTACATTTAAGGTTTGACAAAAATAAAATGTTCTACCTATTCCATTTTTGTTTTGCTTTTATTTGATGTTACCTTCATTTTTTGTAAAATCCAAAGACATGTTTCCTTAAGAGGTTTTTAAAACTGTGCCTTAAATTTAAGAGGTTTTGAGGTCTGACTTTTTAACTGTGTGTTTCCATCCCTGCTATACTGAGACTGTATTTTCAAATGGTCTTAATGGAAATGTAAAAACTGAAACCCACCAAACAAAAAGCCCAGTGACTCCCAAGATTAGAAACAGCTGACACTGGATTTTTGAATGGATTCTGCATGGTGACTGAGGAGGCACTACAGAACTGCTATTTCTATGGGCAATTGATTAGTACCAAGTTACTGTGTTTTCCCTATATTTAAACTTATTATAAATGTCTTACTAGAGTGGGCTAAAACATTGAGTACTTGTTTTTCAGCTGTACTATAACTGGCAAAGCTGTGATGTCCACCAACACAGCAGTTGCTACCATTAGGAAGTGGCTCAATTTAGGGTTTATTAAATGCATTAAATAGTGGGATATCATGTGTGCGTTTTTAAACTTGAACATTTCCAGTTAGAAATGTGATTTTTTTTTTTCCAGACTTAGTGCTAGTGCATCATGACCCGTGCAACTTTAAAGAGACTTCTGCAGTGGGCAGCAAACTTGTAAAGCAAATTCTGAAGAAATGTGTGCTTAGTGTGCACTGTGACATACAGACCATAGACTGGGCTTGCAAGGTTCAATTGTCTTTTCAACGCATGTGTTATTCCAGATCTAATACTGTATACAGGAGATGGCTTGATGTAAATTTATATATGTTTTGGGAGTAAATCCTCTGGAACTAATTCAGTTACATGGATGTGAAACTGGCAGAAGAGCAACATCCATGAAACCTTTGTATGAACTGTGCTGGTTTTTATGTGTTGAGCATAGACCTTTAACACCTTAGAATTTTGTACTTAGAAGCAGTTTGTGACACAAGTTATAAAATATGTGTTTGTGAAGGAGTTGGCACCTGATCGTGTATATTTTTGTCAGTCATAAAAGTAGTGATGTTTATAAAATGAGCCATTTTGCAATCAGATTCCTGCTGACATTATTGGAAGTTTAATTAGGCTGTCAGAATAGCATTCCTGCTGCCTTCATAAATAACTGCACATAGATTATGAAACTACTTGGACTTAAAAATTTAGCCTTACTGCAGCATTTTGCAGCACAGCTGGAATTTTAGACACTTATGTTATGCTTAATTTATCTACAAGTTAATGTAGAGTAATAAAGAAAACTTATACTAAGAGCTGGGGAAGCTGGAGGATCAGACATCTGTTTTAGTGAGCTGCATTCTTATTGCTGAGCAAATTGGACGCACTGCTTAGAGGTATATAAAGTGTGTAAATTGTACTCAATTAAAATATATAACTACAACTGCCCTGACTAGTTTATTGAACAGTAGAATTATACTGGCATGGGAATTGGGTATCAAATTGGCTGTTTCTATTAAACATATTAAGACATCTTAAGTGTCATAACTCTATGCAGTTTCATAAGTACAAGATGAATGAGATGAAACAAGATAAAACAAGTTGAAAACCTGAAGTGTGCTATTGGACTCCTGTACTGTCAGCAGGTGATGATTTCTTTTAGTAACAAGGTTAGTGGGGCCAGTAGATGTATCTGAAGTAATGATTTTATATTAAAAACTAAAATACCTGTGATTTATACTATCTGAGCTTTTGAATGTTAGCCTGAACAAAGCAGACAAAAGGGGAATTTTTTACAAGGTAAAGTAGGGCAACTGCAGGGACTTGCATACCTGAAGAAATTGCAAATCAGCATCCTCAGCTGATGCTCAGCTATTTAGCTATTACCTAGAAATTTTTGTAGGAAGATGGTTTCACAAATAGATACTAAAGTCAGTGCTTGAGCTAGACAATTTATGGAACTGTTCTCCTGTGCTGTAAACCTCTTTATTTCTGAATACAGAAGAAAATGCAGATAGCAAATTGTGTGCTTGATCGTAAGTTAAGCTATGACGTTGTATTTGACAGATCAGCCTTTATTGGAACAGCAAATTTGGTTTTGGCTATCATTTACTATGCAGTTGGCGTATAAAATATTGCCATTCTCTGCAGGGACATGCAAAAGTAGGTTTTATTAGTACAACTTTTTTTCTTTTGCTGGTGAAATATGCACTTAGTTGCTAATTCCTGCAAACACTATACAAAAAGGAAAAAAAAGCTGATCAAAATTAATGGCTTTAGTGGTTTTAAAATTTAATGTCATGAATGCATTTTAATTCGAAAGCCATAACTAATGCCAAGTACTTTATTAGAGCAAAGCGTTCATGAAAAATTAAAATCCCTGCCTGAAGAAACTGCTGGCCAAGTAGGTTACAGTTCAGCTAATCTGTGGAAAAATGTGCCACAAACTGGAATCTCTGCATGTCACGGTCTGAGTTGCTCATTTGTAACTGAACTCATTTTGTGATGAGAGTTGGTAGTTCTGCTTTCTTTTCTGGACAGTTCCGTGTGTCATTCACAGCTGTGTAGTTTTCCTTCTTTGGTTTGGTTTTACCCCAAGACTGTTTACATGACAGGAGCATTCTGAGTCAGTGATAGAAAACAGATCACTAAGTATGAAGTTGTTTAAGTGGAGCTCAGGCCCTTGGCAAGGGAAAAGATGGTTTCTTAATGGCACTGTGATCCAGTGGATAACATTCGATGATCCTTGTGGGTTCCTTCCAGCTCAGGATATTCTATGATTGTCCAGATGTCATTGACTTCTCTGTAGATCATTCTCAGTGGTGGTGGTATCACAGAGGGCAAGTTTGAAAATAATGGGATTTAATCCAGCAAAATCCATTGGTAGGTAGTACACAGTGGCAGGTTGTCCGTTCACACTGATTTACTGTGCTAATTTTTCTTTAAACAAAATGTTCATAATTTTTAGTAAGAATGCAAATGCAGAGAACAATCTCAAATGTTTTAAATTTTATTGCAGGGACTAGTTCACGTGTGAAAACTAAAGCTATGGGGTGGTACATAAAACCTGTAAGAAAAATACCTTGTTTTATGGTTTTTATTTGCATCTGTATATTTCAAACTCATAAAAACTGTTTACTTGCCTCGTGGTGTTCCTGCATGTATCATGAAAACTGTCAGAGGTAAATTATAGCTGCAGTTGTTTGAAGGTTTGTAGATCATATATGGCCTGTGTCCGTGGGCCCAAATTTTAATAGTGGTTTTGTAGATTCAAGTTCAAATGACATCTCAGAAGGACGTAAGGGGGACAGACACTATTGAAGGCAGGAAAAGACCAACTTTTCATGGGGTTAAACCTTTAAACTCTCACATAACAATCATAAACTTGTGTTTAATGACTGTTTTGGTAATCTTAAATTTTGGGATATATCTTGCCACATGATCTATCGTTTAAGATCTGGAATACATTATTGATGTTTTTTACAGAGTTACAATGTAGCATCAGCTCAAGTCCAACTTTGAAAATTCTTAGGAAGAGCATCTTGAGGACTTTCAAAGGTGGGATGTCTTTTCTAAATGCAACAGTTAAGAAGAAACAAAAAAAAAATAAATCATGTGTCTCTTGTTCCTATCAGATAACACCAACCCTGTAGTTTCTTCACATTGAATGTATTTTGATTGGTGAGTTGGGATGTAAAAAATACCTTAAAGAAACAGTTTCAAATTTTTCACTTGTTCCTGCCCTCTTGAAATCCTATTCAGAGGCCCATCTAACTCCTCACCTTCTTCCCTAACTTGTTATTTCTGCTTGTTTCTCCCAACGTGGAACTGTTCCCTAAACCACAGTCTTTCTATGTAAGCACACAGCTATGAATTATTCCTCTGCTCCATTAGTGAACAGACAGGGCAGAGGAAGCACAAGAAGCACAAGCTTCTCCCTATTACATTTTAGAGTTGATCACAAACTTTAAAAAACCCTGAAAAAATAAAAATGCAAGTATGACCTACTGAATACTTCATCATACTTCTTTCTAGTTTAGTTTTGACCAGTAGTAATGGAGTTTTGAGATTTTAAACACAAAAATACTGAAGGCATACTAGTTGTTAGTATTTCCTTAATTACTGGTATGTCTGTAGTTATTCTCCAGGGATCTTTAACTGTAGAATTCTCGCTGTTAGCACAGATAGGTGTTAGGCGCAGAATGATTATCTCCAGTTCCATGCTGAGTCATTCCTACCCTGAGACAGAGTGAAATATAAACACCTAATTACCTGCCTTTGTTCACAGCTGGCAAATGATTTGAGGACCACCACACTAGTTTTGTTACTGGTTTTGTGAGACACAGATCAAATTAACAGAATTATCAGCAGTGAAGAAAATTAAAAATTGGTACTTGTTTTCCAGATGCTGTTCAACAGTCAGAGCTGTTTACAATTTGGTAAGAATTGTGAGGTGACCTTAGCAACTCATACTAATCCCAAGAGCAGAAAGTGTGGATCTGGTTGTTTTCTAGGTCTGTGAGTTATTGATAAAAGTTTGAAACATGCCCTTAAAAAGTTCAGATGGTCACAGAAAGTCAGTGTTGCTGAACAGCACCTCCCCAGCTGCCTCTTTGCATGTAGTGGGACATCTCGGCTGAACCCTTTCTCAGTTGAATTGTTCCTACTCATGATGCCTGCAGTGAGGAAGGACATGATCTTTTATATATACAAATCCCTTGCTGTGGACCTGGTTTGGGTTGTCTACCAGGAGTTCTTCAATATGTAATTCTTGAGAACAGCTGTCACGATTTTCCTGATGCTAACATGCTACTCCAGGTATGTGTCTGGGGTTTAAAAAGATACAGCCAAGGGAATGAAATTATTTAGCAGTTTTTATGAGAAGTGTCACTGCTCAAGATCTCTGAATAGCACCAGTGTTAGAGTGGAAGATTGATTTAATTTTTTCAGACTGTCATGTAGAGCCACTTTGTATGGTCGGTGTTTTCAGCCACCCATTGACCTGACTTTGTTTAAATTCACCTGTTGCATCTTGTGTGAAACTCCAAGTTTCACTGGAGAGAGGCCAGGGCATCTGTAATAAAACTTGTATGAAAGAGCCTTTGTTTTATACACAATGGAAGCAATTAGTTAGGTTGTTGACAAGTTGCTAGAAAGGAAATAATGGGATTAAAGATGAAAAAAACCAAACCACCAAAAACCCCTCAACAACGCCAAACAAACAAAAATCTCAACAACTAAACCAAATATAACTAAAAACCCCAACAAACCCAAATAACATAGAAAAGCTTCCTAAAGTGAAATTGCTAAACTGAAATACTTTTACAACAACTCATTGTGAAGTCTGTATAGAACAAATTTATTCTGTGTTCAGTGGATTAACACCATAAACTGTGTTCCCAATAATCTTGTTTTACCTTTATCAGATTGAGTGATCCACAAATTCATTCAGCGGTGTAAAATCCCTCTTGAATTTGATGGAATTTTCACTTCTAATCTAGTTTTTTTCTAGCTTTGGTTAGTACCTGTTGGTCTGTTCATCTAGCCATTTCTTTCTCCCATATATCAAGGCAGCTGGGTGATCATGCTAGTACAAAGTGAAGTACAAAATTACAGTTAATTTTGTGTTTATATGCATATACATTCACTTTACTGTTCCACTGAGAAATGTACATCCATCATGAAGCACACTGTCATTTTTTACATCATTGCTTTTGTAATGTAACAAAATTAAAGTGTGGAGTTCTCCATATGTTGAAATTCCTGTCAGAATACATTTGACACTTGGCCATACAACATGAGATAATAATCAATACAGTAACTTAGCTATGTGAGAAATCGTGGGTAAGGAGAACTCTGCATTTCGTCATTTGCCTCTCAGGAGGCTGATTTTTATACTGATGCAGACTGAAGGCAGATGTGTTCTCTAGCCATTCCCAAAAGCAATAAATAGCCTTTGAGAACTTCAGAAGAATAAAATCTGCCAAAAATCTTCAAAATGCGTGGAATATATCAGGGATTTACCCATTTAATATGAGATGCTCCTGAAATGTCACACAAGTATCTTCAAAACATTCTCACCCATTACAGTCTACAAGTCAAAATGGCAATAAATTTGCCATTACTGGCCCAACAGTTCTTTGTGCAACATATTTTTGAATGTTTATCCTATGGAATCGTGATTTGTACTGTTATTTCAGAGATTAATATCCTCAGATGCGTTACCAGTCACATCAGGGGAGGGGGCAGGTGTAAATATTTTCTAATTTTTAGCTCCTTTAAATAAACAGTATCTCTTGAAACAGGAATTGTTTCCAGTGCAGGTGGTAGTGTATCTGGGAAGAGTTGCATAATTGGAAAATGGGAAGGTAAGTGGATTATTGTTGTTGCTTAGCAATGGCACTTAGGGGGCACAATAATGTGAATGCTTAAGAAGTCATCATTCCCACAGTGCCTCAACCCATAGCCAGGTTTTCTTGCCTCTTGTCCATTGTTCTTCCACAGCATTTATTTCCCATTGTTTTCCCATCTTTGTACCACATTGCAGTATCTGCCCACTTTCTATTTCTCTAAAAATAGCTTAGCTGACCAGAGCTATATTGGTAACCTTGTAAACAGTCATTGACCATATCATATCCATGTCAAAACTTTTTCTATAGCAGTAAAACATGAGATAAAGTTTATATCTGAAATACAAAGATAAATGTCTGGTTTTCTTTAATGCAGCTCTTAATGTTCCATTCCACACTTAGCAATGCAGTGTATGGCATTGTCTGCAGACTAAAAGACTCCTTAAAAACCAGCACTAACCTTGAAGCTTTTAGCATGAAGACAGACAAGCGGAGGTTCTGCTGTGTCATAAAATAATAAGGTGAGGAGGTTCAGGACCATCAAAGGAGTTGTATTTCTGCAGTGCCCACAGGCAATCATGATTTATCATAGCTTAACTTCATTTTGCTTTGGTTTTATGCTCTGGGGGTTAGATGAAGTGATAAGTAGATTCTCTATATCTGTCAGAAAAAGTCTATATGGGAACTTCTAGGTTAAGATTTATATGCTAAAAAAATGATATTTTTTTTCATCATGCCATTTCCTTTATTAGAATGTGCAACTGAAACAATCTTAATGAAGCAGTTGCCTGACTCAGCTAATTATGGCATTTTTCTCCCTGGGAAAGCTAGCTGACCCTGCAAAACCTAATTTAGGTCATGAGGTAAATTGACATAGCTTTTACATTAGCTGAGTATGTAGCTAATAACTGCTAAAGACAGCAGCTTTTCTATTATTGGAAATTGATCACAATGTAAAAAATTTCATTTAATATCTTGAAGTAGGATGAAGCTGTAGGTCACACACCTGTGTCAGAAAGCAGCTGCTTGCATGGGACTGCATTCATTTTGCATCAGCAGTGCCGTAGCATGATTGATATAAGTGATACTGTAAAGCACTCATTTTGAGATGGATTCCTTGGAATCTTTACATTTTCCAGAAATTCATTGCTTTTGCCCAATGACACTGGTGTTTGATAACTTCTTTGCCTTCCTGTGAAGGTCGTAAGTCCAAACATCCTATTGTGTGTGCCTGGAAGGCAAAAATTCTGCCTTACTGTCTGCTGAAGAGTGTGAATGATTGCTGTTGACTTGTGCTTCTAAATGGCATGCCTTGTGCCCTTTACAAAGAAATTCTGTGCTATTAATTTCTACCTTCCTGTTACACCCCTTTTAACTCTAATTATTTGTAGTAAAATGTGCATCTTTCAACAGAACGATAAACCTGATTTACCAAACGTACAGGGTAAAGTGCAAAGTCTAATATAATTATTTGTGTCATGCAGAGCTAATATGATTTTCCTGTAATTTTCCACAGATGTCTTTTTAACTATTATGCTTGAAAAAGAGCAAGGGGGAAAGAAAATTAATGATTCTAGATCAAGTATTTCCAGTAGTAAAGTAAGTTTATCTTAAATTAGATTTGAAAAGTCTACATAGCATGCAACAGAGAGTGCAAGCCAACTAAGCAGAGAACATTCAGGTTTTCTGGGGGAACATGTTCATCCAAACTGCAGCACCAATGTAGGTGCACCCTTTGAGGCTCACTGTGGACTCTGCACAAAATGGTCATGAATGAGCAACATAGATTTCTGAAAAAAATTCAGGAAACTTAGTTCAGTTGCTGTGGAAGGATCTTAAGCCTTCCAGGGCAAGTGAAAGGGTTGTAGTCTTAGCCTACAACTTGTATTTTTTCTGTTACTACCTAGGTAGCCTTAATTTTGAGTTTAGGAGGGTTGCTTTGTGGCTAGTGTAAGCCCTGCTAACTAATTCTTTTGGGAACTTCTCTGTTGTGTAAAACTATGTTTTAATTCGAGGTTGTATGTTTAGATGGTTCAATGTAAACAGAATACTTCGGTTTCACTTTTCAGGGGTACAGATATGTTTTGTGTTAGTTTTTTCTCTGGAAAAAATGCAATTAGTTTGGGTTGGTTTGTTTTCTTTTGTTTATGCAGTATGTTTCTCCTGTGTTGACTCTCCATCTGACTTCAGCCGTGTTTATTTCATCACTGGGAGGGAAATTAACATGGTTTTTTTTAAAAGCCTCGGGGAGATCCTGCTGTGTTTTCCAGTACCTAAAAGGTAGCTGAAGAGGAGACAGTGGTTCTTTCTTTACATGGATGCACGGTGAGAGAATAAGAGGGAACGGGGACAAGCTTCTTCAGTGGCAACTCTGTCTGGACTAAAGAAAAGAGAAAAAACTTCATTAGAGCAATTTAGCACAGGATTTGTTTGCCCACAGAGTGGTAGAAACTTCTTTCATCACTGGAAAAACTCCAGACTTGGCCTAATGGGCTCTAGGTGACCTGGTCTGTGGCCCTGCTTTTAAGGGCAGGCTGGACCTGGGGGTGTCCAAACACCTGGACTTTTCCAGGAGCCCACAAACCTCCTGAACTGCCTCCTTCCTGTCTCATGGTGTTTCAAGGCCACTGATCGTTCCTTTATCTAGACATGTACAACATGTCGTTCAGTATTAGAACCCAGTTAATCACATACCTGTCTTTAAATAGAAGTGTCTAAAGTTGGCCACGGCCCCTTTACTGTGCCAGGGGCTTCCTTGGGAAAGCACCTGGAGTGCCTCAGGAGCTCTGGGACTCACCTGCCGCAGGTGCCTCCGGACACCGGCCCCCCCCCCCCTCCCCCCCCCGCCCCCTCAGGTGCCTCAGGACACCTTTCCCCGCCCCCCTCAGGTGCCTCAGGACCTCCCTCTCCCCTCCCGTGCCTCAGGATCCCTCCCCAGGAGCTGCAGCCCAGCCCCGGCTCGTTCTTCCCTCACAACCCGCTGACCCTGCAGCCCACCCAGCATTTTGAACAACAACAGGGTTATTTTTGCCCTCCAGGCCCTGTTTCAGGAGGGTGAGTACCGGGCCGGGCGGCAGGAGGTGCTGGAGGCAGAGAACAAAGGTGAGCTTCAATTTTCTCCTCAGTTTAATCAGTGAGTTCATAATCAGCAGGAGATGGTGGTATTTAAATGTTGTTCTGAGTAATCTTCTAATAATGGCCAGGACGATTTTCCTGTGTAAATATTAACAATCGAGTTTATTTGCTGATTGTTTCCCCTGCCAATTAGCAGTGTTGCTTAATTCACACCTATCTCAGCTTATGCAGAAAAGCACGAGAGTTGCTTCATATCTTTTCCACATCCAGACGGATAAAGTTACTTTTTGTAACATACATTAAATACAAGCCTGTACCCATAACAGTAATTTGGTTGGGGGGTTTTTATTAGCCTTCTTTTTTTGTTTTGTTTTGTTTTGGGTTTTTGTTGTTGTTTTTGTTCATTTGTTTGTTTTGGTGGTTTTTGTTTTTTCCCCTTTGTTTTGGTTTTTGTTTGAGGGTTTTTTGTGGAGAAATGTATCGTTGCCTTTCTTCAAGTGTTAGCTATGCTTTTTTCCCTGCCATTATCAAACAGCCTATTTGCTTATCAGTTTCCTTCCTTGAGCCTCTGACCAGTGGTGAACGAATTAAGTCAGTTTAAGATGGTTTTTTTCCTGTTTCAAGTTATTCTGGGAGACTTCAGTTTGTCTCTGACAGGGTAACAGGGTAATCTGATTTTTTTTTAAATCTGAGGCCTCATGGTCAGTATCCTGTGCCTCTTATCTCCACAGTTTAATTTAAGGTATGCCCCTTCTTCCCCTCCCACTGAGGATATTGACTGAGGGAGGACCAAAAGTGGCTTTGATGGTTAGGGTGAGACACAGGGCAAAATTCTGTTATCCAGACAGTTTTCTGCATCTTATGAACCTTCTGAGATCTTATTTTCTTCTCCCAAATCTCAGAAGTTTTTGAAGTTTCATTGATCTGGTCTCACTGTGGTTTGTCTCCCAGAATCGATCTTTTTCTCAGTGTTATTGCTCCTCATCAGTAAAGGTTCTTTTCACTAACAGTAAAAAGACCTCTGAGATGCATTTACCTCACCAAGTGAACCAGGTTTTCAGCTTTCTCATTACTGGTACTGAGAACTGAATGTTCTGGATTAATTAAGCTTAGCGTGCTCAAATTCCTCCCTTGTATGCCAAATGAAATTTAATAGAGCTGTGTTACTTATCAGCTTACCAATTTCAGGAAGCATCTGGTTTTCACCCTGTTGTTTCACAGTCCCTGAGAAGGCTGACAGTAAAGATACCTCTACCAGGGCTGTCTTGTGGGGGAACTCAATGTGACTGTACTAGTTGGGCCTTCATTTTAGCCACTGCTAACTTACTTGGTTACCTTGCTATGGCACTTTTCTGAATGCTCTCTTTCCCCATAACTATCGTCTCTAGCAAGGTATTGCAGGCAATTTAATCCCTTCTGATGAAATATCTTCACAAGGTTGTTTTTGGTGTTTTGGTATCCCTCTGTTTTTCTTGATTACTCAAAAAAAATTAAAAAAAAAAATAATTTGCTGCCTTTTCCACATGTTATGTCTTTGATACTCAGTTCTTTGTACAAGGTGGGGTCAGGAAGGCTTTCTGTTACAGAAATGGGTATTTTAAACAACTGTCTGTGTTCCTAGTTGATTAATCTGAAATTGTGGCTGTGTCACAAGCCTTTTTGAAGCGCACAGCAGATTCTGCCAGCCTGCAACACGGCTGCCACATAGAACCTCCTCTTGGCTTTGTGACCCGTTCCATCAGAACTCAGGCAAGGCCATGAACCTCCTGAGAAGCATCCCCTTTCCTAACATAAAAGGAACTGTCTGGGGTAAACTCAAGGCTTTCATGAGGGTTTCTGCTTCTGTTAAGGCACCAAGGACTGTTTCAATGCTGGTAGGTAGGGCAGTCCTTCACCTCTTGTTTGCATGAAGTACAAGCAACATGCCCTGTCTGATAAATAGGAGGTTGTAGGATTCTTGCTTGCAATGATCTGCAGTGAAAATTGGTATGTAAACTGTTACTCGAAGTCAAACGAAAGTTGCTTATTAGAGACTGAGATTCTTCAAGATGTACATGGAATAATGAGTCTTAGAGATGAGTCAGATATAGGAATTACAGGACGAAATTCTCTGACTTACTCTGCGGGAAGCTGAGTGATCGTCGTAGTCTCTTTTAGCCTTAAAATGCAGTCGTATTTAGAGCAGTTTGCTTTTCTGTACCAGAGAGATGGAGTGGTTTGCTTTACTGTACCAGAAAATACAATCTGCTGTAACTGTCACAAGAATGTCATTTGCTATCAAAGTAGCTCAAAAAAAGAAAAAGCAGAACACATGAAGCATTTACATAATCAGGCGGGTTTATTTGGACAATGCTGGAAGGAAATTTAGTAGAGCAGGTTTAGACATGCTAAAAATAACATTTGCTGAAAATGTCTTGCCCCTGAGAGATGTTGAACCAGGTCCAGAGTTTGCTCACTTGACTAAGACAATCTTGATAGGGAAATGCAGTGGATCAAAATGAAGTGGATTCCTGTGTGGGAAGGTGGCATAAGGTATGGATACACTGCAAATGAATTAGCCATTATCTGGCTTTCCAGAGCACCTTATCAGCTAAAGAGCCCTTTTTCTTGGGACACTGCTTTTGTTTCTGGGTGTTAGCTTGTGGCTTAGAGCTGCTACCTTACTATGATTTGCTAGATTCTTAAAGTAGGAGTGTTAGAGGTCAAAAGCAGGTGTGTTGTATTTCCAAGAAGTGTTAGCAGATGTCATCAATATATTTACATTTATTAACAGTCTGATGTCTTTGCATTTAATGTTTTAAAATTTCCTCCCTGAGCTTTGCACGAGTATTTTGTTAGATATTTCTAATGTTCAAAAGCAGCAGTCAAGAGAGTTTCAGTGCTCTGGAATTCTGTCTGTAGTTATCATAATGCAGATAAACACCCAAGCTGCAAGAATCAAATTGTAGCACAGATTAGAGGACACAATCATGCTTAGAAAACTGCCAATTACCTCTGACCAGAGTAAAGATTTTGTAAAGTCATAAAGTCCTCCTGTGTACTGCACTTCAGAGGCAGCCAGAAATTATGAACAACATTTAAACTCTTACCAATATTGACTATTTTTAGTCATTAGTTTTGAGCATCAGGGTTCTTTGCAGGTGTATATGTTACCTTGTAATTGCTCCATTATTTTTGCCTCCAAATTATTAAAGGACATCCCCTTGCAATCCTCTGTGCTTTATTGATGCAGTAGCATTATGCGTGAAGGAAGATTTCTATGAATAGGAATAGAGCATAAGAATGTAACTTTTTTCATCTATAAAATTTATTTCATTTTCCAAATATTCTGTTAGACACTTTAGAAAAGGAGTGCAAGTCATATTCTTCAAAACATTTAATAAACGCAGCTGCTAAAAGCTCTCAGCCCCAACAGTTCTTCCTTTGTTAGCCCCTGAAGCCTGCTTTGGTTCTTCTGTGCATCTCTGCATTGCCCATGATCACTGAGCAAGTCAGAAGTGGCAGGACAGGCACAGAAATGTGTGGTGGAGATACAGAACATCTGGAAAGGCCATTTCAAAAGTGAAGAATGACACAGGAGTTTTTTAATAATATCTAATTGCAAGAAGGAAATACTTCTGCGCTGACTTTTCTGGGGGAGATGTTTTTGTTGCTGTTTTATAACCAGGAGGATGTTTCATCTGGGTTTCCCCCTCCTCAGAGTGTTTTCTGTCTTATCACTCAGATCAGGGGAGTTTTGCAACTGAGTAGAGATGAAAGAGCTTCACTGGCAGCTAAGGCCAAAGATGGGTTGCAGCTGATTCATGAGGTAAATGAGCTTTTGTGCTGGGAAGTAGTTCATGCTCTTCTAGTAACAAGATCTAGCAGTCATCGGTTGAGACAGCAGCAGTTGGTGCTATTGTACTTCATTTAGGAGACAGCAGTGTTGCCTTCAGAAGTTAAAGGCAGTTTTCAGAACCAAATCTTTAAAGTATGCATATGGCAATGTTGGTAGCTCTTCATGCAATGCGGACAGCTTCAAATCCATCTCTTCCTGAAATAAAACCAGCACTTTATGGTAGCAGCATATGTTTTAAATATAGTTTCTGCCAGAGATTAGTGATTTGATGTGACTCAGTTTTCTCAAGAAGTGTCAGACTCTGTATGGTATCCTAACATGAGTACCCAAAATTAACTTTATAAATATTTTGCTATCCTGATAGCTGGAAACAGCTCTACTGAGATCTCCGGCTGGTCTCAAGTTGAAGAAGGGGAGTGCAGAGGGAGCTGTGCCTCACTATATCCGCACAGGTTTTTTCCTGTTTGGGAAAACTTCAGCCTCTTGATCCCTAGGGTTGTCAATCCAGGACTGTAGTGCTTTTCCTCTGGCACTGTATTCTCATGGGAAGGCCAAAGAAAGGGCATGCAGACAGCAGAAAATGCCTTTGAAAATGACAGCAGTTTATCACATGTGCATTTCCCTGTGGAATTAAAGGCTGACAAAGCTTTGCTGTCCCTGCAGTCTCAGTACATTAAAAATCAAGCAAACAAACAAAACCAGAACATGAGAAACACCAAACCCACAACTTTGAGGTTCAGTCTGTGTCCCAGTTTACACTTCAGCTTTAGAAGCCTTTGCAGAACTTGCAAATGCCCAGAAGTTTTTCTGTCGTTACTTGTGAGCGGTTTCTGTACTGTGAGGGTAGTTTCCGTATTTTGGGGCTTCAACAGCCTTTAAATATCGAGTCTTCACCTTCATCTGACCACTGTCTTTCCTCAGTCTAGCGACTGTGTGCCTTGCATTAATGCATAGTCTTTTGCATAAAAGAATTCATGGTTGAGGTGCTGGTTGATTTCTGAAAGATTCAGCTCACAGGCAGGCTTACGGAAAAATTCTGTTTAGAAGAAAGAAGAATGAACCATTTTATAGGGCATTCTTAGTTTGGTTATATCTTTCTGCACCCCTCAAAAGAATTAGAACAAGTGATTTTCAAACTCACTAGCTTCTACTTCACATAAGTATGCTGGCAAATAAACATCACTCATTGAACAGCTCTTATATCCATGTTTTTCTGTGTCTGAAAAAATATGTAGGAATATTCCTAATAGATGACTTATAAGGGCATTGACTTTTGGTGTAAAATGATAAAGCACAAGGAAAACATCAGGAATTAAGGAAAGGGGATGGAGAAGAAATCTAGGGAGTGAAAAGGGAAAATACAGAAATAATTTCACAAGGGCCCTGGAACTTAAAACTGCCAGTGAGTAAACATTTCTACTTTCGATATTTGTTGGCTAGTCTAATACAAGCTAATTCTAAAGATTTCAAGATCTGTAGTAAGACAAACTGAACTAAGATGTACTGGCTTTTTGTTGGTTTGCAGATGTGGGGCTCCTGGAAATAGCAACAGAGGTCTGACAAAGCAATATAGAAGTTCAGCTTTTTATTGCTTTATCTTTGTAAATGGTGGCCAACTTTATTCAGCATAATATGGTATTCTGTTACACTTTTATTGATACACCTGTATTTAAAGCCACTAATTTCTGTGGAAATTAAGCAATTTTTGCTTATCCAAGAAGCATGACTGCTTCAGAACAGTGGAAAATAGGTTATTTGAATGGTTTTCTTTCATAAGCTGAAGTTCCCAGGTGGTCTCTGGAGAGGAAAGGAAAAAAAAAGGGCCTATTTTCTCATCCAGTTTCTATTCAGTAATCATGAACCAAAATTTTGCCTTCCTTTCATTTGCCTCTTGACAAGTATATTGGAGTTGTGGCTTTTTCCATACCCTTTTCATGTGAAGTGAAAACTGAGCCCATCACTTTCAGTCACGAAGAAATATATTTTTTTCTTGCGATTTTGAACTTGAAGCTCTAGAATGTGTCAAACTTTTGATCTGCATAGAAATTTGCATATGCAAACAATAGCAGAAATCAAGGACAAACTACTTTGAAAATAAATTTCACCTTGAGATTTATGAAGAGAAAAATGCATAGTTTTTTAATACCTTTATTTCTACTCCTTTAAGGCATAATAAAACTCCCAGTATTCAGACAAGAGCGAACAGACAAATATTCTCTAAAACCTAAAGAAACATAAAGAAAGAGGCAGTACATAAAAAAAAAAAAAAAAGAGGAACGAGGGCAAAACTGTTATCTTAATAAAATCAGGCACAGGCAGTAACCATACTGGAGTGGGAGAGACTTTTCTAGTTATGTGTTCTGTATAAAACTCTTACTATTATGTGTATATGCCAGTGTGTATAGAGCCAGTGCTTCTCTGCCGGACCTTCAAATGAGTTGCCATTTCCATTTTCCAGCACTAGGGAATAAAAAAACAACAACCCACAAGATTTTAAATATGCAGTAAGTTTAGCAGGGAAGTTTCTTTATTTCCCTTCTCCTTCGAGGTTTTTAAATGGAATTCTGAAACACTTTTTAATATGAGCAGAAATTAATTTTTAAGTTCAAATCCTCAAAGCTATGGGAATTGCAGGAAAATGAATTTATATTAACAATATGCTGAAGTGTTGACTGAAATGTTAGTCCAACATAGTTGAACCAACACTGGTGTTGATATTTAAAGTGTTCACAATTTCTGGAAAGATCGCCTGTCCTTGACAGTGTAATGTTCCCTAGAGATGCTGTGGTTTTGTCTGAGCCTCCAACAGAAATCAGGCAGGGAATGTGGGTAACTTTGAGAAACCAGCTTTTTTGAGGCTTAGACAGAAGAACTTTGATTTTAAAGAAATGTGGTTTAGTGAAAACAAAAAGAAACAGTTGTTTGGGTGGTTTTTTACCCTGAGTTCTTCTCACCCCTTCTTTCCATGTTCAACTTCGATCAGTTTAGGACTGGTCTTCCTCCCTCCACTCCAACAAGAGTGGAAAATTCTTACAATGAAACCTTATGATTTCTGTCTCTACCTTCATCTTTGAAAATGGAATTGTTCTTTGTGAATTCCCAAAATATAAAATTGTCTCAGCTTCAGCTCAGCTTTCTATATATGTTGAATAAACCAGTTACATGGTATTTCTTCCATACTTGATTAGTTGCTATAGACTCTTCACTTCAAGATCTAGAAAGTGGCTACAGAAACTTAATCATAAGTATTTTTTAAAAGGAAAACACTATAAGACATTTTTGAGGGGAAAAATGCAATGATTGTACTGTTCTATTAAACAATTTCAGAGAAATCTCTGAGTTAAAACATTAAACAAGGAAATGACAAAACAGCTTTGAGGGCACTGGAAGGAGCACGAGAAACTTAAAATCTTCAAAGGGATTTCAGCAGGAAATGCACTGGTATGACACATGCTACTCAATGGTCAAGGTTATGGCCCACCTTCTAGAGAAAAACAAATTC
Source organism: Acropternis orthonyx (assembly GCA_035583155.1). Classification (NCBI taxonomy): domain Eukaryota; kingdom Metazoa; phylum Chordata; class Aves; order Passeriformes; family Rhinocryptidae; genus Acropternis; species Acropternis orthonyx. Next base: position 23,649,255 of record JAWWEU010000005.1, on the reverse strand, counting down.
ATGGGATTCCCTGCCTGCCTTTTTTCCCATGCCTGTTCATTGTCCTTCAAATGTCTGGTTCCTAGAAAGTTACTTCCAGGGATTTGGTGTAAGCTACTTTTTATTTCAATAACTCTTGAATTCCCAGGGCACATTCATGAGTGTTTTTAATCATCATAGCTGTGAGGATACTCTTGCAGATATGACTGAAGCATAATTTATAGGACTACACAGGCAGAAAAATCAAAACAAGCTTACTCAGTTCCAGTTTTCAGATAATCTTGTTTTTTGTTAGTCTGACTCCTATTTGAACTATTTGGAGGTGGCAAACACTTTGATTGCTGAAAGTTAAAGAACACATGCTTGAATATTTACACATATACTCAAGATTTCTGTATCAACTGTACGTTTGGAGTTTTAATATTCCATTTGTGAAAGTATAAAACATTTTTTCCCTTGAATGCTGAGAGACTGCTTCAGATATTATTTAGCTGGATTTCTGGAAAACATGAAATCAGAATGGTTTGGGTTGAAAGGGACCTTAAAGATCACCTAGTTCCAAACCCCCTGCCACGGAGGCTTGGAACATAAGCCATACAAGTGTAATTTGTATTCTAATGGATTAATAAAAAGAAAGGAAAGCTGGATATTAATGGAAAAAAGATCCAATCAAGTCAGATATACAGATGCTCTTTAGAGTAAGCTTGGTACCTGGAGCAGAATTAACAGCTGAAATCTCACCCGAACTCCTGATTTTAAACTGTAAAGCAATAGGAATTTGAAGAGAGCAAGTTTACTGAAGAAAGCCAAGTTCTGTGGTCATTGAGGCTGCATCAGGCAGCAGTGCCTCGTGGCAGCTCTGCACAGCTGCCTGGGGCACAGAACTGGGCGAGTCTTTGCGCTGCGAGGGGTGTGTTTGTGTCACTGCTGCCATAGTCTCGTAGCCCAGCAAAGGTGGAGATGCTGTTGCTTGTAATGGTCACAGTGTTGTGTTAAACTGACAGTGTTGTCTTAACATCTGTCAGACTTTGTCTGGGTTTGTCTCGGTCAGCATGGAGGGCTTTTTAGCGTGTTTAGCTGTAACCATAATTATCCAATTCCTGCTAGATGTTATCCAGTGACCAGGGGACTGTGACCTACCTCATTTTACCTTTTGCTTAGCTTTGTACACTTGTGTAGCATAGCACTTAACATTATGAATGTTTTTAAAACTAATGCAAAGTATGTACAACTAGTTATTGTGTGGAGAGTGAACCATTTATGGACAGAAGCCTTGAAAGTACATGAGGATACCAGAGGCCCCATGGCAAAAAACAAACCAACCCATGGGCAGATCCTGGTCAGCAAAGGAATGCAGCTTTGGAAGCTGTGTAAAACCAGTTATGGGGGTCATAAAGAGAGCAGAAATGATTCAACAGATGTAAAACACAACGTATGCAGTAAATTCAGTTGTAATGCAGACCAGTGAAAATGAAGCATGTTCAGAGACTTGCTTGTGGAAAGCAAGAGGGAAATTTGAAAAGGAACAGAAAGCCAATCTTGAGGAGGCTTTTAAAATAATTAGTGACCTAGGCATACTTTACACAACAATAAATGACATTGTTTAGTTATGTATTTTTTTATTTATAAAGTACTGTATCACTAAATAATTACAAGAACCTGCTACCCTTTAAGATATGAAAAATATAAAAGTTGGACACCCCTATAAAACTAAGACTTGGACTGAGCACTGTGGAGGAGTTGGGCTGAGATAAATTTAATTTTGGAGTGTACAGTGTTAAAAGTTGGCTTGAAAAACAGACAGACACCTCTGAGCTGAGGCAGAGATGTTACGTGTGAAGTTGGATATTTGCTCACTTATGTATATTCTTGCATCACCTGAGTAGATTGGATTATGTGAAAGCAGGCAAAGCAGGAGCCTTTGGACTTGGAGTATCTTTCCTGGGTTCTGTCTAGATGTCCTCTGCTCTGTGACAACTGATCATATGATGTAATAATTTCTGTCTCTTCTACTTTCCTAGTCTATGATTTCTTTTCATATCTGTTTTTCTCACACTTGTCCTTCTTACTTTCTCTCTCATAGTCTTTTAGCATCAATGTCCTCTTTTTCTTCACTTCTCTTTGCCTCATTTCTAGCTTACTAACCTATCCTTTCTTCCAAAGAAGTAAGGATATATCCTTCATCTCTCTGCTTTGTGTTTATATTCTTTTCTTCACATTTTATCTATTTTGGCTGCTCAGGCTCATCCTCTCTGCTGTAATGAGCTAATCTTTGACAGTGTTTACAATAGCGAGTCATCACTGCGCTGGCCCTTAAATATTAGTTTTATGGTTACACTTAAAATAATTAGAGAGCAATTGCTTAAGGGTATATGTAAATACTAAGTGCTTTAGTGTCAGTTTTGACTTTGAAGAAATAATTTGAATAAATGAATATTCTTTAGAATTTGAGTTGACATAGTGAATTGATCACTAATATTCTGTGCCTTAATAATGAATGCTGTAATTTCCAAAAAGTGATTTTAGATGCCTAATTGGGAAGTAGGAGCCCTGATTGTCAGAAGTCTGATGTTCTGTGCCCTTTGCAAAGCAGCTTTGGAGGGTCATAGCGCCCACAATCTAATGCTATCAAAACTGCATTTCTGTGCAAAGTACTGGCCTAGAGAATTGAAACCCCTTCAGCTCCTGTTAAATATAATAGTGACAGCAGGGTGTGATTTATTTGCCCATTTCCCCCCCATTCCTTCTTTAGGAATTCAAAATTGCTTTCTTGCTCCACTGATTTAATCTATACCTTTTCTGTTGGTGTTGAGTTATTGTTTCTTCACTTGCAGAGCTGTATGTATTGCAAACAAGTCGAAGGAATTTGCTATGTGAACTTTGTCAATTTAGGTACTTACTACTGGATGCCAGCAATTATTGGTGACCAGGGGGGTCCCTTGATTCCAGGCTGTGTTGGACCACAAGATACCATTTGACAGAGAGGAGGCAGTGATGCTTCCTGAACAGGACAAGGCCAAGCACAGCAGCACGGTGCTGGAGGACTCTCACAAGAATGCTCATTTTATGGGCGGGCTCCAGTGCTCCTGCTAGAGCTCTGCTGTATTTCTCTGCTTGCTGTAAGAGCAAGTGCTGAATGAATCTTGTTTCTGGCAGGTGGTTCTGCAGTGTAAGTGGATCACAGTTGTGTTTTGGTGTTGCAGGAAATTGGAAGGCTGGGAAACAGGACTGACTCAACTGATGTGTCATCTGAGGAGATTAGACCAATAGGTGATACAGGCCACGGGGGTTTAATTTGACAGCTCCTGGAACTGGCTTTGCCCTGTGTGACTGCATTAGCCGCATGCAAATACCCCAAAACATCAAAGCATAGTTATTTGTATCAACATGAATGAGTCTTTGACAGTTTCAGTTAAAAATTATGCTTTATTCACTCTTTTCTATGTAATTTATTCCATTGGGGGAATCTTGTCATAGTCACAAAAAACAGAATCCTATGTGCTTTTTTGCTTTCTCAGTGAGAGATAAAGTGATTAATGGTAGCAAAGAAATGAATCCTGAGTGCAGGAGTTAAACTAATGAGAACTCAGCTGTTACATCACTAGTAAATGGGAAGGGAAACTTTTCATCTTCCTGACGTTGAAGAGCCCTGCTTCATCATCTCCTTTTCTCTGCTTGTTTTCATTGCAAAATTCTCATTATAAGAAGTAGGAGCTGACATCTGCTGGAGAGAGTTCTTATGGATGACTGTTTTTCTGTTATCAGAGGCAAAAATCTGATGGCAAAAAAGGGGAGGGAGACTATATTAAGATGCTTCTTTTCTTGGACTTGAGGAGGGGAAAACGAACAATACAAATTACATTATTTCTTTATCCTTTGTTGGAGGATAAATCTATGTAAAAGCCTGATAGCTCCATCCCTATCCAAGGGAAAGTCAGATCTGCTTACATTTCATGAATCACCTAGTTTTTCTCTGAGCATCCATCTTCAGTCTTGAAGAGAGATCAGAAGGATAAGTGGAATAAGCAATTTGGAAGGATAGGCAGATTTAGAGGAAGGGAAAACTAAAGGCATGGAGAGACAGGAAAAGAGGTGACAGCAGAAGTAGGTGGAGGGAAGGTGTGTGCCACAGTAGGGAGTGGTCAGACTTCACAGATGACTAAAGAGGAATTACATGAGAAATACCCAAACTTCACTGGTAATTGGAAGGGGGACCTTTGAGGAAAGGCAATTTTTTAAAGCCAAAAGTACCTAGATAGCCATACCAGTAACACCATATTAGATTGAGATGACCTTGGTAATGAGATCAAAGATACCAACTTCGGGTACAGACCGTGCTCTGAGCTCTGGATTTCCCAGGTGATTAACGCGGAGTTGGGGGGAGACAGTGAAATTCACAGATAACTGGAGGAAACCTTTGGTGGAGTGAAATCTTGCTACAGAACTTAAGTAACCTCCTTAGTGTATGGGTGAAAGCTTACATGACTTAGGTAATGAGAGCAGAAACGGCAAACGTGGGCGTAGGTGTAGCAAAATTGGAACCAATGGGAAAAGTAGGTAGGAATGGCTTGTTCATCAGCTGGGAGGAAAGGGCGGGTCCAAATGAATGGAGAAAGAATGAGCATGTAAAAAGAGAGAGGGGGGAGGGATAAAGAGGGCCAGTTAACTGCAAGCAGGTCATACCGCTGCCTGGCTGAGCAGTACATGTTGTCAGCACAGCTTACCCTGCCTTCTCGCTAAGCTCTCTTCCTGGCTGTTTTCGGTAGGAGTGTGCTGTCTCTGTGTGCGGGTAGGCACACGGCTGACCCGTGTGTGTCTGTGCCCGTGCCCGTGGCGAGCCTGCTCAGCCTGGCACTGCCCGACCCATCACGGGGAGCTGCATCAGCCACCGGGAGCAGCCCTGGGTGGGACCACAGCAAGCCAAGAGGGGACCTACCCTGCATCCCCGAGCCCTCCAGGTTCACCTTCATTCCAGAGGAGGGGAAATGTCACACGGTGTGCAGGGAGGGTTGGATTAAACGTGAATAACCATCTCCTAGTAAACTCCCTGTCTCCTTGGACAGTGTGCTGCGTGCATCAGTAGTGATTGCCATGGCATGTTACAGAAATAGCTCCCCTCCCTCCCCTCCAGGAACTTCAGTTCTTGCAGCTGGGTGCACAGTTGTGACAAACAAGGTTCGACTCAGCTGCTCAGGGCACACAGCCACAGGCAAACTCATCTGTCGCCGCTGCTATCTGTACCACTAGTCAGAAGGAGCTTGAAAGAGCTCCTGTTAGAGCCAGATTGCCTCTGGACCTCCTCCCTCAACAGCGTGGCACAGGCATGAGCCTGTGCTGTACCTAGATCCGCTCTGACAGAACCATCTGGGAGTGTTGGAGGTGGTAGGAGCTAGTGAATGAATTAGCAGTTGCCAAAAAGCGAGCTGGGGAGGCAGGTAGGTGTGTTACGGTGAGAAATGCATAGGCAGAGAGAGAAGGTCTCCTCAACAGGAGAGAGAAAAGGGTTGGAAAACTGCAGGCGTTTGGGAGAAGATGTCACACAAAACCAGCAGAAACAGGATGTGTAGATTTGGAAGGCAGGTGAATCAGAACAGTGAAAGCTTGGCACTGCCAAATAATTCATCTCATAATTCTGTGTGCCCTACATGACAAAAATCTCTGTCTTCTGCATGACTAAGATCTTCTTCCAACGTTTTTTCCTAAAAAAAGGTCTCAAACTTTTTCAAAATGTGCATGCAAAACACACTAAACGTCAGATCTAAGACTGTTGCATTAATTACATTTTCTCTCCTTATTTGCTTTAATTCACCTGAAGGTGTTACATGATGTGTTTTTTACTCAAATATGAGGAACTGGGGACTTGATAAAAGTGCCCCAATATCCCAGCTGGAGGAATGAAAGAGTATCTTGTCCCTCTTTTCCAGTGTGGGGTTTCAATAGATGTAAGACCTATTCTTGACTTTGTGAAAGGCTTATTTTGGGACTTAAAGCAAAAGATTTGGATGCATTACTGGCTAAAGCCTTTTGTCTGTGAACTAGATGATGATGGGAAAGAAAGCCAATGCTTCTAATAGTGTTTGGGGTATTGGGTGAATATGAACCATAAGGTCATTTATTACTGTATATCTAATAACGTGCTATTTTGTGGTGGTACTGAAGTCATATATTTCTGTGAGCCATTAGCAGCCCTGCTTGATGGTGATCTAATCTCTTTATGTTAACTTCTGTTACTGGTCCCTTTGGAGGAGTAGCTTGTTACCTTTGTTAGATTTGCTTCATCCTTCCTAAAATGTATGGAACAATAATTTTAGCTCATTCAGTGATACAGTACAACTTGTTTAATGCTCAAAAGATGTGGTGATATGCTGGCTTCCTAATCATAATGTCAGTAACATAAGAAGAGGTCCTTTTTGGCACTATAAATAAAAATGACAGTCCACTTAGATTCCTTGCATGGCTTGTCAGTTCCAATTCTTATCCATGTTTCTAAGTATTCTCAAACATGTCAAGATCACAACATGCTTTGAATAACTTAAAATATAATTTAAAATCTATCAAAATCTAATAGAGATAGGCATTCCATTCCAGTCTTACTGCATCTGGTGCTTTAAGATCAGCTGTGCAGAAAAAGGCTGCTATCCGTGGAGCTGTATTTTTTCCTCAATGATTTGTACACATACAATGTTGATATAAAAATATTTTAAAACCCTATGACCAGAGTGTATCCATCCATGTTGTACTGACTTCATAAATATTAGTGTGGCTGCAACACAGCTGAGAAGTCAGACATTTACTTCCATGATCTTGAATTTTGACAATGTTTTTACCATTAGTAGCAATAAGATGTTTTGGTGCTAAAGGCATATGAAGACTGTCATGATTATCTAAACTAATCCATGAGGCAACAAAAGTCATAGACTTTCCCTTCAAATCATCTAGGGAATAAACTGGAACATATTTTTCAGAAAGGAACCCAGCCTTGATTTATAAAGTCTGAATTACCTTGGTAAGGTGCTTTAGCAGCTGTTGCATCCTCAGGGGAAGGTGTGACCTTCTTGTCATTAATTTTGCTGATGCATTACATATCTGAGCAGGCTGATTGTTGCAATGATGCTGAATATTGTCTACTAGATTAAATGAACCTTTTCATTAGAGAAACTCAGTGTTTTGCTATTATAAATCTATAAAAGCTTTGCCAACTTTTACAAAGCTTTTCTACTCTTTTTTATTCACTCTTAATAAGTTCTGAAATGACACTAAATTATGTATATTTCATTTGAATCAGTGTTTTCATTTGACTTTGTAAAACCATCCAGAAGTTTTCTTTAGACTGTCAGATGCCTATGCTTTGAGTAAAGAGACTTCTTATACTGGTCTGAAAAAGTGCTGCCTTTGCTTATTCTTTTTTTTTTTTTTCTTCCTTGCTGCAAAATCCTATTTTGAGACAAAATATAAAGGGAGAAAGAATTTTAAAAATGTTTAGAATTAACAGTCTCCTTTCTTCTTAAGGGTAGCTGTAGTTAATTTAAGTGCTGTTTGTTTCACAAGAGTAAAAGTCAGAATAACATATAAAACAAGTCTCCTACAACTGATCAGAAAAACTTTAAGTTCAGAAAATCTAAAGGGAAGTATACCTTTAAAACAAACATGTTTGTTAAAGTAGACATTATAATGGCATGCAAGCAATTTTAGTTTTTCTCCTCACTAATCATTTAATAACCGGAGGGTTAATTTTCTTAACATTTCTAAGCTGACTGATATGACAGCAACTTCAGTAAAATACTGAGGTTCTCTTCCCTGCCACTCCTTGGAGTGAAGCCACCTGTCTTTGGAGAAGGCAAGGTTTAAGTTACACAGAGGAGGGGCAGACATAAACAGGTAAAAAATGGATTAAACCAGTAAGTTTTTGAGTTTCTTTTAGTGGAAAGCAGTAAAAATTGGTACCTGTTTCTAAACAAGTTTTGCTTCAATTTTGCTGCAGCTTTTACTTTTGTTATAGCAAGTGTTCATGAGAAAGTATTAATTAATCCTAAAAAATTAATTAATCAAAACATAGCATATTAAAGAGATCTAGTGAGTTTTAATAATACACAGGCTGTCCTGAAAAATGCACTGAAAATTTTATGCTAAAAAAAGAAGACTGAAGGATTGCCCTTAGTACAAAACTCAATTCAGTGTCAGTTGAGACATGCAGATCACAACTTCTGTTCCAGAAAGGAAAAGGGGGAGTGAGAGATTTGAGCATCATCTGCATCTTGATTGAATGGGGTTCAGTGCTATCTGCATTGGCTGATGATGTTCCAGCCCTGCCTACCCATCTGGAAAGGTCACCAGATGATTGGTGGCTTTACCAGGATAACTTACTTTAAACATTCATCTTTCCTCAGCTGCAGCTTTTCTTTTGAAAATTTGAAACCATGTGACAGAGCTAAACTTGAACAGACCAGTGTCAAGGCACAGGAGGACACTCCTAGAACTGGAGAGCAGATAGGGTTGGAAAAGCAAGGCAGTGGAGTTAATGAGGCCAGAATGCCAAACTGACAGCTCCCTGCATGCAAGTGTCTTAGAGATTAACTGCCTGGACAGACTGAAATGATGGTATCCAAGCAATAACATTGTAGCAGCCAGGTATTTTGGCAAATGGTTAATTAGATTAACTATTAATTTATTACCTGCTAAATGAATGGACTAGTTCTGATTGTGCATAGCCATTGTTGTATATCAAAAGTTCTTAAGGTCAGTGAATAAAAAAGTAGAAAAGTAGGAGACTTGAAGTCAGACAAGGGATTAGAATCTCTGTGGTGATTGCTGGACTCTGGTTTTAGTGAGGTTTTTTTAATTATTGAATTTTTGTATAACTCTTTCTTCTTTTAAATAAATAGCCTGCTTTAACTTCTAGAGACAGCGCATACTAAGGTTTACTGGAATTGTAATACTGAAATATAAAGTTAGAAAGTTAATTAAACTGAAATTAACTTTATTACATAAATGAAGCACTTGTAATGGAAAAAATGGTCTCTCTACAATGTGTGATAGATTGCCTGATGACTTCAGGAGGAAACTGACAATCCTGTGCTCTAAAATATAATTTCATATTATATTATAATAGTATTTAGGAAGATTTGAATTCAATCCTAAATATAAAAAATAAAAAAGTAAAAATTGCATTTTTCTGTGTTTAGACACAATTATGAATGAAGCTCTGTAACCTTCTCAGTCTGTAATTGCAGCTGTCAGATTCCCCTCAGTCTCCTCAAGGATTTGCTACCTTTGTACCTAGGGATAGACACTTACATTTATGGCTATATATTTTTATTTCAGAAGTACAACAGTATCTTGAAAAGGAAATTGATATTTCATAATGTTCTGTCTCAATGTGACTCAAAGAAATTGATGATCAGGCCTTTCAAATGTGCCAGAGCAGCACTGGGCAACTGAGAAGTGTCCTCCAGCTAAAAAGAAAATCATTACAATGTGAATAGTAGTTCCATGAAATATGATTTTTAAAAACCCAGTGTTACACAGTAGATTGTAGCTTTTAAATGCACCTGTGTGCTTGTGATTTACAAGTAAGATCTTATACATGTCCTCAATTAAGTTTTAAAACTGATAATGTACTCAATATTGGAAATGGCAGCTCAAAACTGAAGCATGGTGAGCATAAGTTGCTTTTCTTCTTCAAGATTTTTCTGTGGCATCACTGTGCTCAAACACTGTGTACTTAAATACTTCAAATAGATTTTGGGTTTTAAACATGCTGATTTTACACTAAGTTGTTTCTTCATGTCTGCATGTGACTTGTGTGTGGCACAAAAGCCTTACACCATTACTAAGTTCTTTAAAATGGGGGCCTGCTCCAAGGGCTACTGTGATAGTCTCCCCCCTCCCCGCTCCGAATTCATTTAAACATGAAAACAAAATATGTGTGAATATACCCTCTTTTGTTTCCAGCATTTCTGTCCTGTGTGGGCTGGACATCTGCTGGCACTTTGGAGAAGGTTAATGCTGGTGTTAGAGGCAAAGCGTAATACCAAGTGTGTGCGAGTCTCTTCATCATTCTACTTTTCATCTGGGCAACATGTGTCTATGTTAATGCAAGAAGACAATAATATTCCAAGATATCTATATGGCTTGTTTAATTATCTCAATTTGATAATTACTTTTACAAGTCAAGTGTCAAGTTTCTTATGTCATCTAAGAGACAAAGCTGTATGTGGAATAGTCGATAGATAACTAAGTTTCAAGAAGGAGGTAATTCCAGGCAAATAATACTTTTAAGAGATACCTTTTGGGGGGGCTGTAAAAGGAAGATATATATGTCCATAGTATTTTAAATTTTCATTTTCTTCTAAAAATGGGTTAATTTATCTCTTTGACTAAACTGAAGAACAAAAAAGAAACAGAAAAGACCTAATTTATATGTTGCATGTATAGTCATAATAGCCATTGAAAGTACTGTAGAAGTTTTTAATCAAGTATTCATTGCCATCCTTGTTCCGAAGTGTCATAGGGGTATTTTCCAGCAATCATGTCCCTAGTAGTAAAATCTGGACTGCTGTTGTTGTCTTCTCTGCTATAAAGGTAGTTCTTTAGTGGGGATAGTCTTGAGTTTCCCACTGGTTATAGTCAATATGTATTCAAGATCCTCCCCCACATTTATGAGCTCTTGTTTTAGCTCAGAGAAGCTATTGCTGTATGAGGACTACTGTTGTGCTTTTCAAGCTGCACTTTGAACAGCTAGTACAAAGCTGAATAAAGGAATTGTTAAAGAAAAATGGGGAAGTACTTTTCATTCTATGTGGTTTTTACAAAAATTGTTTTCAGTTCTTTATTTTTTTTTCTTCACAAGCTTATATGATAGAGCATCTTAACTCCACAATAAATATCTACTTGGTGCCTGTGTTCACTTGTAACTTCTGCCATTTCTCCTCCTCCGTTTTCCAATCGGAATCATAGAGAGTGACACAGAAATAGAGGTAGAAGTTCATTTGGTGGACCTTCTGGAAAACAACATTTATGTTTTCAAGGAAAGATTCCATTCTAACAGTCTCTAATTTTCAGTTATGTGAATTAAGTTTGTTTTTTTAAAGGTAAATAGAAAGTTTTGATCTATTTTCATGAAAATAGGAGCTTTTTGATCCCTCTTGGGAGCAGCTTTCTTTAGTAGTGTGTTGGTCTGATGCTGCTAAACTGTTTCTAGGACTTGGGCTTGGCATCAGTTTGGAACATTATTCATGGCAAGTGGCCATGCAGATTTTAGACTAATTGCTTTTGACTTCTATCTGCTTCCAGAAGTGCTTTGCAGCCATAGCCAGTACAAAGTGGAGTTACTGGTATTTACCGAAAAATTGGCAGCTACTGCTGCTCTCTGGTCATGCTTGGGAATCGGATCGTAAATATGAGCTGAGACCTGAGATCTCATTGCTGCAGGTTTTCAGGTAGGGTCATTGGGAAGAAGAGTAGGGTATTGTAAGAAAAATAATCCTGCAAAAGAGACCCAAGCAATGAGCTGTGTATAAACTAAGCAGCACATGCACCTCCTGTATGTTTTCTTGTTTTATTTGTGGTGTCTTTGCTTAACAGCTGCCACTTGACTTCTCGTCTAAGGACTTAGGATATTTTACACCTTCATTGTAATGATCCACAGTTTTCTGGTTTAAAAAAATCGCCTGATTCCTGCTTTCTCACAGGAAAATTAACTATTTGTCAGTGACACAATTAATTCAACATCTTCTAGGAGCCTTTAGAGAGAACTATAATCCTCTGTATCCCTATACAGAAGATAAATTTTTATGCAACATAAGGCTTTAAGAGTTTTTCTCCCCAAGCTGGAAGGCAGTGCTGTACGTAGGTCTATGTACTGTCCATTCATTTGCATTCTTAGGCAATCCCTGGGGAAACCCTTGCATGTAAAAATAGAGATGGGAGTGTTTGATCTGCTCTTGGACAGGTTCCATGTGATCCTACAGATGAGTATCTCCAGCAGGATGTCAGCTGCACGTGCCTTAGACCGACGTCTCTCCTCCTAAGTGGATCTCTGCTCACACTGTCAGTGCCTGCCCCACACAGCCATTTAGAAACTGCAGTGACTGCAGACTGAAGCAGCTGTCTGCCTACTGCATGCTCTCCAGAAAACACCGCTTAGGCCTGCATTTCCAGGAATAGTGCCAGTTTCTTATTGATTTGTAGGTGAAGTTCATGACATGAACTAGTTCTCATTCCTCATGAGAGTTGTGTGCATGTGGTGCTGGAAGGAAGAGTGGGTCAGAGCGTGGTTCTTTGTTGTGGGACGTGCTGCCAACACAGCCCTACTAGCTCTGTCTTCTGGGGAGTGCCTTCTGAATGACTGAAGAAGTGGTTTTATATTCGTGAATTTCCAATTTGAGATACACCAAAGAGTAAAAATTCTTGAATGTTTGTCCTATATTGTGGAGTTTTTATTAATACCTTCCAGAATATCAGTGTTCACCAGCCCATGTGGAGTAACCAGTTACACACCAAGAACATCTGTAACCCAGAGCTATGCAAAGCTTTGGGGATACTGCCAAAGTTACCTGTTGCCTTTGTACTTTAGGTTGTGACATCTTCAGATCTCAGAGATGGCAGGTGTTTCAAGCATGAAAATTATATAAACAATGAGGTCCAGGATGCAATAAAAAGGTATCAGATGATGTTTTTCTTTTTGATGCCATTAAAACAAAGCAGGAATCATGACACCTCTCATGTCAGAAGGGCTTGTGCTCCCAGAGACACCATTCTCATGTACCTTTTCAAATTATGAGGCTTTGACTAGATGAAATCAGTCAATAGGATCTGATTGCAGCTTAGAGGAGTCACTTATGAGCCCACTTCATTTATCCATGCCACTTTTTGTGTCAGCTGACCATAGTGTTTTTAATTTCATGACCTGGACTGGCACTTGGCATTGCTGAGTGCTGCTAACTCTCAAACCAGTCCTTCACTTATCTAATTTAATTCCTGACTTTTAATACCATAATTATCCCAGGGATATCTGAGTGACTAATTTACAGAGACAAATATGTTTCCTTTTTGAATGAAATCATCCAGGTCTCTCAGCATACTGGGATGTTCAGGATGCAACACAAGCCTAGTAATGCATTCTGCCAGCAGGGGCATTTGATAGAAAATTGGAGGACATATTTAATTAAAACCAATTTTTTTTGTGTGACTTGAATGTTTTGCTAATATAGTCAACAAAATCAATACAGTGTTAGAAATTATTTGGAAGTAATGAAGAAGAAAACAGAAAATAGTTGTCGTGTTATTGTGTACATCTGTGAATGCTTAATTCACCAACTCAAAATGTTGACAACATTGGCAACATGTAGCACAGAACTGTAAAGTGCAGAGACAAGACCAATAAAGCAGTAGAGTGTGTGGAATTGCTCCACTCTACAAGAGATTAAACATTTCCAGGATTTCTAGCTTGGGGGGGGAAAAAATTACCAGAGGGCAAATAATGCAATGTTATGAGTTGCCTGGAGAGAGGGAATAGAGAACAATTATTTACTATTTCTCACCATAGAAGTTCTAAGAAAGATGAAAACAGGAAAAATACAGTGGTGAAGCATGTTAATTACCTGCTTCTGCAATGGTCCCAGTCAGGGGTCAGGGCTCTGGTATGGCTGTTATGTTACACTCCCACTGCGACGCAGAGAAGAGATACAATACTCACTTTATACCAGCCCTCAGGAGCTGAACGCCCAAGATCATTGTGGGAATTTGAGACAGTGCAATACTTTTAATCTACTTCTTTCTAAATGTTTTGAAGAAGTAAAAGCCCCCCAAAATAATTTTTTAAGGGAAAAAAAAGAGTCTTTATTATAAAAAAAAACCAAAAAAAAAACTATGAGGTGAATCTGACCCCATGTGGTTTCAAGTCATCAGTTGAAGGCTCTTCAAACACTGCTTTTTGCAGGAGGCAGAAACTAACTCCTATTCCCACTGTTCGTGGCTTGGCACAAACTTCTGCAAACATGCTTCTTGTATAATTCCGGTCTCATGTCTGCCAGCAACTTCTTTGCCCAGGTTATTGGACTGCTCTGACTGTTAATATCTGAGTATTATGAAAACCAGGGGTTTAATAACTAACTACCTTTAATTACAGAAGTACTTGTATGGTATAAAATCTACTGCTGAAATTGCTGTAAGCTGTAATACTGTGATACACAAAATGTACAACTAAATGCCTGAAATCAGGCTACAGGTTTAAAAATGGATTTTAAACATATGAGGGGAAAGATAGTTTAGGGAAATTTTAGAATAGATGGAAACTGTTTCTTGCCAGCTATTTAAACCAGGACATGTAGTGTTTATAATTGTATTTATATGTCCTATTTGTGTCCTATTCATGTCCCCATAAAGGGAATGAATTCCATTTGCAGTCTCAGGTTTTGTCTCTGGGTTATGAGGCACCTTTGCTAGGAGTATTTTTTCGTGGGCATTGCTAAGCATTGCAAAGTTGCCTCATACATTTTGGAGCAGCTTTGTAGGTGTTTTATTTTTGTGTGATGGTGTCTATCATCTTAAAGAAGGTAAACTAGAAATTGTTGTTTACTCATATCAGCTCAGTCTCACCTGATTTCATCTTGAGGAACCTTTAGGTTAGTGCACAATTTTGGCCCAGGCACCCTGGAGCAGGAATCTCAAAGGGGAAAGAAGAGACTGGCTTCCCCCAGTGAAAACGTGTGTAAATCCTCATAGCTTCAAAAGTCAGGAAATCATGGAGAGAGTCAGATTTTGCTGACAGAGCCTAAGGCAAGTCATATTTTAAGCACGATAAACATAACGCATTACGCATTACCATTTGATGCTTGATTGTCCACAGGGATCTCACTTCTTTGTACAAGAATATGAGAGAGAATGATTATACAATGATACTGATGACATTCAGAAAGCCTGAAAAATAATTTTTCTAAGCTTTCTCTTTTTTTAAAGTAGAAATGCGGAGGAGGATAGTAATCTGCATGGTTAGGAAGAAACCAATTCTGATCTTAATGTAAACAGTTGGTGCCAAGTATAAATTAAAAATCTAAATTAGAAAATGGAGCTATTGCTGCATGAACATAACAGGAAAAGTATGAAAAAGAACATGAGAGAGAGAATTATATACACTGATAATACTGATAATTGTCTTTTATAGATATATGTACTGATAATTATTCACATAGTGATGTATGTCTGCACACACTGTTAGTTGTTGATATATACAGGTTATCAAAATAGTTGGACTTTGACTGGATTATTGACATCAAAGACTCAATTACTTGAAAATATAAGCCTTTGTGGGCAAAGAAGTGTAGTTCTGTTAAATAAGGAAAAGGATGTAAAATATGCCCTTTTTTATATATAGGGTGGAGGATATGACTTGAAAGTGGATATCGATCTGTTATATTGTGTTGATGGTGCTTCCCAATCTGTAAGCAACTCATTTCTTTTAAGATTACATGAAGCTATTTGCATTGACATAGCCCACAATTCAAAACTGAGCATCCTAGTACTTGTGATTTTCAGACTGGAAAAAAGAAATGCTAGAAACTATTGTAGTCGATCTTGTTACAGACAAGGTCTAATTTACAAATAAATTCCCTTTTATATAATATGTATACTTTATATAAAGCATAAGAAGTATATACTTTAAATGTGTGAATAGTTTAATCCTGAAATTCGAATTTAGTAAAGACATTGGACACATTATTTAGAATTGAGGTCATAATGATTTTGTCCCTTTCTCTGTTACTGGTATTTGTATTGCTGTTTCACTTGCACTGCAGAGATAGTCTTTTGCTGATCAAAATTCGATCCTAAATCTTCCTGTCTCTCCTTTTTTATTTTTTCTGCCTCAAATCACTGTGTTGAGTAAAAACCAAGTAGGGAAAAATGGAAACAAAGTAGTAATAAATATTTCAAGGTTACTTTGACCTCCTAAATCATTGCATGGTATTTAGTATGTTGAACTTTGCACTAGAGTTTTTTTAAACTCTGGCAGTTTTTTTCAAGATATTATTACTATTGTAAGAAGAAAGAAAAGGAGGGAAAGGGAAAGAAAAGAAAATCTCTGGGCTATAGCAACACTCTCTCCTTAATCCTGTATTTCACTTGCTATCTCTGACCCTGGTAGAGAAATCTTCCTCTGAAGTTTCTAGTTATGCTGCCTTCATTTTCACATTAGAGTGATCCTTTGTGAACCTCGTAACAGTAACAGCATCCATGAAGAACATTCATGTACTGAGAAAAAAATTCATTCCTACCTCCTTTGAGACAGGCAGTAAAAATGCTGTTGCATTTTATTTTTTCCCCCAGGAATCCAGAACTTGAATGTCATGCAGCTGAAAAGCTTATCTTTGCTAATCAGAGATTTTTTTGCATAGCTGAAGAGGATGGCCTGAAATCCATGTGGTACAGACTTTGCCATGTGTTTTAGTAAGTGTGGCCTCATTTGAGAAAGAGTCCATAAAACAGGTTGCTGGACAGTTATAAAGGCGGGTAAGAAAAAGGCAATGTGATATCTGAAAAGAGGAAACTTTGTATATATCTGCCATAAATGGCTTGCAGCAAGCTTTTGTAATCTACCTTTTAAGCGGAATTTGCTAGGATCACCTTTTTGTAAAGATCTTTGTACATGGATGCAGGGCTGAGTCTCACTCGCATAACAGGAACAAATGGAATTTGTACTTCTGAAAATTTGAAATGTCTAATATGGCATGACAAAAGTAAAGGTGTTGATGGGGAGGGAAAAATACACTATACTTGACAATTATTTTTAGTTGCTGCAAACAACTGACCTTTGCAGCATAAAAGCCATTTTATTAAAAACAGCAAAAGGATAAACCAATTTTTCCTTGTCTTATTGTGGAAGTTAACACAGAATCTGTTACAGTTTTGGTAAACTCAGTGGAAATTTTAGCATATGGTATCTTTTATTCAAGATAAATTTTTATGTAATTTATATGTTTCCTGCTTCATTGAAAAGAATAGATGCTGAAAAACAACATGCAGTTATGTATAGACTTCATATTTGAGTAAAAACATGAGTGATCTACTTCCTTACACTGAATAGGTAATTTTACCCACTGTGCAACTGTTCGACCCTGTCCTTCTCAGTAGCATTATTAATCATATCATAATAAAACCTTCATTCAGTCAAGTTCACCACAATTTTGGGGAAAATTTTCTTGGCAGATTAATTTTTGCCCATCTGTGTTTCTATGTGTGGGATGTAAATATTGTCATTGTCATAAGGCTTTGAAAAAAAACACAAACCACTGCTCTTTCATTTTGTTTCATTTGAGATTGCTTTATGGTCCATTAAAACAGATTGCTACTCGCCACTGAAGGCTGCTGCTACAGTCTGCGTTTAGTTGGCTGAACTGTACCTTGTTTATAGGTGCTACAGTTTGTGACAGTGCCTTGTTACATACATTAATCCAGGCTAGGATTTAAAGCGCACGGAGGAGGCTAATTCCTATTAGTTTTATCTTTATAATTGAGTATCTAAGGGTTTAAGTCTTTACAGAGCTACACAGTAAGATTTCAAATTTTAGGACTGCCCTACCATAGCTACTTCTGGTTTTGTTTGTGTGGGTTGGTTTGTTGTTGAGACTTTTTTCTTTTGGTTGGTTGGTTTTTGTTTGGTTGGTTTGGTTTGGTTTCTTGGGTTTGTTTTGGGTTCCCCCCCCACCCCCCGCCACCCTCACCCCGGTTTTCAAGCCAGATAAGTGAGGCTTTTCTGTATGGGTTACAAACTATAGGAAAAAATAAGGGTATGACCCCAAGATCATGATCTGTACCTGTTTGGTAGAAGCATTTTTGTTAGTCTGCACTCCATGCTGTGGTGGTTTTTTTTTGGGGGGGGGGAATTTCATTATATCGTGTTAGTTCACCTAAGAGTGTGTGTTTCAGACATTGCAATCAGGTCTTGAAAAATTTTTCAGATAATGCAGATTTGTGCACAAGTGACTCAAATTCAAGGTTTTTTAGCAGTCAGTTTATACTAATGTCCTGTAGTGTAAATTGACCTGAGATCAGCAAAGTGAAAAGTTTGTGAAAAAGTGAGTGAAAATTGTTGTATGCCTGAGTTCTTTGTAAAACAGACAGTCAGAGAGTCCTTTTAGAGTGGATGTATGCTAAATGCTATTAAGTTGGACATGACTGAATTTACTTAGATATAGGACTAATACTGATTTTAAGAGTTAGAAAATATTGTATAGGTTTAAAGTCATCAGAAAATATTACATGTTGGAGTAAAATGACTGATTATGAAATGATCAGTGAAACTTGTCTGAAAGGAGATGATGAAGGTGTACTTTGCTGAAATGCTTTGTATCATCTCACCACTGGCTGTGTCATTGCAAATACCATAACACTTTTTTATATTTTTATTACCTATGACAGTAACTGTTTCTTGCCTGGCTTTCTAAATGGCATGTTTTGTGGTGATTCATGCTGAGTTACATGAGTTTTACTGTGTTGCCTCATTCAATGAGATATGAACTGACACAACCTGCTGTAAAAGAAGCTGGAAATATTAGGATAAAACAATTTGCTATATAGGCCTAGTGATTTGAAGAAAAAAAAGCTTTTCTTTTTCCTCCAGGAAATTCTGAACTTTCTGTGACTGAAAGATAAATTTGGAGATCCCTTTATTATTCAAGTATATCTCAAGTATAGAAGCAAAAAAACCCAGATTATATCTGGTCATGTAATTTAATGTATTTCCACCTGACAGCATGTCTGAGTGCAAATGATTCAAAGATGTATCCGGATGTACAAAGTTCTATGTAAAAAAATGTTAGAAAAAGAGGTGAAATGAAACTCCCTCTCTTCATTCATACCTTGCCTTCCTGCTGTTTTTTGCTCTTTGTGCCTTAATTTGATTCCAAATTGCATGTGAGTAGATGCTTTATAAAGCAACCATTGAATGCTTAGCTTGATAGACAACAGCAGTGGTCTTATGCTATTGAGACTTTTTTGTATCCATAGTGTAGAAAAGAACATGAAGAAAGTCCAATACAGCAAGTAATTATTTTTGTCTTTCTGTCAGATGTTAATTCTACTGTTAAATGTTAATACTTCTGGATGGAGGTATTCTGTACCCAAAAGTGAATGCAGAAAAATCCCTGTCTCACTAACAGTGATGACAACATAGCACAATCTTCCCTGGACTCTTTACAGTTTTTGTTACACCGAAAAAGCCAGAGACAAATGAGAATTAATCTTAGGTTTTAGTGACAGGCTAAAGAAGGCAATTGCAACTGAAAATATTCTAAACTCCATGTCCTGTTCTGCTAAGAAATTTCAGACTATCTCTTGTGAGAAAATGTGAGCTGTGAAAGGAATTTGGATTGGATGCCCATATTGGATTTTCTTTCAGAAACTATATGTATTTAAACTTTGAAATTGTTGGAATACAAGTCAATCCAAAATTTCTGTTGTTTGTAACACTCTCCTGAGTCTATGCAATTCTAGACTATGATTTTATTCCTTCTAGGAATACATAATAGGAATAAAAATAACCCTTGATCTTTGTTAAAAACAATTTTGATAGAGAAGGAAAGGAAAAGGCTTCTCTTTCATTATTGACAGTCAAGCAGAAAGGGAGGTACTGCTGTTTTAGGAACACCAAGAGGCATGAAAGGTTGCTTAGAAATATTCCCTTGACTTGGAGAGGTAGTAAACCTCTACCCATATTTCTTCTCGTCCCTTCTCATACTCAGGATGATGACAGCCTTGCCATAATGTGGATGGGAAATTTATCATAATCAGAGAAACTCATCTTGTGGCTCAAACCCTTTCATGAATATTTATTTACTTTTCAGTGGAAATTTCTGTTTCTTGTCAAAAAGAGAGTTAACAATATTAAATATCCTCTTCTGATGTCTTGATACCTTTGTTCCCTTCATATTGTAAAATGTATTTGTCAGCATACTAATGTTATCCTGAGCTGACCTCTTAAGATCAGTATCCTAGAATTTGTCAGTCTGAGGCTGACCTTCATGCAGAGCTGAGAGAAAAAAAATTAGCCTTTAGCCAATGCTAGCTTATTTTAGTAAAATTGATTTTAAGGTCTTTTTTTTTTTCAGAGTTGTCCTTGTTCCTATGAAAGATTCCATAAGGAACTCATTTCTGTATTGGTCATATTGATTTAGTACCTCGCTAGAGTTTAACATTAAAAAAAATAAAATTATCTTTCACTGACATCTTAATTTCTGTTTTGAAATAGAAAAATTGTTAAAAGAGATCACCCAACATTTTTTCTACAGGAATGTTCTTTGGATTGCAGTTCCCTTCAGATTCCTGGCACTGAGCTGAGATCCTGACTTTATGAAACTAAGTGAAAAAATTCAGTAGAGTCTAAGATTTTATCTGGTTTTAGGAATAGTGTCAGAATGGAATGGAATATACATTTATGGGACATTGCAACATTCTCAACCTAACTATTTTTTAAATTCAAAACCAAATCTAAAATTCTCTAATTTGTTTGGTAACACAAATACCGAAAGGTAGGAACCTAAAGGTGTGAAATGTTGCATTTTTGGTAGGATCAAATGTTATGATAAAACCTTATTCTCAATATAGCTCCTTTTTGTTTTGTTAAAGTGAGTGACTTTTATGGGGGGAAAAAAATCAAAGGATAAATTGGTTTCCTTTATCACGTTTATATTTAATACTTATTAGCAGATTTTGAATATTTCCATATGGTTACGTTTTTGTAGCCTGAGATACTCCTTTTCTACATCCTCTCTGGTTATTGCATAGGGACAGTAGTGTAGAAAGGTGTGTGTATAGGTTCACTGATTTATTTTTGGGAATCACTAGACACAGTTACCTGGTAATTCTTTCTTCATGTTTTCTTTGTGTTTTTTGCATCCTGTCAGACATTCTTTCAATATTTCAGTTTTCATATGTAGTTTTTTGTCCATCCTGTTTGATTCTGACTCTTCATACAGTGCCTGCAGTTCTATTATGTGATAAATAATTTTCAGCCTATTAGTTTTCAGAGTTGAACCATAATTTAAAATAGGAAGAATGCTCATTATCTTGTTTCCCTCACACTTAGTTTTAAACAAAATATATTGAAAGTGTATTGAAATAATTTCATTATCAGCAATCGAATTTACAGTTGTTTTAAAATGTTATTACTGAGCCCTACTTTTATGTTTTCTTTTCTTGCCAAGGCAATTTATATAACAGTTTTATGTAGCTATCATAAAGGTGGTTCACATGCTGAATGTAACCTTATTCAATAGAAGTGCTGTGGACTGCCCAGGAAGGAACATCATGAAAAGCAAATATCACCATGATCATTAGAGGTCAATGGAGCTTTGCGAAGTCAGCCTACTAACATTTTACTTAGAACTTGTCAGGGTTCTAGAACTCAAGAGAGACTTGTAAATTAATATTTATTAATGTCAAACTTTCATATTTTATTCATGATTTAGTCTACAAATGTAGGAATATGATTGGTATTGTGCAAGGAAGTTTGAATCAGCCAACAATATTACAAAAGCTGTTATAAAGTTTGCCAAATAGGACTTCTGATGTTAGTACAGTTTCCATATAACCTTTTCAGAATTATCAGTACTCTTATGTTAGTAATTTATATAAAATCTATTTCTGCGACAACTGAAAGGACAAAAAAGAAAAAAACAACCAAGCTTGAAAATGAACTTTTTTTTTTTTTTTTTTAAATGAGTTATTTTATTTCCTAAAAATGTCAGGAAAGAGGCAGAGCTGTCATTCTTTGCTGTGCAGTCAGTTCTGTTACCTCCCAAGTTTGCTGATCACTTGCAAAAGGATCCAAGTGAGCTGACACTTGGGAGAAAAATTCTGGCTAATGTAAATTGCTCTTTAAAAATTCCTTCTTTTTCAGAAATGCTTATCTTGAGAAAGATAAGAAAATTTTCCCAGTGGCAAGTTAAAAAAACCAAAATACCCACACCTAAACACAAATCTGACCCCCCCAAAGTAGTCTTTTCACAAGGTTTGCATATTCCAGTATGAATTCGTAATGTGCCATTACACGACATAAATTTTATTAATATAAATAGTTAACAATAGGTGAATTGCTATTACAGGGCTTTCAGCTGAGAGAAGTGTAGGATAAAAATAAGAGGAAAAACAAAAACTATAGTGATGCTATGTCAAAAAAGAATTATTCTACTTCAAGATGTTAATTTGCACTTTCCAAGTGAAGTGCAGGTTACCTGTCTGCCTGTAACTGTGTCCTTTGGAATAGTTTGTATTGCAGTGCGATTAAGTTGTTTCAAAGTCCCAAGAGGTCTTCATTTTGGTGATCTATAAAAATAATTGTAGTGCAAAGTGTTTACAGTGAGATGAGACAGGTCATGAAATTAGTTACTCCTCACTGTCTGTTACTTAAGAAAGCTCAAATTTTGGCAACTGAGTAAACACTGGAGTTATATGCAGACTGTTGATGCCCAGCATGAAATGCAAGATTGTGCTCAGAGGAAAATTAAAATGCAATGAGTTTGTTTCAGCAATTCAGAAGGTAAGAATCTCTTTAATCCTTGAAGCATTTCTCTTAAACTGTGAACTTGAGGTTCTTAGCAATTAGTGTGGGTGGCGTTTGTAATGTGTGCTAATCTATATAAGTGTGTTTGATGGCAAGTCCCTCTCATTTTGAATTCTGAAGAACAAGCATTCATAAGAAAAAGGAGCTGCTTGTCTTCTCTGAATCCATTAAAAATTGGGTTTCCCCATGATTTTGGAAACACTAAGTTTATTTAAAGAATGAAAATTCATTGGTTTGTGAAGTAAGAAGGATTCCTGCTTTAGGAGATCCAATGGATCTGTAAGGAAGCCTTTGACCATTCAGACATGGGGCTTCCTGTTAGAATAGTGCAAAGAACTTCTCCACCGTATACTCTCATCATTTCTTAACAGGCTTTTTACCTGGAAAGATCAGCTCTCATAGTTATTTTACTTTCTTTTAAAGTTCTTTTAGAAGTCCAGGGTGACTTTATCATCTTGATCTGCCTTTTATATCTATAGACTCAGTGAAGTAATTGCCAAGATTTTGTCAATAACTTACTTCTTTCAGTGTATAACCTGTGTACAAATATCCATGGGCAAAATATATATTTTATTTTCTCCCCCTTTTCCCAGTAAGGCTGCCGGTCTTTCTGGCTGATCCATTCTCTGTAACCATCTGAGACCCTTCTCAAAATTTGGCATTACATCTGCTGTGACTCAGAGGCAGTTTTAATGAAAAGGTTATTGTCAATTGTTCAAACATTTCATCTTTGAATTCCTTTTAGATGTCCTGGATGAATATGATATGGTTCAAACAACTTACTGAATGTGTTTTCTGTTGGAAAGCTTGTCATAGAAGAATAGAAATATTGGATTAAAATGTGTTTTTTATTGTCTTGGGTCCAGATACTGCATTACTGAAGAGAATGGGTATTTTGCCAGTAAACCTGGGAGGACATTCCAGGAGTGTTTAAAGAGAAAAATGTTACTCAATAAATTTAAAACAAAGAAATTTAAAGTAAAATACCAGTGTGCAGGTGTGTGACAAGAAGGAATAGACTCACATTTACATAAAAGGAAATACAGTACAAGAGGAAATCTTCAGATTTTGAAGGGACAGTTTGTTCTGTCCTTGAAGGCTTTTAAGAACAGAGCAGGTATCTGTCTGCTGGGGATATCACAGGTAAGCCTGACCTTTCTTGAGGAACGGGGAGCAGAGAGCTATCTCTGGAAGCAGCCTCTGTCATTGTTGCTGGAAGTGCTGTGGATGAGTGTAAAACCTTAACAAGTGGTCTGTGGAACTGCAGGAGTCTGTGAGATGTGCACAAGCAGGGGTGCAGTGGCTGGATGGCACCACCGACAGGGAACAAGCTCATGCCTGTTGCCAACACCCGACTGGTGTGTTCTGACAATAATAATGAAATGTGTGCAATTATAAAAGCAATGAAATTGCATGGGCTGATGTGCAAAGTACTGATTCATCTTCATCTCACTTTCTCAACTCCCAGATAGCATGAGATATATAGTATGGCTACAGATCTTTTTTCCCCAGAAAAATTTTATGTGATCCATGTTAGTATTGATAATTGTCTCAGCACTGGAATGAAGTAGTTGCTTCTGGAAACCTTACAGGAAGCTTATAAATCAAATATTTTTAAACTCCAACAAAGAAATGTTCCTTTTATTTCTTTTTAAACCCAGGGAAAGAAAAAATCCTTAGCCAGCTTAAACCTTAGTCCCCTTTTTCACATGTTGAACACTGACACAGGACTTAGAGGGAGATGTATTTTTAATGCCTAGATGAGATGGGCAGTCACTCTCTAGGAATCTTTAACAAAATGCTGGTATTTTTTGGATTTTTTTTGGCTCCATTAAAATCCACATGTTCCTCTTTTGCAAGCAGATCAGTCAAGACAATTGCACAGTCCTGAATTTAGGCTGCCTCCCAACTTACATGGGCATCTTCCCATGGCTGTTACAATAGGGATGATTGCAGCCTCTTTGCTTATCTATCACTGCAAGCAAGAATTTTTTGGAGGAGTGCAGAGTTAGAAGAGTGTATGGTACAGTTATTGCTACTAGAGGCAGCATAGAAAGAAGTACTGACAGACAGAAAAAGATGATGTACTAAAACAATATTCCTAAGTGCCATCGTTATTTCAAAGTTAGTAAAAGATGTGATGATGGGAGTTTATGTTTAGAAGATAATGAAATTTTACCCCGTGTAGTCAGCTCCCTGTAAAGGGCTGCTGCCAGGTACCAGTAGAACTTCAGAATTTAACAGTAATGTCAAATTTACTGTCTTTCTATAGAAATACTCTTTCATTTGTAATGCATGACATTCTCCAGCTAATTGCTGTCCCATGTTCCCCATAAATTACTCCACAGTATGAAATAAAAATCCTATAGACAACTGGTCATGATGCTTTGGGTACATACTATGCTTGAGAGGTGAGACTTGTTCATATAGTAAGATCACATCTCTTTGCATAAATGCACTATTTCAGTATAGGTTTTACTGGAGACATTTCTTAAATTCATGAAGGAAGGAATGATAATGCAAAGGCAGACTATTTCCCTGTGGAAGGGAACTGCAGTAGGAACCTCCTGGTTCTGTCTCATTTAGAATAGAGACTTCAGTGTCAATCTCTGTGCTGCATTTTCCTCAGGGCACTGTAGTTAAGGTGAAGTTTCAAGAGGTGGCTGAATGTCCATGACTGAGGATAGAGTTGGACTTCTTTTCTCTCCTGCTTCTCTGAACCTAATCTGTTATGTGAGCGCTGGTGCTCAGCTGACTCCTTGGAGAGCCTGCCAGTCCTCCTAAGCTAGAGGAAAAAGACATTTTAAAAAAATTTAGCTGAAAGGGATCACTGAGAAGCCAGGGAAGTCTAGAGATGTTGGAAAGGAAAAAGGAAATTCAGGCCTAGGAGGATTGGTAAAGTGGATTTGCATCATCTGGCTAAAAGTGAGATACAAGAAACTCTGCCAATCCGCTCTTTCATGCAGTATCTCCTGTTAACATGACCCTATTTTATAAAAATAAACAATTATTATTCTAAAAAGGGTTTGGTTATGTCCTTAACCAGACATGTAAGACAAGTCGCTTGATAAACTTTGTTTTTTATGGTATTTTTAAATGATCTGTTTTGTTCCAGTAAAAGAAACACTTGTGTGTGTTTCAGATGTATTATTCCTTAAAATCATCTCAGTGACAGGGCCAATTTAGTGCAGAAAAATACTGTTTTCTGAACTAGTTGGGTAATTTTGGCCTATAAATAGGTTCTGAATGCCTGTGAAATACCCTAAGACTGGTACATAAAATGGCATAATTTTTTCTTATTCCTTCTCTCAAAATTCCCAACTGTCTAGCTGTTTGAAATTCATATTTTTATGTCTTAATGCAAAACCATGCCTTTTTGTTTTTGTTTTTTTTAAATATCTCCATATTCTTTCAGATATTAATCACTACATTTGAAAAAAACGAAACCACAGAAGTAAACAAGGGCCATTTTTGCATACTGTATGTGTAAGGTTATCTTAAAACACAGTGGAAAACATGTAAGAGAAATGGTGAAACAGTATAGCATTTGGATTGATAGGAAATCAATAGTCAGCTGATGAAGAGAGAACAATTTTTCAGCAACCACAGAACCAACATAGTTAAAAGCACATTATGGCTGTTGTAAACTAGTTAACACAGGTTATAAAAGAGCTAATCTTCTTGAAATCTAATGTTACTATATATAATGATTTTTTTAAAATGTGGTCTGCCTTCTGGTCAGGTAATTAAAATAAATAATAAACCAGCAGTTAATTGCCCATAGTGGCCACTAATGCAGGGATTTCCACTTTAATTATTAATAGCATGCTCTTTGCTCATCATCCTGACTATGTTTTCCTTTCTGCTTTTCCTGTGTCCCACTTGCCATCTTCATTTTTCTGCATTTTTAATGGAAAGCACAAGTTTTCTCTAGCCTTTTACTTTGTTTGGCATTACCTCCATACGATGGTGCTTTGCTTGTCCACCTCTTCAAGCAGAACAATTTCTATTGCTGACTTTTCTTTGTATAAACTGATAGTGGCCGCAACTTCTTCTGGCAGGTAATTACCAGAGATGTCACTGGATAACTCTTCACTTTTTTCAGCATTACGTGTTTCAAAGAGTTCTGCGTTATAAAAATCTTTATTTGTGGACTTCACTGGGCCCTGTGATAGACCTCCAGGACTGTGATTCACAGCCTGTGTGCTGGAAATTTCCACGGGGCTGTTCTTAGCCTTCTCTGCAAAGCCAGAGGATTGAGACAAGGGAATAAAAATTATATCAAGAAAATGAAAAGGATCTTTTTACTACTTTAATCCATAAGAGTTCAGTGCTATGTTTACAAGTGTAAACCACTGTACATTACTGTGATTGCACTTGGCAGGGTGGTGGAATAAAAAAACATCCCCACTTTTTATATTTTTATAAATAACAAAATAGATAATTGATTTTTTTTAATTTATTTTGTGTTTCTGACTTCCCCTGGCTTTTTATGCCTATGTAGGAAGCCATGTGTATGCTGACTGTGGAAGACAAAAAGCTTGTCCCATTTCTTTGGTGGCACCAGGTGAGTCTTGGAGGGTGTTCTGTTTGTTTTGGTCCGTTTCTTGAGGTTTTCTTTGTTAGAAGTTGCTGATGGTTCACAATGTTGGAAGCTCTTTGCAATTAGAGGAGTAAGGAAAACACACTTTCTTGATGCCCTGGTGTGAAGGATGTGACTCAGTGCCCCTCTGACACAGGTTACCCAATGAGTTTTCATGTGGCCTGGAACATCAAGCCTGTAAAGGGGTCGTCCTTAATGTGAACCACTTCTCCAGGGTGTGTCATTTAGTGAGCATGTCTTTTTAGGGGAGTGTCAGCCTAAACAGAATTTATATCTACTTGCATGTTTTGGCCTTCTGAGCTGTGCTAGTGTAATTGTTTGTGGAACTATGTTTGAAAACAGATACGGGAAAAATTTGGGGTTAATAAGAAAGAAGCCAGAGAAAAAGGTTATCCCCGATCTGTTACATACCTGTTTTCTTTACACACCCAGACAAATTGTTCAAGTATGTAGTAAGAATATACGTTGTGGGATGGAGATTAAAATAATTTTCACAGGTGCTGCAGCTGAAACAAATGGTGGTAAAACTGCAATTTTTAGGCATTCATAATGGGTGATGCAATTCTGGTGGTTTTACATGCCCTTTGTGTTACCTTTGGTGGAGTGGTGTCCCACTGTCCACAATTAGTATGCAAGTAGCTTTGAACAGATATTGTGAAATAGCCATGGATAAAAATTACCTATTTTTACATATGCAATAGTCTCTACCTGTGCTCTTGGTGCTACAGGTCATTCATACCTTTGTGCCAGCACCCTTCCTTTACACTTGAGTAGAAAAACCCCAAATATTTATCACTTAATTGTGTTACTGCTTAAACTACAAAACAGAAGGTAGAGAGGAAAAGAAAGCTTTTACCTACAAGATTTTAGGCTAGGTCTTGTGCCATCCTTTTATTTAATAAAACCTTCAATTTTTCACAAATTACTATTGTAATTAGACTTTGCTTCTCTGATCTGAAACCTGATCTTCTGAAAGGAGATGTAGCTGTGTTATCAATTGACAGGTTCAAACATGAAAAATAAGATAATGATGTTGCAAAAAGTAAATGAAGCATACATAATACACCCAAGATTATATGTAATTTTGTTAAATTAATACACCATGTCTTAAAGGTAGCAGAAACACTGTGAAATGTCTTGATGAAATGGAAAAAGAAAATGTTTCATATTAATGCCATTCTAATGGAAAACCACTTAGAGCAAATAACTGTAATTTGCATTCTGATCCCTGTTCTGTGAAGTGGCTTATCAGAAAGAAATACTCCATTACTTCTCTATGAAAGTTCTAATTTTGAATTAAAAAATACTTTCCAGGTGGATCATTAGAACAAATTTCATCCTTTAAAAGCCTGTCTCCCTTATCAGAATGCAACTTGGGAAAATGGGTTTTAAACAATTTAATTCTGTACATGACAGGCCAATTTTTGTGTTCAAGGGTGATTATTTAAACTTGTAGGATTCCTCTCCATTTTTTCCATTTTTGCACGCACAGAAACTAAATTACTTTAGGAACAACCTTGTTCTGTTCAGAAAAGATTTTTGCAAGAGAGATTTTGTTTAAAAATCTGACCACAAAAGTATATTCTTAAAAAAAAAAAAAAAATCACAAAAGTGTAAAGAGACATATTAGTGGAGACAATCCTACAGTTGATAAGAATTTAATAATTAACTATTCTTCATTTATAAGCACATTAGAGATTTATGCAGTTAAATTTTTTTTTTTATATGGACTTGGTTTAAGTCATGGAGTTCCCACTCATTTTGGTCCAGTGAAAGGACTCTGTTGCTGATTTGTCTCTCCTTTCCTTTTTCTCATTTTTTGTTTTCTTTTTCTTCCCTTTTTCACATTTCTCTTTCTCTCTTTCTTACTCTCTCTCTCTCCTCTCTTTCCTCTCTCTCTCTCTCTCTCTCTCTCTCTCTTTCTCTCTCTCTTCTCAAGACTATAATGATTTTGGACAAGAGACTCAATTTCTGAGTGGTAATAAAATGATGATTTGGGTGGGTCTGACTGGGAGAAGGGAAATAATTAGCAAATTATGTTGACCTTAGGGAAACTGCAGATGAGCACCCAAAACTGATCAGAGTAACTGTGCATCTGAAACTCAGTGAAGCAGTATAATTCATTATGGATTGGCTGTGACATAGAACATTTTAAGATTTATGTGCCATACTGCATGAACAACCACAAGTAGGCTTTATTGCAGCTGCCTTTATTTTTGAGGAGCTGAAAATCTGCTGTGCTCATCTAAGGGCAAGGACTCGTTATTACCATCTCTTGTTTTGACAAGCACCATGGATAAAACAAGTTTTTACATTTGGAACTAATGAAATGCTGAATAATCACTAAAAACGAAAGTGAGAAAATCAGTCTATTTAAGTTAATTTCACTAAGTATTGGTAGGCATCAGTGGAATGTTGAAATGTTGCAAGCGATAGTTGCTTTGATCTTACAGCATAGAATAATGTTGTTGATTTGTTTACTTTAATGTCTAGCCTATTTGTGATGAAACAAATCTTACCTGCTCTTTCTAAACTAAAATATGGTTCAACCAATGCATAAAACATTTTAAATGCTTGGCTTCTGTTGATAGCAGTGTAATGAGGTTGGAAATGTAGCTATCTGTAGTCATTGTACAGAGCCTAAGTATAGCTGTCAGAGTACCAGCAATTGCTTTGGAAAACAGATTTCTGAAACATTTAGGGCTCTGCTGAGTGCTGAATCATTTCTGCTTTCTCTGTGAATGATTGCTAGAGACTTCACTAGAGCAGCCAAGTGGCCTATTTTATAACAGAAGGGACCTGTGGCTCAGCATAGTATGAACTTTTCTGTACCAAATTAATGACTTGTGTACAGCATGCTCATCTGGGAGAAGCTGTATAATATGGACTAAGCAAATGCAGGTAACCAAAACATGTTCTAAATTAATAACCATGTCGTAAATTAGCAACCATACATCAGTTCCAGACTTAGAAGAGAGGGAGGAGAAAAAGCAATGGATGAGTGATACAGAAACTCTTCAATACAACAGTTTGAAATAGTCTGCTGCAGAAGCCAAATTCAGATGCACCTCGTGTAGTTTTCTCAGTTGAGGGTCACAAAATTTACCAGAGCTTTTGTCAGCAGCCAGGAAGGAAACAGTCATATGGTTTGAAAGACAATTCACACTGCAATGACAGCTTCTTGCAGAAATGACTGACATTATTTAAAATACAGTCAGGAATGGATGTCACCAGGGCTAAAGTGTGTGTGCCTCCTTGAACCAGCCTGTTACCTTTAAATATGGGAGGGATAATTTGGAACCTTTGTGAGAGATTTAGTAAGTGCCTGAGTTTTGGTAAATAGTACTACTACTTTTTCTGTAGTTCATCAAAGACACTACAGTTACCGGTATGGATTTTTCTTATAGTAGCTGCTGCCAGTTTTTATCTCCATCAGGGAAGCTGCAGTTAATCAAAGGCTTGACCTTGCATAACGTTGACTATCACAGTAAGTAAAGTGCTAATTAAATTAAATGTTACTTATAAGATTTCAGATAAATTAATGGAATATTAGTGGACAATTGTAACATCATTCTGCTTGAGAGACCAACATTTTCTCTTGAGAATGGCTGTACTGAAGTTAGTAAATAAATCCAGGAACTTGCATAAATACAGTAAAACATTTATTAAAATAATTAGATAAATTGCCTCTTTACAAATAAAATCAACTTTTCCTTCTGATGCTTATTACTCACCTATGGGAGACTTTTGAAGGGGTGAATTATTTCTGTCTTCTTTTGTGGATAAGTATTAAAATTCTATTTTTGGTATTTAGTTTTACACTTGATATAGCTGAATGTATAGGGTTTGGAAAATTTAGACTGGGCTGAGGCCTCTTCACTAAGTACCAGCCCACTGGTGACATTTCAGTATTACCAGATGCCTCTTTGAGATGCTGTATACAACCGAGGCTGTGAGTAGCATCCTTGTTTTCCCTTGGCCCAGGAAGCATCTTGCAATTGCAGCCTCTGCTTTCAGATATCTTAGATCATTATTCCCACTCAGAATCCAGACCTTTATAATTGGCTGAATTCATTAGTATCTCACATCAGGCTGAATTCATTAGTATATCCCATCAGTCATGCTGGCTAAATACAATGACAGCATTTTCAACAGTGTAGAGCTGGACTGAGTGATGCATTCAAAAGAGAAGGATTGTCTTTGATTTCCCTTTCTGTCTAGTTTTGAAAGTGCTTCTCTATTATTTTTTCTGTCAAAACCAGTATTTCAAATGCCTTTTTAGCTTGGCCTTAAAGTCATTCCAGGAGAAAGGACCAAGGTGACTGGGTCCTGAGTAGTGTGCCTTGAATTGCTCTTGACTGGAGATGCCAACTTTTAGTAAAACTCTGCCATACAACACATGTCAATACCGTTCTTTCAAGACAGACTCTTCCTAAAAGTTATACAGTGAAGCAGTATGAATTATTGACAGACTAAACCCTTGTCTGTCAGATGCTACCTGCTCCAGGTGCCTGTATCTGCAGATGTAGGAGACCAGATCGATTCCTCTTTTTGCTCTCTCTGTCTTTCTTCATCTCCTAATGCGATTGATCACTGCCTGGTCACTGTCTTCACAGTGTGTCCCTCCAGTAGCCACCTTGTGCTCTGTTTGTCACCTTTAGCTGACACTATTGATTGCTGTTTTTCTCAGTCTCTCTTTTAAAAGCCTGAACAGTATACAAACCCACGGAGAGCTTAAATAAGTCAAAAGGAAAGAACCCCTTTCTTTCATTCTCCACCCTCAAAAAGCACTTAAATGTGTGTGTGTTCTTGCCTCAGACAGATGTTATTTCTCCTTGACTTACCTCATTTACTGGGAAAAAACCCATCAGAATCTCAAATATTAACACTGGCAGCTTGCAGTCTTGTATTTCTTCTCTGAGCCTACGGGCATGCCTTAGGGAGTTTGTGTTCCGTTCCAAGCAAGGCTTAGTGTGGTGCTTATTCCCTAGAGCCTGAATCACTGTTTAGTGAACAACCTTGCTTCATCAGGAAAGAGGGAGAAAGTCTGGTATTGAGGGAGGCTGGGGATTTTTTGAGCTTGTTACCTTCTTGAATCTCACTCAGTGTTCTGAAAGTAACAAAGACAATTAGGAAATCTGGAAGGAAAGGTGATGTCTTGGATTTTGTCATATCCACCCATCAGTGCTCTTTTCTCTTTCATGCTGTCTAGAGGCTGACATCAAAATGGCAACTAATTAAAAGTAAAAACGTTAGCATCTTTTGAACTTGAGTGATTGTTCAAAGATGAGAGAGGTAGCTGCTCCTTAGTATTTTCATGGCTGCTTACTTTTAACTCTTAAGCCTGCTAGAAATAAGCTTGGTGTTATAGGTTATATCAGATTTATCCGGAAATAAAATACTATCTACTAATTAGCTCACTTGCAGTGTTAACTAAGGTCCTTTTCTTCCTTTTCCCTTTCCAAAATCTTTTCCCCCTTTCCCTAGAAATTATGGCAAGATTCACCTCACAGCAGCAGTAAGAGAAAAGGACAAAAAATCCCCAAAGCACCAACCTGGATTTCAGTTCTTAGAGTGGATTCTGGTGGCTTTGCTGAAATTAACAGAGATTTGGGTTTCTCTTTATAGCTGATATTATCTTTGTAGTATTTTGATATGATACCTAATTGCTGCTATTCTTGCTCATAAGACTAAAAATGTGTCAAATCTGAAATTAATACAGGAAGTCCCCTTTAATATAGGTTGATACAAAAGTCAAGATACTGTTTTCTGCTTTTTTAGGACATTTTTCATTCATTGGAATTTGTTTGGAGTAGATCATCTGTTTCCCCTAACAGACATTCCTGTCATATGAAGGGTGATTGCTTTTTTCTTCCGCACTCCCTAGTGTGTATCTGGCTGTTCCTACTGCCCACATAATTCATATCATCATCATCATTCACTTCTTTCCAGGTACCTTCCATCCACAGGAGCTCCAGTCCTTGTAGTAGATAGAGGTGAAACAGTCCTGAACAGCCTGTTTACCGGTGAACATTTTCATAGCATTTATCCAGGGTATTTTTGATTAAAAGGGATCAGTTAAGTGTATTGGGAAACTTTTAAAAAGCTGAAGAAAATTCCTGTTCAAATGTTTAATGACATCCATCACAACTGTATTCTTCTCCATTCTTTTTAAATTCATATTACTCTTCCTTCCTGGTGCTTTAAAATATTCGTGAACAGTCTATGTCACCTCTCACTTCCCAGTTCTCCTTATGTTACTATTCTATATGTGTGTGTATATTGCTTCTTTTAATTATACCTTATAATTAAGTCTCAGTTGCATATCTATAAATTTTGCCACTGTTCTCTGGCTTCTGTGATTTACCAGTTTCTTTGCAGTAGTGAGATACACAGAATATAATTAAGCTCAGAGTTCATTTGTTCACACTGGAGAAATGTAGAGAAAAACAGTACTTTCATGTTGCTTCTTGTGTGCTCTACCTTTACAGCATAAAATTGCCTCTCACATTTTTGGTGCTTTATTCTTTCTGTCTATTTTGCAGTTTTGCACGTGTCCTTACCTATAAATCTCATCTCGTTGATCCAGACATATTTTGAATTTAGCTTCTGTTATTTCAGCACTGATCTTTCATCATTCTTGAACCTTAAACCTCCTGGGTGCATCATGGCCAATCCAAGTGCTCAAGCATCATGGAAAAAAAGGAACTAGAACTATTGTCCTTTAATATGCTTTTATATTGGGTTGTCATCTGAGCTATGGATTCAGGTTTTCCTTCCATAGCCATACAGTAAGAAACTTTACATTAGTTTTAGATAAAAGCTAGCTTGGCCTAGAATCAAATTCCACAGCTAGTGGCGTAGTTATTGAACCACAGTGATGGACACACCGATGGATGTAATGCAGCAGTGATACATTTCTAGGCTGGTCAAAAGTCTTTATAGCATATTCTTCTTGTAGTAGTTAACTGGAAATGGATTGAAATCCTAGCATTGCAAAGTACAGCACTATTTACCCTGCTTACACTTTCAATAATGAAAAGAATGCCTTGTGTAAACTCTGGCATTTATCCTGTATACTTTAAGAATAATAATCCTATTTAGTGTGTGTTGACTCTGAACAGCAAGTAGTCAAGCCTGAAAGGTTCAAATTATAGAATGAAAAGTGTAAATCCTAATTCAGTTACTATAGCTTAGAAACAGCTTATCTGTACTGGAAAGAAGGAGCAGCAAATGAAAATGCTTTTATGAGAAAACAATGTTTAAGAAATATATTGATCCTAGTACTCCACTAGACATCCTTTGTTTTAAGATTTCTGGTAAATACAACTACTTTTTAATGAAAAGGAAAACAGAAAAGCTTTTTGGGTGTCCGGTTAAACAAGTTTATGAGTCCAAGGAAAAAAAGTAATTCTATCTATATAGCCAGTGGGTTTTAAATGCGGACCTGGAATGACTGTGACTTAGAAACAGGAACATGACAGAAAAGTACTTTATAAAGGAGAGGGTGAATTGTTTCATTCTTTTGCAATTACAGACTCAGATTCCTTGATATTGAGGGATCTTTCCCCTCCACCCCCCTTTTTCATTTCTTGCTGTTTCCTCCTTAATGTCTCTCCTCACACATGCCTTGCTCATTTTCTTCCAAACTGTATCTCTGTATTCATGGTGGGGACACTCCAGGTAAATGCTGAGGGACAGGTGGGGGCTGGAATTTAGATATTTTATGGAGAGATTACAGTATTATATCAAAAGTAAAATGGTTGTGCTCCATGTGGATATACTGTCTGTGTCTGGGAAACTTCCTTCAGTGCAAGATCCGGGGATGTACCAGCTTCAGGTGTGCCACTGGGTGATCTCAAGGTCCTTTGCAAATCCGTATTGCTGTCATCAGTGAACTTTGGGGTTAGAGCCTTGTTTTCTCCGGAAGGAAAGGCAGACCCAAGAGCTCAAGCACATGGTTGGTTAGAGAATCTGCAAAGAGGAAAACTACGAGAAATCAGGATTCAGAAATTCTGCTGATGAAGAAAATTTGATTTTTTTTTTTAAATATTTTATTTTATGTCTGATCCCTAATTTTAGTCAGTTGTCTGGAACATAGTGAACTGACAGTTCAATTTTCAGCCCCTACCTGGACACACTGAACACATGATAAGAAATTAGTGGATACAAGAATATGGGGATGTAGTGATGTCTTTACAAGCCAAGAGCAGAATGGCAAGACCAGAGGAATAGATTTTCCAGTAACAGAAGAGAAAGTAACTGGTGAGCATCTGGTTTTGTGAAGAATTGCAAATCTTTTTAATCTGCACTCTAATATACTTCAACTGATGAAGAAAAGAATAATATTTAGTTTAGGACTTGCTGTAGTCTCAGTTCTTTGGTCACCAGCAATTTGCATTTTTAAAAGATGGTGTGGTTTATGAATTAGTAGTTATTGCTCTTTGGTGGTTTTAGCTTTTGTAAGGCTGCATAGGCCAAAAGGCTCAATAGTGTTCTGTTTTTCACAATGGCGTGAAATGTTGAATGACAGTCTATTTTGTTAGTTTTACTAGAGCAAAAATTAATTTCAAACTTTTTTATTCTTTGTGTTGAACTGTGCAGTAATTCAGCACTTGAGGATTTGAGTAAAGTACATGGATTTATGAACATGTATAAATATTATGATGTTGTAGCCTCCTGTTGTTTCTTCTCAGTTGTCTGTAATGCAACTGAAGTCTGCACCCTCCTCATGGTGGTTGGCACTGGGGCTTCTGGTGGTTGTCCTTTATTAGGCACTTGACCATTTGTATTTGATGTACTGAAGCTCAGATAAAGTAAGCAAACAAAGAATTCCAAGAGATGTCTATAATACTGCTCCTACAGTGCTTCTGGTTTTTTTTTGGCACTGATATATGTGGAATATATGGATGTTTTCAAAGTGATGTCTTGAGTGATTTTTAGATATGTCAATCAGAGTAAACAAGAAATTTACCAAATGTGAATTATATTATGCTTCTTTTTTAGTCCAGTTTGACTTCATTTTCTCTAGAATATTTTACAACTCATTGATCAATCAATTTTTTTTATCAGAATATTTGGTTTACCACTAATCAGTATTCCAGGTTATAATTTAAGATCTTTTTATCCAATACAAAATGTATTGAAAATCAGGTTTTAGATCCCAGGTACAGTTTTTATCTGTATTAAAACTGGAATTTATCATTGCATTTGCTTTGTGATAATGCATTTGTGATAAAATACATTTTTTATTAGGGATAGAGCTGAATGATTTTCCTGTTCTTGGCACATTTTTGAGATTTAAAATCTTTCCTGGTCTGTATGAAGGCGGACCTGACTGAGTTTCAGATTTTCTGTGAACCCCTCCCCATCTGAAGATGGGAATGCTTGGGAACAAGAGGTTACTCATTCTGTGAGGTAGAGCATTGATCATGCCAGAGCCCTTTCAGAGTTGGCTGAACAATGTGCCACAGAGCATTTCTCTCTCTGATCAGTGCCCCTCTTCTGCTGTAAGGAACTGGAGTTCAGGTCTTGAGTTTAAACAGGGCTGAACACGACCCTGATGACAGGCCTTCTCCATCTGTTAAGATTCCCTTTAAAATACATCTCCTTCCTGTTTTGCATTTGG
Organism: Acropternis orthonyx; assembly: GCA_035583155.1. Lineage (NCBI taxonomy): Eukaryota > Metazoa > Chordata > Aves > Passeriformes > Rhinocryptidae > Acropternis > Acropternis orthonyx. Next base: position 23,612,490 of record JAWWEU010000005.1, on the reverse strand, counting down.
TATTTCTGCTTGTTTGACCAGACATTCCATTCTGGATCCAAGGAACAATTTGTAGTAAAAATGTCATCAAAACTTCATCTATTAAATTGTTCTTCTATTATTTTTTAAAATTGAAAAGTAGCTGACCTTCACTATTATCTGTGGAGATTAATTTGGCATATGGTAAATGTCATTTGGTGTTAAGAATACAGTGAAAATTCCCCCCTGCCTAATTATCTCAAAAATCAGGATTTTTAAAAATTTTGTTTCCTTTCCAAACTTCTGTGATTTTGTGGTTGTTCTCCCACACTGCTGGCCGTATGGAATATTCAGGTACAATGAGTCTGTATCCACTGAACTGCAGACCATCTCGTTCTGGGGCTTCATCTGCAGCCTTGCAGTCTGTCTGGTGGGGAGGTGTGACCGCAGGTAATTACAGTTACTCCAGTGCAAAGCACAGGACGAGTAATGGCTCAGTCATGACTGTTTTCATGTTCCTTTTTATGGTGGAAGCAGAAAAAAAGGAAGCAAGTAATTCACATCAGTTGACTTGTGTCCTCTTGCCTCCTGGCTGTCTATGCCAGAGCTTCTCCTACTTTTCCCCTTAGTCCAATCTGTTACCTCATGCTTGTTAATTTCAGTAATGAATATTCTGTTTCCTCTCCCCAAAGGCAAAAAGCAAAGTGTAGAGCTCAGCTATTCCTATTCCCTGATCTACTACATAAGACCCCGACATTCCTACTCTGAGTTCACTTACTGTTAAGAAATACTTAGGAAAAAAGGAAAAGCAAACCACCCCAACCTTTCTCTGCTAAGAAGAATAACCTGTAGGGGGAGGCTTTACATGGACAAGATGACACAAATCACTGTAGTGTTTGCCGGTGGAAAATGTAGCTAAATTGCAGATCATGGAAGTTTGGAGTAAACTTGGCATAAAGCAAAAGGTTCATAAGGATGCAGAAGGATAGAGAATGTGCAGAGAGGGTATGTATTTATTCTCAGCTGCTTCTAACTTTTTAAAATGAAGAGTGACAACATTAAAATAATTGTCTTGACTGACAGCTAGAGTATGTTTCTATTTTTATATTTTCCCTGGAAACAGCACAAGCCTGCAGTTTAATAGCACTCCTTGATTAAACACTCACTCAGTGGCTGTCTGCTCTAATGTGGGGCTAGACTGAGCAGAAAGGAGACACACTCCTGATAATGGCTTCCTATGTTGGAAATGATTTAATATGATTCAAGCATGGGAATCGACAAGGCTGAACCTGCCAATGTAAAGGTATTTGTAAGGACGTGCTTTGGAATAGCAAGCGGGCTTGGTTGACCCCTTTGTCAGAGTCTCCAAGAAGCATTCTGCTCAGGAATATGCTCTCACAATGTGAGGACAAAGCCACAAGGATGTCCTGCAGTGTGCTGGTGTGTTAAGCTACACTTGCACTTATTACAACTCTCTACATACGCACTGAATTCATTGGTGCCAACCCCTCTCTCTCCAAGTGGAGCAGTTAAAGGTTCTGAATGTGCAGTGTTATTTAAACAGTTCCTCCTGCAACAGAGACTTAACCATTGTCAGCAGTGTTAAAACTAATTCAATTCTTAGTGCTAGGGATGTGCAAAACGGAGCTCTGTTACTGTTTTAGAATTGTACAAGAGCTTAAAGCATTCTCACTTAGCCTGGCCCTAGAGAGGTAAAGGAAGATATGAAATTCTTGCATTGTTATAAAAACACTCACAGAAGCCTTACTTAAAAAAAAATTAAACTAAGGCAACAAAAAAAAATCACAAATGTGTAAATTTTGAAGAGAAACTTTTTTTAACTGAGATCTCTTAAAATTTAGTCCAGATTTGGATACTTTATTCAGACTGCTGAGTATTTATTCAATTCAGTAATCCCATTGTCTAAAGATGTCCTCCCTCATAAAATGAGACTGTGGAGTTTATCTAAATTGTAGCTGACAGAAAGTCTTTGCCTTCCTACATGCTTGACAGTCTGGTCACTTGAGTAACTAGGGGCAGAGGGAAGGAAGTCTGCACTGCTTGTCTGTGGAATGAAATGTTCTAGGTCTGAGCTGTGGGGGAAAAAAGAAGGTAACCTAAATTAATTGGAGTAAGTTAAAATCCCTATAGTTTGTACTTTTCACATGATTTATCCATATAAACTGTAAAGGACATCTGATTGCAGCTGAATTTGTGGGAAAAACATTTGCCTGCCTTTATGTTTTACTGCTGGCAAGTGAACTTCAGTTAAATTTGTCAAGCTTTTTTTCCTTGTTTGGACAATTTTAGTATTAAATCCTGCTCATGTGACCAGATATATTAGATTACATAACTCTATACTCTCAAGTCCAGTTTGTTGGCAAACCTATGCCCATAATCCTGGACCTCTAAGGTTTCTCTTGGGCTTCTCTGAAGTCAGTAACCACACTTTCATGTTGTATGTAATGCATTATGTGAATTAAGAGTGTTTTTCAGTTAATAAAAGTTGTGTAAAGTGAGCTTTTATCTCAATCATAAATGACCAGCTAAATCTCAGAGTAAAACCTACTAGTTGCTACAAAGGTAGTATTAAATAAAAAAGTTATTTTTAACTTCACTTTGGTTAAATCTTTACTTAAAGAAATACTTAATTTCTCTTGGAATAATACTTTTCTAAAAGGATAACAACTTCCTTTCATCCCACCACAATAGAAATATTTAAGATTAATTTTTTATTTATGTCTAGGTAAAGTACATTCACTAGAGTATTAAGCTGAAATACATGAGCAGATGATATTACAATACCATTTGTATTTTCATAAAATTACCTTGTTGAAGAACAAAAGAACCTTTGTATGAGACTAAAAAAATTTCCATTTTTTGTAACCCTGTATTTAAAATACCTAAACCTAGTTATCATTAAAGAAGCTGAAGATCTGTTTCTAATTCCCAGAGTATGCTAATCTGGAGGGCGTTCTATTGAAGTCAGAAAAGCTTTCACCAAGTTAACCCAGGTTCTAGTATTCATTATTGATTACATACAATATACACAAGTGTTAGTGTGAAGTTGTATTTCCCCCTAAAATATACCTGTGGACCTTTCACCACAGAACTGGACCAGAAAGGGCAGTTGTGAAGCAACTGGCAATTCTGTTTTTCTCTAAAGTCAGATACTGCACCCCACTCTATACACCTGCAGCTGCTGCACATCTGAGAGCACTCCACAGGTTAGAATATTGTTTGCACGTGGCAAACAGAATTTGGAAACTTTGTGGGCTTTCTTTTTTCCCCTGAGGCCGAAGATTATTCACAATCACTCATGGACTATAGAATGATCAAATTTATGTGCAGTTAAACATGGACGTTCTAGTTAATACTGTAGTAGAAAGCCAACTTTGGAGATTGGATGTTTTAGACTACATTTAGTCCAGCAGACTGTCAGAGGGGAAGGTGGCATGACAATGGAGGCAATCGCCATAAGTTTGCTGACTGATCAAAGTCAGGTATAAGTCAAATTGAATTCTATAAAGCCTCACTTTGTAAAATGTTTTGAGGTTTCATGAAATTACATTTTAAAAATTCAGGCTTACAAGCAGGATAACTAGTATTCAATTCCTCTTTGAATACAGTATTTTTCCAATAACAATTTATTTGATAGAGATATTTATAGTAGGCTTGCCTTTGCAACTGTAGCAAAATGCCAACACTCTCATTACATCTTTTTAAAGAATTTTATGCTGGGTGCACACTACATGATTGTTTCTTAATTGCTAATGGACCTGAGAGCCTGACTGGTTGCAGTTGCATTAAAATAAATCCATAGTCACCTTACTGAAGGCAAAAGGGCAGACTGGGTTGTTGCCAGACAGCACTTCCCTATTTCTCAGGACAAAGGTGTGACTAGTCTGCTCTGAAACACTTCTGTGTTTAATCCCCAGGGACAGTAATTACTATATGTGACCCTGGGTGAGATGGTGATGACATGCTTTTCCCCAATATCCTGCTGAATTGCTTGAATATACAGGCAAGTTCTGAGGACACACAGATAAAGGATCCTGTGTGTAGTTACCTGTGAAAAAGGGGAACAAAAGAAGTTGACTGCTGTGAGGAAAGCAGATGAAAGGCAACATTAGAGGGGCCTCATCATTATGCCACGTGTGCTACATTATCATGTTTCCCATCAACTGTGTATGTGGAAAGAGGTTGGAACTGGAATAAATCACTGACTCAGAAACCTAGTAAGGTTTGATAAATCATGTCAATATTTTCTATGATCTGTTAATTTGTTTTTGTAACTTGAGTAACATTAGATTTATGCATTTTTGTATTACTTATTTTGTAATTCTTGGCACATGGTAGAAGAAGCAATGGCAAAATAGGAGTACCTTTGTTATCTTTGCAGCGCACATTAATATGCATAATTTGTTTAGTGTGGAAACACACAGAAGATAGTGGCAAAGCCCAGAGTTCATAGGGTTCTGATGTATTTAAATACTGTCCCAAATTATACTGGTGGTAAATGTACTCCATGAAAACGTCTAATGCAAATTCCTTGTGACAGAACATTTACTAAAGGATTTTCTACTGAAAGGGTTACTTTGTACCAGGTTAGTTGTACCATTTAGAAACAATGATGTGTTGCATACTATCAGACAGTGGAAGGAAATCGAAAAGATAATTTAAAGTTGTATTTATTTTGGTGGGGGTTTGCTTTTGTTTTAATTTTAAAAGGGTAGGTATATAGAGAAATTCTCTACTGCAGAGCAGCAAAATTTATCTGTATTTTATTACAGTTTTTTTAATTTAAGTTATAAGGCTGGACACATTTACTGACTCATCCCCTACCTCAGATAGGTCAGATGTGGTATATTTTCTCTCAAAAGCAGATTATTGTTTATTTTACCTCGTAGTTATAGTTTTTAACAGCAAAAATGTTTGCTAATGTAATCAATATCAGTCTATTTTAACACTAAATTCATTGGCCTTTTCCACTTGACATTTCACCATCAAACAAGTTATTAACCATTATTGATTATTTAGTAATGGCTTTAGAAATTGTGACCTAATTTACAATGTGCTGACAGCTTCCCATTTGATTTTCCCTAAGTAAACTGTAAAACAAACAAATCACTGGTTTTAAAAATTTCACTTATTAAGTTTGTATATACAGCACTTTCACCAAAACGGTTGTGTCAGGGAATCTAGTGAGAGCCATCAAAGTTCTAGAAGAGTCAACAGAAGATATAAAATAGGCAGCCAAGTTCAGCTTTTGTTTTTTTGTTTTTTTTTTTTTTTTTTTTTTTTTTTCAGGGCAGAACAGTGCCACAAGTGTTAATTTGAGAGGGTGATGAGTGTTGGCTCTCTGTTGTGTCTGAAATGTCCTGTAATTACAGTTCAGCTAGAGTTCCCTTTTAGGGAAGGGCTGCCAGAAACTCCTTGTTTGGTTATGCATGAATCAGTTAATCTCTTTTCTTTTGTGTTCAGATGTAAAAATGAAGGCAGTAGTCTGATGTGTCTCCCTTTACTGTGCTGCTTTGTCCTGTTATACTTCTCAAGTTGCTTTCTAGTGTGTGTTCAAAGGTGCATTTAGCACAACATGGTTCTACTTCATACAGGTTCTGAAGCAGAAGGGAATAGCCCTTAAGTTTGATTATCTTTTAGCTATTGTCAGTGTATCTGATGGAAAATAATTATTAATGGTTGTCAATATTTCAACTTTACCCAGCTAATATCAGGTAAGTATTCTCCAGAGGTCTTTCTCCTATTGATAATCAAGTTCCTGACTAAAATCACGTGAAGGCTGAATGCATTTATCCGTCTGAAATGTGCTTTAATGGTCATTAACCCTCCATAGCAGGGTGACTGTAGCAGGGGATGTGACTCAATAGCTCTAAGTGGCATGGTGGAAAGATAGGCAGAAAATGTCAGCTCCAAGGGGGGTGATGAAAATTCTGAAGAATTTGCAAAACCCTTTTATCAGACATTTGACTCAATTGTGTTGGTATTTTATGGCACAATTTTACATGATAAGAAAATATTTAGTATTACACTACATACATAGTCTGGCTACAAAACTAGAATATCAGAAAATATAGGAAATATGATGGTGATGCAGTTATTGTGCATTACATGTTCTGTTTATGTTCTTAGGATAGGGTGGAGAGAGCCTTTTCCACGGTATATAAAAATAACCAAGAAGAACATCTACACACCTAATCAAAGAGCTTAGGTACCCAGAGGTTCTGCTTGTGCTTTAGGTGAATGACATTTCACATGTTGCTACTGTAGTTCCCAGTGTGACAACCCACAATGAATGGATTAAAGAATGTATGTAGCCATGTTCCATTGAAAGGAAACAGCCACTGGAAACAACAGCACCTTTGTTTCTTCAATAGCTTAAGCAGACCTCAAAGGCAAATTTTAATTTCTCCTCCCCCCCCACTAAACCAGAGCTTCTAACTCTATTGGAAGACTCTCTCTTCCATTTTGGCACTTTATCTCAGTTACAGGGCCACTAACGCATTATCTAAGCCTTGTACTGCACATGAAGATAAAGACTGTACCAAATAAGGTGCAGGTGATAAGCCAGCTACTGTCTTTGATACCAGTGAACTCCTAAATCACTCTGTATAAAAGGCATATAATGCATCCTAGACTTGGTATCCCGCTTACCTAGGAAATTTGTGTAGGACAGCTGCTTTGTCTGTTTCCGTAGAGGTGAGCAGTGTCCTGGTGCCGAGATACAACCCAGGGATGGCAGCAGATTTGCAGGAGGAATCATTAGTGGGGAGCTGAAAGTGAGAAGAGGGAGCTGCCCAGGGAGGAGAATGAGAAATCAGTGCAACATGAATGGGTGTCAGGTATTAGAAGGAGCTTGTTGTCAGGGCTAATTTGATAGGGAGAAAAATGGCAAAAAGGGAGGTGAATGTATGTAAAAGATATGCAGCATCATTCACAACTTGAGGGCTGAAACAAATGACTGAGTCACATATTTTGTTTTACCTAAGCAATCTATTTATCATTGCCTTGTTTGTGTGTGCTTAAGAAAATACTAGTATATCATCAGCCACAATAAATGAGGTACCATAAGTATGCCTTTGAATATCCTAAATACAAAATTATTGAACTAAACTTGAGAACTTAATCTTTGGAACATTTATATTAAGTGAAGCTGCCAAAAAAAAAAGGAAAAAAAAAAAGAACCTAAAAAATCAAGACCAAAAAAAGTGCATATTTTTGTGATTTATATTGCTCTGAGGCTATATCAAGTGTTTTTATATTTATTCAGTAGCACTTTGCTGTATGATTTCCAGCTTTTCTGTGAGTCTTATCTTCAAAATTCCATTTATTCAAGGGTTCTGTTTGTTGTTATCAGGCTGTTCTGTGAGAGTTTATCCTATTGCTCCCTAAAGATCAAATTTAAGCATGAAAAGAATTGCTTGCTGTTTCTGGAGGGTTAAGGTTTTATACAAAATTCTTGTAATTTGTTTACTTTCCTATGCTTAAGAACATTGCAATCTGCCTAACAGATGTGCTGAGAATGAAGTTGATATAAAAGGAGGAAAATATTTGCTAAGACCATGTGAGATTGATAAAATGAAACTTATTTGTCCACTTTTTTTTGCCCCAAGTTCTTACTGATCACTCATAACTCACCAGACTCAGTGGTATGAAATTACCTTTCGCTTCATTAGACTACAGTCTTCCAGTTCAACGTGCACCTCTCTTACATAACAGGACAGGTACAATTTACTGTAGTTTCTCAAGAGGCATTAAATTAATTAATAAAAGATACAAAACATGTATTTGGCAAAATAAACATAACTTTGGAGTCTGTTTCAATTATCAGCCAGTAACATGAGTGTAATGTATAGGACCTTTGAATGTTTTTATGGTTTCTCACATTTTGAAAACAATGTGATCCCTACCAGAGATTGTGGACTAAATATGCATGGGGCATGTGATTAGAAATAGTAAGTGCATGGCTGTGCTACCCACATGTCCATCACTATCCCAGGCGGGAGCTCAGGGTGCACCAGAGCACACTCCCCATGCCTTCAGAGTGACAGTTTTAGGTTATTGCCTACCTTTGGTTTTAGTGCATCATGCAGAGCTCAGCAGACAGAGCAATGTCAAATTTCACTATCATCTGTGGATGCCTCCTAAGGAATGGGCCTCTGGAAGAGAAAGTGCTCTTTACTTTTGTCTTTACATCAAAAAGTTCGAATACTTCTATATACTTTCTATTTTTTTTTTTTAATCACTGCCTCATTTGATCCCTTCTAGGTGCATTCACAAGGTGCAATGGAGCATCTTATGTATCTTCAGCACACCTGTGGACCAGTCTATACTTCTACACAATATGGCAGTGCCACTTAGTTACAGGCTCAGATTTTAGAAATGGAACCACATTAGTATTTCTGTTTAGTCCATTGCCTCTCTTGATAAGTCTTAGTAACAATCCCATGCTGATATGTGTCTACTCTTCTGGCTTCTGTCTCATTTGGCTCTGGCTTAGGGCTGTCTGCACCAGGCACAGTTGCTCTCTCAGTCCTGCCCAGTGATTGTGTTAGTGGGTGATGAAGCCATCCATCAGTAAAAACACAAGCTTTCTGATTTCTACTTAGGGGACAAACTTCAGTTCGCAAAACATACAGTTACATTTTATAAATGCTTCAATATGCTGTTGTATAAGATCTGTAGTGTAAGAACTTGTACTTCTAAAGGCAGGCAATCTTCTGCACAGTTTCTACATGGTATTCCAAAATGACCAATAATTTCACAGATGGTTAACATGAACAGTGAGTGATCGCTCAATATTCATCTCATCAGCATATTTGCTAAATTTCACTTCAGCGTGTTTTAGAGAGCAATTTACTAGTAATTTCAAGCAAATTTTGGGTAGAAAATAATTTGCCCCTCTTTGCATTATGAAAATAAAAAAGCAAACTGCATCATTGTAGTATTATATCACAAATAATATTGCTGCTTTAGAGGGCCTCCTGCTTCTCTTCTCAGTGCCCTTCCTGCTTTTCCTGCTAGTTACCTTTCTGCTCCAGTAGTAAAAGATGATGAATTAATTAGTGCAAATGTATGATAATTATTGTCAGATGAAATAAACATAAAATACAAATGGGTTATAACTAATCAATAATTATGTACTGTGCTCAATCTTCAATATGCAGGGCATGTCTAAATAGTGTCATTATAATGAAAATCAAATTATCGCACAGCTGTGTTGATTATGGAGCACCATTATAACTTTCATCCTCTTCATTTGGTTCCTGCTTAAGTCATGCTTCTGTGCCCACTTCTTAATCCTGCAAAATGTCTCTCTCTTCTGTGCATTGATTTATAGTTAATATTGAGGCATAAAATTTCCTATTATTGTGGCTTTCTCAAGGTCTTTCACAGGCATTATAGGGACAGGCTCCAAATTTCTTTCTGTGCAATAATGTGGAAGCATGGAAGCAATATGGAAGATTAAAGACAAACTTAAATGATATATGTCCCTGTGTTTGGATTTAATCTGTGCCTGAAGATATTTTGACCCAAATTACCGAATATATTGCAGTTTCATACAAGTCAGCTGCAGCCAGATCCTTCTGAGCTACTCAGATTTAACTTCATGGAATATGGAACAGGTGAAATTATTTATGACCCATTCAGTCTCCCGTTCTTGCTCTGGATTGAACAGTAGTCTGTACATTTGTATTCATATGTCATTTGATTATTCTCTTGCTTTACCTAAAGAATGAAAGGGGGGGGAAAAAGGGTGATTAATATTTGACAAATCTCCAAAACTAAAATACTATAGGAGTGAAGTATTTGTGATATGTTCTTTTCAGCATATGTTTAGGTTTGTATATAAAGTTTACAACATTCTCTGATGAAAACTACAAAAATACGCTGTCATTTAAAATCCAAACCTTGTTCTCACCTGAAACTTGCTTGCAAATGCTCTCTTACTTTATAATGAGTCTGCACCATAGCACTGCAGTAAAAAGCCTCTTAAGACCAGGACAAATTTCACTATTCATATACTTTACTGTTTGACATGTCAGCACAAGAAATAACATTATTCTTCTAGGCATTTCTTTTATATTACCATAAATGAAAATACTGATCTTGTTATTTCTAAGGTGTATAGAATAATTACAGTATAGAATCCCAAAAGATCTTATGTTTTCCTGAGAGCTAACCTTTGAAAAAGACAGTCGATACTATTGGTAGAGTATACAGGTGTTATTAATCACTGACAGGAAGCAGTAAGATCACCAGTTTGGCTTCCATTCTGCCCAGCACATTTGCCTTGGACATGGTAATTGTAACCTCCCTTAAAAACTGTGGCTAAAGTAGTGGTTGTTTATCTCATGGGTGATTTTTCATACAATTTAATGAAAGAGACTGTTTCCAACTCCATATCTGCTGTAGACTGCACTGCATCTGACTAGAATTGAGTGGTAGAAATATTAGGAAACAGTATGTTGCTAAAGAGCTTTCCAGACACACAAGCTTTAGAATGGCTATTGACAAATATTTCTAACACTTTGCAGATATGAAAGTGATTCTTCTACTCTTTTCAATTGTAAGAAAAAGAAAAATGAAAAGTCCAAATCCATATTTTTGCTTTTCCTTAGGTTAAATGCTTGCAGAGAACTTCCCTGCTTGACTAATTTTGTAACATGAATACTACCTCTTCCCCTTGGCCTTATTCTGCTGCTTTGTAGTGAATCAAACTGTTGAAGTGGAGGTTGATGTTATTGATCTGGCTTCTCTACAATCAAAATACCTCAGAAGTATGATTGAGAAAAACCTTCTGCTGTAAAAGTTGAACATTGAATTTTCTTCCAGAGTAAATTTTTGTTTTGTTCAATTATTTAAAAGGTATCTGGTGCGGGCAAGTATGGAGACTGGTAACAGTTTAATCTATAGAGAACTCCAACAACCACATCTTCCCTTTTTCTCCGTATGATATCCACCAAATTTTGGTGGATATTTTGTCTGAAATTCTATTTTGTCCCTTTCTGATGTTTTTACATAGATTTTGGTTGAGACTCTCTGTCTTTATGTCTTTTTCTTATTTAATGTTCTGCTCCTGGGATTGTCTGGAGGCAAACTTTAGTACAAGTGTGGAGTGAGGCTCAAGCTCTCAGTTATGGATATTTGGTCAGATGCCTTCAAGGGCCCATGAGAAGTGAGTGGTGTGTTGCTTTTGACTTGAATGCAACCCAATGCAAAGTTGCTGTGAGTCTTCTCTGCTCTTTTGAAAATGAAGAAACTGTTCTACTTCAGTAATTAGTTGTGTAAATAATTAATTTTACCATAGAATTGCATATATTAATATGCTGTCCTGTATTCCATGACATTCAGGATTGAGATAAATGATTTGGTAAAATCTTTCTGATAATAAGCATCTTTGTGGATTTAAGCAACATCAGCTACAAGTCTGAGATGACTTGCAGGCAACAGCTTAGCACTGTTAGGGAGAACTGATTGGTCCTGAATGGACCAGATGCCAGGAAGTGTCTCTCTGTGGGTGTACATGTTTGCTATAAGACCTTTATCCCAGAAGTGATGTGATGAGTATCTTTTCTGATCTCATGTACCAAATCACCTGAGGAATTCCCTTTAAACATTCTTTCAGAACATGGACCTTAAACTGTAGTAAGATACTGGACACGTTTAAGTGCCTGTATCTTGATTCACAGAAGTGTTTGCTTTTGCCATGTTACATAAGAGACATGTTAAATTGGTCATTGATAAAAACCAAACTGTGGCTGAGGATAAACACAGATTATAATAGTTTTGGACAGAAGGATCAGGTCAGGTTAAAGCTCAGCATTCATGAATCTTGTATTAGACTCAATTCCTGTACTTTAATTAAAGTAATAATTGTATTAGTAAGCAATTAGAAATATATAAATTATTCTGAATTTATTAATTTTAAATATTTGACTAATTTATTGACAAGCAAAACCAAATATGTTTAAGGAAAGTACCAAATGTCACATTAATTCCACTCAATTATATTAATTAGTAATAGTTTTACTTAAGAGTGCACTGTGCTAAGCAAACCTGTGTAAGTTATGAGACAGACAAATGTCTAACCTGGGATTCTGTGATTGTAAAAATTATGGGCAAAGCATAAGTGATGTTAGAGATGAGTCTGCATGTATGAATCTCTATGCCAGACACCTCTTTTTAATCTTCTAGATGTCTTTTTGTGCTTCATATTTGTTTTGTACTTACTGTGGAGTTCGAAAATATTCTTAGACGAATTTACTGCTCAGCTGAAATAAGATACAGATACTGAATAATGAGCAGTATTTCTTAAAAAATGCTTTATAGCTGAAATTGGAACATTTTTTCTGTTTTCTTCAGTCCCAACTAAATTGCATTTGCCAGGCAAGCATCCATTGGAAACCTGTGTGTTTTCTAATAGAACAGGCTGCCCAGGAAAGTGGCTCAGTCACCAGCCCTGGAGGTATTTAAAATATGTGTAGATGTGGCACTTGGGGACGTTGTGTAGTGGTGAACTTGGCAGCACTGGATGAAAGGTTGGACTTGATGATCTTAAAGGTCTTTTCCAACCTAAATGATTTCTACCAGACTTACTTGGCAAGCTGATGGGTTTTCTGGAGCTGCAGTACTAAAACAGCACTGCAATTTGGGCTGCAAGGGCCAGGTATTGTGATTTTTGCAGCCTCATCGTGCAGAAATGCTAGAAACCTGGAAGTTGTGGGACCTCTGACTTTATTCCCCACTCCTCTGTGTAAACAGTGAAAGTGTTTGGAAGAGTCCTGAGGGGAACTTGGGCTCTCAGGTAGCTTCAGCTCTGAAGCTTCTTCTTCTGAATCTATTTCTTCAACAGCAGCAGGCTCTGGGCAGTCTGACAAATGTTCAGTCATCGAGGGCTGCACATTTTGTTTAATTTAGGAAATAGAGAATTGACACAGTTGTGCATTTTGTGCAGATGTATATTTTATAGTTCCTTCCCTTTCATTCCAGGGCACAAAAAATCTTCCAATAAAGTATGAACCAGGGAAATTCAAGGTTTTGATCAACTCCAGCTCCCCTGAGATGTTCAGAGTTCCTACCATTCTACCATTACACTGTTTGTGAAGGCATGGATCTGACCATGCAAAGAAAGTAGGGAAGTGAATTAAATGGACCAAGTAGCATCATAGACTTCTTGAACTTATGAAATAAGGGTTGTAGGCCTTATTTTATTTGAATTTCAGCTCTTAGTCTTTCTTCTGAGTCCTGTACAATAGGAACTAGTTTCACATCATCAAATTCCTTTCCTTGAAACACAGAATTATCAAACAAGTATCAAATCTAATACAGTTGCAGGCCCCTTGTTATATATCCCTTTTCAGAAATGTAAATAATTCCATCTTTAAAGTAGGCAAGGTTTTCCTTCTGATACTCCAAATGGAAGGTGGTTCTATGATGTTTCTCCTCATATCATCAAAAACCTACCAATAATTTCAACTCTAAATGTAATGGCCAGCGTTCAGTCATTTTTTCATGGCCCTGCATTGCTTCTTAGTTATAACATATTCTCTTTAAAGATGCCTGCACCTTGATGCATTTGTAGACTTCATGTCTTAGTCTCCTTTTAGCTAAATCCCTGAAGTTTCATGGGACTGGTGCCAAACTGACTGCACATGGGGAACAGTTAAGCAAGTTGTACCACAAAGTGCATAAAATAAACTGAGAAAATTGTTTTTTTTTTTTTTTCTTCCATGAGTCTTTGCCTGAAGTTGCTCTTAGATAATTTCAGACATTAAGAACATTAGATAGGCGCATTTTATATTTGAATATTATTTTTTTCCTGAGGGACAACTATGCTTTTAAAGTGCCATTTAAGTTGCCCCAGCACTAACTTTTCTAACATCTTACCTATCTATAGGGCTGTATCTCCCACCCTTTTATGTTTACACTGCTGTTTTGACATGTAATCTGTTTTCCTTTTTATGCCTGATTTTTCTTGAGAAACAAAGTCTCACCGAAAATGCTCTTCTTTTCCCCTCTTGTGTTTTTCATGCTGCAGCCTGTCCCTCTTCTGAGACGAGCCCTGGAGGAGCTGGTTTTGTGATGTGTTCCAAGAGGTATCATTTCCAATGGAGGGATCTGTTCTGAACTCAGGGCTTCATTTCAGCAGTTATGCTATGAATTCATGCTTGTAAAAACATGCATTTCCTGCTGGCTTGCAGGCTGAAATTTCCATATACTCTTCAGAGCAAACCTAACGGATGACATTACAGCTTTGTCTGAATGATAAGTTATCCTGCTGCAGAGCTCAAGGCTTGCAGACCACATCCTCAGCTGTGGCATAGCTCTATTTGAAGTCAATGGAGCTGTGACATTTCACATCAGTTGAAAATCTCTCCTGTGAGTTTTAAGTGTTGTATGACGCTTCCTGCCTCGTTAGTATGTCTCATGTAGTGTGAAGCAGACCCATTGGAATAGTAATTTTATGCACTGAATAAAATATTACCCAGTGTGACTTTGGGTATTTTGTTAAGGGAGGGGAAGAAAATACGTACAACCCAAAGGGCTTCTATTCACCTTAGGAGTTCATGGATGTGCTCCAATAAGGCTCTGTTGGTTAGGGATGTTATGAGACATGGTTTATAATTAATAATGATTTTCCCAGGTGCGGACTGAGATTGCAGTTAAGATTTTCACTCTAATCCTTTGCATTAATATTGGCTGTGAAAATTTGGCAAGGTTCTTTTATTTATCTTTTAATCCATTTAGTTTTGATTTCAGTGTCCATGTTAATCTGTGTCTAAGAGCTGCAGGTGTGGATGTCCTTGGGAATGTTAGAACTTCAGCTCTTCATGTTTCGTGTGATGCTTGAGAGAATCTCCCTTGATTTGTTAAGTTCATCCTCTGTACTACCTTCTAACCAATACATTTTCATATTTCTTCTCTCTGTATGGTAATACAGAGGGCTGGACACATGTAAGAAAGTCCTGCAACTTTCTCCATAACACTTCTGGCTTGGGAAATTTGAAAGAGGTGTATAACCATGTAATGTTCATAGATTTTCAGAGTTTGCCACCCGCCTTCCTGCCCTGTATTAGAATCAGGGTGAACAAAATAAGCCTGAAAGAAAGGGAGACAATGAAAACTTAAATAAGCATTTTGTAGAACAGAAAATATCATGACACAGAACTTCTCAAATATAACTACCTGGCTGCTACTGCCTGGACCAAATAAATCTGTGACACAGAAGAAGGGAGGAGTCAATAGTGCAGCCATGTGTGATCTGACACACGGTGGTATCAATGCAGGAGTAATGCTGCACAAGGTTGCTAATGCGGCATAGAGGTAAGCATAGAAAAATATATAAAACTATGCACTTAAAAATGGTGCTATAATTAAATTTTGTTGCTTTGATTTTACTTTCATATGTATATGTACAAGAAACATATGATGAAGGAAAACCAAGACCATGTCAATGAAAAGTAGGCATTCCATTATAAATTTTATATTGGTGTGATATATTTAGACACACACACAAATCTACATTACTTATTCAGGTTCCATGTAACACTCAGAATAGGTGGCAATAAACCAAACAAGCATTTTTTGGAACTGTATGGTAGTTTGGATTCATTCTACCAAAAGCTTTTCTTGACTGTGTAATGCTCTTTTGCATATAAATAAGATTAGAGTCATGATTCGCTGGTTTGGCTATCAAGAGTGGGTGTGTGTGTGAAATGTAAGTTATTCCTTACTGCAAACTGTCATTTTTTATTTTTAAGGTATACCCGAAGCCATCCAACTTTGATTGCAAGTTTTAATATTTTTTTTTGTTTGGTTGGTTTTGGTTTTTTTAAAATTTAAATCCTGGAAGAACAACATATCATAATGTTGGCATTATCAGGGCAACAAAGAGACTTTTGATGAGATGGTTCTACCTGTCTCCAAACCCACCACCCATTATGACTTGTTGAGATATCAACAGTGAAATCTAGGCTTGATGAAAGTGAGCGACTTGACTGTAGAAAAGAATAGCACAGGCTAAACTTGTCTTGTGCATTTTAGTTTCTAAGTATTGCCCAACTTGAGCAGATCTTTAACCCAAACAGTATTATAGGGGAAAGTGAATTAAGTGAAAGTAGCTTTGTAGTAATAACTGTAGTGAGTACCCAAGAACCAAAATGATGCTACTTTGGGCCAGTTCAAGTATTCTTGAAAGTAGCATCAACAGTAGTAGTCTGTTAATTATATGATCAAAGAGGCTATGATTAAAACAGATTAAGTGAGATTATAAAGGCATGAGTAAGAAAGCATCATCAGCACATGGGCAATGTGGCTATGTGATGAAATCATTTACACATAGGCAGATTTAATTAGTGCAAAAACATATGCTTCAAATGCCAGATCAGAATCAAGAAGAATTTCTGAGCTCCTTTCTGCATGGAATGAATTTCTGAGACAAGGAAAACAGAGTAGGTGTTTTAGTCTGCTATCTGAATAGATTTTTATTTTGCCTGTGATATTGACTCTGTAAAATCAGTGGCTACATATTCTTATTTCTACCCTGACCTTATAATGATTAATTTCAACATAGTATTTCTGTTTCTAAAACAGTTCAGGGTCTTGCATGTAGATTGAATTTCTCATCACACAACACACACACATCAAAAGAAGTTTAGAAGTAAAGAATATTTGTGAGCAAAGCCTTGTAGAGGCCAGTACTTTTATTTAGGAAAGCAGTTGCTCTAGTCAGAATGAAACATCACTGCAAGGGCTAGTTGTCAGTTCCTAAGTAACACCAGTCCAGTAAATAGTAGTTTGAGGAAAACCCTCTTGGCTCATATTGCTTTCTCCCATTGAAGTTATGCCTCTCAGTTTCCTCCTTTATAGGGCACCTTTCCTGCACTCTGTCTTTTATTTTCACATCTCTTCCTAGGGTAGTTGGAAGATTTTTTTGTCTTTTTTCCTCGGCTGCATAAGCTGGCACCATCTCAAATGCTCACACTGTTGTTAGCCAGTTTCCTCTCTCTGTGAAACGTTGTTTGAGGCTATGTGTGAGCTTTGTTTTTCTGGCTGGAATTATTTGCTTAGATGGCTCCAAGCAATGCTGTAGGCCAGTACACTTCTGCAGGAGAGGTTCTGCTTTCTCTTGGTGACAACAAAAGGGAGAGAGATGTGGCTCTTGGAGCTGCCATCTTGTGCTGTGCTGAATGGGGTAGGTAAGGTAAGAGTAAATTGGCAGCCACAACAGAGCTTTTCTTGCAGCAGAAGAGGCTTGCTCACAGTGGGCTGTGTATAACTGGGCTTCTGTGGACAGGGAGAGATTAAAAACACAGAAGTGATGTTCTTCCACATGCAAACTGCCAAAAGGTTCTTAGTCAGAAGGACTGTGCATCATAACCCCAAGAAGTGATCCAAGATCAGGTTCCTTTTAGCTCCTGCAAAGCTAAAGCTTTGGGAATTATTCAGCTTTCTGTGTCAAAATCTGACCCACAGGTTTGGAGCTTGTGTTCTGTGTCTTTCTTGCTCAGTACATTTCTCCACTGTGAAATCTGCTGATGTTATACATGTTTGTGCAGCAGATCTGTTTCAGTGCTAACAGATATTTTAGATTGAATTGATGCTACAAGTGACAAAGCTGGTTTCTGTAATTGATTAACTGGATGGTAGCTGTGAGTTCTTTCAGTACTGGCAATTATAAATTTGAATGCCTTTAGTACAGGCCTTAATATTTTTTGTGAAGTATTGCTTTGACAGTAAAATTTCTACCAGCATCTGTTGTGTGCGTTTGTCTACTCAGCTCTTTAATGTCAAAGCCTGCAAATGGTGCTGCCTATGTGCACATGTGAAAAACAGCTGAATAGAACAGAGTTCTGTTTTGTTTCAAACCTTGCTGCTATTTTCAGCTATTGTCATTCACAAGAGTTTTAGTTGTTATTTATGGTAGAATAATAATAATAAAAAAGTTCTCATAGATTCGTTGTCATGGATTCATTTTGTGGATGCAAGCAGTCACTTTCAAACTAAGATGAAGAGGTCTTTCTGCTTCTAAATGCTAGTAAAAAAAGGTCAGAAAATCACCTTGGAACAAAAAGATATAACTTTATGATGAGACAAACAGTTTAAGGAATTCAGCCACCTATAACATTTAAATCCTGAACAGTTTTGTTACATTTGCATAGAAAGATGTACAGAGTCAGGACTTGTGCCCAAATGTTTTATCCAGTTTCTTAGTGAGCTTAAAACCAGATGATGGAACACTTGTTAACAGTGCATTAGTGCTGGTCCTGTGAGGGTACATAGACTTATAGGAGAAATCAATCACCATTTAAAAGTTGTCCATTTGCACATGTCAATGCATCCATTTAAACTTCCTCTCTGGTAATTGACTGATTTCTCCCCCCCCATTTCTGTGCATTTTGCAAAGACAGTGAGAATGGGAGGTAGCCACAGCAGGAAGCAAGAGGTGTTTGCATGGTTCTCTAGTGTATCCATACTTCATCTGACTCTAGCCAGAATAACCAAGGGCACCAGATTTCCTGCATAGGATAAATTTGCCTATATCCAGTAGCAAAGGTTGAGTACTTTTCACAGAATATATAATCATGAATGCAGCCTTTTAGTTGTTGAGGTTTTTGTAAATTTTACTGAGAACACCACCAAAATGTGAATGTGTAAAATCTTCCTTGCTTATTTGCTCACACTGTATGTAACAAGATGAAAAAGATTTACACATGCATATGACTTTCGGGACAGCAGTTTAATGCTGACATGAAGGCTCCTTCTTCATTACTTGCATCCTTGTCACTGGTTGTGTTCTATTCAGTTACGTAATGTATAATTATCAATGTTATCAATATTATGAATGTGGTTCTGTGGATTATGTCATAACCAAGAGTCAAATATATTTTGAGAATCTGAGAAGGATATATTGGAGTGAAAGTTAAACTCAGCAACTCATGACTTGACTATGTCTGCAAGATATTCTTAATGGATAACAAGAATTTTATTTGCAAGCCTATTCTTATTCAACTTTGAAAATTGGAGATGCTTCTCCTTTGATGACTATATATGATGGTGTTATTTGTAAATAACCTGGTTCAAAGGGAAAGTGAGCATCTCCACTTATTTGTAGTTTTGTTGTGCCTTCAACATTCCCCAGCTGAAGAAATGTTTACATGCTGGGGAAACTAAAGCGTAATGAGGGTAGAAGTTGCCTAAGGCCATACAATGCAGTACTGACAAAAGTGGGAACAGACACTACATGTCTGAATGGTCTCTCGTATTTTTATCCATTCTCACACTCTGCACTGAAAACATAGCCTAAACCAAAGTTCATTGGTGGTGAAAGAAAGGGACTCATTGACTCTGACAGGTATTAATTTAGTTTCATGGTATGTGGCCTTGGATGCACAACACCCTAGAAATGTAAAATATTCACATTAAGAGCAGAATGTATTCTCAAACAATGCCTTATTTCCATAACTCAACTTGTCACTCTTTGGATTTACTATAATACTAATTTCTTAAAAGACAGATAAACCCTCTGAAACAGTTGTTGGAGTGTGTGTAGAATCAGCCACTTTTTGTTAAGCCTATTACTGCTGCTTAAAAATGGGCATTTTAACAAAAGGGGATTTTTTTTTTCTCTCTGCTACTAAATATTTGCTTGTTTGCTTTCCTGTTTCTGATTAATACAGGTCTATCTCAGACAGAAAGGCAACAGCCGTCATGTTTATAACACAGCATGATCCATTGATCCAATTTTGAAGGTTGCCCTTTCAGTTCAGCAGCTTCATTGACTTCTAGATAGTATCCATTTGTATTACCGGGCATTTTAGAGATGTTATTGAAACCGAAACTTTTAGACTGAAGGTGTACAAGATTATGTGACAACTTCAGCATTGATTTAGCACTCATTTTAGATAAACCATTTGGAATACCTTGTATTTCAGTCTTTTATAGGCTCTGCACCCAGGGAAGGCAATGCATAAAGAGTCTAAGAGGAGGAAAGAACTTAAATCATTTTATTTCCTTTTTAATAACTAGAAGTGAAGGACTTACACAAGGAGTCTTGGAATTTGATGTCTGCAATTCAGCTTCTCTCTCTGACACAGATTGGCTTTATAAACACTGTTTAGCTTTCCTGTGTTCCTGCTTGCAGTTGCTAAAACGAAGGCAATGGATCCAAATCAGATCAAGCAAATGGTGGAGTTTAAGCCTGGGAATGCAAATCTTGAAGCATTTTGCTATAAAAGGAATGACATTACTCATCTGGGAGAGTTATAAAGCAAAGGCATGTTTTTATAAAGAGTTCTGGGCTTTTCAAGTTACAGAATTGGAAGTTGAGCTTCTGAGAAGCATTATTATTAGCTATGGAAATTATTCTCATATAATTCTGAATGTTTTATATCTACTTAAAAGCAATTATTTCTTATGATAAGTAAGTTGCACAGAAAGGGTTTAAAAAAATTCATCAATGATTGCTTGATATCTTCAGCAACTCAGTGATATATCTCAGTTGATATTTTAAGAATGTAGAAAAATGTCATTTGTGTGTGTAGATCTTTGAGCTTTATAAATTAAAACCTACAGAATAGTTAGAAGGCTTCAAAAACCCTCTTCATGTATTAGTGCCTAAAATTGGTTAAGAAATCTCTCCTTATATTTCTTCTCTATTATGTTAGAAGGGTGAAAACAGTGTTGTACTACACTAATCATGTATATTATTGAACAACTATTGATTAGTTCAATGTTTTGGAAAAAAAAAAAAATCCTTGACAGGGCTAAGTGAAAGGGCAGGCACTGTTACTCTGTTGGAAAAGCTATCTATCTCATTATGGGTGCTTCTTTCAAGGACATAAAAGCTTTGGTTCTGAATGGAAGTGTTTTATTAAGTTGCTAAATTTCTCACGTTTTCTGCAAAATTTTCAATTTTAGCCTTAAAAAAATTATCTCCTGTCTCTGTAGGATTCTTTAGCTAATTTTTAGCTTTAATTTTCAGTGATTCCATTCTCTTCCAAGGAAACAGAATAAGGTATGGACAGAATAAAAGTAATGATGTTTTAATTCCTCTTTGAGCAAGTCAGCCTTATACCTTGAGCTGCCCTTACAGGGAGTAACAGAATTATTCAGAAAGCCATGTTTTTCATGAAAAATCCTTTGACAAATGTCATCATTCTTGTTCACTAACAGATGCTATGAAAAATTAATCATACGAGCTTTCCTTTTTCCAAAACATTTCTCAGTTTTTTCCCCAGTATAATTTTCTTTTTTAATTTAGATTTAGCAGGACTGTTTTCAGTTGATTTGACTTCCTATCATTCTGCTGAGATAAGTAAGCAGGGATATAGTCCTGTTCCCATGACTGTTGGGATGTTACTCCATGTAGATATACACTGCAAGTCAGTCTAATGCTGGATGATGGTAGGCATCTCTCTTTGGTTCAGCAAATTCAGTTGGTCCTGTAAAATTGGAAAGAGATGTTTGGATACCCCCAGGTTCGTTGTAACAACCAGTTAAACTGATTAGAACTGGAATTACAGTCTGTTAAAAGAATGCCATTGCAGTAAGTGCAGTTGTGGGCGTGAGAGTTGCACAGGGAGAAAGGAACTCACTCTATGTAAACACTCCTGGGAATGGCTGGAAAGCAACACAGAGATGTAAAGCCAAGGGCAGAAGGTCTCATTCTTTGTTCTGCTCAAACAACTTTATACTGTGCAGCATCCTGGCTAGCAAGTACAGCCAGAAAGTTCTTTGTGATAGAAGAGACATTACAGGTATAATGTGGAAGAATATGCACTGCAAGGTGTTTATAAAAAGTGAAAGAAAAGGACAGTTGTGCTCAATGCTATTAACTAGTAACACTGCCTGACATCATATAGTTATGTTTCATTTAGGAGTGTATGAGCTCTCTAAATTCCTCCTTGTGCATTAATATAAACAGTAGATTTGAAATAAAGAAGAGAGTGATAAATGCAATGAAGCTTTACAGTATTGAGTTCCTGGGTCAAGGTAGAGTCCTTGCTGAAAGCCATTGGTATTTATCTTTTCTAGGGATAGGCACAGTCCTCAAACTCAATTGCCTGAAAAGAATTCCCATCTCACTCTTTCTTCAGGATATTCATGCTGCTCAGAATACAAGAATGCTGGTTTTATTCCATTCTACTCAATCTATTCTGGAAGTGTACAGTGTGGGACTGCTGCCATTCACATATTTATACCACTGAATGTTGGGAGGAGCATGTGGTTTTCTAGGGAAGAAGGATTTTATACAGCCCTGATGGAAGAGCTATAAATTCAACAATATTTCAGGATCATGGAATGAAAAAAAAAAAAAAATCTCTCAGCTTTAATGAATAGAATAAACTTTGAAGTACTGGACCCAAGATGAATATGTTAAAGATGTCTTTTTTTTTTTTTTTTCCCAGTAGGGAACAATAAAGGACCATAATTATTTCAGAGGAACTTGGACATTTTTTAATTTTTTTTTAAACAGGTGATTTTCGAAGTACTGACTACTTGGAGATTGAAATACCAGGTTTAAAAAAAAAAGTTTCTTTTCTCTAGAATAATTGTATGACAGACCATCAATACAACCACCTAGGTATAGAAATATATTGGCTTTGAATTAGAAAAACCCCCAAAACTCTAAGATATTCCTTAAAGTCTGAAATTCACTTTATATATACTATTTAAAAAGTCTTTGCATTTCAAATGCTTTATCCTTGTCTTCCTACAATATTTCCACCACTCATAGACATAAATTTGTAGCCTGTAGTAATCTTACCGAGTCATGCATGCAATTATGAACAGATGTGTTTTTTGAATTGGAGCATAAAATACCAAGGGATGAAGTTGTTTGTGTGATGAATACACTTAAGGCTTGATTTTGCTGTCATGAACTTTTCAATTTCATTTTGTTACAGTTTTAAAATTCAGTGAAGAATAAGAAACAATAACAGCAATAACTTAGAAGTTTAGAAAGAATATGTATCATGTCTCAGAAACACTGCTGGGAATACCTTATCCACACTAGGGATCCACTTTATCTCCCATGTCCTTACCCTTTCCAGCTAGCAGAGAATTGTCCTTACTGCAGATGACTCCAAGTTCAGTGCTAAGTCATTGTCCATATCTGCATATATGAACACGGGTGACATCCCCCTTGTGCAATGTGTGAGATAAGATGTGTTTGTGATTCATAGAGATGAAAATGGAGATGTGAACTTTATGAAATGGTGTTGTGGAGCGAATGCCTTACAGGGATGCAGTGCTACAGATATAATTCAAGTAAACACGTATGCTGAAGTCCAGTTCTGATTAGCAAAGTACTTTGGACATGTATTCAAATCCTTATTTTCTTCAGTGAGACCTCATACTTTGCAAACCAAGTAAACCAAGGAACACAGTAATTAACTGAGATGCAGAGTTCTTTGCTGGTGAAGAGAGAAGTCATTAAACAGGGACAGTTTTGCATCTTTACTGGAAAGGGTAAGGTAAGAGGCAGAACGGGATCAATCCTGCTCACTCACCATTGCAAATCTATTATACACTAATGACTCAAAGCAATGGTCCCTGTAAAGATAGGGGCCCTATGAGAGTTATTAGCAATGAAGAGAAGTACTTTATCACCACCATGATAACAATGTAATTATTTTTGGGTAGCAATTGGTAAATTCTATGTGATTCTGCTCATTTCACATTCTTTTTCTTCTTGTTTTCTGTTTGGTTACAGGCAGGGACTAGCAAGGGATGCACTGTTGTTTACAATGGTCAGTAATTTCATTCTATAGTGGTTCATGCTAATCTGAAGACAGTGAGTTGCTCCCTTTTACTGAGTAAGTTTGGAAGAATCATGTACAAAGAGTCAGGAAAAATGAGTTGGGCATTTACTCATTAAACTGCAACTAACAGGCATTTATGCAATGGTCCTTTTAAATATTACTCATGCCCATTTAAAAACTAACTGAAATTACAACATATTTCATTAGGAAAGATAATTACCAATTAATTCCTCCCTGAAAAATTAAATTTAGGTTACAACACATTTTAAACCTACCTTGATATTTGGAAAATAAATATGGTTTGTGTGCTATTGACAAAAAGGAAAAATACTCCAAAATCCCAAACCAAACAAAAATCTGGAAGGTATATTATCTTTTTCCAAATTTCCCAATTGGAATGGAAGGCTGGTATCAAAGCAGGGAAAATTAAATATATATAAATTTATTTTCCAATATCATGATAGAATTTCAAAAAAATCTCAGATTAAAAAGAAAGAAGAGAGTAAGAGAGAAATCAGCAGTGTTACCTACATGATGTCACTTCATTGTCTTCAGAAGGTCCGTGCTGATTTACAGTAACTAATGACTAACTATTGCTGGTTTTGTTTTGCTTACATTGTTAAATTAGGCTGAAAAATTCCTAGAAAGAGAAATGAGTAGCACACATTTTTAAAAGAAACTTAAGACATACAACTGAAATTAATGACACACCTACTTAACTTTAAATGTGACAGGAATGTAAACTCTTGCCAGGCCAGCAGTGCTTCTGCTGCTTCAGAAGCGGATTCTTTGATCATATAACATCATGTCTGCCCAGATTGTGTCCAGTTAAAAAATCCTGACTTCGGCCTTTTAGAATAGTTTCAGTAATGTACAAAGACACAGAGAGGGCAAATTGCTGCTAAGCTAAATGTAGAGAAATCAAGGGAATTGTACCAGCAGAGAGCTTGGCCCGTGAGAACTGAAGTGTGTAGCCACAGGCTACAGAGGTCTTAGAAACCTTAGCAGTAGTTAAAAGACTGAGAACCATTCTGCCAAGGTTTGTGGGAATAAGCTTGAATAAGTTAAAGTTGGTTTTTATCGTCCATCGATTAGGAAACATTTTCCTAGGTACTTCCTACCTTTTGAAATTACTTGGGAGGTGTGTGTGATAACAATCACAAAGGAGGGAGGAAAAGTCCGTGCTAGAAATTACAACAAATGTGCCTCGACATTGATTACTGTGAAATAACAAGGGATGAAAGCTGGTGGAAGGACAGAAACAAATGGTTTTTGTCTCCCCTGGCATTTAAGGTCTTGGGTGGCATAAGAAATTGGTAAGAAACTAGAGGCAAATGTAATCAAATACCCCTATAAACATTTACCAAAGTCTGAGGAAAGGACTTGTGTTTGGAAAGGTACTTACTTTCCAAAAGGAAAGGTGATATTTTGTTATAAAACCTGGGAAAAAAAGAATTTAATCCAGAGTTTAATATCTATTTTTCTGTATATCCCTGACTTCCTACAGTGAATATAGAAATATTTTTTCTACTTCAAACAGGATTGTATTGCTGTAAACAAGCTGTGGCATTAAAATGAGGTAAGGTGGAAAATGTGGTGAGTTAGGTGTGTGGCTTGACTTTGTAATTTTCTGCATCTTCAATAAAACTTCTAAAATCAGTCAAGGCAGAAGAATTTGTACTAAAATCTTTTGTGAGCTGGATGAATTCTTTAATTATAGGCAAGATTTTCTCAGCCAGGCTGTGAAGGAGTTGCAAGACTGTAGATGTGAAATTCCTCCAGCAACTTCTTTATTTAGCTGAAAATAGATGTGTAAGGGAAGGTGTTAATGTTTGGAGAAATCAGTGCAGTGTGACTTGACCTATACCCTAAAGTTATGCTGACATATTAAACATAAAAAGTCATTTGTAATTTGGTACTTATTGAACATAACTGAAACTGGCAAACTGAATGTTTCTGTGAAATGATTCGATATTCTATGTAATCTCAGTTGCAAAGGTGTTCCTGCAGCTAAAGCCTCTGCCTGTGACCCTATATGTGTGTGAAAAAAGAGGGGTATGACAGAAAGAAAGAGGTTATGCATTCCTAGAGTTGGCCTAAATAAAACCTAATCCAGTCTAAAGACTGGAAATTGCAAAGTAATGATGATCTTTGTTACACGTATACTTGTATGCATGTACAGACTTTCACGGATAGTCAGTGGTCTTTTAAAAATATTTTGTCCTCAGGTTTTCAAGAAAATAAGTAAAAGATGAAAATAAGGAAAACTAGGAAAATTAAATTTACATGAAAAGGATCTGTAAAATATTTTTTTACTGACAGAAATGTTTTATTTACACAGTTTTGGTGAAAAGCTAACACATTGCTACTGACAGTTCTTCATCAAATGCCCTGTGGCTAAAAGAAAATGAAAGAGAATTTTATCTGTCCTCCAGCTTTTATGTGAGTGCATGATATATTTGCTAGAATCCTGACATTAAGCCTAATTTAATGGCCAGAAGGTGGGATGGCAATCCCATGTAGTGAAAAGAGGGGTCCCCTTGCTTGGTCAGAGCGTCTGTTCCTCAGCTTAGCACCTCTCCAGCTCTCCTCGTCATAATGCACTTACCTGGCCATCAGTGGAGCGTGGCTGGACCTGCTGCTGGTCCTGCTCTGCTCACCTTGCCCAAGAGCAGTGGGACTGTCCCTGTGTCCCCTTTGGTGGGGGCACAGCCCTGCCTGCCTTGCTCTCACCCTTGACTCCTGGCCCTCCTTCCCATGAAGGGCAGCACATGTTCGTGCTGCACCCTGACACAGAGGCTGCTAAGAGAAACAGAAATCCATGGAATTAGTACTAGCTGGAGAAGAAATTGCCTTGGGAATCATAAATGCTTATTTGCAATTTCCAGCCTTTAGACTGGATTAGGTTTTATTTAAACCAACTCTAGAACTGCATTCCCGCTTTCTTTCCGTATCATGTGCATGTAGGGATCAGAGACAGGGAAAGGCTTTAGTCTGCAGAAGCACCTTTGCTACTGAGATTCCACATGTATAAAATAGTAATAAATGTTTCAAGGATGTCTATTTCCAGCAGCATAACTGAACTAGTGCTAAATCAGGGTAAAAACTCAAAATCAAAAGCATGAGATACATTCTGTGCACTTCTGGTATCTCCTGAAAGTTTCAGAGTAAAAGGCGAGAAAAAGAGTGATGAGACTTTGATTTCGTTTGCCAGAGTCCTTGCAACTGTCTTGAAAAAATGGTTGGTCTGGAAGCCTGGGCACTAGTGTAGGATTGAGGGACTTGAATTTTGATTCTGTTACTGTCCTCTGTTGCAATCTGCAGCTCATTTTATAGATCTAGTTCTTGCTCATGTGACTATGCACCTGTTTTAATGTGCATGTACATGTGTGTCTCTGGTATCTGTGAGACTACCCTAAGTTGCTGTTTGGAAATATTATTGGCTCTCTTGTAAGGAACAGCAAAGATTTCTTTTGGTGGAAGCTGATGTTTTCAAGGAAAGAAATGAAACTTGTTCACTTTACAGATGCTTTTGTCATTAAGCTTTGTTTTTAAATTTGCAAGAGATATACCAACACTAGGAAGACACTTCACTTTAGGTATATCTACTTTTAAACAGGCTTTAAATATTGTGAGATTATTGGTGTATTTAGTAGTTTTTCCTGACCAGAATCCAGAGTAATTGTGATGTGAATGAAAAAATGAATTTGCAGTTGTTCAGTGTATGAGCAAAATTAATACAACAGCAGTTGTCAGATAATTTGAACATTGAATTTATAGGAGTAATTTTAATTTACATCAAGCACTGTAGGCAATTTTTACACATCAATTTGCATTTCACTGATTATATTCAGCTGAGGGAAAATGGTGGCTTTTAAAAAGTTGCTTGTATTTCAAGAAGTTTAATGCAACATTGCAGGGACTGGGGCCACAAGATTTTCTGATGCCGTTTAAAAACTAAAATTCTCAAGACAAAGAACAGTTAAACAGCACTTCTTTCTTTTCAGCTGGGAATAAAATTAATCATTTCTGTATCCCATAGTCTGTGAACTATCATCATGTTTATTTTGCATTTTTAAACTGCTGCTTTGCTAATTACAAATTGAAATAAAAAGATTAATCTAAAATACAATGAAAATGGTTTGTGGCATTTGGCTTCACATTTAAAATGTAATGTTTTAGTACTGAATACATTAATATTTAAAAATTATGAATTAAAAAAAACCCCAAATTATGAATTGCTCATTTGGAATAAATTCTCTGATAAATTATTTCTAAGAAGCGTTTTTGTTGCACAACATGCCGACGTAGAGAATCACATATTGAGTTACAAAGTTGTTTACTTTCACTAAAGTTGGTTACTCGTGAGGATCCCAGTATCTCACCATTACAAATATCCCAAAAATTGTGTCCCCACATTGCAATAGAGGTGCCAATATAGGAGGCAGACTTACTCAAAAAATTGTGAAGATTTAATTGAAATTTTCAAGATGATGATATTGGAAAAATTCCAAGTGATGTATATCCACTGAACTCTCAGAATACACACAGTTGTCCTTTTTATTAATGAATTAAAATAATTAAAAAAAAAATGCTTCGGGACTTACTACTTGAGATATTAATGTGCATTTTGCAGGTGGACCTATGTTGTAGCATTGGATGACTTGACAGTTCACATTTGCTTTTGACTTTGAAGTCTGACCAACCACAATACTTCAGGTGATTGCCTGTGGCAGATTTAGCTCAGCCTTCAACCCCTCCAAATCACTCTGGGACTCCTGTCAGACTGTCCTGTAGAGATTAAGTGGTGTGAAGGAAGAACAGGTTGTCACACACTGGGGCACATGTCCTTCCATGACAGCCTTGAGATTTTGTCACAGTACTGGTAGGGGAGAACCACGTGAAGGAAATCTCGTGGGTACTTAGCAGAGCTTGTCTCAAGATCCAAGTGCATGACACATTCCATAGGTTTGTGTATTTCCCTGTGTTTAGCTTGTAGCTAAGCAATGCACCTTCTGTATGATCAATGCTTTTTCCCCAGCATGCCAACAACAGAACACGAATTTAGGTACAGCACTTTTCCAGTTTCATTTTCATGGCCATAAATCTGCTTCATTTTATCTGAATTATGTTTACCCTAACACTAACTAATATGAACTGCTGAGGGGTCCCTTATTTATATCATCCACTCCCAGATAAAGAAAGTTAGACAGAAGTCCTGGATGCTCATTAATTTAGAAACACTATTTCCATCCATTTCCCCATAGTGAAATAAAGCCTTATTGAAAATAACTGCCCAAGGACACACAACAGGTACAAGACAGACTAAAAAACAGCATTACACTCTAGTACCCTGTGAAACTGTTTTATGGTCTCCAAGGTTGTATGTGTTCAATTTGTTCATGTGAAGCATCAACAGCTTACAAACTCTCATTTCCCACCACTCTGTGCTGCTGATTCATTGTGGAAAAACTGTAGTAAAATCAGAATGAACTCTGTTTACATCTTCAGTTCTCCAAAGATTTTGTCATTATAGAAACACTGTGTCTTATTTTTTAACTCTCTTCACAAATATGTCTAATTTCTTTATATGCATTGTAAAAGAACTGACTGTTATGTTGTGTGTTACCAAGCTCTCCAGGTAAGCACAATAAAAAAACCTGACTCTTCTATGTCTAATAATATTTTTTGTCCAGTTTTCTATCTTGGCTAAAGGATATAAAAGAGGTCCAGCAATAAAACCAGTCCAGAAGTGCCTGGGTACCTAAATACTGATACTCTGTCATTTGTCATTCTCTCTTTATAGTTCCTTAGTCAGTTTTCAGTCTGTGCTCATGAACAAATCTATCTGAATGATTTCTTTTAAGGCAGAATATTTGACACATTCTTTGATTTACCAGTCTTCTGTATTATATATCATTCTAAACTACTCTACACCTTTCATCCACTAACTGATATAATTATTTTGGGAATGCATGATGCAGTTTTCATGGCAATGTTTGCCTACCTGAAAATCCATGCTATATAGTATATACCTCTGATACGAGTAGTGCATACCTAGTTCTCAGACAGGCTGAGTTTCTAAGACAGTTTAGAAGAAACTGCTAGGGCTATGAAGTTTTGTGATTTTGAATTTTGTACTTGCTTGGAATTTAAGCATTTTAAATACTTTTCCTATTAAAAAAATTCTTATTATTTAGAGTTTTTTGGAGGAAGAAATGCTAAGTACAGAACCTTCAAGTAAATTTTTTTCCTGTCTTTCAGAAGCATTTTCCACTGTGGGATCTGAGTACAGCATGTTCTGAAAAAATATACATCTGGAATATCTACAGTTTAATCTACGATGGAGAACCCCTGAGCTTGTACTACCTGAAATAACTCCCTGGCAAGAAAGGTAACTACAAAGAACTCAATGTATATGTAAATATTTTATGGTTTGTATATTTTTAGGATTTTTACATTCTCAAAGTACTAAATAAATATATTTGTGGAAAGCTCTTCCACTTCTACCCCAGTGCTTTCAGGTTTCTCTTGTTTGTGGTGGTGAATCCTCCCAACCCCTCCCACCTTGGGCTTACTTTACAATCTCAGGAACTCCTGATAAGCCTTGATCAAACTAGCTAAGGGGAATTTTTGGCTCCTAGGAGCACATGATGGAGAAGAAACATGTATTGTTTGTATTTTACATCTTGGTTCTGTGCTCACGTACCTCTTTTGTTTAATAAAATATCAGTATCTCAGTACAAAAAATGGATGCAAAAACACGAAAAATTTTACTCAGCTTTCCAAGACTAATTATCATTACAATTTCATGGGTGAGATGACTAATGAGATTGCATATTTTTATCTTTATTTGTATTCAGAGTGATTTTCCTATGACAATAGGAACAGCATATAAAATAACAGTGTGTCAAAAAGCCAGCTCCTGAAATATATAATATTATGAAAACTGATACTGTTCAATACATTAATCTAATTGCATTCACCAAAACATATAATATACATGGCTTTGGAGCAGTGTATTGATACATTTGCATTTCCGTCTTAATTTGTTTGGCTGTGGGTCCATTTAGATTAACTTTCTAGCAATTGTAACATTATAAATAATAATATTTTGAAAGAAACACCTGAGGTAAAGCTCTAGGGATTTTTTTTCCTACTGTAGAACTGCACTGCTCTGCATATTTAGGATTAAATTTACCATTAAATTAACACAGTTGGAGACATTATCATCTCTATTTAAGATGATAATTTGAAAATCTTCTCTAGAAAAAGGAAACCCAGCAACCCAGTCTGGCTGTGTTGCTAACAATTTAGCAACAACTAAGCCAAATAGCTCTCAGTAATTCAGGTGAAATCCCTGCTTCAGATATTTCTTCAAAATTGGGTTACATGCAGGAGCTGCAAAATCAGCAACTGCTCTCTACATCTCCTCACAATATAAATTAATTACACTTAGGTTAGTTTTCACCAGGAAAACATTTTTAGCATATATTAAAATGTAGCTCCACTTACTGTTATTTTTGTGGCTTTTGCAGCATTTCCCTTTTGCAAATAAATGTCCTCTAGCACTGAATTAATTATGGAATTTGGGTACAGCAATTGGACATAAGCAAAGGCTGAACAGGTGAATTCTTCCCGCAGTTCCTGGTGTGCAGTGTTTGTCGGGCACAGGCAGCAGGTTGTAGCTGCAGTCCCTCCTCGGCATCAGCAGCACCATGGGCAGCTCTTCTGTCAGCAGTTTTCGGCCCCCAGGGCAGTACGTGTGCTGTGTGTGGTATGGGCTGGGGCCCAGAGGAGGCAGTTATGTGCTCAACATCCAAACTTAAAAGTCTCTATTCTGAAGAATTTTTTTTTTCGCTCATTTATGAGAGGGTTCTTAACAATCAAACCTAACAAAACCCCTCATGCTTATTACATGTCAGATATTTACTGAAACATTGGAAAATTTGGGACAAATAGTGATTTTTTTTTAACAAAAAAAATCAAACTAGCCTGACTTCTCTCTTGATTTGACTTAGCCTACAAATAGGAAGAGGTAGTGGTGTGTTCAAAATTCCTGATCCGTAGTGCACAGGCCTTTGGGCAGAGCACACCCAGGTGTGTGAAATGGCCCTCACTCTGCACTTCATCTGTACTCTAGGACTAATTTAGTTCTATGGAACAGGGAGTAGAATTGAATAGTAATTTGAGATTTAGAGGTACAAACCTGCCTCACTTGTGCTGCATTACAGTGGTGTAGCTTTCCATTAGCTATGTGTAGTCCTTGGGAGCTTAAGCCAGACTAAATACCAACAATGCCCACATTGCCTTGTGAGTACATGATAGATGTGTGGAGCATGGAGTGTTTACATTGGAAAAGCTTTTCTGTAATTTTAAGGGTGGGCATAAAGGAAAAGAAATGTAGTATTTTAAACATTTCACATGCCAAGATTCCCTCAATGTGTCTGGCAGCTCTTCCTGAACCTGAGAAGAAGTTGAAATTTAGCCACATAAATGAATACTAACTAACTGGGCTTGTCTTTGGCTTTGTAGTTTCCACTGAATTTTATGTTTCAGCTCTTCTAAGGAGCTTTTCCCTAAATATCAGTTTTAAAATCTGATAGTCAAAGCCAGTTGCAGCCGTAAAGAAAACATTTTGCAAATTGTTTCATCAGCAGTTTCTCATCTGCATGATTGGCAAGATGTGCTGGCATTTTTAAAACTCTTTATCATCTTCTTTTGCTAAGAAAGGGCTATGTCTTCATCCATCTGTTTCCAAGCAGTGATATTTCTGTTTTACAGCCTTTTAAAAAGTGTTATTTTGTATCCCATGCCTTTGTAGAACTTTTGTAAACTATTCAGGAGTTTACTTTCAGTAGAAGCATGCCTAACTGACTGATGTTCAATTCCAAATTTTCTGTGCCTGAGTACAAAATTGTAAGTTCGTTGCCTCATAATTATTTCTGAGTACTACCTTTTTTGCCTCTAGTGCCCCGTGCAGAAGCTGGGTGTGCACAGCATAATTGCATTTCAGTGACATTCAAGAAATGAGCCAGGTAAGAGTTTACACCATATCATTTGCCTGGGATATGCTTTTTTTTCTTGAACACATTCATGAGAACCTTTTTCAGGTAGAAAATATGTGAAATGCCTTTGTGTCTTGAATTTCTGAGCTATTTTCAGATGACCTGTGTATTCCATATGTTTCCAAAAGAAATTCCACTTCTCAAAATCCCTCAATTCCTATTCCTGTTTATTGGCAGGAGGTAATGGATTTTGAATACATTTTTGTAAGTTACAAACTCACTGGCAAGTGACAACTGCAGTCTGATTTAGAGGAATGATTCCTGCTGCCTCATGAAGTGAGGACAGGAAAAATCCAGAAAAAGATAATAATATGCCTAAGTATGGGAAACACCAATGCAGCTCATTACAGCACACATTCAAGCTGTAATGAATTACAAGGTCAAGAACAGAATTGCCACTTAGGACCTCACTTTCAGGAAACCAATAATGTATGACCAAGATATTGTCATGAAAGGGTATTTCTCACCCTTTCATTAAACATTTCATTGTATTTTTGATCGATTGCTTCAAATGCAAGTAGCAGTACTGCACCAGGCAAAATTACTGGACATATATTTAAATAGTATATCAAAAGGTGTCTGAGTCAGGGTGCAGCTTAACCCATCAACTCAGAGCTTGAAAAGCTTCTTTTTCTGTACTGAAGGCTTTCATCATTGCAGCTGGAGCTTTCTGTTTTCACAAAGGGGCTATGAGGTAGTGGTGGAGGCATTGCCCAATTTATCTGCTCTTTTTTTTTTTTATTTCTCTATACCTCTTGTCTCTGTTTAAGGCTAATGTTACACTTATGGATTTAATGGGAAGTTTGAAAGGTCAGTGGAAGTAAGGCCTTCACTTAAAGAAGAACTCTAAGTCAAATCCTCCTGCCTTCTTTTTTTTCTTTTTAATTTTCATGGGAGGCTTTATTTAGAAGATAAAACATGGAAGATAGAACAGCAAACTAGTTCTCAGGTTTTCATAAGTCCTTTTCTATCATTACTGCTATTCTGTTTTGCCTCTATTTATCCTAACCTTCCAAGTTTTACTTGTTGTGGTTTGTATTGCCATTTTTTCTTTCTGTATCTCTCTCACTCCTTCATACCAAGGGTCCAAATAGTGATCAGTGATTATTTACATCCCTTTTACTGTGAATCATCTTAATACTCTTGGCAGAAAAACTGGTGGAGAAGCGAAGAAGTTTCATTTAAGTGACAGTGAGTTCTTTTTCCACGATGTAAAGGGAATGACTCCATGGCTAGCACAGTAAGCATGTGTGTGAGGTTCCATGCTATTGCTCATGGGCTGCCCAAACCCTAAATGACTCAGTTGAGTCCTTTGGTCACATTAATGAGCAGTTACTAATAAAAGCAGGACCACTGGGGTGAAAGCACCTGTTCAGATATGTCCCCCCCCATAGCTGTGATTCAGTGTTATTGCAATAGTTTAATATTGGACTTTTCAATGAGAAGCTGTGAAACTATATCTATATCTATCTATCTATCTATCTATCTATCTATGCTAATATTTATATGTTTCTTCTTTTAATACCATGTTGAGAATTTCAACTTGAATGTAGGATTCAGCTAATCAAAAAGGTTTACTCTGACAACTTTCTTTAAAAATGTTGTGTTACATGCATGCTTGTCAGGACAGTGTTGCATCCTTATGTATAACATATACATAATCATATGTCATATATTCTGATCAGGGGGAAAAGGGAGGCTTAACAGGGAGGAGATGTGAAGGTGGGAAAATGGGAAAGAAGGAACAAGGGGAAGCAATAGAGGAAGGATGGTGTGCCAAATTATTTTCACTGTGCATCTAAGATAATTGGAGCTTTGCTTAGTGAAAAGTAAATAAAAATAAAGGTACTAAACTTAGACTGTAATAAGCACGTGGGAGTGAGTGAGAGGACAGTAGCAGAGATGGACTCACACATCCTTCGTTGTGAGCTTCTGGGGCTTCTGGGGTCTTTCCCCCCATGATACATTCTGTGCAAAAGCAGTAGCAGCATAGCTTTTGCTGAGCAGCTCATAATTTAGAAGACAAACTTGGAAAACCTCCAGTATATCTGCCACTTTAATTTATACCTGTGAGGATTAAGATGTCCAGAAAAGCCATGAAAATTGCTAAGTATGTTCCCTCTTGATCAATTACATTGTCTCATAAGAAAACGTAGGGGTAATATCTGCACATATATATTTAATAGATGTCATATACACCCTGGGAATATGTATCAGCAGTGTGTATATTAATTTAATAAGTCAGTTAATGTTTTCATTAAAAGTAACTTAAAATTGCTATGTCAGGCAAAGCAATAAACACAAGTTAATTCACTGGTGGGTCAGACACTGACTTTTTGATATGGCTGAGATTTCTGTAGACATGTCACTTGTCAATTCTTTGACCTAAGTGAAGCTGAGGAGAGAGAATGTAGTGAAAAGACAGAACTACAGCCTTTGGTAAAGTCAACTGCAGTAGCTTCATTGACTTCACTGCAGTCACAGTTATTTATGTAGGTGAAGATGTGATTTGAAATCTGCTGCAAAGCCTTTTTGTTTTTGTCTAATTTTCACGTATCACCTACATTGTTTTTACTTCCCCTCTGCTACATAAAGGAAAGATAGTTTTTTGTGTGTTTTTAAAAGTTTCTATATCTTTAAACCATACCTAAGAAAATTAAATTATCATGCTTTAAACAAAACTGAGATGATGGATATTTTTTTCTGTTGCTTTTTCTTCTTCTTCCACTCTTTAGAAAAGAAGAAAAAAACTGTAAAATTGTACTTTACTCTTAGCACCAGAAGTATTAAATCATTTGGTAGCTATTGCCTGCTTCCATATGCCAATGAGAGCTGCATAATTCATGTGTAGCAAGTTATTCAGCCAAGGAAAAAGGCTGCAAAAGAGAAAGTGAAAACTTTTTTTTAAAAATGTTTTTTATAAGTGGATATTATTGCATTGGAGCTAAATGGCCTTCATTTCCAAGTTAGTAGACTGGAAAATGACCATAAAAGCAGTAGATTTCAGTAGCCAGATTTAATCTTTTCATTATGTTTTGAGTCAGTGGTAAATATGGGAGCTGCTAATACTGAAATCGTGATACATCATGTTTCCCCATGCTTTTGAGTTACTAACTTATGGTTACAGAAAGCTTGGATATTCAAGGTAACTTTTTGCAACTTAGGGCTTATTGTCTTCTCTGTCTTGAATGCCAAGAGACACACAGTGGTGGAACTGTTAAGAATCCCTTAGAGGCAGGAAATGCTATTTGAGAAATGGAAAGAGACTATGATTCTGGCCTCCTGCATAGTGGGATGTACAATAGCAGAAAGTTACTGAATAGAGCTAGTCAGATAAGTTTTTAGCTTCAAATATGTCCCCATATCCTTGCCAAGACTCCAGAGAATGATGCAGTTTCTATCATTTACCCAAAATGTGGCAAGTCCAGAACTAATAAATGGAATGTTTTCACTGTTTTTGTGTAAATTATTCTCTGTCCAGAACCTTGATACCAGCAGGTTTTGCTTGTGACATGATCAGCCCTCAGGGATAAAACTGAGGGGACATCAAATGTGAGTGAAATGGAGCAAATTTGAAAGCTAGGCACAGAATCACCAGCTAGGAAGAGACATCCAGAGGTCAACTCTTGCAGCATCCCACTCAAAGCAGGGCTAAATAAAGCAGGGTTGTTCAGTGCCTTGTCTAGTAAAATTTTGAGTATCTACAAGGATATAGATAAATAAACCTCTCTCTCTGGGTGACCCGTTCCAGTTTTGAACACCCATACACTAAAAAAAAAAAAAAAAAAGAAGAAGAAGAAGAAGAAGAAATTCTTGTGTTGAATTAAAATTTCCCGTATCTACAAACTTGTGCTCATTTTCTCATGTCTTTCCACTCTGAGGAGCATCACTGTGCACATCTGAGAAGAGTTTGACTCCATCTACTCTGTACTTTAAGGGTCCCATTGGAGTCTTCTGTATTTAAGACTGAACAAACCCAGTTCTTTCAGCCTTTCATCAACATGTCCAATATTCCAGCTCCTGCCACCTCAGCATTTGCCATATCTCAAAACTGGGACCATAGTGAGGTAAGGACTGTGTGTAACTTCTGTCCAATTCCCCTTCATCCACAATTATCAAACATTACAATTCGGCTTTTTCAAACCCCTGAATCCATAAAAACTGTGGCAATATTTTTAGCAGAGATCAGTCCAAAGGATGTCTCTAAACATCTACAGAAACTTACAATTATGAATGAATGAATTAATTAACTAATTCAGTGACTCTAAAGATATGTGAGAGAAGCTGCCTCCCTTTCCAGATTTCCCCTGTGGACACACTTGAAGAGGGGTCTAATGGTGTGGCTACAGGAAAATAAATGTCACCATTTAAAGGACATTAATGTTATATAAAATGAAATGGAATTTTAAATTAATTTGCTACTTACAAGGCAGAACCTTGCTGAAGGTTTTTTTTTTTTCAATTTTTTTTTTTAAGTAGGAAAAAAAAGAGTACAAGCCAGATGCTTTTCTAAGGCTGACTCATTCGGGAGCAGTCTCTGATGTGAAAGAGGTGTTTTACCATGGTCTATTGGACAGAATGAAGAACAATGCCCTCCCCAATGTCATTGTTCACTGATGTATTCAGTGATTGCTACTTTTTGATCAGGAATGTGTTCAATCATGTAGTAGGCAGAATTTCATCTCTCTGAATGAGCTGTTGAAGTGGCGGTTTTCCATTTAGCTCGATTCAGGAGCGAGTCTCACAAGCTTTCAAAGAATGATTAAAGTGGGTACAAAAAATCTGTGTACTGAAGGGTGATCTTTCTGCCCTTTTATGAAGTATTGGAAGAACAGTCTACAAAGCAGGCAAGTTATATTGTAAGTCCTAGAACATACATACCGAAACCCCTAAACTGCTTCAGGGAAAGCTGATGTTGTGGAATCAATAGTCTAATTTGATACACAGTGAGAGATATGCACTGATTAGGTAAAACTACAAAAGTTTGAAATTTCCATCAACTAAAACATTGTGAATTGTTAGTATCACATTTTGAGAAGTATGCATGTGTATCAGATAAATTTTCATACCCCTTTATTTTCCACATGCTAATTGGAGGACACTTCATTAAAGGAAACATCAAAATATGTTTTCCACAAACTTTCCTATTATCAAATCAACCCTACCTGTTTTGCCTTCAATTCCAGGACTTGATATATCTTTCTAAAAATAAATGCTAACTTCTTTCTGGAGGCAGTCATAAAACAATGTTACTTTGTACTGAATTATACATGTTTGTGTGAAATGATGAGAAAATTTACATGCAGAAATTTAACATACATGTTTTTCTACTCCTGAGTTGCATTAAGGTCTAAGTTGTTGTTGAGATGCCCTACCTGGACGACTCATACATGTCCTGTTATTCATGCTTGATTTCCATGATTACTGCTAGAAGATGTAGCTTTTACAAATGATTGTCTGAATACAAAAAGTAGAAATACAACATGGATACTCAAAAAAGAAACGAGATTTTTGACCTTCTAAAGGGAGTTGGTCTGGATTCATTGTGGAGAATTAGTGAAGACTGCTGCAGCTTCTTCTTTTATCTTATGTGTTTTTCTCCTCCCTGGTTAATTGGACACTCTGAGTAGAAATTTGGATGAAATAATCTGAGAAAGAATAATTAACTCAAACAAAATTTTTTTCCCCATAGTTAGTTTTGTTCTATATTGAAATGAGAGGTTACCAGGCTCATAGTGCTGTGTGCATTCAACTGTCCTTAAATGACATGTGGGATGGATTGTGAGAAGAAAAATGAGAATTCTATTCCTAAAATGAGCTCCAGCATTTTAAGACTTTTCTGAGGAAATGGGAGGAAGCAAGGGAGGTGTTTGTGACTCATTCACCTTGTCCTTCCTTCATTCAAGTTTCATGTTTGTGTTTCCAAATACAGTGAAAGAAGTCTTTCTTCCCATGCAACTTTGTGAATATTTTATTTGCATTAATCACTGGTATGTGAACTTTATAGGATGTTTCTGATATCTGGAAATGATGTACACTACGTGCTTTTGGATTCTTCACAGAGGTAGTGTCTGCAGACTGTGTGTTTGGTTAATTGTGCTGCTCCTATCTATGTCACCATTGTCACCATCTGTAATTTAGCTTTTTTTTTTTTTTTTTTTTTGGACTGAAGGCCTCTTTTCCATTTGAAATAATTAAAACTAGAAGAAAGCAGAATACTGAAGTACTTTCCCTAGCCTCTGAACAACTCTTAGTTCTGTAAAAAAATTCATGTGAAAACTTGAGGTAGAATTAATAAAGTTAAGAGCGTGCTATCCCTCACAACTTGGATAGTGAACAGAGTTGCAGTCTTCAGGAGTGCTTATATTTTTTCACATCTTTCACTTGTGTGAGTTATTAAGAAAAAAAAACCAAACACCTTGAGACGGTACCAGGGCTTTCATCTACTCAACTTCCAGTTGTGTCCCCAGAAGCTTCTGCGGCAGACGAGAAGCACTAAATGGCTCTCTCTTCCATAGATATCCTGAGGGCAAAGTTGGAGGTGGCTCGCTGCCTGATGGGGAGACAGGGTTAGATGGTTCAGAAATAAGATGTTATAGCCTTTTATCCAAGCAAAGTTGCCACACCAATGATGATATCCTGAACAAAATTTATGGACTATTGTGTTTTATTCACTGTCATTGCTAAGCAGCGCAAGTAAGCGAACAAAACTCCCGTCAGCCACAGCATCTGTTAAGCTTTAAAGCATAACTTCAAAATTAGACCCTGTGTTTGCAAATCCAGTGCCATGCAGAAAGTGCCATCTGGCCTAGATCTGTTTCACAGTGAATCAGTTTATTTTGTGAAACTGAGGAGAGAGAGCCCATAAAACCACAAGGCATTTGTACTAAGGATTTACAGTCTTTGACATAAACACAAGAATCAACCATTTCTGTGCAATAAGATAGTGCAAAACAACACACTTGATCATGCTATGAATCCAGAATAATCTCAGCAAGAAGGAAGAAAAGAAATCCCTATTGAGCTTTTCTTTTGTAACACCCGCAAGCCACATCAATTGCTTTCTGGTAGGAAAAGAATTTTCAGGCAGCACAAAAGTAATCTCTGATCCAAAAACACCTGGCAGTATCAAAAATCTGTCTCAGTTCATCAGTGATTATGGTCCCCGTGATAGGAACAGCATCTGGAATATTGAACGTGTGTCCTTTATTTGATACTTTTTGAGGGAATTCAGACATATACCAAGAGCCAAAAAAAAAAAAATAAGTATTCAAACTACAGTTATGAAAGAAGGTCAGAAATTTAAAGTGATGGTCAACTATTTGTCTGAATTCTGCATGCACAAGTGAGAAATCCCAGAGGGAGTATTCAAATATACAGACTCAAGGACTAACATTAAAGGAGTGAAGAAATAATATACAAGTTATCAGTCACGAAGTATTTCAAACTTACAGAGTTTTTAACTGAGAGTAGAGCACTGCCTGAGGAGACAGCCTGGAAACAACACTGATACAAACTTGGCATTTTTCAAGTGAGGTCCCGAGAGACACCGAACACAGCTGTGCTGAAAGGGGCTGCCGTGCCTGGTTGTGCTCTTTGGAGTGGGAAAAGTGGAGCTGTTCTGAGGACGTAGGGGCTGCGCAGCCTCATCCAAAGTTAATCCAATGTATCTTGAAGAAGCCTCTGCTGAGTAAATCCATCTGACTGCACTGTTTTTTGGGGGCCTTTGCATTGTGCTGAGAGGAAAATCACATGATAAAGGAAGACATATTCAACTTCCACCCTCCAGAGAGAAAGCAGCATCTACCAGTTAGTCGCTTCTGGATGTCTGAGTAACCACTCCAGGTGCTCAGTTCTGTGTTCCAGGCAAACAGACAAAACCTCTGCTAACAACCTGAGATTTGTGCAAAATGAGGATTTCTACAGGCCAGGCAGTAACCTCAGCAGAAATCATGAAGCAGAGGCATGCCTCATTGCTGGGGGCAGAATGTTTTGGAGTGAAACAAGTACTCTATTTACAAACTTGATAAAAACACCTGAGAACAGGCATTAGTCAGAGGAATTTCTGTACAGTGGCTGATCATGGGAAAAAAATGTTTCCTCAGCAGCTCCCCACTTAATGTCAGGAATTTTTAAGCCATGCTAAATTGTTTCTCACAAATCAGAAGTGACATGTGGAGATGAGCGGCTTATTTTTCATTTTGGGTTGCCATGTTCCTGAGTTTGCATGTTCAAACAATGAAGCACTACGCTAATGCCCAGCTTCTGTGGGATGCTGATAAAGTAAACGGAAAAGTGGTCTTATCAGCATCAAGAATCTAGTTAACTGATGGAAAAGACAAAAATAACAGGAAGGTGTCCAGAGCTTGAAAAGTTTATCCAGTGTCATATATACATATTTACCAGTCAGTAAACCAAATGAAACTGTTGAGAAAGAAGACCAAGGAGATGAAAATCAGATGACTGAGAACCTGAAGATCTTTTCTGAGGTGGTTCTTTTGATTTTAGTAATTTTATCTCTTTGTATTTGTGAAGTGCCATCTCTTGTTTGTTCATTGCTGAGCAGCAGCATCAGACAATGGCCATGGCACAGTATGTATCAATACCATAGCAAGATCAGGAACCCAGTGGATTCCTGGAGAATTCCCAGGCAACTGTAACTTGTGCTCATACCTTACTAGTCTAATGTTGATGACTAGTGAGCTCCTGCCACAGAGCAGAGTCCTGCTACTTTCCAACAGTATCATATACATATATTAGAAAGGAACAAAGTCAATAATTTAAAAAGTTTTAACACCAATGGAATTTCTTTGAAGTGGCACCAGTTTTAGACTTCAAAAATTTAATAATAAAGAGAAGTTTCTTCCTAAGATTTATGGAGGCTCTTATTTTCAGATATGTGCATACAATTATTGAAGCTTAAGGTTGTGAAGGATTTGGGTCTTATTTTTAATATAATAGGTCTTGCTTATGGCAGTTTTATAAAATTTAAATAAGATATCTTATGAATTGTGCTAGGTTAAAAATTATAATTTTTTGCATTATAAATTAAAATCTCAAGATGCGGTAGCAATTTTTTTCACATTATTTCTATAAAGCTCAGACCTACCTGACATAATTTTAAATCAAGCAATTTAAAGTCACTGATTCAAATCACTCCCCAGTGGTTTGGGTCTTTCAGGACAGACAGGAATAAAAAGTGGGGGGTTTTATGAGTGAAATGTTTGAAAATGTTTATATGTGACTGCTTGGTGAGGAGCTCATGATATATAACATTAAAGAAAGAGAAAAATATCTTGCAGCAGTGTTGTGGCAAAGCTTTTAAAGACTGAGCAGTCAGGGCATGTAAAACTGCAGTTACTATAGTAACAGGATCTTAGTCCTTTGTAAATGAATGTAGAGAATTTGGAGATATACAATCTGACTTAGCAGCACCATGAAACTGGTCACATTCATCACTTTTACCAAAAATTTGTGTTACAGTAAAGTAAAAAAAGTCCCATCTGCAGTAGGGTAAGTAGAGGGGGTAAAAAGGATTATGCTCGTGACTAATT
Organism: Acropternis orthonyx; assembly: GCA_035583155.1. Taxonomy (NCBI): domain Eukaryota; kingdom Metazoa; phylum Chordata; class Aves; order Passeriformes; family Rhinocryptidae; genus Acropternis; species Acropternis orthonyx. Next base: position 23,570,124 of record JAWWEU010000005.1, on the reverse strand, counting down.
ATGCATGTGTGTGGGAAGATGGACATGGTTTGGAGAGTGGATAACACAAGTAGTCAATGCCTTGGTGTGATTTCCTCAAACAGGACCCTGAGGTTAATAGGTGGAATCAATGGACTCATAGAGAGATTTCTTATGAGACTCTGTAGAAGGAAAAGAACTCAGATACTGAAGGAATACTGAGAAAGAAAATTAGAGACATGGAAAACACTGCCATGCTGAAGCTTGCACACAGATATATTTTCTATCCACATTAATCCCCACTAGGTTCATTTTAAAACAAAGGAGGTGTCTTCCTCCTCTGAACCATTTGTAGCCCGGATTAGGTGCTTAGGGCTTTATTTTATTTTGTTTTGCTTATTTTTTAAAGAATAGCATTTGTTGTTATATTGCTCATATTTTCTCCTGGGGACATAAGGGGAATAAAAAAGCAGGATTTTTATGGGTAGTCAGGTGTTCTGTTTAGAAGATGTATTTAACAAGTGTTAAATAATAAGAGACAGTAATATGTAAACTACATAATGAAGTTAGAAGCCTGAAGCTCTAGTTTCATAATAAAATCTTTACGATAAATGGTTGTTAGTTACTAAGTCTACTGAACTGGAGTCTGCTATAACCTTCTAATGCAGGTTTGAGAACAGAAATCTGTTCTGTCCCAGATCTCCTTATGCTGCATGAACTTAAATTGACAACAGTGTAAAAGGGAGAAAATAGTAACCTAAAACACAGGGTGCTAAGAAAATAAATGTAATATAGATTCTGAGGCACTGCAGTGACACGCTCACATAAGATGTTTAGAGTAGTTTAGCTGAACTTGGGGGTACCCTACAATAAATGTAGTTCACATTTTCTATGTCTGGGAAATGTTTCCTGTTAATGGAAACATAGCTGTACACACCATAATGGTAAAGCACCGTGTAATGTTAGGGAAGGAGTGAAAGAAAATTAAATTCACTTTCCTATTCAGTGAGTTCCCCAAAGCAGGAAGAGAGAGGAAAGGAGAAAAAAGTAATACTTTTTGTTTTCTTTGTATGTTCTCTATTCTTTCAAGTTACTGATTTCTTGTGTTTAAAAGGAATCTGCTGCAAAGGAGGATAAAAGAGGGTCACATCAGGAAAGGCATGAATGGGTAGATTTAAAGGGCATTATCTATTTTATAATCAATCTGTTGAACTTAATAAAAAGGGTTTCAAGTGGGTTTTCATTTAGTATTCAATTAACAAGCAGTCACATTTCAGAAACTTGTAGCTTTTACTGCTCCTATTGCCTTCTATCAGAGTTTCACAGTATGAATGAAGTGTGTAAACTCTTCCCAGTAAAATAGTACTTGAAGGCTCAAGGGGAGTTCCTCATTCAGATTGGCTGCTGGGAATCTTCATAAAGAGCCGTTAGGAGATGAATATTAATTACAAGCAATATTGCAGTGATATGTCTCAGAGGAGGACATGAGCAATTGCAATGACTTGCCATAGATGAATAATTAAAGCCACATGTTAAATGGACAAGCTAATTAAAGTGCAATGCACATTATTTTGGACATCTGAGCAGTGAACTGTGGTGTCTTAGAGGCCATTGGCCTTCCTTCCTCAACTTCCCTTTCTGGACTTTCTCTGGATATGGCATGCAACCTGTCATTGGTGTTCAAGTGCTCACTGTAGACTGTGAAACTTGGAACCAAATTAAAAATTTGCCCAAGTAGATGGAACATTTTCGATATGCATTTACTGGAAGAAGTTTGAAGACTCACAACTCTTTGCCATATAGTTAATATAGAAAAAAGAAGACAAAAAATATTCCCTTGCTAGCCATTTAGATAAGATTGAGGAATGTTTAAAGTAGTAATAAAAAAACCTTATGAGCTGTTGTATTCTGACAACATAGTCACTTAAACTTCAGTCTGACTGGGATGAAAAGCTTGAATTAATAGGGATGCTGTCTGTCACCATAAAGAAGGAATGTGCTGACAGTTTTATAGAATTCAGGTTGACCGCCTATCAGCTAATGAATGCAATGGGTATTTTAAACCAGCATTAAATTTAGTTCATGGAAGCTACTGTTTCTTGTTCATTAAAAATAATGTACAGAGTGTGCCCCCTAAGTATTCTGGGATAGATCTTTCCAATTTTTCCTGTTCAGACTGTTTCTCTGTGTATAAATGGAGCACATAATTACAACTTATACTAAGTGGCTCAATTTTCAGTTATCTGGAAATCTCAGCTTTACTATCAAAAGGAAGATATGTAAAGGTGATACAGGTCTGAGGCATGGAAGATGCCTATTTAGTATTTTAAAAATAGAATAAAAATGAAAACTTCTAATTAAAACAACTGTTCTTTTAAGCGCTTGGGAAGGATTCAGTCAATGTAGGGTCAGTATCTTCTGTCTTATCATTCTGAATGCCCTAGAAATTATTCATCTTACAGATTTATTAAGATTTCAGATAATAATGAATACTTGAAGTCTAAGGACTGCAACATTTAGCCATTTTGATAAAAATATATTGTAAGAAACGTTAGAAAGTAGACAGGTGATATACTAAAACATGTAAATTCAGTATTAGATGGAGTACCATTAAAGATTACAGCATTAAACAGTTGAATGCAGTACAAATTTTTTGCCATCTTGACACAACTTCAAGATAAAAAAATAGGGAAGGGAAAATAATACATCTAGAAAACATTGAAGCAGCATTAATCAAAATGAAATATTTTGATTTTTTTTTTTTTTTTTTTTTGACATCTGGTTGTCCAAGAGGGTTAGGTACAATTATTAATACTACAGTAGAGACACTGGTGTTCCTTCTCTTCACACACCTTCTCAGCATCTGGGAAAGATGCCTTCAGCTCTGCTGTCTGCCAAGTTCAGAAGGGGGACAGGAACTTAAGTGTATTGCTTTTCCAAATCAAGTGATACAGAGTATTTGAAGATGGCTTTCTCTTAATCTTTCCTATTTAAAGTGTTCCACTTTGCAAAAATAATGAATTATTCATTGGACAAGAAAAATAGAGAAAGTAAGAACTCTGAACTGAAACATTAATTATTTACACAAGTTTAGATCCCATGACTTTGAGTGGAGAGGTGAATAGTAGTCAAAAGGTTTTGATAAAAATCTTCTCAAGGATTAATTTTTTCATATCTTTGTCCTAATTGCATATATTATATGTGAAAATGATCTCATTATTTGGACAAAAAAAAAAAAAGCAAGATCATGTAGTAAAAATATACTTTGGTATTGTCACTTTCTCCACTGTTTCTGTATATGTGCTTTCTACTCTCTTTTATTTGTAATAATATTGAATTTTTCTATGCTGACTGCTCTTGTTTCCCAAATTTCTGTAGATCATTCAATAATTGGGTTTTTTTGCCAGTTAAGGACATTCCAAATTTAGCTGTATGGTTCATTTAAAACAAAGCTTTTAATCTGAATTAAATCAAGACTTACAAAAAGTTTCTTTAACAGGAGAAAAAGAAGAATGAAAATCATACACAACTGATCATTTGATTTAGGTCTTTTGTCTCACAGCCTGCCAGAGCCCCATGGAGTGTATTAGGCAGAAGATTATAAAATAGAGTCCATCCTCCCCGTAAGTCTCGTATAAATTTACCATTCCCTTATGCTGTGACTTAGTTATCTACCAAAATGTGGAAAGAATGGGAGTTCTAAATGACTAATAGCTTTGTGATGCAATTGTTTGAACATGCACCAACTTTCTGAATGTATTCTTCAATACTGGTACAACGCTGCATGACTTAGAAAGGATTAAAAATGTATATAAATATATGTTAGTAGTAGCAAAACATCTGTAGAATGTTAATGCATATTCTAAGGTGCATTCCCTGTCCATTATGAATGTTAAATAGGTGACAATAGACACCTTTATAAAATATTTATCATGCACTCTGGTTTTAGTTTATGCTCTAAGCTGCTCAAGAGTCATCAACAGAAAGCGAATAAACTTATCAAGGTTCCAGTAAGCTCTTCATAATGAAATGTGCAAGCTTAAAATTAAGTACTAAATATGATAACAAAAAGGTGACAAGCTACAATTTATACAATAAATCACAGCCTGATACAGAATAGCCCCCTGAGGTGTTCCATCTTTCTTTGAAATATGGCATAAGGAGCACTTGTATCAAATTTTCAGCCTTTGGAGTATAGCAAAATGAAATTGTATCAATCACAAATCCCCTAATGAGTCTTTGAGGAAATACATGCAGTAAGTTTGAAAACATAATTTTGAAAAATCAAGATGTTGTTAAATGGCTGATTGATGTCCTACATGTCATTGTGATACTGACATAACAATTTAAAATACAGAATTTTTTGAATATGAATTAATATCTTTATCCAAGTTTGATGAGTATGTTTTAGGTATCAGTTTTCTAATCCTATATAGCCTAATTCTTTTTGCTCTTCCAAACAAGCAAGACAAATCACAGCATAATTTGCTATTCTTAAGTCTTTCTTTCAGTTTTCCTTACTCAAAAGTGTTAGGCTGTAAAAGAATTTCAGATATTAATATTAAAAGAACAGTGTGGAGATGAGAAGAAATAGTAATATTAGTTTTTATTTAATTAGGAGACAAAAGTAGTTCTTATTATACAGACATATATATTTATATATATATTATATATAAATACATATATATATATACACTAATATAAGTATTAATATATGTCTGTATGTATAAGGGTTGTCTGGCAATGGAACAGGTGGCCCAGGGAAGTGGTGGAATCACCATCCCTGGAAGTGTTCAAAAAACAAATGGGTGTAGCACGTGGGGACATGGTTTAGTGTTGGACTGGACAGTGCTGAGTTAATGATTGGACTCAATGATCTCGGAGGTATTTTCCAACTTGAATGATTTGGTGATCAGAGTTAAGGGAAAGTACTGCCAGCAGAATCTTACCTTGTGAGGCTGTGTCCCACTGCACTGCTCTGGGTGCTCTACTGTAGGTTCTGTGGTCTCCTGCAAACCTAAAAGTTATTGGTCTCTGTGTGTGATAAGGGATGACTTGATAACATCAGACACTGAATTTTTGCTAAAACTTCTCAAATGGGCACTGTAGTGGAAACCCACCTACACTGTCCCACTAATGAGCTCCAAGCTAAAGTAGGAAGGACCACTACTAAGAAAACCACTTTCCAAGTTTGTTTACATTTTAACATGTCTACAGAAACTTCCATTATGCTAGCAAAATAGTTTGGAAATCATCAGCACACTCTGATGGGTATATTTTTGTCCTAAAGGGACAGTGTCAGAAATACTGTTAAAAATTACTCAAAGGAGGTAAGTGTCCTAAATCTCTCTGAAATCCAGAGTGATCTGGACCTCTAATTTTCTTGGACCCTTGTAAAATTTTAGTGTCACTTCATATGCAGTATCTTAGGTAAGTTTTTCTTGTTTCCTGCTGTTACAAAGTCAGTGTTGCAGCACTATTAGGATTGCCTTGTTTTTAAATCTCTAATGTTCTCTAAGGCTGCGTGGCTATGAAGTCCTGGAATATTTACCATCTTTTCTGCTTTCTGTGGATACATTAGGAAACTGGTGGAGTTAGTAGAGCAGCTGGACAGTCCAGCTCTTCTACAATAATCAAACCAGGAAGTCCTTGAGATGAAGTTGTTGGAAGTTGAAGAGCACTGGTGCATCAAATATAGTTCTCCAATTCTTGTATCTTCTGGGTATTTTTCTTGTAAGGAGATGGGTTTTGGTGTTATTGAACCTTTGTTTTGGCACAGCAGGATTATTATTGTCTTCTTCCCTTATGTTCTCCTTGCATCTACAAATACAAGTAATTTTTAAAAAGAACATTGCTTCCTGTGTGTTTAGTACACCAACCTTATAACTGACACTGTAGGACTATAGCGTTACCCAAAGTATTAAAGGAAGGAATTTACTGTGACTTTTGAATTTTCTCTCTCCTGTAATGATTTCATATTTCTTTTTCAGTAGTAATGTTTTTTTCCCCACCTAAAATTTGCAGCTAGAAAAATATAAAATAACAATAAACTGTTAGGGATCTGGATCAGGGTCGGGATTTACCTCAGCTGATGCAAATTGTTACAGCTCAATAGTCTTCGATGGATATGCACCAACAGTCCTGACAGGGAGATTCTGTTTATGTTTGATTAATGAGATGTACAACTTCACAGGAGGGGAGTCTCTTCTGCACTGAATACTGTGGTTGTTTCCATCTTGTTGAAATGTTCATGAATGATATTCAATTAGAATTACTTAGTCTAAAAGTGTACTTCTGTTGGTAATTGCCTGGTGTAGAAAAGGCATCATAGAATTGCTTCCACGCACTGTATATGTAGGAGTGGTTTAATAGTCATATTAATTAGTAGAGAAAAACTTTATTTAAAATATATATTTTGAAGTGTCTTGATTTGTAATAAATGTAGGCCAGTAGTCTGCCAGGCTTGCAAGGTAAACAGCTACATTCGTATCCCATTAAACTCACGGACAGACCCTTAGCTGCTGCAACAAAATCATATAAATTCTCTGATTGTTTTTATTGCTTATTTGTTCCAAAATGACCTTCAGTAAGCATTGCTTTCCTTCCCATCTCCTCAAACAGAAGGAGGTCAGTAAAAACATGGCTGTCAAATATCTGTCAGAACAGATTTATTGTACTGCTTAAACCCATTGAAGTAGATTTTTTTTTCTCCTTTTCTCCTGTAATCTGACCCAGGGGTTAAACTCTTGAGTATAATATTTTTTTTTTCTCTTTTTCTTCTTGACAACTTACATGAAACAAAACAGGTGTGAGTCAAATCTCTGGGGCACAGAGTGTCTGAATGTGCATGATGTTTCTTACTACTGGCAGGACTGGCTTTAAAATTTACCTGGCTCCAGGTATTTCATCTGTTGATTTAAAAAAAATTAAACCTAACCTCATTTTATCTCATTATTCGATTCTGTAATAAAACTGATGCTTCACAAAGGATTCACTAAAATCACAACACATGCCTTGACCTGAACTTGCCATCCAGTCCAAATGAGTTAAACGTTGAGAGCTTTTCCTGCCCTTCCATCCCCTCCTTTGTCAAGCAGACCTGGTGCAGAAACAAATCTCTGCCAGGTTAGTACTGGGAAATCTAACTAAAATCCCTCCACTTTTGTATTATTTTTTTCCTCTGTAAAAATAGGGTAACATAGTGAAAGGTAAAGGCTATTGAAACAACATGGATGTGTTAACTGAAATCTGCTGTTATTCTTTGTTAAACTTTGCTAAGCTGTAATTGTTGTTTCTAAAATACCACTCTTTCTGAGATGTAAATTTAATTGTAAATCTAAATTATCCCTATTCCAAGCAGACATTGCATTTAGTAATGCTAAAGACTGTCAATCTGCAGAAATTTTTGTAACAGTTACTTAATTTCAGGGGGAATGATAACATATGATAAACACACCACAGGCCATTAGTGCAGCTACCTGAGCATTATCTTAACTGCCACAGGGCTGGCAATTTGGAGAAGCTGTTTTGCAATGTGCTAAGCCTAGAAAAAGTATTCCTTAATGTGATCTTGGAAAGACTCTTAGTGACAGGCTGCAACAAAAGCCTAAGTTTATATTTACACCTTTAATCTTCTTTAGAGTGACTCTGAAATGCAATGGGTGGATGGTGATCTACTGTCAGTGAGAACTGCTTGGTTTTCTTCACTGGTTTGCTGCTCTTCCTCACCAGCTAGTAACAAACTGGCTCTGAGAGACCAGTGCTTGGGGTTTTTTGCTAGTGGAAATTTTCCCAGTAAGTATGAAAAGGATAATAGTGTCAGATGGTCAGGTACTGGCTACCATGTGATTGGATTTCTGTGAACATGATCACCCTTTCTAACAAGATTTGGGAAGAAGGGACAACTACCTGTTTCTTCAGGATGTTGAGCAACCTGGAAGGTTTCTGGAAATTTAAGAAATTGTCAGCTGACAGTGCGTTTCACAATGCACATGTAACACAACCACTGTGCTGTAGTGTGCATTTTGAATGAAAGGGAGATTATAAAACATAGTTACAGAACATAAAAGAAAAGGGGAAACAGTAACATAGATGGGAAAGCAAATACTGACCTTCTAAGAGAACAAGGATTAGGTAGGATCCTTCACCTGACCCCCAGAATGGACAATGACTACAAGCAGCACCGGATGCTTTAGCATTGTGTTTAAGCGGGCTGGTGAGCACTTGGAAGAATAATAAGCTTTACCTGTTTCAGTGATTTTATAGTAGACTTTGCATTTTAAAGAAATTAATCTTTGTGTTTCAGAAATCACAAATAATCTATTAGAAGGCCTACCCTCTGCTGGACCTGCTGAACAGGCTTTACATACACTAGCTATCCTGGAATGAGGTGCAGCACAGCTGCCAGAGCTCTGCAAAGGCTAATCTATCCTACTGAGAAGCAACAGGGTTAATTAGCTCAGGCATTTCTCGCTGCTGAAACAGTTACAGTTATTTCTGTTACCTGAACTACTACTGTTTCCATTCCCTGGGTCTGTGGATACTTCCCTGTGAGACACAGCTTAGGCATGTTGCAGGGTTGCACTTTGCTGCGAATGAATTCACAAACGAGGGAATAACTAAATTTTCACAGCAGGCAGAGGAGGTCTTGAGACCGGACACAGTGGTACATGGCAGGGATTTGGAAAAGACAGCAATGCAATTGGCCTGGAAACTGTGATAGCCTCTGGACTCAAGGGCTCTCTTACCCCTGGGATTACATTTTTTTGAGCTGTCTACATACGCAGTTTGCGCTCTCATTCCTCTTTTCCCCACCATATTTCCTCATTCCTACCCTAGCTGTGTTGCAATTTTGGTGCCTACTAGAACAGTGAATCCTGTGTCTTATCTAAAAACTTCGGAACCCCTGAATCTAATGGTATCCACTGGAGATGGAAACACACAGGAATGTAGAATTGAATTTGCTAATCTCGGGACTGTAACTCAAATATTCTTTAGCCACACATACCTGCATACCTAGTATAAATTAAAAATACTGTCTGTCCTTATAAAAGGTGCAATTAGAACAAGAATCATGAAGGTGGATTTTATAGCAATTTGATTTACTGCTTTGCTTACCTTAGAGAATGTAATGTAGAAGGTGGAAAATCTTAGTCTGTTCATCTATAGTGGTATTTTATATGTTGGGAAGATGCGAAGTGAATATTGCAAATGAACAAAACTTTCCAAGCACCCCCTTCCCCCAAAATCAGATGTGATAAATAGATGTAGAAAACATGCTGAAAACCTGCTGACTTACATAGAGAAAATTGCAAATATGAGAGAGCTTAAGTTGTATACTGACACTGTGTCTCAAGATTGCTTTAGTGCCTTCTGCTGTGAACTGCTTGTTTGCAAAGCCATTAATTCAACATTCGCTTGATTACTCCCAGGACTTCTGCACAGCACCAACACTGACAACACCTGCTTTTATTACTTTTTTTTTAAAAAAAGTTATTATTTCTTCTTGAGCTGAAATTGTTATTAAAATAATCTTGTTTGTAGGAATTGATGTTCACATGTTGAATCACAAAATCAGTTTTATATACACTATGTAGTAGATTTGACACTGTTGTCAGAACAGTGTTTTACGGAGTGTCCATGAAGTAATTTGGCACACTATGCAGCACATGAAAATTTAGTGGATATTTTTCTAGTACATAGGACCAAAGTAAGAAAGGAAGCAGAGATTTTAAGATAGATGGAGCTGCACAAATAAAAGAATTACTATGAACTGTGGCAAAACAGGGTCAAAGGAAAAACAAGGTCAGATTTGGAGCAGAATTAATGGGCGAAGAGTAGATGGAGCTGAGATCTGACTTACAGTGGAATGTATAACCAGCTGAACAAATTGAAAAATTTTGCAGTGTTCTGTGTCAGCAACTTAGTTTTGCAAATCTAAGAGCCTTTCTGAGGCTTAAGAAACTCAAATCCTCTGGTAGGCTAAATAGTGCAGTTTCACTGCTCACAATGGGGCTATTCCAGTGTACCCAGCTGATGATCTGGCTTGCAGTTGTTCCTGGTAAAGGGATCACAGACCCTTTTATTCTACTGAAAATGTCAACAACTAGTCTCCTTCTCTCTGTTTCACTCTCTCACATATACACAAACGATAGAGAAGGCTGTTCTACTGAACATTTTTCGATCATCTAATTTACTCTAAAAGAGTAAAAGAATTGTGAGAAATCTGAAGTGTGAGAAAAACAAAACTAGATAGCTCCTAGCTGAATAATGCCTGTGGCTCTTGGAAGAATTTCTGTTTAGACACAAGGATAGAGTCAGACCAAGGTCGTTCTAGTCTAGCACCTTGTGGCTGTGATGGTGCTGACCAGCCTCTGCAGCACTACAGGGTAGACTAGAGACCTGAGCAAGCACACAGCATTATGTCCTCTGAATATTTGTCTAGCTTTGAGTGATTTCTGAGGTACATATGTCCTGAAGCACAGCTCTTTGTTTTTATTGGGAGTCAGGGAATTTCTTGAGTCATTTTTATACATTGTTTTTGAACCCATGCAGTCATTTTGTATCTGCTGACTTTTTTTTGGAAAGTAGTTTGTAACTTGACTGATACATAAATTAAATACATGTTAAATGAAGAAATATCTCACCATTCTATGCTGTCTAAAGATCTGATTCCAGCCCTGCAGTTTTATTTGATTTCTTTCCCTCTCTCTCCCTTTCTCCTTTGTATTGGAAGAAGCAGTGAACAATCAATCTCTATTCACTGTCTCCTTTCCACTCACAATATTATAGACCTCTCTCTATTCAGCTTTCAGTTGTCTCTTTTTCAAACAGAAGATACTAATCTGCTCAGTTGCTCCTTCTACAAAAGCAGTTCTGTGCATCTGATCCACTCACCTGTAGCCTTTCCCTGTGCCTTTTCCAACTCCACAGTGTGCTTTTTGAGAGGAAATGGACTCCGATTTCTGCAGTGGCATAATAGCATTGTCTGTTCTAGTCTTTATTACTTTTCAGTAATTTCTAATGTTAAATTTGCTTTCTAACACTGCTGAGCACTGAGCTGATGTTTTCACAGAGATATTTATTATAATATGAAAATCTCACTCCTTTGTGACTGTCAGTTGAAAGACTATAATTCCCTGATAATGTTGGATAGTTTTTCTCCTGGCTGTATCATCTTCACTTACTTGCACCAGATTTTAGCTGTGACTTCCTTACTGAGCAGCTTTATAGCCCAGGGTCCTCTGCAGTTCTTCAGAAGCATTGGCTTGGCATCCATCCCTTGTTACACACACTATAACAATATCACTCTATTAGGTGTGTGCACCACCCTTTGGGGATAAAAATTATTTAATGGCAGCTCCATTATAGGAGTAAATGCCACCTGCTGACTGCTCTTGCTGTGGAGATTTTTTTTGTTATTTGGGTGAAAAACATTAATTTAAAATGAAATGAATGCTGACCTGGATGCTATGATCCAGAAGTATGACATTAATCTGAAAGATGGTATGGGAAATATATGATTTCTGTATGGCCCACGACTTGTTCTCTGGTGATTCTCTAGTCTAGTAGCTAAAACAAGAGATGAAGAATTACGGAACCTGAATTTGAACTATGTTGTTCTTTGTTGTCCAAAGCTTAGATGAACAGTTTTATCATACTCTGCTTTCTTCCTGGTTCTGGATATATGATCATTTGCCTGTGAATTAGTCTGAGGTCTTTCAAAAGCAAGCATGTCTTTGTTATTTGTTTTACTATCTAAATAATGCATTTTTATTATTCTGTAAATAATGGACAGGTGCTGCTGGAGCAGAAAGGCAGTCTGACTTGTTTAACATACAAGTTACTGTTTTAGAGGTGCATTCTCAACATCACCAAGACATGAAATGATGGATCATTGGTGATCAAGTTCAATAAACAGATCCCTCAAAAATAATAGAGGTACCTGAATAGTCTCTCTGCCCAAAACTTTGAATTTTTATCCCAAGGTAAATTACAAATTGCAGTTAAAATTCTGAATTTATTTGAAACCAAGTTAAAAACTAAATATTTGATTTTTTTAATTTTTATTTTAAGGAAGGCATTTAATTTGGACTTCATTAACTGCCCTGCTATAGCATTACTAAAAGTACTGATTGTTCTGTGGTGATTTTGATAGTATCGCTTAAATTTTAGCCTGGTTTCTGAAGGAAATGTTAGCCATCAGCCTGTAAATTGTTTTTGAATTTACTGTTGACTTTGAACCATATTTGTAAGGGGATGACTAATATTAAATTCCCATAAATTTTGTGAAATAACCTGGCAAATGATCTCTGTAAAGGAACATGTGAAGTTCAAACTCACTGTATATTTTGCACTACAGATTCACGTTAAAGAAAAATCAAGAAATACCCAAACCTTGGGTAGAGCTTTGTTTATGCTGTTATTTTTTAATTTTAATTTTATTTTCTCTATTGTTTTTCCAATATTAAAAAAAACAAACAACCCCCAAACCAACAAACCAAACCCCAAACCAAAGTAAAAAAGCAGAACATCCAGTAAATCTGTTAATTTTTCTCTAGTGTTAGGATCCCATAATTGTTAAAGACAGATACCTTCACAATGTGTTCCTTTAGTTTTCCATGAAGCATGAGTGCTCTGAAGAATCTTTCTCTATTTGTTCCAATGCTGGTGAAACTCCTTGTTACATTGCATATTTACAAAGTATATAGAAGATGGAATGATTAAAATGAAGCATATTTTAAAAGTGTTTCTGTAGTTAGTCATGAAAATGACGAATAAACTACTACTATGTTGAAAGACACTGCAATAAGATGTTTGTCCGCCAGAAAATTTTCCAGCCACATTCTGCAATAACTGGCAATACTGGCCTTCTCTGCCCAGACAATTCTGGGAAAGTGCAAATACTTCCCTGGAGTGTCATCAGTGTCTGGGTTAAATATGGAGTATAGAGACAGGAAACATAAATTCTTTTTTTGGCTCAGGAAGAAAGAAGACTGCAGAAAATTGGAGACACGGAGGATAATGTTATCAAATACCCCTGAAACCAATTTCCCTTGGTAGCATAAAAGGTTTCTATTTGATACATGCTCCAGTGCAATGGCTCAGACACTGTGCTGCCGCTGAGGACAGAGAAGGAGCAGGCATGGAAGCATCAAAGTCTCACAGAGAAGACAGAAGATACGACTTTGATTTTCTCTTTCAAGTTTTAGTAGTTAGAGAGACTAAGAGACACATCAAGGTAATGTAGTGAGTCAAATGACACAGGCAGAATCATGCTCACTAGATCTTTAGGTATCTGGAGCACAAAAGTTCTGTGTCAGATTTAATAACCAATGGATTTCCTTTCTAATGTATATACTCTATCAACAATGTGCATGGAGTTTTCTGCTTTTACTTTTTTAGTAGCTACAAATGAAAAAAGTTCAGTCTGGGCAATTTGAATGAGGTCCCATAATAAATTTGGTTCCCATCTTTGGGATACAAAACTGATATCTAATGTCATTGATAAGGAAATATCTTACAGATTTAAAAATCAAAGCTAAACAAAACAAGATTTAATAAAAGTTATGTGATTTCTGTTCTTTTACAAAGCTCTTTGCTTTGTTTACCATCCAGTCCCTAAAGGTTTTTAGCCCTGTTTATTAAGAAAAGGTCACACTAATCCTCCCTAGTCGCCTCTCACTGAGCACAAGTGCTGCGCTGCAGTATGACTGGTAGAAATACCCACCTTGCCTCAGCAGGCGTTTGTTTGGCTTTCAAACTCCTAATCACAACTGCCGCTCTATTGCCTACTGATTATGTCTCTGTTAAACCAATGCACTCATGTCCTGTGTCTTTCAAGTGTTTACACCTATCCCATCTCCAGCTCCAGCACTTGGGAATGAGCGTGGCTGTGACACTTACTGGAACGATCAAAAGGCAGTAATGAACTGCATAGTTAAATGAATTCATTATTTCATAAACACATATGCCTGTAAATGTGTTGCAGTTTGTGAAGCACATGAAAAAGGCGGAGATCAGAGAACTTGATAGAGATAAATCCCATTAAAAGCAGCTTAGAGCATTTAAAAAATGAGAGCTGAATACAACAAAACATGCTTCAACCCTGCAGCCCCCATGGGGATCTCGTCATCTACTCTGCTTTCTGTCTACCCCAGTGGAAGTTTTTCAATCATCTCCAGTGAAACTTAGAACAATCCTTTACTTGTAATTGCTAGATTTTGTTTTCTTTTAAATAAGATTGACAATAATTAAGTCCCAGTAAAATTAATTTAGAGTGGCTGCCCTTAAAAGGTCTCTTGACAGCTTAAGTGAATTGCTGTCAAGGTGAGAGATAGCCAAGAAAATATTGGAACATTTAGATACCATTACCAAAGGTTTTTACTAAACAATATAGACTGTCTGTTTTGAATGGACCCTTTTTTTTTTTTTTCCCCCATATAGCATCAGATGCTTTTCAAGGCTTTGGCAACAAAGTACAACAACCATAAACAGCTCTTCTGTCTTCTCATCTTCCATGAGGTAAATGTAAGGTAAGAGTTCTCTTCAGGGGCTCTACAGCTGGCAAAACCTGAAAAATAAAAATAACCTGAGAGTTATGGTCAAGTGGGAAGGGACTTATATTCACAGGAAGGACATCTAATGGAGTTTAACTAGAATTTAAAATGTTTTCAGTCTCCTGCATCCCTTTTTGTTGACTGGAGAACAGGAATACTGAGTATATAAGTATCTATAAAAAACCAACCATGATTAAATATGATGCATTGACACACTGATTTTCTCTCTTTGAGAATTACAGCTCTTTTCTTGTAGGATTGCACTGTTTTGTACTTGGAAGTCTGCAGGTAGGTCCTGTGTAGAATGGTTACCTGGATGCACTTGGGTGTACTTCTGAAATGTGCTGAGGCGAGGGAGACTCTACGTTCTGAGGTTCTGACCTGAGAAAGACTGAGGAGTTGGTTACTGTTAGTATATTATTTTGAAATCAGCTGAGGATGATTTTGTGCTTTCTTGTGCATGGTTAAAGAAAACATAAATCAACGTAAACAGATGTGGTGAATAAATTCTTAAGGTACTGTCAGGGTACAGGTGATTAAACATCCTGCCAGGTTGGATGGATTATGTAGTTTCTGATTTTTGTGGGTGGCTTTGTATATGCTGTGAATTTGATTACTAGTCTATGTCTTTCTATAACCCAAGCTGAGCTGAATCAGAGGAAGAGTTGATGGTGTTTTAAAGTTATAGCCTGCTCCAGAAATCTTACAGGTTTTTCTTTCCCCCAAGTCATGTGAGAGTTTCCTTTGCACTGACTCGCTGGTTCCTTCATTCCTTGTGTTTTCTGAATTCATTGTGCAGGAATATTCTTTCAGTTATCCCAAGATTAGAAAATGTATGTTCTACCTCTGTACCTGCCACGTTAATTGTTAATAGTATGGTTAAAGTGGATTACTGCCTTAGGGTATCACACAGACTATTTTTAAAATACACATCAGAATTTAAAATCCTGACAACTTTGCACACATTTGAATTATTGTTCTATTAATTTTGGAAGAAACAGCTCCATCAGTTCATACAGAAATTACATTTCTTTTGTTTCATGATATTGTTATTGCAGATTTACAGAAGTGAATTTCTGACTAGTGCTGGATTAAGAAATTTGGCAGGATATTTAGCTATTGAATCAGAACAAGAATTAGCACCACCTTCACCAGGTGCCTCACCCTTGACCTGAGGGAGTACCGCTAGTGTGAAATAATCCATCTACTCATTCACTTTTTGGAACTTCATTTGAAACAGCAAAAAAAGCTGCCAATTAGCACTGACAGGGATGGTGCTTTTTTTTTTGTTCTGGAATCCTCTTCTAATGAGATTTCCTTTCAACTTGCTACAGTGCAGTGCCTGCATTAAAGTGATCAGTGTGTGCAGCAGCTTTGAACCTTCATTTTGAAAAAAATCTTTATTGAAGTGACAGCCCCTCCATGCCTGCCCCACCCCCCCCACCCCCCCCCCAAAATATTTGGAAAACTAAGTGGAATATTAATGAGATTTAGTGCAAATTAATAAAACCCCACATATTTTGGTGGCTGTTTTATTAGTTTATTGAAGGAAGAAGGGGCTGCCCTATTCCTTTTAAAAGAAATTTCTGGGATTTCTCTTTCATGTTTCACATATAGGCTGTATCCCGCAGTATCAATTTGTGGTGGTTGCTATTGAGGAACATTTATTATCCTTTTTCTGCAAAAGAAAATAACCCACAAATAGTTTGATGACCAGTATGTTGCAGTGCCAACCCAGCAGTTAAAGCTGGGGGAGAAGGAAAGAGACAGAAGAGCACAGTGCTGTGGGTTTGCATAAAGCCTTCCAGGATTCCCACAGTGTTGCAGCAGGATGGCCTGTCTCGTGGAAGGAAGGGATGTGTGGCCCTGCTTATGCTGCCCTTCTGTTACAATCAATGACTCTGTGCACGGAGACACCATGGAGGTTTGGTTTTGTAGTTCAGGTTCTCTGAGGTTTGCATCTTTAGGGGTTTTGGCCACCTAAATTAGAGTTGGAAATGAAAGGAGAGCTGGAGTTTGTTAGAAACAATATGAATGAGAGAAGAATAGATACTTTACTTCTAACTTTTTGTTTGAGGTTTAGGTGCAGACTGTGTCCTGTGTCAGTTTCCTTCATCATTAAACACTGACCTGGTTTCATAGTACTGATATAAAAGAGCAAACCTCAGCCTTTTAGTTCTTTTAATGGAATAAAATCCTTTACGTGCTTACCCTGATATCTTTCAGACTTAAGAGCTGAGTGCTCTTATCCAACCATTGTAATCTTCATCAGTGATAAAATGATTATAGCAGCATATAATCACATTGCAGTTAGGATCATTAACTTATGGTAGAACAGAATCTAAACTAGTGATCAGAAACACAATGTCTTTAAAAGTTAAGTTGAATATACACATGTATTTTAATAAATATCCGTTCAAGGATAGAAAGAAAGGTTTCAAGAAGTATCCAAAAACGTGGTGAAAATAGATATATGCCTTTCTGGAAGTAGCATTGTGGTAGAAATATGAACAGATTAAGAAAACTGTTGATTAGTTCCTAGTTTAAGAAATCTTTTTATGGTTTTGGTGAAATTTTCATGTTTGACCTTTCAAATCTCCTTTTCAATTGTTTGAAAAACAGTTTAACCATGAAAAGAGGCACAAAAGGGCATGACATATTGACATAGAAAACTGTGAATCACTAAGTTTCATGAATTTCCACATCTTACGTCAGCAAGTTCTCCTGAAAATTGTTTTTTTCCCAAGTGCTAGGACTTCAAACTCAGCTTAGATCCTTCCAGTCATACTGGCTTCTTTCCACTGTATCCAGCTCACCCCAAACAAGTACCCTGTGGGCTAAATTATGCTCTCAGCTACACTTGCACGACTTCACTTATTACAGATTATGTCTGTGGTGACACCTGTGCAATTCCATTAGCCTTTTGGTGGAACAGGTCACTGTCACCAGCAGCAGTATCTGAAGCTAATGGGATTTCTCTGCTGCACTGTAGAATGACAGTTGTGTGACAACATTTTTGTAGCTGGTAATTATGCATTAGATGATAAGAACTCATTTCAGTTGTCAGAGTCTGGTTACTTTTGTGGTACTCCTAGCTGAAGAAAAATATTGTTTATAAATGGCCATATTCTGAAACACTCAAGCTGGGCAGTATTTTGCTTACCTTAGTGAGTTAAGGTCCTTCTTAATGCAAATAAAGTGTGAGAATGTGGCCCAAAGTGGATGGAAGTGATACAAACCAGAGATAGGTAGTACATGTGTAATCTCACCTCTATTCATTTCCAGCAGACTACATTTAAAAGGCTGTAAGCTCTAACTTAAAAGACATAAAGTTAAGGTCCTGTTAAAGTAATTTATCTATGTTTATGTAGTGTATCTCTGGAGCACTTCCAACACTGGAAAATAAAAGGTTGATAATGGTTTATTTTGTGGCAGGTGTGGACACAGCTAGACAACAAGTAGTGTTTTGCTTGTTTTCATGACAAAGGAAACAAAAGTATAACAAGGAATGACACCCCTTCAGTCTTAGTACCTGCAGACTGCTGTTTCAGCAACCTAAGCCAGAGTGAAAACAATTATAAGAATTCACTTCTGTGCTGGTAAGGAACCTAATAAGTCCCTAATTGCCCCTGTCAGGATGCCACTGAAAAAAATGAATCTGTTTTGGAGTCTGGTTTCCATATATTCCTTTCTTTCACCCTAGTAACATTCTGCTTCCCCAGCCAGTGTGCTGACTGTCATGCCTTCAGGCTGTCCAGTAACAAGCCTTTCTTGTTATGAGGGGAAAGTAAGAATTACAGGAGCTGTATTCTCAAACAGCAATTCCTCTGAAAGCCAGGGTGAGGAAAGGATGCTTACTGCTGAGAAAATCAGGCCTTAACTGTAAAATTTGGAAAGCTATGAGTGATGAAAAGAAGGTCTGAAGCTTATTCAAGCACTGCTTCCATTACGCTCTGGCTGTATTTTCTGGATGAGCTTGTGGTAGTGCTGAGTGATGAGTAGGCAATTTAGCATTCACTGGCAGAGCCCTGAAGGCTGTCATTGCTTTGACCTTCTTCAATGCCCTCAATCTGACATGTATGCACCAGACAATCATTTAAGAATCTGGGAGAAAGGTAAATCAAGCATGATTTTGAGTGATTGCAAAAAGGATAATAATATATACTAAAAGTAAACATTAAATAGAAAAGAATAATTCAATCCCTAAAATAAAGCAAGGCTCTTAAAGGACAGAAACTGGGGTCATCCGCGTTAGATATACATGGAATTGAAGTCATGCACTGTGAAACAGACAAATAATTACTGGGACGTGAGTGACAGTGATGGGAATCTCTGGTTGCTGGGATGAACAAACATAACTCCATTAGTCAGTTCAATTGCTTTATGATTAAATAATTGTGTGGAGAGCCAGTGTTTTAATTATTTTATAGATCTTGAGAAATATAGACACCACGAGATGTTTCTGCATACACGTTGTCTATACAGAAACCTGAATTAGACATGAACCTGAATAACCTGAATTAGCTGTCAGTGATCTGCCCAGAAATTATGTTTCAGAAACATATGTATATATCCTACATGCAGTAGGTAAATGAGAAACTACCCCTTCTTAACTCCTTCACTGGTCAAAGGTACACATTGTGAAGTGCAAGCAATCCATGAGAGCAAGAGGCAAAAAAGGTGTTAACAGACAGATTTGTACCTTGCCAGTTTTGGATGGAATACTCCTAGTCTGGGCTACAGAATAGCTTTGTCTTCACAGCTTCCTAATGAGATTTGATATGCTTTGTGGAAAATCAGTCTTCTGGCAGAATTTGTCAGGAAAACTTGTATCAGAAAAAGTTCTGATAATCTATACTGCAATAGTTTCAGTGACAACATATACATGAATGAAATCTATGCTAGAAAACACAGTATGTAAAACACACCAGTATACTATCTCACCCGATTGCCAGATTGTCCCAAACTGCCGAAATAGTCCTTCAAGCCCAGGTCTTAGACTCTGGAATTCTTTACCTTTGCTGTCAACCTTTTGGATAAATCACACCTCTTCACTTTGCCTTTCTTTTTGCCCTGAAAAATAATTACACTGATTTATCAATGAGAAATGCTACAACATGATAGTTGTAGCCAGCAGTGTTTTCATTCATTCATTATAGTAGGATTTGGTTTACATTTTTTTGCCAGAAGGAACAAAATATTAGCATCAGAGTTAAACCACAGCCAAAAAGAAACCAGTGCAACAAATACAGGCAGAATATTGCTGCAGGATAAGCTTCTGGTACTTCCTGCGTTAGGAGATATATCTTATTTTCCAGCTGAGAGGGTCTTATCCAAAACTATGGAAGTATAGATAATTCTTTTCTTTGTTTCCACTGAGCACTGGATCCAAAGTCACATTAAATAAGATGAATAGAAGGTTTCTGTTAGTGATGACTACCAGGGACTGATAATGGGAAAGACAACTGTACGGTCCTTGTGTGACAAGGAAAGAACAGAGGCCAACAATTTATTTATGGACACTGTTGCTCTACATATAATATTCTTTGTACTATGCAGTCCTCAGGCTGTCTGTTATACACGCTTGAGAACTTTTGCATTATACTTTCATTTTGTAAGCTTTATATGTACATACTGGCAACAGAGGGAAATTTCTTTAGGAATTCTATTGTACTCTTCATTGCTGACAGAGTTTTTCCTAAGCTAAGATCACTACGCTGATCTCATTTACAGCACAGTTATAGTTACAGGAGAGAGTAAACTGCAATGCAGAAGTAGAAATAGAGAAGAGTTCAGAATTCTTAAGGAGCTGAGAAATGCAGATTCCTTTGGAGGAACTGCAAGAGTCACTGAAGGGCTGACTTTGCACCTATTTGCAACTTCAGTGGATAAATCTGTTTGCGTAAAGTAAGTAGAAAGTTGTTGTCAAAAGCTGACTGATTTACAGCCTTTCATGTCAAACAATTAAAGAGCATAAAGGGGAAGTCAAAACCGATAGTATTAATAGAACACTCTGAAAAAAGAAGGAATACAAATGAAAATCAAATTAATAGTTAAGCTTATTAAACTACTGGATAGTCAAGGCAATTAAATTATATTCTTTATCAACTTGTGTGCTGATTAAAAAAACAAAACCAAGTTGAAAAAGAAAACCAAATCCTTTCAGCTCTCAATACTGTAAAAATCACAGAAAGACGTAGAAGACTTCCCCTCTGTTCCCCATTATTGAGCTGTAGCATCATTGGGAATATACTGGAAACCTTAAACCTCTAAGAATGAACACCTGGAATATAAATCAAGCCATTTTCTCTAAACCTCTGTGACCTTGGCAATGTCCATAAAAATAAGTAATGTTTTAATGCCTTCATATATATTACTTTTTGTTAGATATGTTCAGCTATGTATTCATACATACTCATGTATATAAGCTTTGTTCCTCTGGTTTTTTTGCCCTCTACTCACCCTGCAACCAAGTGGTGAGTTAAAAGTTGTATTCTTTGTTTGTCTTTTTTTTCCTTTTGTTTTGTTTCATAATGTAGAAAATAATGGCATTTCTGTATGGCTGGCAGGAATGATATTCTGTAGTCCTGCTTTTTTTAAACAGGTATCTTTGAGCCATTCTGTCTGAAATAATTTGGAACAATTTATGAACAGCTGATTCACAAAACCAGGGAGAACTAAGTGCATTAGGAAGATTTAACCTTTGGAAAATATCCTCTAAAGTGCAATTGCTTGCTAATTTGCTCGTTTCTGCCAGGTTCACGTGTTCCTGTTATTTGTGGGCTGTGCTCAGTTGCCAATCAGGTACAAGAAAGGGCTTTCTCTGGTTCTGCAGGTTGGCTTTAGTGACTGATACTGCCCCAAAAATTCCCTTGTGTTCTGAAGGCATGGCTAATAAAAACGAGATAAATAAACCTTTCCACAGTGAACTTTCTCAAAAGTCCTGTGATTTACGGGATAAAAATATTGTGAGGTTTCTTTACTGCCTCCAACAAAAAAATTTTAAAAAAAGAAAAAAAAAAAGAGGAATAATCAGTGTTCTCCTTGTGTAAAAGAGGAATAATCAGTGTTCTGCTTGTGTAATTGAGTATACAGCAATAACCAGAGATCATTACTTATGCTGATACAGATCATTTACACAATATGTGATATAACTCTACTTGAGTAGGCACATGTGCACACACTCCACACATCTTTACCCATAATCTATTTTTCTCTTGTTCAGAATCTCAAGGAGCCTGACTGACATGAAACCTTTAAGAACATTATTACCTTTTTTTTAAAAATCTTTTTGATTGCTGTATTGCTTTGATAGTACATCTAAGGGAAAAATATTTTCACTGTTTTTAATTCAAGAGTAGAAGGGAGGAACTGAAAACCTCTGGGTTTACTCCTGGGTTTTTCAGTACTTTGAAGATCATACATTCTCCTTTTTAATACTATCAAGGTTAAAAAAAAGTTTGGAAAAAATGGATTCTCATGGGTATGTACCACATAGGTACTCCAAAGTACTGCTGCAAGAATTTCTGAAGAGGAATTAGAGGACAATATTTAAGTTCTGCATTTAAGCATTTAAAAAGAACTGAACAGGTTTTGAACTGAGTGATCAAAAGAGAGAAATGCACATGGCACTAATGCTAGGTCTGACAGCGTCAGATTGCTCATGCAGTTCATATTCATTCATCACTTTTTTCAATTGCTTTCAAAACCCCAAGGAAAGAAAAAGAATCTCCCTGAATAATTTAAAACTGTTCTCCTTTCAGTCATCAGTCCTTTTGTTCTTGTGTGTATCTCTAACCTCACACCAGTCATTTTAATTTATCTGTGGTTGTGATATAACTATCTCAATGTCTAAAGCAGCGGGAGAGCAAAATGGAAAGGAAGTATTTATAACATTTTAATGGAAAGGAAAAAAAGAAGTCAGAAATTCCTCTAATCTGCCTAGAGATTTACAAAGAAGTGAGGGATGCAAAGACTTCCTTTGCAAGAGATCCATTAGTTTGCCAGTCAGTACCAAGCAAAGGGGGCACCCAAAGAAGAATGAAAAGTGAATAGCTTTTTATTTAGGACTACCATGTTTATAAGGCTGGGGTTTTTTTCCTCTCCTTTGATTTCTGTCAGACTTCTAAAATGCCCCATTTCTAGAGACTCACCCAATATGATTAGCATCATCATTTGTATTACAAAGTACCTCAGAAGCCAGAAGTGAAATCAGCAGCCTTTTGTACTAGACATTGTATGAACCGTCCTTGCCTTGAAGAGCTTACCAACTAAGAAAGAAACTAAAAAAGCAACTAAAGACAGGAGAGAGGAAGTATTAGCCTTCTGTAACAGGAACAGAAAGACTAATTTAAAATGCCCAACAAAGGCCCTATATGCACAGAGAAATCAAACCACTTTCTGAGACCCAACTCTTTGCTTTGACCAGAAGATTTTTTTTTTTCCCCTGAGGTACTTTATCACTCAATTTAAAACTTGCAGTAATTTCAAAGGAAACATTCTTCATTTTCGAACTAGAATGGCATTCATCCCACAGTAATCACTTCTGTAAGTTCACAACAGAAAATGTGGTGTCAGGAAAGTGAGAGATTAGAAGCTGTAGTTATAGAAGAAATCATATTTTGAGGTAGGTAGTCTAATAATCCAAGAAAGGCCATGTGCATGTCTCCTGGATTCTATTTCTGAGCACAAATATGTTAAGCACAAGAAAATCTTTTGCAGGAAATACTCTGTCTACATTGTTCGTTTCCTTAATTCCATGTGAGTTACAACAGCAGCCCTTCTCTGCTTCACAAACAGCAACCGAGGCACAAAACCTGCCTTTCATTTCACCCGCTACCCCAGAAGTCAGGCACTGTGAGGAAATATGCAGAAATCTTTGTGCATTGAAGTTGGGTGTCTGTTGAATTATATCAGAAAATAAAAGAAAATTATTATCACTTTAGTCAAGTTAAGCTGAGACTTCAGAACAGACAGAAGGAATGAAGATCAAGGGAAGTGGTAATAAGAAAGAGATGTTTTAATAAAAAGAGAAGGCTATGTCTAGGAGGCAGCTTAGGCTATTCTACAGGAAGTTGCAGGATCTATATCTTCATTGTTTGGAAAAGATATTGAATTTTATATTTTGGTATAATGAAGGTATTTTAAACACTGTTTATACATCTTTGGTTTTACATACTGCAGCTTAAGACATGGGTAGGGCCAAGCATAATCTCCTTTTGGCAGGGTAATTATTCATGAAGAATATTACCCTTGGACAAATTGAAGATCAAAGAAAGAAATCAAGGGGCCACTTCTGCCTCTGTGTGTGTATATATCTATATACGTATCTAGATAGAGGAACTCATTCTTTTAAGCAAATGAAAGAGGATCTATTTTACTCTTTTTTGGAAGCTTACTAATGAACTACAGAACAGATGTATCTTGGAGACTGTCATCAACCCCCTGAGTAGCAATGATTTGAAACAGTTTGTCATATGTACTTGATCCTGATTAAAATAAGACAAATTAACAAGTTTCACCTCTCTTGATGGAGAACAGATAACTGTCATTCAGCGCTTCTTCCATCATGGACTAATTCTTTCCTTGTTTTTTACTTCCAAATAAGTTATTTAAAAATTTATCAATATTCAGCAGTAGGATAAATGCAAACCCCCTCACTGACACTGCTCTTTCTCAGCTGCAGGAAGGGCTCAGCCCAGAGGGCACTGATGGGCTTTGATTGCCCTAATTTGCCACACCTGATCCCCACACCTGCTGCCCAAGGGTGCAGCTCCATTGAAACTCAGGTAGCAGGCTTCCTTTTTTATCCCCACACGGTGGTGTGACCCTGCTTGTTCTCTGTCCTACTCGTGGCGTTTTTTGCTTGGGTCAGCCTTGGCTCAGAGCTGCTGCTGTGCCTGAAGATGTGGGGTTGTGTCCAGAGCCTTCTGCTCTTGGGGACATGCTGGCCTAGCTGAGGCTCTCTAGGCTGCACCCACGGGTGAGTTCCCCCTGCTCTGGGGCAGCCTCAGGGCACCTGTCCTGGTGGGCATGGCCCTCGAAGCGCAGAATTTCACTGAGTAATGCAAAGCTTTTATTTGTCTTTTAAGAAAACCTCCTGCCTTTTCTCCAGAGTTAAGTACTTCAAGGGTATATATTTCTCAAGTGTCTCTATAGGAAGAAAGGGAGAGTCTTATAGGATTTGTTGTCCAAGTAATAATATGGAACATATTTTTTGATGAGAGTTGGGGACACCCCCCCCCTTCCTCGGTTGTTAATTTTTCGGGGTGGATTGTTTTGTTAAGAATGGGACAAGGAGGTGTTGCAGTGAGATGGGGAAGGGATGAGCCTCAACAGCAGCCTCAGGGCAGGAGGGGGATAACCTAAACCCTCACCTACAATGTGCAGTTCACTAAGTCAGCCTCTGCTTTCCTGTCAGACTCAAATATCTGTGGCAGTGCTTTTTTGACTGTTCAGCATACAATTACTGTATATTATGAGATAGGAAACTGTCTTTTTAAACATTAATTCTATTAAATAGTTGCAACAGTGAGGCACCAATGTTTCTTTCTCACTTAGCCACCCGCAAGATGGCTGATAGTTTGTGTGCGGTCTGAAAGAGGCTGATGAGAAATACTCATTTAAATTTACTTTTTTTTTTTTTTTTTGTGTGAGGGATATAAAATTACATGTTTGCTAGAAAAAAAACCCAACAAAACCACATTTTTCTTTATATGTTTTCCCTTTTGGTAGAATATCCTAACCAGAAAAAATGTGGCTTCCTCGTGTTTAGTAGAACAACAACTAGTTCTTGATCTATGCCAAGCTGACTTAGGCTTCAGACTACTAAAGAACCTATTTTGTATAAGAAAATATTAATAGCCAGGTAGGTTAGTTAGGCTAAAATAAGTGAATCTTGAAACTGTGGTAATATGAACTGAGCAAGTGAACTTGATGAAATTTAAGTTGCTGTTACTTTGATCCCCAAGTAGTCTTGTCTAAGGTATCTTATTTTTAGTTATTGTCACAGATGTCTCAGTGGATGAGAAAAGGAAATTTCTGGAGATCAGAGGATGAGAAAGCAGTCTGTAAAATGCTTAAGTGTTAAATATAGTCAGTGTGATGGCTGCCTAACTGTGCAGAAGACTACTTATTTCATGTGCTGATTTTGGCTGACTGTTTTAAAAGACTGTTCTCAAGGGAAACTATGGAAAGACTTACTGTGCAAATATAGATATGAGAAGAAAAATATCCAGGACTCTTCAAAACATTTCTTTACGAGCAACAGAAAAATTTGGGGTCAAATAGTTTGTCCCATAATTAGCTTTTATGCTTCATTGACATTTATAGGTTTCTTACCATCATCTGAACATGGTCTCAGTAAGCATAAAATCCCTCTTTTGCTCTTTTGGTATCCTAGGGATCCTATTTCTAATACAACTCTTAATTTTCCCCTATGGTTGGCAAAAATGCTTACTGATCCTAACAATTCGGTTTCTGTAGAGGAGAGATTCCTAGTAGGTGATTTACCCTCAGGGAACCCTGTGAGGTTCTCTCAACTTCTCAAGCAAATATGTGTTATGATGCTTTCAGTTAGAAGTATTGTAGGGCTTGGGGCATTTTAATGCAGAAAAGATTACTCCCGTGAATATTAATTTTCAGTATTTATTTCATAAGGTTGTGTGTGTGCTAAAAAAATGTTTGGAAAAATTGGGAAAGATGTGGTTGATAAGCTTACTCTAAAACAAACATTGTGAAGTAATGTTAATTAAATTTAATAGCTGAAGGGGGGGAAATATTTCTTTGTTGAAGTATGGGAATTTTGAATTAGCCTATTTTTAAAAAATACAAATCTTCATACTTGTAGAAAAAATGTAAACTGTTTTATCTTTGCCACAGCATACAGACATCCCTAGGGGTACATATTGCTCAAAGACAGCGCATCCACAATCTAGATGACTTCCTCCTAACTTGTTTGTGTAGTAATGGCCCAGGTTTGTCTCCCTGCCTGCAAAATGAGAAGTATCTCCTTTTCCTTGATTTGTCTTTTTGAAGCTGAAAATGCTTAATGCCCTTTTGAGGAGAGGGAGTCAAAAAAAGCTTTTTATTTAATACTACACAGTTGCGTTTTTCTAACAGCTAAGTTTAAGTTGACACTGCTGCAGTTAATCTTTTACTCCATCTGTATGTAATCACTTCACACTTAGGACAATATTTACCAACTTTTCAGAATGAATCACATTTAAGCAACAACAAATCTATTGCAAAAACAAGTTGGTGTCTGCCTCTTACCACAGCCTTGGGAATCACCAGCATTCTGTGGACTACAATGTGTCAACCATCAGTTTAGGTGTTTCAGTAAAATATTTCCATGTGTATTTTGTAGACTGATATTCAGGAAATCACGTAATCAGTTTATTCATGACTTTTATGTTAGTATGAAATCTGAAACTCTGTAGCATTTTAAAACGGGACCTTCCTGCCTGTGTCTCTACAGAGTTCTAATTCAGGTTTGTTTTGCACATGTACTTGCATATTGAAAGATCTACTATTTCTATTAATGTTTGTGCTGTTAGATTTGTCATAAATTTAATATTTGGACCTCTGGGTAGGTCACTTGGGGTCCTAGAGACGATGTGGGTGTATCAGCCTCCACTGCCTCAACTCAGAACACAGGGAGGAGCAGCTCTTCTACCCAATGAGCCAAGCATGGGCAGCGAAGCTCTGAGGGGGCAGAAGCAGCAGTGACATTTGCCTGTTTTAAAAAGCAAACTAACCAGCTGTGACCCAGTGTGCTGCTCTGTCTCTGAGCCCTGCATTCCTCTCTTCTCTGTTTTGCCTCACAACTCTTCTTTCTACCATTGTGAGTTTACGTTTTCCCTTCTAGATCAATTAAACACTTTTGGTTTTGAAAGATTTGGTTTTTGTTTAATTCATAAACCAGTAAAGCACAATAACTTCTAATCCTAATCTTTCCCTGAAGGGCCCAAGACATAGTGAACTTTCAGATGTTTAAAGCTGGGGAGTTTTTTAGTGACATATCAAATGGACAAATATCATGTGTCTGTATATGTAGGAAAAAATAAAGGGGACATTTGGTAGTTTAATTACAACTACCATTCTGGGTAACTGTATAATAAGATTTTCTTTGCCTAGTAGCCTTGTCTAATCCCAGGATAACTTTTTTTTTAAAACTTAGATAGAAATCAAATTTTAAGATATAGTTCCTCCTGGGTGGCATTTGTAATGCAGTCTGATCTCTCTTCTCTGCGCATGTCAATGCATATTTTATGGAGTCTTATCTTAAAACTAAAGCCACTGCTACTCTGAAGTGGATATCACACTCTTTTTTTAGCTATGGATTATTAAATACATTCCAAAATTTCCTTTTTTTTTCTGCACTAGTAATTGATGTTTTTAAATTATTTGTGTGATAGTCATAATATCAGGTCCTGATATTATTAAACCTCTCATATTAAGAAATTAAAAAATAGCAATTTCATAAGAAACCTGATCTTCAACAGGGAATCTCATTAGTAGTACAAAGCACAATTGCTGTTTAGTCACTGACAGGCAACTCTCTTTAACACACTTATTGGGAAAATTTAACTCTTCTGTAGTGTTCAGGACTTAAATTGATTTTGAAGACTTTTTTTTTCTAAGCCTTTTCTATTGCTTAGCAAGGTTTTGTAGTACTGGGAAGAAATATGAGAGATGTAAAAGCCATAAATCACACTTGTAGATTGAATTATGTCTGAGATTCTAAGAGTGGAAAAAGCAAATGAAAAAAGAATATGTTTTTTTCTTCCATATTTCTTTCTCTCTGTGGTCTAACAGCTCCCATTAGCCAGGTCTCTTTACTACAAATGCACATTTAAGGAACCACTCTGTGACAGGATGTTAGTCAGGCAATGGGGGTGCAGGACACATACCTGAATTATCATGTTGGGCTTCAGGGGAGAAAATTTTTGTCTTATTTGGGCATCTTAGCAGGGTGTCATGGTGAGCAGGATTGCAGGACCTAAGGGGGCCCAGGAGAGCTGGGTAATTTTCAAGGACACCCTCCCTGGAGCACAAGAATGGCCCATTGCAATGTGCAGAAGGCCAATCAATGAACAGGGCACTCCTGACTCAGCTCAAATGAGAAAAGGAAGGACATAGGAGGAGGAAGCAGTGACAGGCTTCTTAGAGAAACATGGGGACACTTTCTGAGTGTACAAAGATGGAGTTTGCAAAAGTCAAAGCTCACCTTGAGCTGAAACTACCAAGGGTTATAAAGATCCACAAGACAGTCTTATTTTACATGTGTTGACAGAGAAGATAAGTTTGGCTCCCTCACCTTATGTGTGCAGAAGACCTAGAGACAGACATGCACAGAGTGGAAGATTGAACAAAAGAAATCCAATTTAGTAAGCATCTAAAAAACCCTTTGTTTTGTTATTTTCAAAACTTCATTTTGTTCATTGTCAAACTGATAGAGGAGTATATCGTGTCAGATTGCCTCAGTCCAGGATCTTTTAACTGACCCAAAACTGGTTCAAGTCTATTCAATATGACAGTGTTCTCTGGACTGACTTGGTGCACTTGTTGCCCACTTATTTGAATCCATCACTGCCTCCTGTGAATTGGTGAGAGTGTCTTAACACAATCACCTCCACCTGGCTGCACTGGCAGGTCACAAGTAAGGCTTTCCAGTGAGTCACACTAAAATTCTAAGATACTGTTCTTTATTTTTTTCCTTGGACAGATTTAAGCCTGCATGTGTTGCACCTGTGAGTATACCTGCACAGGTTCAAGTGTCCATTACCAGTAATAGTATTCCAGTGCCAGCAATAGTTCTACTAAAAATTAATATCCTACACTCACCACCTTTTGTTTTTCTTTTTTCTTATTTTTTTTTCCAGTTTTCTGTGGGCTTCAAAACCCACAGAGTTCTGAAAAAATGCTATTCAAAAAGTTGCTGCACTGGTAAATTTATGATGATACCACCCAGTAGTGTCACATTTTCAATTCCATGGTTGAACTGAAAACCAACAGCTTATCTGCATTTTCCTGGGAAGTATCAATTTTGAGCTGTGATGCCCCCTTGGTTAACAAATAATGTACAAATAAGGTTTCTTCAGCTTTTAGGGAATCTCAGAGAAGAATAAGGACTTTTACCTTCTATTTTCAGTGAAGTCCCGTTTCATTATATTTCTTTGGGTCATGCTAGGAACTACTGTGTCAAATATTTTAAGACAACACTGGAAATGACCTGACTAAAAATTATAGTTTCAGTAAGTGTTTTCAACACTGACTAAGAAGCAAATTAATCCTCTCTGCTCTCATTTGGTGGCAGAGGTGAGCTGATCTGTCTAATTTGTGACCTAGAAAAAGGCATCTTTTCTTGCTTTGGTGAGCCAAGCTCTGGGAGGGCTGCACACAGCAGTGGGGTTTCACCTCAGAGATGCAGATGTGTTCCAGTGGAGCTGGCGCTCAGCTTATGGACTTGACAGGAAGGGGTTTTTTTTTCCAGTTGATCTTTCTATGCGATGCAAAAGAACTGCATCAGGTGTGCTGTGCAGAATATTTTTGATCAAATACTTATGTGCAACCCAAGGCTGAAGGTAGAGTTTAGTGCTCACTGAGCCAAAAGCAGGGCTATTACAGAGCCAGACTTAAAGTTTGGTGTGAATGACCAGATTCTATGTACCTGGTTGAACACCTTTGCCTATCTGTGTAACCCTGGAGCTGGATAAAGCATACCAGAGTTGAGCCAGGGGCAAGCTTTACCTGACAGAGCAGTTCCTCTGCCTCCCTGCTGTACTTTAGAGCAGGCTCAGGGAGGTTGTTTAATTATGCTGAGTATCTTTCTGGTGTTTGGCTGTCTAGGCTGGAGGGGATTGAATTATGGCATAGGCTTTCTTTCTCTCCTGCTTAGGAGGTATCGTATGGACACTTGCTAGCATTGAGATTCTGATTCTGAAATAACTTTTTAAATCAAGTTACTGTGAAATTCAAAGTTAGTCTCAAATGCGTATTTATATGGCATGAGGTTAAGGAATAGAGTGTTAATTTTTCGTAGTGACAGTTTCAAAATCATCTCTGAGGTAGAATGGGAGATAGGCTAAATGAGTCTCACAGCTTTGCATGTGGAAGGTTAAGATCTGTTTTTGTCACTTTTTGCCTAAAATTTTAAAGACAGTTAGAATTTAAATGTGTTAACAGAAAACCTGTAAGTTTTTCAACCTCAAAAGCTTAAACTATATGGTTTTTAAAAAAAAGTTCAACTTCTTGAACAAACAGTCTTCCAATAAAAGTACTATGGAGTAGTAGGTAGAAGCTTAGTATGTAGCAAATAGTAAGGGGGGGAGGGGGGAAAGTCCTCTTGAATTCCATCCACTTATCACTCCTCACAGCTGTGGCTGTAATTTCCTATAGTCAAGTGACACTTTAAAAATATTCTTTGTCTTCATGATTGCTAGCAAATTAGAAAATTCATGAAGTGCTGCAGGAAAATAGGGGTATTTTCTGAGCCCTGGATCTGCAACTCCATGTCCCAGTGAGATAGTGCCAGTCTGGAATGTTTAAAAGCTGCTTAGAGAGGTTTATTTATTGTGAGGGTGGTCAGGCACTGCAGCAGATTACCCAGAGAACCTGTGGATGCCCCATCCCTGGAAAGGTTTGAGGCCAGACTGGAAAGGACACTGAGCAACCTGTTCTAGAGGGAGGTGTCCTTGCCTGGCTGGGGGGTTGGTTTGAGTCAATCTTGAAGGTCCCCTCAGACCCAGACTGTTCTGCCATTTCTTGATATTGAGGCAAAGACTGTGTAGCTTTCTGGGAGACTTCCTGTCTGTTGTGTCACCTACCCCATTGGGGGCATGTTCTCACATGACCTTGTGCACATTTGCAGGTCTTTACCCTGATGTCTTTGCAGGGACCAGCAGTCTGACTGTAGGTTAAGTACATTGAGCCTCCGACTGCACTGCTGTGGTCTTCTAATGGGATAATATTGAGAGAAGAGAGTAGGCAGGACTAGCTAGCCCCCTGCTAGACCAGGAGATGAGTAATATATTCAGCCTTTCTGAGCATAAATGCAGTTATGCAACTCTTCTTTGTATGGTACAGATCAATCACAAGCTATGGTAGTCAAGAGATGACTATGGATTGATTTTCAGAACTGAAGAAAATGTGAATATTTAATAACTTTTGATCTCTAGACAGAATTCCTGCAGTGATACTGAAGAAGCCTAAATAGAGAATTTTACCCCTGTTATCAATAGTTGCAAATACTAGAAGAAATACTTGTCTTTATTAGATGCTGCTCTGCAACTCAGAACCATCTTTTGAAGCCTGAAAAGACTTCTTGGTTTATTACTAATTATTTAAGATTTTAAAGGAACACTTTTTTTCCTCCCCCAAGGCAGTTGGGTATCTGATAACTGTTCAAACAGAAGGTAGAAATTGCAGAGGTGTCTGCTCTGTCTGGAAGGCTTCAAAAGGTAAGTAATTTTCCATGAATGCTTTAATTTTCCTAAGCCACTAGACAACATTGCTCTATGAATGTTATTGTGAAAATTCTAGAGCTGTGATGTAAGAACATTTTAATGTATGTTACCTTTTTATTAAATATATTTGAAAGATGCACTTACTGAAGTAGCTGAAGAGAAATACATGCTGGAAAGCTGTCACGTGAAAATTGTGCAAGAGGATGGGGAAAAAGTCCATGCTGTTTAAGGAGCAGTGATCACAATTCAAATTTGGAATAAGAAATGTTTGATGAAGGATGAAATTTTAGTCCTTAGAGTTAATAACTAAGTTATTTTGTCAATGTGGTTGTTTAAATTTCAAAGTCCTAATGGTGATAGGAATGAGTAGGGGAATGAATTTTGTAATTTATACATGTGTATCTTCTCACTTTTATGATCTCTTCTTCGTAACCACTGTATTGGAAAGTCTGCAGGCCCAGAAATATTGCCATGTTTTGAGAACATGGACCCCTCTTTCTGATTTCAGCTCGAGGGTGAACTTGTACATCTCTGTGCTCTAACCCCCATTAAATCATGTTTTTTGCCTATATAATGAGTAAACCACAGCTTTCCTTTCAAGTCCAGGGAGATTTTGTGTAAGTTCTGAACTCCACAAGAAAATTCCTTTGCTTCCTCAGTCCTCTCACTGGAGTTGATCTCCCTGGATTGCTTTTTTAACTTCCTATAAATGTGCCTGTTCTCACTTGCTTACAAATTGTCTCAGCTGCATTCTACATGGAAATAAACTGTTTATATTGTCCCCAGTAAGTTAATTTGAAACACTCAAAAAGGCTTTTCCATGGCTGATTTATATTGGTCTACCTATATTGATTTTAATTGTACCATTAAGATAGACATGTATCAATTTTTACTGCCTCAATAACCCAGGAATTACAAAACTAGAACATGTTTTGTACTTTGGTTGGTAAATGTGTTGGCCATACCTTTGGCTGCTTTACATTTGATATTCTGCTGTGAAATCCTCTGCAAATCATGTGAAATTCAGCATTCCTTTGTGCTGTGACTGTCTTACTCTTAAAGGAAGTTTTGAAGAGCAAGGGTGCAGGAAGTAATCTTGGTTAAGCAACTGTTTTGCAGGATATTAATCAATTCAGAGGTTTACTATGGAACTGGTATAGTGCATGAAATTCTGATGCACAGGCTATTCAGAAGTAGTTAAGTATTTAAGTATAAAAAATTATTCCCAGTTACTTTATGCTTTCTGGTAGAATATTAAAAGTAATGCTAAAAAAATACAAGATGGCAATCAGAAATGATATAATTTCACAATGAAACATAGTTTATGATACATGACTCAATGAATTTTTCAAATCTGTAGATACAGTAGACAAGAAAGAATGAATGGCAAAATTAAGTAGCATAAATCTTCATGCATTATGAACTACTGATTGACCTGCTGTTGTACATCCTTAGCGCTGGTGTCTTTTTTTCACTGCTGCCATATGTTAATGGCAGAAACAAATTCATATGCTGACTTAAAATGGATTTTCATTATGGTGTGTTCAGTGGTACCTGATAATTTTTTCCACTCTCCCTTAGCACATTTTGCGAAGCAATGGAAAAACTTAAAGCTTCTGTTGTTACTGCTTTCTGTTTTAACAACCAGCTCACAGAACAGTGTGCCCTTAGTGGAGAGTCTTCAGTTCTGTCAGCTTATCTCTGTTTGTCTAATTTTTTATTGACAATGAGTATCTGCCACGGCAACCTGTTCCTGAGCTTAGTTTCTCTTGTGTTCTGTGTTCCACACCTACTGTCAGTCTTTGCAGCAGATATTTTGCTAATGTATTGGTTTTTACTTTCTTTAATGTCATAGATTACATGTATCTAGATGCATCTTAAATCTTCACTGTGTGCATTCTTACACACTGGAAGAAGTTACAGTTCTTTAAAACATTGCATTCTTTGTTACTAGGGAGACACCAGCAAGAGATTGCACTCTTTGTGCTTCCAATTTCTTTGCTAATTATTGTTAAAAGAAGCTGGGAAGATAAAAAGCTTTGGGAATTTGCTGCTATTACTTTCATTTTATTTTAATGTAGTTTGATCCATGTTATTTGGTTGGTTCAGAATGCATTTATGTCATTAAGTTTCTTGGAGATTCACTGGTTACTATGGAGCTCTGAGGTTAATTGAGTAATCATTAGTAGCATGTATTGTCTGGTAAAAATGAATTAAAATTGATGAGAATCCAAATGAAACACATTCTCTTTTTATCATATGAAAGGGTACAGTGTGGTTCCTCTAATATAGACATCTATCAAATGACCATCTGGTTAGCCTGTAACATGGAGCATGCAACAATATTTCTTTTCATTTTGAAAAATAAGCCACATGTTAGAACTAACTAGAATTAGTTTGAACCTCTTCTCTATAGAGCTAACTTAGATTTATTGTTGGTTGTTGTTCATTTGAAGTCAGTTGGTCCTAATTTTCCTAACAATGTTTTTATATGATCTGTGAAGATTTTAGATTTTATTATAAATAACAGAAAATCTTAATCTCTACAAAACAGGCAATAACATTTTATGTCCTTTTGTTCAACTTTGCTTTGGTAATACCACTTGTTTTTCTTTTCGTGGGCATTCTGTGTATGTGAATTGCACTGAAGACCACCATAAGAAAATAATGAAACTTCATCAAAACAAGAAAATACCTTTTATATAGATGGTTTATAGTATCACAGAATGGGTAGGGTCAGAAGGGACCACTGAAGGCCATCCAGTCCAACCCCCTGCTGCAAGCAGGGTCCCCTGGAGCACGTTACTCAGGGTTGCGTTTAAATGGCTTTTGAACATATCCAGGTAAGGAGACTCCACAACCTCTCTATTATAGTAGTATTCTATGAGATGATAATTACAGTTTATAAAATTATGGAGGTCTGGGGCTGCTCAATGTCATCCCTGCTGGACACAATCAGGTTTTTTTGTTTTATTTTTTGTTTGTTTGTTTTTTGAAAGTAGAGTGGATTGATCTAGGTTTGAAAGGGAATTAATATAAAGTCAGCCTGGATATTGCACAGTACTAGTTTTTAGGGTGGTTTTAAAAAAAGGTGACAATCCTTGTAATAGGGATACGAAAAAGAGGTGGAGTGCACTGTCTGTCAATCATAACTGTGGACCTAGATACAGAAAAGTTACTGTTTAGACACACAATTCTCCACACAGAAGCCTGCTGTTAGCTCCTTCTGCTCTGTTTTTCCTAACTGAAGTGTTAAGACAGTCATAATTAATATTCTCATAGGCACTAATGTGCCTTTTGTAGTGGATTGAGTAGCCAACAGCTTTTTATCCATCATAGTTGCTAGCTAGAGAAAAATTGTTTTTTGGAACTTTGTGTATGGCAAGAGCGGAGAGAAGCTGCTCTCTTCCACAAAAAGAGAATATTCCATATTGCAAGATGGTATTTAAATTAGAAGATACTTCTCTTCTACCATGCTGCACTCATTGCAGTATGTATTTGTTATTGTGTCACCATTTTCTGGTCCTTGATACAAACATATTTAAATAATGTGTCAACACATAGATGCAAATGTAGTGCAAGTATATTATCGCATGTAAATATACATGTAATATGTATGTAAATATACATGTAATATGTATGTAAATATACTGTCAGATATTACTGTTTTTTCCTTTTCCTTTTATTAATGAAGAAGAGTTATTTTTCTTTTAAACCACTGGATTAGATAAATGGCTGGGCTAAGCTAAATTCCATGATATTCCGCAAAGTGTTTTTTTGCTGTTAAACAATACTATTTATGGGGACAATTTAAGCTATAAATAGCTCTTGATTAACTAGGTATGGCTTGTATGAGAAATCATAAAAGAACATGGAATTGCTGCTTTAACTTGGAATGGTGGAAATGATGCAAATGCTACTGTGGTGTGCAAGTTGCTGATTTAAAGCTGGAAGACAGCTTGATTTACTCTTGCCTGCAGGCTGGGAATAGCAGTAAGCTTATTTTGACTATAAATGGAAAAAGTATGACATAAAAGTCACACAGTAAAACATTTTGCTTCTATCCATTGGAACTTGTTTAGCTGCATAATGCTGGCACTTCCTTTGAATATATCTTTCCATGTGTATGCCATCTCTGCCTCTGTGGTGTGCCACTACATTTCATCTGCACAGTTCTCTCATTTATCTTTTTCTTGTTCCCGTCCCTAAACCAGAGCTCTCAATCTATCCTGACAGTGTGTGGATGTAAAAATTACAAGAAATGACCCACACTCGACAAGTTTATCACAGCTCTTTCTGACTGAGTCATGAGGAAGGTTCTTATTTTGATTCACCTGCTAGACTATTTATTGATTTATGTGTAGCAGGGAAAGTTAAGTTAGCCAAAATGAAGTGTCTGATCCTTAGGTTTAAGTAAGGGAATGGAGGAAGGCATTTTCACATTCTCTAGCTGTAAGTTGGTGTACTACTTCATTCTAGAGCTCTTAAATGCTTATTACAATTTTATGCTTTAGCAAACCTTGAGTAATTTCATTATGCAAAACATCTTGTAAGATCCTGAGTGAGGGGAAGATCTTTTGTCTGAACAATCAGAAATAAAGCAGTTGAAGCTTGGGATAAGATTAAATGACCTGCTTGCAATTACACTTAAATGATAAAAGATGGAAAATTAAGGCACACATCCTAAGGTGGGGCCAGGTTAGATAATCACAGTGGTTTCTCTCTCCTTTTTATTATAACTGCAAAGTAGCAATTGTTAATACATTGGCAGAGACATCAATGAAGAGAGTCACTGGCCTGAAGCCTGTGTGTTTGCTGTAAACAGAGTCATTTGTTCACCAGCTTGCTGTAGCGTTACCCGAATGAGACAAATAGTTCTGATGGGTGTGGTTTAGCTACAAAGTGTTTTAAATCTGGTTCATTAGGATTCAGTCTTTTTCTTGATTCAAATTTCTACATCTTATGTAAGAGTTTTAGAGGATGAAGTATGTCTTCATAACAAATGGTGTAGAGACCTCCAAACTAGCCTGAACTGTAGGTATCTTCTCCCAAGACCTGATCCTCATAACTGCAGGTAGAGCACACATAGCACTGCACTGCACACTGATGTTTCTGGTAATAGGAGTTCTTTGTCAAGTAACTCAAACATAGCACCAAATGAAGCCATGTAGGTGTGTTCCTATTCTCTAAGGCATTAATTTATGTATAGACTTTGCCACGGCTCCCTCTTGAAAGGTGGTGGATTTCATGAAGAGCAATGAAAAGTTCAATCAAGAATTTTATGTTCAGGATTTATAGACATGGAAGCAGCTTAAACCCACAAAAACCCAGACTTAACAGACTGTGTGTTTTGTACAAGTGCCTCTTGACAGAGGTTGCTTTCTTGGTCTGCTTTGTCTGTGTATATGGCTGTACTTATGCAGTCTGAATTGTATTATTGCAAAAATTTGTTAATCTAGCATGCTATGTTGAAGTGTCATGTGTGTTCCATGATTAGGCCTGTAGTGTCCTATCACTACAATGCTCTGGTGAAAATCCCTCTCCAGCTTTTTTGTAAGGCCCCTGTTAGGTCCTGGAAGGCTGCAAAATGAGGTTTCCCTGGAGCCTTCCCTTCTCCAGGCTGAACAGCCCAGCAATCCCTGCCTCACAGGAGAGGTGCTGCAGCGCTTTGAATGTCTTCTTGGCTGCCTCTGTAGGCCAATAGGTCATGTCCTCCTAATGTTTGGGGCTCCAAAGGTGGAAGTAGCACTCCAGAAAAGGTCTCATGAGAATGGAGTAGAGGAGAATCACTTCCCTTGACCTGCTGGTCACAGGAACCAACAAAGGTTCCTTCAACCTGAGCTGTGCTATGACCCTGTGATCACATGATGTGTATATTCCACAGGAATGTGTATGAATGTGTATGTAGCTCAAGCTGGCATGCCTGTGGAAACTGTACTCTAGATAGTGCAGGTACAAACAATAGTACTTTTAGCTTTAATAGCACCAGGAAACAAGGTAGTCTTGAAAGCATCTGTCCATAATGCAGCCTTTTGCTAAGGCTAAAATTTTATACTGTGTGTTACAGTTTCATTTCCGTGTGCTTAAGGTGACACTTTTCAGGTTTTGAAAACAGTTTTAACTTCTTGTCAGTACTTGCATGAAAAAAGATGTGATGTAAGTTCTTCTAGGCTGTGATCAGCATAGAAAAATGAGTTTTAAAACACCACTCATTTTCCTAATACAGCCTGGTACACTGGAGCAATGCTGGTCATGGTTGCTCAATTGAAATAATCTCTGTGATTATGTATGGGTTTGAAGTTGACATCACATTGAGATTAATAGTCTTTCAGGGGAATGACAATTCAGGTGGATGGTCCAGTGTGAGTTTTATACGTGGCTGCTGCCTCTGTTGTTTACCTAGGTGAACCTTTTAAGGCTGAAGATGATATAGGTGAGAACAATGGTACAAATATAATGCAGAAACATACTAGCCTGGTTGCAGCTGGGAGAGAGTTAACAGACTCCTATAAGGGCTGAGCCTGTAAGTGCTTACAGCTGAGAGCAGCACTTACTGCTGGGAGTATCTAATTGATTTCTGTGAAATAATAGAAATCAATGTGGCTACTCCCAGCTGTAAGCATCACAGGCCAGATTGTAAACTACCCAAAACTGAAGACACCAGATTGGAATTTTAGCCAAACCTCACTAATGCTTGTTAGTGTGCTCTGTCTAGGCATTAAGGCACATTTCTCATTTTTGAAACACTGATTTAATTTTTAAATTTATTTTGTAAGGTATCTGTGTCTTTTTTTTTTTTTTTTA
The DNA here is from genome assembly GCA_035583155.1 of Acropternis orthonyx. Taxonomy (NCBI): domain Eukaryota; kingdom Metazoa; phylum Chordata; class Aves; order Passeriformes; family Rhinocryptidae; genus Acropternis; species Acropternis orthonyx. The sequence continues at coordinate 23,531,336 of JAWWEU010000005.1, read as the reverse complement.
ATCTGCCTTTTGTCCCCTGGGTTTTCCAAGACAAGCTGGAACACATCATTGAAATGTCCTAAGCACAGGGAGTGTTTAGTTACAAACTGCTAACATAGCAGACACTTCTGAACATGCAGGGATGATGTGCAAATTGCAAGTTAACTTTTATTTTTACTCTTTGCTGAAGTCCATCACAATTCTTGCTTCTGAGAAATAACTAAGCAGTGTTTCACAGCAGCTTTCCAAACAAATTAGCTTTTGAGCTGAGACCCTCCCCTGGAGGAGAATTTTTTGCCAGTAATGAGCTCGTGTAAACATTGGGTGTGCTACAGTACTGATCAGTAATCTTAACCTATGCTCAAAAGCAGCTCTAATAGCGCTGTAAATCTTTTCATCTATACCTGTCCACAAAAAGCAGAGTAATTGTTTTACATGTGGCAAGTGATAGGTGCACATAAGTAAGGACCATGTTATCACTGCCTGCTTTTCAGCCACTTTGGTAGAAGCACAGTTACATCTATGCTTATCTCTTTAAAAAACCCCGAAGTTTTAGCAATTGCAATATGTTTCTTTAAAATTCAGATACTGAGATTGTCTGAAATTGGAGAGCACTTCATAAATTTGACTTCAGTGAATGAGATAGTGATATGTGTGGGAATGTATCAGATAGGAGAGAGGCTTAGAGTTCCCTAACGAGTCCTGCACTGTCTGACTCCCAAGATGTGCTCTCCTAGCATGGTATCTACACAGTGCCTATAGATACATCCAGACTGAAAATGCAATAACTACAGCTATAATGTGCTTTTACAGGTTTGATTTTTCATTTTCATGCAAGAAAGGATGAAAACACAGACTGGAGATATGCAGCTCCACTTAGAATAAAAATACCGGCTTGTACTGGAGCATGAGGTTATTGATTATACAGCTAAAGGTTAACCTGTAGCAATGACATGCTTGAATTAATGACAAATTCAAGAGTGCTGCTTCTAAATTAGGGACCTCCTATACTTTTTCCACAAGAAATTGTTGTAAGGGCACACGGGAGACCAATGTCAGGATTCATATTGTCTTCTGATAATTCATGTTGGACTAATGGACATTCGTTTTGTTAACTGCAAACCATGTAGCATGTTGTTGCCATACTCCAAATAGCAGATGTAACTTTAAATAGTTCCAAGTGTAAACTTATTAGCAATAATTGTGAATATTTTCAGATATGAGAACCAATAGCAGCATTTCATTTGCACAGCAAATTGAAATAGCTTTAAAAATCATTTAAAAAATGAATACCAGTATAAAAGTTGTATTTTTTATTTTTTGTATAACTTACATTTGAAATTGTTTCTAGGGCAAAATTCAAGCAGGGGAAGGCAAAAGAGAAATTCTGACGTCTTACTGTGTTATCATAACCTATCTTTGTTTTGGTTTTATGTCATAGCAAGAATTCTTTGTGTGTGTATGTGAGAGTTAGTAGACATGAACAAATACGCAGTTTTAGGAGCCTGAAGCTCATTGCCCACTACTGAAGTCAGCTTTGTGAAGTTGCTGAGTTTTAGGCCCATGTCCATGAATTGCTATCAAGAGGGATACTTGTAAACTTGGAAGTATAGTGCTCTTCATGGATCTTGACCTTGTATAGCTGTGATACAACTCCCGTGTTTATTTTGTTTCACAATGCCTTATTAAAAGTTGATAAACAATACAAATTAAGCGTGAGAGGTTCTACCCTTGAATAGCATGGTCACTTGTTACCTGTAATGGGTTTGAATTACCCATTTTATATTTTATCGCAACGACATAATTTTTCTGCTTTTGCTGTGAGTTGACAAATACTGGTGTCAGTTTGAGCTCCAGCCCAAGGATGTTGGGGCTAAAGGAGAAGTGTAAACGCGTGTATATCCTTCAAAAAATATCTCCTGTGACCCGGGGGAGTGAGAAAGGGGGAAGGAACACACCTTGATTGAATAGATGGATCTCCACATCATAATTAATAGCAAAAATGTTTATATTTAAAGTAAGTTTTGCAAGAAGTGTTCTCTATTAGAAGTTAAGAAAATTTATAACTGCTGAAAAAACAATTGCAGAAATACTGTATATGGTTAACCTGTCACTGGAAAGACAGCCATGTGTGCTTTGTGGACATGGATGTGCATTTATTGAAGGGAAAAAAAAATACACTTGCCACTTTTGTCATATAGAAAATAATGAGTTACATGGTTCGTAAAAATCCAGTGTAGACTTCCAGAAGCAGAGCTTTTATATTAAAAAAGGCAAATGTTTGTAAAAATGGCTTGAATTTAATCAAGATGGAGTCACAATTGCTGTGAGAATTTGTACTTGCTCTACTAAAGCAGCGTGTTATAAAGAACTTTGGAAAATTGTGAAAATACATTTATCAGTATGGTTTCATGATAGATCCAGCATGATGTGTCATGTAATCATTGAAAGAAACTAATCCAAAATGGCATGAGTGAATATTCCCAAAGGGAATGAAATGTTGAATGAAGGACTTCAAACAAAGGATTTTTTTAAAATGGAACATTTCTGTGCTGGTGGCTGTTTTAAGTGAGTTTGGCTGGTTACTCAGAGGAAGCAAAAAGTACTGGAGAAAAGCTGTCATATGTAAATGCTGGCAAGAATAAGAAATATCTCTCCTGCATTGAATGGTAAACTTCATCAAGAAAAGTAAAAGGATGTCAGGAAGGTAGAGAGTTGTAAGCACATAGTAGCTTGATGCTGCTGGTTTGTGACTTGCATTATCAACCACAAAAATACAGACTACTGAGATGAACAAATATGTTTGTACTTTTCTTTGTTTAGTGTTTGATAAAGTACTTTGCATGTCTCACAACACCACTGAGTAAACTGAACAACAGATACATGTGGGAGGAACATAACTGATGTGTTATTTTGAAGGGAAATGTTGTAACAACAAAGGCAGGAAATATTGAATATAGTTTGGGTAAGGTTTGAGGTAGGAAGGGAAGATCTTAGATTTAAGAAATAAGTGCTGTTGAAGTAGTTGATGCAGTGACAGAATTTCGGAACACTTATAATCTGTTAACTACAGAGCTAACTGCTGCAGGAAAAAAAATAAACCCAGTTCTCAGGGAAAATGTGTTTAGGTTTCATCCATCATGAAGGCAATCTTGCACTGAGTTCCTTCCAAATTTGGTGTGTTCAGTTTATGATCAATGAAATAGCACTGATACATCAAGCCAGTACTTCCCTAATAAAAAATGCACCCAAATTAGGGTCTTGTCACAAAATGACAGCTGAAAGTGTTGTCTTGAAGCTTTTGATTACTAGTAGAGCATGTACGCATTATTCTTCTTTGCTGACAAAATTCTGGCTTTGGGAGGGTTTCTAAGAGACAAAGTAGGAAATCACCTTGAAATCATAGTGCAGAAATTACCCTTCTAAATCAAAGCTGTTGATGTGAAGTAGAGCATTGGTTTAAACCCTTTTACTAGAGAATATTGCCTTGAGAAAACCCTCTCAACAGGCATTCAGAAACATATTTGTGCCTGTTTGCCGGACACTTGATTTAATACAAGTTGTGCAGTCTATACATTTCTCAGTCCATTTAAGCAGCAGTTACTGCTTTCAAAGGAGTGTTCTCTTGGAACAAATTGTTTTCATTCCTCAGCTGAATTTAAATGTTTTGCAAAGCAAATCAGCTCTATTTTGATATTTTTGAGGGGTGTAATGGTAGAAAGAATTTGTATGTTTTTCTAACAGTCACACTAACTTCTAATTTCTTGCCTGGAAATCAGCACAGTGAGTTCCCAACAGCAAAAATCTGGTTATTTTTCTCAAGAAAGATGGAATCAGCTCATGGTCTAAATAAGTGATTAAGTGCTACTACTTACAACATTGAAATTGAAAGCAAAGAAAAAGCTATAGCAACTTTGCTCTGTATTCGCTGATTTGAAAGAGTATATGTTTTTGACACATCCTGCATATTAATTGTGCATTACCATAAGCAGAGCATATAAGGAAACTTGTATCCAGTTAGTTCTTAGTCTTCCCAAAGTACACTTTCTGGTATTGTAATTAACTATCTGGTGTTCAGTATAGCTTTTGTATTACTCTTAAGCTTTGGGACTGACTCTTCAACATGACAGTTTTAATTCTAGTTTTTCTTATGCTGGGTGTCCTTACTACTGTGTAACTTCATGCAGGACTGAAATGAAATCCAATCTTCTTCCCAACAATATTTTTGTTGGGCTCAATATCTGTGGTCTGTTTCAGATCAGAAGGAATCGAGTAAATCCTGTTTTAAGCTTGTAATAAATACTTTTTCTCTTCCAAAGATCTTGCTTTGTTTCTGAACTCCAGTGGCTATTGCACAGACTCTTTTAGACAGCAGATGTCATTTGTTTACCTAACTCAGTTCTGGTATAAATCTCTGGCAAATACAGTATGCTTTCTTGGCCTGCCAACTTTGGGCAAAAGTCAGTGTCTACCAACCAGTTGCCCAGAACCAGCTTTTGATGATGTAATTCACATTAGTAGTTTCTTTTATTGCTTTAATTGTGTTGTTTTTCATGGGGAAGTGATTAGACACATTGCTTGGCACAATATAGGGTAGGCAACAATATTACAGGATGCTTTTGGCTTAATAGTGTATGATGATCTAAATTGCTTCAAACAAATCCTTGACAAGTGTTGAAGTCATGAATAAAATTCTCATGTAATCTCTCCTGTAATTGAAACTTCTTAAACGTCTGAAAAGGTTTGTGGTGTGTGTCAGCTATGGGTAGTGGTCTAGGGAAGTTGCACCAAGGTTTCATTCTGACAGCTACCCTTTATGGTGCATTTTAATTGGACTGAGGTGCCAAGTAATTTAAATGAGCCTCCATAGCCTCTGGGCTGCCTGCTGTACAAAAATGGCATCACCTGAAGCACCTGCTCTGGTTTCAGAATTAGAGAAAACACTGTTTTTGAAAGAATCTGTTAACTGAGCAGAACACAAGGGACTGGGAAGGATAAAGGGTCACTTTTAAAATGAGTAGGTTTTGCTCTGATATTTTACCCAAAGCTGAAGATAGTTTAATCTGAAGTGTCACTAGGGTAAAATTTTGGAAATAATTTGGGATTAATTGAAATCAAGTAATACTCCTAGTCTTATTTAGTTCTTTTCAAACAATTTGTACCCATATGTGAGACCAGTTTTCCCGAGTTAGGGAGTTCACATTCAATAATCTGGAAGTCTTGTTTGGTGCTGAGCTGTAAATGACTGACAGTCAGGGGCAAACACAAAACAGTCTTCTGTACTCTGACTTTTGATGGAAATGTCACAAAATGATTTCAAGGCTGAGTTTAGGATCCAAATCTCATAAGCACATGTGTTTAGTGGTCCTGAGCTGTCCTTTGTTTTATATAGCTGTTGCACCTAACATTTACCCACCTGATGAGCAGCTTTTCTTTCTCAATGTTTGCTTTGCTGACCTAAATAAGCAAAGCCCTCCAGCTTGTCTTATGAGATATCTATTTCTCTGACTTGTTCGATGTTCCAGTCTGAATTCATAACCTTTGAGAACAGTGATCCAAAGCACATGTGATAGCTCACATGAGGTCTCATTTGTGTTTTGAAAGAAGTATTTTTACGAATTCATCACTGTGCTCTTTTCTTCAAAGACTGAACCATGGTAAGGATTGCACTTATTTTTTACATGGCCCCATTATTTTGGGACTCTTATGTTGTGGTTAATGTTTTTGTTTTGCTTTTCCTCAACAATTCTGCTCAAGTTACTTACTGCAAACATTCTGGTTATTATTTGTCAAGGCCATGACCTTGCACTTTGATTTAGTTCCATTTCTAACACTACTTTCCTTGAAGTTATCTGGATTGTCTGTGATCATCTTGGGATCCATTAATCCCTCCCAAATTTGAGCCATCAAGAAATTTTGCACATATTTTTTATTGCTTTAATGATTGAAGAAAACTTAAGAAACTGAGTAATGAAATTTGGAAACTCACTCCAATTAATCCCACTGCCATGCTCCCTTTAGGCAATTCTTTAATGAGGTCTTCTACAATATACGATTTATGCTGGTTTACAAAGTCAAAATATTTCATTTGTCTTGACACCTGGGATGGGCATAATTCTACCCAAACTGATGTGGTATCTGTCTTTGATAAATGATTTTCCTTGATTTCATTATTCATTCAGCTCTGTCACCCTTCGAATGTTTTCTAGTTACTTGTTATTGAGAGTCTGTTGGACCTGATGGCCAATTACTTTACCCATTCTTAAAATGTTGCAGTTGTTTTTCACCAATATAGTATTGGTGGTAGAATCTGTGACCACTCTCATTCAGTGTGTGACTAAATATACAATGCTATTTTACTATGGTTTTCACTTTATCTGTCTTTGTCAACCTTTGCTTTTTTTCCCCCTCTCTCCTCTGTTTTACACTTAACCAGTCTCCTCTACTCAAAACTGAGACCCATATGATTTGTTTCGAGGTCAAACTTAGATTATCTTTCATCTCCCATCCATCTTCTTCGCAGCAAGCTACAGCTTTCCCTGTTCTCAATTTCTTTAGGAAATGGAAGATGCTTTTCCTATTTTTATTAGCATTTTTACAGGATGTGACTCATCTAGATTTTTGCAGCTCTCAATTTATCCCTGCGTTTTCTGAACGTATCTTCTTGTTGATAAGGACTTTTCCAGTATTCTTTTGCAGCTTTTATTACTTTTGTTCATATTGTTCACCCACTTAGGTCTCACTTTAATCTGTGTAATGCTTCCAGGTCTCCAAGTATCCATTGCTAGATCATGTGGTTGAAAGAATATTTTTTGATATCATTAGACAAAAACTAATGATTTTTTTGCTTACTATTCATAGATGTTTTCCTACATTGAACATCTGCTTGGTTGTTGTTCAACTGACACGAAATCTTTTTCAGAACATGGATGAGGTTTCTTCTTGTGCTTTAGTCTATCACACAGTGCCAAAGGTAAAATTTCTCATTTAATCTTATTACTAGTGCCAGGGGATTAATGTCAGGTGGCACTTGTGGTGACAGCGGAAAGATTAAAAAATAATTCCATTAAACCTGTCTCCTGCATTTGATATTGGAACCATTAATAAGAGGGATTACCTTCTTTGTAGGCAGTGGTAAAAATAAGCTCAGCATAATTGTCTTATGAACCAAAGGCCTCCTTACTTTTAATGCATGAAAGATTATATTTCATAAAGATCTCTGATTAAGACATTCATGGAGAGTTTAGTTGTATTAGGCTAATGGCAAAGATCAACATGAGAGTTCCTTCATTTTCTGATGGTGAACACTCTAGGTTTTCTGGAAGTACATAAACATAATTAAAAGATAATTCCTCTTCAATTTCCATATAATTTGGATTATGTTATTTATTCAGTTGAATTTATGAGAAAGGGGAAGTCAAAAATATAAATGGAAACAATTAAAAGAGGCAAAATTATTTACAAAAAGATTGCTATTGGGTGTTTTTCTTATTTAATAATTGTTTAAATTCTCATTTTTCTATTGCAAGGAAAAGTAGAGGTTTAAAGATCTCCAGCAGCTCTCAGACATTACATACAGGTTTACAGCTGGGAGTAATTTATTGTTATTTCTGTATCTGGAAAATGAAGGAGAGGTATGGGGTCTGTGTAATGAAATAGGTCCTACATTCAGTCTGTTTTCCTTTCATTTGTGCTTCTAAGAAGAGGAGTGGAAAGTTTCTGAGATGTAGCCAGAACAGTAATGTTCTGTATGTGCCCAGTTTTCAAATACTTTGCCCCAGATTTGGCTACAAATGGCTATCAGACTTGTTTTGTTGGGATTGCTTCTGTTGATCCCAGACTCTAATTCTTTGAGTTTTAAAGCAGAAACCCAAGTGAATAGAAGGATTCTCAAGTTTCTATTTTGTTGTAATTAGTCATAATAACTTTATTTAAAAATAGATGTTCTGTGCTAATATAGTAATGACCAGTGAATTTAAATAAATTTCACTGTTTGTGAAAGTGTTTACACTTCCAAAAATCTTTTCTGTGGTAGAATTTTAGATGTATGAATTACAAATGGTGGACTGAAATTCTAAGTATTTAGTAGTATATTATGTCTTGTCCTGAATAAAATTGAACTCGTACCAGGTTTTTGACTCATCGAAGTTCCTTGAGAGTTCTTGTTTCTTCGAAAGATTTAAATTGATAACAGAGTCAGCCCAAGGTTAACTACCAGCCTTCCTCCTTCCTTGCTACAAGGGAAATGTTATATCACTGCTTAAGAGACACTAATGAACTGGCACAGATATTCATTTCATATATTTTTTTAAGCTTTTGTTGAAGAAGGAGCAAAAAAACAAGTGGGTTTTTTTAATGCAGTATAACACAGCAAAACTTCCAGGAAACAACTTTTGATTATGTTTTTAATCCATCAGATTCTAGGCAGAGTTTCTAGATAAGCATTTCAGCTACATTTTATCTGTCTTTTACCAGAACATCTGCTTCTCAGTTCTCAGTAGGTGTTTTGTTTACCGTGCATTCTGGCCTGATTGCCTAGTCAAGAGTAGGCTTCCCAATGATTTACGTGCCTGAAACTTAGACTAATGTGGTAATGAGGACAAATATCACACACCTTTCATTGCTGGAGACTGTTTGTTCTTGTTTTAAACTAAATGTCATTAATTTACATTTGCAGCTTCTTACATGGCTGTTTTCTTGAAATATGCACTGTCTGAGTTTATCGGAAGGAATATTGGAGGAAATATCAGAGTGGGGGGGAACTCTCACCATGCATTCAAACCATAAAAGAGGGAGGAAAAAATTCAAGCAAGGCAACAGAACCATCCATGTCTAGACAAGAGAAATTGAACCATGTGTGAGGCTGACAAAACTGTGCAGAGCAGGAAAATACCCTGCATACAGGGTAAGAAGGGTCAAAATATTTTGCTATGACTGTTGGACAATAGCTTACATTAGTAAATACAACTGTATTAACTGGAAATACAATACTGAAATGTTTGCCTTCTCTGTGAGGAGAAATATACCACGTAGCTATTGTGTTCAAACCAGTTTGGCAATTTCAAATTTCATGGACTCTGTAAAACTTAGTATGTGCCTTTAGAAATGTGCTCAGAGGAAATGCATGATGGATAAATTACTGGCTAATTCTGACTAGTGGAAATGTGAGGGTTTTCTGTTGTGCTGTACCTTTCTTCATATTTGTGCCAACTTATAGTGCTGTGTGAAAATGAGTGCAAGCACATATTGTGTGGGTTTGGTTGAAAACAAACCAAATAGAAAGAAAGTAAAGTAAAAGCATGGTCATTCTCCATTTTCCTACTAAGTTGTATAACTTGTCTTTGAGGAAGGATGTTCATGGTGTTTCTGGTAATTGTATAAAAATTTCTTTTCAGAAATTTTAACAGCTCTTATTTAAATTACTAATAACATTAAAAGGTTCCAGAATTTTATACCTTTAATTTTCAGTGTCAGCATTTCAATGGCTGGTTTCTTATCTGTTTGTAATAATGTGGACACTGGCATTCACTTGTTCTATCTTTTCTTGCCTCATTTTTACCCTTCACTCTCACTTCTTTTTATAGAAAATTATATATTGCCGTAACATCAGTCTTGGTTTTGCTGGGCTCTATAAACTGTACTACTTTGATGTAATTTGTGAAGTAGCTAATCTATTCCTATGCCCATAGCAATTGTTTTTCTCAGTATGTATTCCAACTTGAAGCCATATTTTTGAGCACAGAAGACCCAAGCAATATTTCTAATGTCCAGATCTGCTGTTTGGACAATATCTCACCTCTGACTTATACAGCAGTATTGATCTTCCTTACTCTTCTAGAAATATTTTGTCTGATAAACTCAATATCCTTTTCCAAAGCAGACTTACACTGATGATTCATAGTCACATAGACAGAGAAATATCAGTGATTTGCTGCAGATGAGCATTGCCTTTTTTACTGAAATTTTCTCAGTCCTGGAATGCATGATATTGCACTCCTCATTAATGCTACTTAGTTGCACTTTCTGTGTGCCAAATCAAATATTACAACTAATCTTGATTTTCTGATTCTCTGTATTGCTAACACTTGATCAAATCCATTTTTATCACCACCCTTCTCTCCATGGAGTTAGGTAGGTTTTACTTGTCCTCTGTTAGTGTTTGAATGTGCTGTTGTCTTGTATTTCATACAAATAGAACTGTAAGTCATTATAATTACATATAAAGAGGGGTGAAGAAGATAGTTGGCAGGTAATAAGATGTGGTAGCACAAAATTATCTAATTCTGGCCAGAAGTGTGTATGTGCACCAGGCAAGGTGTGTTTGTGGAGTCCCACTGAACCTGTGTTGGATTTGCTTGTATAAAATTTAACTGAACTTATGCTGTGCTGTCACTCAGTGGGGGCTGCTAAACATTGGGAAATACCAAAAAATCAAGTGCATTCATTGCAAAAGGACATGCTCTTAAGAATGTAAAAATCAAAAGAGCATCCATATTAAGCCAACTTTGTCTAGCTAAACATCCCACATTTGGCTGCAGCCAAAAAGCAGTTGTAAAGGGGAAAGTACAAAGAGGGAAGAAGTACCATGATGTCTTCCCCAAATATTCTGTCACTGAACTCTGTTAAGTTTGTGTACCATTTTTCCCTAATCCAGGAGCAATCAATTTGGTAGCTTTTCTTTGTTTGCTAAATGGAGACGGTGGCCTCATGTGAAACTTAGTGGCAACATGAGATACTCTGAAATTCTCTTACACCTTTTCCTGCAAAAACTTCTTGCAGTTCAGGGATGGACATTCCTACACAAGTTCATCTGCATGCTATGGCAAAACTACAAATAGCTGCAAGTGAAATTCAGTGCTGGGTCTCATAATCCTGTTTGTGTGGAGTTTCTTCAAAGTCTCATGTTGATCACCACTGAGTGTTTTGTTGGGGAAGATCTACAGGGGATAGAAATCAAGGGAAGGCATGATGAAAATCTCATGCAGTGCAGGAAAATAGCTTTACAGTGCTATTCATAAATTCCAGTAGTTTCATGTTGTGAAGTTGAAACTAAGTGAAGATGGGAGCTGAGGTTTTATGGATACCCTTGGTTCAAACTCTAAGATCTTCAAAATAGATGTAACAGCTATTCATTCCCACTATTTCTGCTAAGAGCCTGAACCTGATTAATTTTCTTTTCATGTAAATTAATGATTGTCTTTTTAGTAAAAAGGATATAGAACATTTTGCCTGAAATTCTAGATAGACACCTCATTTTAACTTAGAGAACAGAATGCCTAGTGATGTAGACAGTGTTTTGTCTTCTGAAATAAAGAGTTGGCTACTTACTTGCAGTCCCCCAGCCCTAATATTATTTCTCTAAGGCCATCTGTATCTATATATTTTTATAATAATAATTTAAAAAATATTTATTTGACATCTGAATTAAGAGGTTTTGATCCATCCTTTGTCAAGTCAGGAAAGTAGAAAAGGAATTTCTTTTGTGCCTGTTTAACTTTTCCAGAATTATTCTACATTTTTTCCTAATGTAAGGAAGGAAAAACAGCAGTGGCACCAGAAATGAACTTCAGGGAGTCTATTCATTTCATGGTTACTGTCAGTTCCTCTCCTTACCCAAGGTTTGTTGAAATCAGCTTGATATCACTCTGTTACTTAGGTTTGTTTTTTGGCTTTTTTTTTGTTTTTTTTTTTTTTTTTTTTTTTTTTTTTTTTTAATTTAGTATCCATTTTGAATTCTTCTGCAAGTATGCCTCACTGCTCTCAGATTGGATAGGGTAGGAGTTTCCAGGTTTTGAGCAGCTGAAAATAAACTACTTTTTTTAAAAGCACTCTTAATTTTTGGGGTGTTTTGCCTGTTCTTGGTAAAAAGCCAGTAGCCAAAATCAAAGCTACTCCTGTTTCAAGACTGTGTATGCATTCAGATGTTGATGCAGCTGTGCTGCTTGCCCATGTCAGCCAATTGGTCCTCTCAGGGCTGCCAAACAGAATGTAAGCACACTTGCCATTCTTTGAGGTGGAAAAAGTGAAGTTTTGAGAAATTATCACAAAGAGGTAGAGGCTCAGACGGGAGCAAGTCCAGGATTCCAATGTGCGGATTTCCAGTCTTCTACTGTAGGGTTAGAGACAGCAGTATGCATTTTCCATGCCTTTGTCTATTAAGAATGATCTGAAGGCTGAGTTGTTCATGTGTCTCTCTTATGTTATATGCAAGTTTTGACACTTCGATTGGCACAATCTCTAAGTTCAGAAACTTAAAAGCTGAGTAGAGATTATGCTTTTTCATGAATAACAAATGAAGTGTGACAAAAGAAGCACACTATTTTTTAAATTGCATGTAACTAATCTGTTAATTACAGTCAGAAACAATGTTGCTAACTTAGTTTAAAATCCCCAGATAAATCTTGGATTTGCCGTCAAAGTTTCGTATGTGACATTGGTAAACATCCTAATGAGAAGAAAATCTGCAGGATGTGGCCCAGAATTGAAGCAGGACCTATTTACCAGCCTGTTTGGAGTAGCTGTTAGTAATTACGTAGAAGTTGATGCCTGGAGTCCATCCCAGAGAAGCTTCCCACTGTGCTGGTGTGGTGAAAAGGGGGAGGGGCCTTTCTGCTTGCAATTTAGAATCTGATATAGGTAAAGCCTGATATAGGTGTAATCTGAAGGAATTTTAAAATAAAGAAGATGGAACCAGTAAAATAATAATAATAGAAAAACTTTCTAACTCTGTGTTAGTCACAGTTTAAACCTGCTTCAGAATTGGTGAAGTCAACAGAAGAGCTCCTGATCTTTCTCAACTTCCTCTGAGCTCGTGAAACTGCATGGAGGGTCAGGCTTGCAGACAGCATTACACTGTTTTAATTCATTTAACCTGATGCTTGCAAGTAAAGATACCTGAAGGCCTCCTCATGACTATAAAGTTCAATTTATTTCTGAATTGATACAACACTGCAGAGCCCACTGAGAAATTTTCGGTTTCTTCACTCTGCTTTTACTGTAACTTTGTTCTTAGTCATCCTAAGCCAAGAACACTCACGGTTCCAGTGACCTCAGCCCTCAGTGAAGTCATCCTGACTTTGCTAGGTAGTTTCTAAAGAAGGTACTGAGTTTTTCTTACTTTTTGATTGTTAAGATATATACTTCTTCCAGAAACTTGTCTCTGTTGGAGATCAGACTGTGAATGAATAATATGAAGCCTGCAAGAGAATAGGAGTAGTATTGCATCTTTCCATGCGGTAATTTGGCTGTTGTTTGAGATTCCTATGATTCTACTTTTTTTTTTATTTTGCAACCTAATGAAACAATCTTCCTGTTAGGTTTTCTTTTAGATTAATCAGTTCCTCTGGTCCTTCCATGCTTTCTCTCCTGCTGTCACCTTTATCATGGAAAAAACTTCCAGAAAGTGGCTATGAAAGTGTCATATTTACCATTTAGTAGTTCTATATTAAGATGTCTAAACCACTGACTTCGGTTAGTAAATTGTTGCACAGTGACTACAGCTTAGTACTTGAACAACTGCCCTGCTGTTCTAGAATCAGTTGGTGTAATGTTTGTATCATCAGGTTTTTTAATAATGAATGTCATATTGCCTAACTATAAATCTACTGTTGTTTTTCATGTTTGAATATGACTACATGCAGGGTGTAGTCTGTAGCTCAATTTATTAACATATTGTAGCATAATTGTAAGGATTTTAAATAGATAGGAAAGGAAACTTTAAAAACTGTTCGGTACTTTTGAAATTTTGAAATATAGTAATATTAGTTGAATGAAGTTGTGTGTGCATCATTACTAGACCTGCAAGTAAATTAATGAAAACATAGGTCTACTTCATATTAAATTATCACTACTGAAGGAAAAGCTGTTGTGAGAACATTGACAGAACAGCTACTTGAAGGAGTAGTCTGTGTATCTCCCTGTTTAGGCAGGGCCTTCCTATATATTGGAAACTCCAGTCAAGATAAATGTGACTTTTCTGCATATAAAACTGGCCTAAATTTATTGCCTTCCCATTCAGGGATTAGAAATGATTTTATACCTTGAAGTTTACTGATACTTCAAAATTAGAAAAATGTTTATACCATAGGAAGTCTAATTTCATGCAGACAATTGAAAGAGTTACATGACTTAAGTGAACCAAACCCAGTTTGTTTTCCAAAGCCAGATCCTAGGCAAAGCTGAGTATGTTTTCTGGACCAAACTGAATAAAAGATGTTATTATTGGTTAACATGAATTCAATGGTCTTGCTTCACTTAAATTTCCTAATGACCTGCTTTTGACTTCAGAAAATGGGAAAGCATCTATGATGATTTATTCTTTGTGAAGACTGCCATGTTGTTACCACTCAAATGTGGATGCTGTTATGGTCCTCTAAGTAAAAGTCAGATTTACAACCCTGAATTCCAAGTATTTGAATTGCCAGTAGTTAAAAATTGCCTATTTCTAAATGATCTGGGGGCATTTTTGTATTTATTTAGGTGTTCGAATGAACACAGTGAGGAAATTGAAGAACACAGTAAAATTAAACCTATATGGAGAACAATAATTTCTTGGTTTTGGCAAGAGCAAAATGAATTTTCAAACTAATCAAGACTATGCAATGTGGGGCTAGAGAAATGAGGGAGGGGATTTTCTTAAGCAGTATACTTAACAAAAGGTTAGAGATGAGGTAGTAGTAGAAAGAAAGTCCAGAGCTGAACATGAATTGACTTCTATATAGATCAACAAATTTACCCTTAATTAAGAAGAGAACTCCATGAAAACAATGTTACTTTAATATGTTTTCACATTCAGAGTTATGGTAGTGCGTTATAATAAATTTTCATTAGTTTTATTGCTTTGCCATTATACCTGGACTTAAATTATTCCTTGCTACTGCTTAGACTCGTTGCTGCTTTTATTCTGAAATTGCCTCTTTAGTTTAACAATAGTAGCTAAAACAATCACGGTAAGACTTTAAGTATGTGACAGCTGGAGTTCCTGAACACTGCAATTCAATTTAACAATCCAGTTGTGGTCATTTTTCGTTTATTTTTTTCTGGCATATCATAAATACATGATGCAAATTCTAGATATGTAAACAACTCATAAGCAGTGAAGTTAAGAAAAGAAAGATCCCTTAATGCAAGTGTGACTTCGTATTTTCTGTGTAAGCTTCCCACTGCTTTCATTTAAGCCTGGTCTGTGGTGATGCAGCAACTGGGGTACAGTAGCACAGCTCACCTGGCAGATCAGAAAACATGCAAGATGTTTTTGTCACTAACTGAATTTTGCAATGTGAAATAAACAGTCCAGTCTGCTTGGCTTCATGTCCAATCTCCACTTTGCCAAAGCATATGTCTGTTTCAGAAACAGCATAATTTACAGTATATTTAATATCATATTTGCAGATCTTGTATGATTTTGGTAGGCCCGGAGGGAACCTCTGGGACCAGTTTTGTTTTTCTCAGGGCTGTTTTTTCTGATATCCAACATTAACTCAGTATCCAGTGCTACTTAGATACTGATCACGCTTCAGTTTTTTCCCATGTAGAAGAGCATTCTTTCTAGTTAAAAAGAAGGTTCTGAAATTTTAATAAAACTTACAACACTTTGCTTAGGTGCTAACAACAGTGCCTATATCTTAGGTCTTGTGTATTTGAAGCTGAGAAAGCACAAATTTCAGGATGTCCACAACAGAGAAGCCCTTCAGATTTTCTTCCTCTAGAAGTCCGGGTCCTGCCGAGGATATGGCATTGGTGGTGTGCTCTTTGGCTGTCCTCTTCACTGGGAGGGTGAGAAATGACCCCTCTGAATTTTAAAATAGCTTTTTCTGGACTCAGATGTGTAGTTTTATGGTACCATTTACACAGACAGCTGCCTGTCTCTTTAGATGGCTCCTTGGAGATTAGCATTAATTGCTTGAGACAGGTGGGGAGACTGGGGAGAAATGGGTGTACTGAACCTCAAAAAATTATTTTGTTATGATTAGTATTGTTATTGATTATGGTCAAACAGGAGGCAGCTCAGCAAAAAACAAAAAAACCCCCAAAAACAAACAAACCAAAAGCAAGAAGGTTAGGGGCAGTATTGTTTCTGGATACAGATGGGAAGCAGAAAGGAAGGCCGTGTGCCCTGGGTGCTGTGCAGAGGAGAGCTGAGATGGCAGACAGGGCTGTGAGGGCAGCAGGCTGGCTCCATGGCTCCTGCAGGTCTTCACCTTTCTCCAAGTGCCCCATGGCTTTTTTTTTTTTTAAATCTCCTTTCTTTTTCTTCTATTTTTTTTAATTTTCTTTTTTTTTCTTTTGTTTAGGATGCAAGGTATGTTTTGAGAACTTTCCGTGAAAAGCACAAAACTCTTTCCCTTCCCATTACAGGTTTAATTTTACATCTCAAGCATTGTGAGATAATTCAGCATTTTCTGTTACTGCTGCTTCCATCCATCCTTTCATCCTCTTCAGCAAACTTTGGATGGAGGCTAGATCCTTGCAATCCTCAGAAAATGCTGAAGTTTGTGATCATCAAAAACAATCTTTGTAGCCTGTTATGAAGTGTTTAAAGTCGCTTTAGTCTAGTGTTTGAAGTAGCTTTAATTTGTAGTAAACATTTGGACTTTACAAAAGCTAAGGAGTGTTAAAATATTGACTTGATTGTATTTAACAACTTAATTTATATTTTAATTCACTAATTCCAAATCCTGGTGTTATTAATTATGATTATTTAAATAAAATGCATGTTCAGGAGAACCTCAGGGCAGGTTCTGCAGCTTTCTCTGTAATCCCGGGGCTGCTTGGTTTGAGACGTGCACAATAGAGTCTAAAACCACTTTAATTGGATCTGCAGGATTAATCCTCTGAATGAGACAGCCCAGCCAGTGGCACTGGAGATGTGCTCTCCCTGTGTAACCCAGTGCTTTCTCCCTCTGGCAACCAGCTTTAGAGCAACGTGGTGACTGCTGGTCCATAAGTTACAGCTGCCTGGCAGACAGGAGCCAGCTATCTCCATGTCTTGTCCAAGCAGTTTGGCCACGTGTCACTGTTTCCCTGGGGAAGAACAATAACTTTTGTCTCCAGTGAGAGCCCCTGACCAAGGGCTGCCAGGAAATGAGGTGGAGGATGCAAACAGCAGCATAGCAGTGAAAAATTAGAAAGTCCTGGGAAAAGCAAGAATTATCTCTAAGGCTCCCTGGTGAGGGATGACAAAGGGTATTTTTTAAGGGACTGTATAGAATGTGCCATAATTCTGGAAAACCTTGGACAGAGGAGCTAATGAGTATAAAGTGAGCAGATCTGCTTGCTGACAGTTCTATTTCAATTCACTCTGGTCAGGATTGCTATTTTTGTCTCTTCACCATGTTATGCTGTGTTCTAATGCACCTTAGGTTAAATGATGGAAGTGTCCATTGGTCTTTGCCTGTTTTTTATTCCAAAGACAAAATAGGGTAATGCCATTTGCAGAGCTTTGATCTGAGACCCTGTCTGTTCTTGTGCTGGGTAGTACCAGCCTCTAATGTTGTTTTACCTCTCAGCTGAGTTAATATCTGTAGCACTCTGACACAGAGGAGGGGAAATGTGAAAGTCTGTGATCCATGAGGACTTTGGAAGTGTGTATATTTGATTCCTTTTTTTTTTTGAAGGGTTTCTTTGTACAGATACTCCTCCACTCCCCCCAGCTCTGTGGTTTTTGTTGTGTCTGTCAAGCTTGGATGTGTTTTCCATATTCCCACTTCTTTTTTCTTTCTATTGAATATATATATATATGTTGTATTGATGATTCTCATTCTTAATCTTTGCTAGGTTTTTCTTTCAGGAAGCAGAAACCTGTCTTGATCCTCAGTTCATTATTTTTGGGTATTCTAATGGTCATACAGAGATCTTGAGCTTCCATTTTATTTTCTTCTTCTGAAAGCTCAGCTAGAATAGATTTTTCTGCTCCCCCATGTCCTGAACTGTGCTACGGTCACGCTGGCCTCTACATCTCTCTCAGCTGTACTGAATAGCTGAAAGAATTTCCTCATGACAGTCAGGTCGTAAGCATCCCTGGGGAACCCCTTTCTGTGAAATTAGATTGTCAGGGCTAGAGTAAGTTGTGTGCCACTTCCTCTCTGCCAATGAAATATTTGCAAGCAAGCTTTGCTGCTTTTTTTTTCCCCCCCCTTTTTTTTTTTTTTTTTTTTTTTTTGAGAGTGATTTTAGTCTCTAAATCTAATCCTATGAGGTTTTTTTAATTCATAGTCAATATAAGCTTGCTTGTCCTCTTTCTTGCAAGTCTATTTAAAGCCAAAGAAGGTCAATAATGTGGTTTGGGATGTAATAGGTGTTTTAGTCTTAAAAGAAATCAAAACAAAACAAAAATAAAAACCCACACCAAACTCTAATTCAAATAGTGCCTGGGGATAGACTTCTCACAGCACATGTTACTCCAGAGAGAATGTATACCGTGAGCTAGTTTTAGTGGTTGAATTAGTAGACTGGCTATATTCCTATGCAGTGAAATGAATTATATGTTGCAATGGACATCATGCTTTGAAAGCTTATTTAGTTCTACAGTAAAATTATTAGAAACAGGTATATTACACTTGCATCATGCCTGTATGTGCTGCCATATATGCATTTTAAGAATCCTTTTTTATTTTTGTAGCCAAACCAAAGTAAATTAATTTAGTTCCGCTAAAGTTACCACAGCTGTGTAGAATCCCACTCTTTAGAGGTTCACTGCTGTGTTTTTGAGACTTTGCTCTGTGCTACTGACCTATTTGTCTATTTTCTGCAGCATACCAAAGTAATGGGTAAGCCTTTCAAAGCATTGTTTTTGTTATAGGTTCTCTGAAAATTATGTCTTTGGAAAGTTTCTGATTAATTGAGATACAGTGGGTCAAAAATATTACTTGCAAACTTTGAGTCAACACAACAATCAGAAGAGTAGTTCATGACAAGTCAGATGTTAGTCCTAAAATGTTGTGACTCAGAGAAAAGGAGTAGATACTATGTAGCAAATTTTTAAGTCGTTACAATTGTAATTTAGTTAGATACTGTTTTCTGATATCTGTTCAATGGAACAATAAATTTTTATAGCTAAATCTGCATGTAATGCACATCTGTAATGAAAGCTCATAGAAGGTGGTTCCCTATCTGTTGAAACTGCTCTAGTCAGCTACAAAAATGGCCTGAAACTAATCAGCTGCACTGCCTTGGGCAGCTCTGAATATGTCATCTTCCAAGACGGCTCAGTTGCTCTTGTCGTGTAGATTTAGTTGCTAAATCTCAGTTCTTTCATGCATGGATGCTTTGGTAAAGCAAATGAGAGATCTCAAACTGTAACCTTTCTGCTATAGCTCAACTCCGACATTTATCTGGAGTAGTTTTTCTCTCCTAAAAGACCAGTTACTCAGCCGTGTTCAAGGGATTACCTGGCTGGTCCTTTGGCTCTTTAAAGAGTATTGTCCAGGCAATGTTACCCATCCTTAAGAATCTAGAGGTCACTTACAGGTCACCTTAGCCTTCTCTCTTGAGCTATGTTGTTTATTTAAAGTTCAGTCACCAAAATGTACAGACTAGTTTTCAAAGTAATCTGGTCTTGGTTTTATAACCTGGAGCCAAATTTGTGTGAGAATGCTCATGTGCTGGCACACAGTGTAAGCTTTTAGTAATCCCTAACTTGTTTCCTGATGTGATAGAAAAGAGGGAAATAGTTGGTCTAAATTTGAGTCTGTCCATGTCTATGATTATACTGCATGTTGAATTCTTTTGATAATAAACCTTCATTTGGTGTCTAAACAAGCTGTGAAATCTTTTAAAAAATTTGACTGCAAATACTGGTGTTATCTTTAATTCAAGTATGAAACACTTCTATTGAATTTGTTCCTGCTGACTTCCACACTTAGCCAGTGGTGAATAATTGACTTGTGAAACAAGACTTCACAATGAATCCTTTAACTATTAAGGAGGATTAAAAATAAGACAACTAAATTATAGAATATTGTGGTAAAATAAGAGCGCGTCTTTCACAAACGAATGGCTGAATATAAAGCAATTTCCCTGGCAGTTTTTGTAGGATGGTGGGGCATAGAGAAAATGTTTTCAGCTGTGTGCTGAAATGACTGGGACACTTCTGGTGCACTGGAAATCACAATTTGTTCATCTCAATACAATACTAAAAGCTGAAGCAATCATGGAGAAGCAGATCTATATGGTTCATGGTATGACAGTTTTGTTTCTCTTCAGAAATTGAAGTCCCAGCCTCTCACATGTGAGGTCCCTTTATACCAGTTTGGTGGTTACTTTTTATCGTGACAGAAGTTGTGATGTGGAACCTGAACAGAGATAATCATCATGCTTAATTTTTGAATTTTCAGTTACTGTTTTTAGTTACCTAAAAATTTAATCTATATAGTCAGTCTTTTCAAGTGATGGTAGGGATCATGTATGTGTTTTGAAGGACTGAGGCTTTATCTTGAAAAGTACTTAGATATCTACCACCTATTTTCCTGTTCACTCAGTGAGGTTCAAGCTCCCCTTTTTTTCCCATCCTGAAGTGACTTGGGTTGGAAAGTCTTTAGCAGAGCATTGACCTCTATATCCAGTCAGTCCTGTCTTCTTTCTAATGCTTGTTCACCAACAGTCAGAGATAGAAATATGTTTCTACAAAACAATTGAGAAGTGGTTTCTGTATAACGAAGACAACTCATCTGTGTAGGAGTTGGGAAACTATTTAAACTTGCATTTTATAGACTAACAGTAGCACTTTAAAGATCTGCATTTTAGGAAGAAATTGCATATAAATCCAAACTATCTGTGTCCCTCAGAAACCTCAAATGAATTAGGGAAGAGTCCAGCTGTGGATAACTATTTGCTATGTGGAAAGATATTTAGTTCTAATTATAAAATATTAACTTAACCCTATGCAGATCAGGTTTGCACTTAATTTCCCTAATACAAGATGAGAAAACAAATCAGCAAAGCCATACAAAACGGTTTTCTTTTAAGGTGAGTAGATTTCACTACTTTAGGTAAAATTCCATTGAATTCATTCTGGAGTTTTTAGTATCAGTGTGGCTGACAGTTTTTCTACTGGTGCAGTTTGACTCGGTTGGGTGTAAACTTTGTCCTTAACATGTACAGTGTAGGTACACAGTGATGTTAAGAGATAGTTCTTTGGTGGTCCACTGGAGGTAGCAGACTCTGTTCTAAGATACTGATCTGGCAGTGCTGGGTTAATGGTTGGACTCAATGATCTTAGAGGTCTTTTCCAATCTAACTGTTTCTATGATTCTGTGATTAAAATTATTTAAATATATATTGCCTAGAATATATTTAGTAGCACTTTTAATGGTAGAAGGCAAAACAACCTAAATTTTTCATCCATGCCTGCTTTTCTTTTTTTTCCCCAATGAGAAAACAAGACTCTGTAAAGCTTTTCTTCTTGAAAAACTGTGACAGATTCTGTAATACAGATAAAATGTTTACACAATATGACTTGCTTATCAAAAGCACAGGCATTTATGAAAAGTAAGAATGTTAAGATCTGTGTTGCCCCTGGGTCTAAGCCTTCTCAGTGATTTTCTTCAACTTTTTCTCTTTTAGAAACCTGCCCGATGGCTATAAAGAACTATTTTCTTCCCTTGATTCTTAAGAAATATTCATTATGCCTTGGATATTTGTTTACTGCCATACCAGACATTTTTCTTTTTTAGAGGAAAGCCATATGTTTCTTGTTTGTTTAGCTCTTATGTAAATATCAGAAAAATAGTTAAAATGTTGCCCTCTGTATTCTTACATCCATGAATTAGGTTTAGATTAACTCACTAAATAATAGAGAGTTTAAGACATAATTTTCTTCCATGGATTCTTCCCAGGGTAGTTTCATGTTTTATACTCTGTGGTGCAGGCTTAGTACAGTGGATCTGGCTGAGATCTGTTTCCTGGGAAAAGCTCTACATCAGAACTTTCTTTTTGATGTTTTGTCTGTAATTTTATTTAGCTAGTGGAATTCTTAAAGCAATAGTCCCACTGAGACAAGTATTATTCTGTCATGTAATAAGGTTCTACTTTAAAAAGAGGTGAGAATCTAACCTTTACTAGAAAGGTTTGAGAAGATATACCCTTTTCTCAGTTAATTCCTGCTGGTAGAAATCTTTGTTAGCTGCTTGGTTACTGCAAGAAACTTGTGCATCATCTGGTCCATAAAATTAATGAGAATTATGTCTCTACTGTAGAAGGTCTATTAGACTCTTCCTGTGTCAGGATGAAATGTTCTTACTGTGGAAGAAGTTTTTAAATTTTTTAAAATATTTTTTAACTGTATTTTCTGTATGGATTACAGTTTTCTGCAACAATTTCTATAAAATTATATTATTTACTTCCTCTTTTTTAGATATTAAAAAAAAATAAATTTCCCCCCAGTACCTTCTTGTCAATAAGAATAAAAACTCTCTTTGCTTTCAAATGACAAGGCTACTGTTTATTTTGTTGAAAATACTTTAATCCATAGTCTGCCTCTCTGAACTAGCTGACAAAAGCCATTTTTTACAGGCCAAAAGGCTTTTCTTACAAAGCCTAAGTGGCTACTGTAGTTGTAGATATTTCAATATGAGGATCATTTACTGAAGAAGGTGGAAGTGAACCAATCTGTACAGGAGACAGAATTCTCATTATGCCCCACAGTTAATCTCAGAGTCACTAACATTTGTTCTACCATAAAAAACCAAATAGCTACTTCATGCATTATTATTGTCCAGGTTGCTTTCCTGTGGAAAACTATAGACTTCTTAGCATTAAAGTCTATATTGGTACTCTCTATCTGGTTTTCATCTTTTTTGCAGTATCCAAATTGCTTTGCCACTCAGCCATTTTTTCTGAACAGTGAAGAGGCATAAAGAAGAGCTTTATGCTCTTCCGTACTTGCTTGTTTCCTTCTCCTCATCTCAGAGGGGGGAAAAATTTTCCAAAATGGAAGCTGGATCTCCCCCCCTAAACCTTATGCTGAAATTCATGGCCATCACATGAGGTCAACTTCAAAAAGGAACCTCATAATGTGGAACAAAGACTCTGCTTACACACTTGAGCTTTTCCAACTTGTTCACAAAATTGTACAAAGAAAGAACCTAAAAAATAATGGTCCAATGCATAGGAATGGTACATTCACAGCACCTGGTGAATTTGGAAGTGGCAAAGGTGAGAGGACTTCAAAATGTAGCCAATAGTGGAGCCTTTTAATTTTTCCTGTGGTGTCTTGTTGCACCTTCAAATATTTCTCTCATTTCAGCGGTCATCAAGAAGGCTTGCACAGCCAAAATCAGAAGGTGAAATGGCTCATGACTTATCTGTCAGTCATTAACAGTTTCTTCTTGTAGAAAAAGTGTGTTGTCGTTCTTTTGGAGATGTCTTTTTCTCTTTTGCTTGCATGAGTCAGTCATCACAAATTTAGTCAGAAATATTATCACTAGCACTGTTCAAGCTAATAGAACAACCTCCCTCCTTGTGTTTATGGAACAACTATTGGATGCTGTTTTTACACTTAGAGCTCAGAGTTCTTGGCAGGAAGGAAAAAAAATTATGGTTGCATGAAGGATTCATAGCATTAGTCAGATTTTGTGCAAGGATGTGCATTCTGTTAGCAAGGAACACGAATAAAAAATTAAATTATGCTTTACAGTAACTGTACAGATGCACAGTAGTGAGTCTTTTTTTTTTTAATTTCACAGTAGGTACTTGGGCTGTTCCTTAAAATGTCATATAGTTAGTAGCTGCATGTTTTTTCCACTTAAGTACTAACTTTTTAATGGGTTCAGAGTGGGTTTGCAATCTTTCACTGATGTTCTTGCTTATTAGCAGTGTTGGGGTTTCTAACACCTAGTTAGGTAGCACATTTTGTTTTTTCATGAATCATAAATATACGTTTCAGTTATTCTCTTAGTGTTGTGCCATTAATTTAGGTGCTTGCTTGTGCATCTATCTGTCCGGATTCCAGTGGCAGGTGCTATTTTTACATGAGATTGAGAACTGCAGTGTGTTATTGTTACCTCTTCTGACTGTCACTGTACGTTTCATTTATGCTACTCTAACAGAGAGTGAATAATTGCACAGATAGCCTCTAAAAAGTTTTAATTGGTGGCAATGTCTGTTAAAATAGTTGAAATCAGGGCACTAGAGTGTCCCCTGATAGGCAACTTTATAAGACAGCAAGACTAACAAGAGCTATTTTTGTGACAATGATATACTTGCTGTCAACTCTTCACACATTTATCAGTGAAATGCTTTCAGCAAGTAACTTATCTATTGCAACTGATTATACATTTAAAAATAATTAGCAGATTAAATTTTCACTGATTTTCAGTGAGAACATTTATGTCAACTCCTGTGAGATTTTGCATCTCCTACTGACCTAAAGGGATACTGTAGAAGTTACTATCTACAGAGAGATTTGTTCATATTTCAGGACTGTGCTGCTGATTTCTGATTTACCTGAAAAAGTATCTCTTGATGCCCTTCTTCTGTATGTCAACCTCCTGTTCTGATAAACGACTATGTGTAGTCCAGCTTTTCTAACTTCTTACAGAGCCTCAGCCTTCATTTCTGTGTTACTGTGAGTGGGCAACTGTTGTTCATTAAATAAGAAATAGAATGTGAAATAAGACTACAGCCCCACTTATGCAGCTCAAAATGCTAAATTAGAGCAATGTGCACCCCTCTGAAAGGGAATATAAGCCAAAGAACATACGGGAAGTGCAGAAGGACAAAAACATCTTTACACATAATTTTGCATTGCTGTGCTTAGTTTCAATGCGTTTTTGTCTTGTACTAGGTAGTTATTTCCTTGTCTTATTCTGTCTGCCTGTTACGGCAAAGAATATTGTCTTTTTCTGGCTACATCCCTGAAGAGCAGAAGTGGAAGTCTCGAGTTCTGGCATTTAATTATTTTGAAGCTAGTCATAATAAGTATAGACAGAAGAAGCCGTAGCATTTACCAGAGCTTATAAGAGAGAGGGAAGCTTGTACAGAAGGTATAATAGAATTTAAATCTTTTGTAAATAAGTTAGATTGCATGAACTGTCTCATAGTGAGTAGTTTCTGGTCAAGATTGTTAAGCTAAGATTAAAAAGTGTCTGCTCAACAACAACAACAAAAAAAATCAGTAGGCTTTTAAAAAAGCCCCATAATTTATACGACTTGGTCAGTTAAAAAAAAAAAAAAATCAGAAGTTTGCTTTAGGAATAGTTTTTTCAAAATGTCTTTGAGAAACCTACCCAGTTTGTGATTATTTTAAAACCATTCACATACAAATTATATTACTTAAATCTACCTTTAAAATTAGGTCTTGTATTAAACCAGACTTTTACTTCATATATATATATATATCACTTCTAGAAATTTTTCTGTTGCAATACACTTTAGAATATCAACTTCCTGTTTTCTTGAAATCAACTTGAAATGTTAGAACATAAGGGCAGAAATACTGGCGTTTTAAACAAGGTTTTCGTATCTCTATGTGCATTTTTTTCCCCCCGTGTATTATGTCATGAAGTAAATGATGAAAATTTAGTGGTAAAGCAGGTGCTGAGTACAACCTTGTTGTTTGCTGTTATTTAAATCGGTTCCTGGTGCTGTGCAGACCTGGTACTTTTATAGGGCTCTTGTGCAAACAACATCATTAAGGTCATTAACAATCCTCACAGGTATAAGTAGCTAACCTTTCAGAAAATGCAAATTGTCATGAATGCATTTCATGACAAATGTCTTCTTTTTCTAAACTGGATCTACAGCTTACCAGAAAGTCAGACGAATTCTTCAGGAATACCCTGCAAAATACCAACATAAAAAAAAAAACAAAAACAAAAAACCCAAACAAACAAAAAACTTGTCTTACCTCTGTAGGAATCATTTGGATTTTTACAAATTGGTTTATCTGCGTTCTCAGCATTCAGTGTTTTGACTCTTAGTGTATTATAGGTACAATAAGTGTCCTTTTGTGAAAAGAATGTAGGAGAAATTTTTCTTAAACTTCGTGCCATCTAGCTCAAGAGCTTGTCTCAGTGACAGCCAGTTGTTTTCATCCTCTTGTTTTTCTTTGCTAATCAACAAATTTTATGTTATCAGATGTCTTAAAATGTAACTGACAGTACTTCAAGAACATAGACTTGTTACTTTTTGTCATAAACTTAGCTGGATCAAAAACTATCTTTTGGGATTACTAGAGTATGAGGAAACATGGAAGTGTGAATAGCAGAATGATTAAGTTGCCTCCTATGCGAGGCAACAATACTGTTGTTGTTGTTTTCTGTTACGTACACAGCTCCTGAAGCATTTTATTCTGTCAAGGTTTTTGAAAAGTACAACATTTTGAAAATACTTGTTCAACAAATGAAAACATTTAAGAATATTTGTTTATGTAAGCTCTGGAGGAAATGTTTGTTCCAAAGCAGCCCTGCTGCTTCTTGTTCTCTTCTGTGAAAAGAGCTGTGATACTTATAAGATTTCTTTGTGGCAAACTATAATCATCTTTTAAAAGCCACAGATGTGTAACTGATATGCTTGGATAAGTAACTACGAACATTCTCTTCAATACTGCCATAATTGACAAAATGGTCACTGTTCTTTTAACTTGAAGTAAGCCAAGAAAGGTGCCCGAGGGACTTTCACAATTGACTGTGACATGGGATGGAACCTGAGTAAACCTGAGTAAAAGCACTTTCCTGAACCAAGAGTCTGCTACCTGCTCAGATTGTCTAACAGACTTTGGAAGCATTGCTAACACTTCCAGATTTTCTTAACATGCCTGCAGAGAATGACAATTGCGATTTGCATTCTTTTGTTTCAATATTGCTTGCAGCTGAACCCTGAACAATTACCTTTGTTAGGTGTTTAAACTGCAAAAAGCAGCAACCTCAGCAGCATAGGCATCCACTCAGCATGGAAGGAAGGAAAGGTGAGAAGGCAAACTTCAGTACATCCAGAGCATCGTCTTAAAGAAACTGAACTGAATTAAAGCAGAAGCCTGTGACATTTCGTCCTTGTTCATGGAAGTGCTACAGTGCTATGGAGTGCAACTAAATCTAACTTCCATTGCACAGCATGTTGCATCCCCTTTGTCTCTCAAATTGTTATCTGGAAAATCACAGGAAAAGGCAATGGTTCGGAAAGGGTAGAGCTGTCACTCAAAAGCCTTTTCCCAGATCAGTCCCATGATTCGGAAGTGAGCATGAAGAAGAGAAATGTAGTCAATAGAAAAGGCCTTTGTGTGACTCTCTGGCTTTCTATAGGCCTTGTATTAAACTCCGAGAGCAGTATCCTACTGCCAGGGCAACCCCTTGTGCCAAGGTTTGGAAGCCCAGACTGCACAGTAGCCTATGAATTTTTTTTAAAGGAGGTTTCCAAAGATGTCTGCTGAGGCTTTAGTTGTTCCTACACAAAACATTTTGGTTTTGGCAGAACAGCCTTTCTTGAAGGCAACCTTATTGATCCTGCACTTGGGTCACAACAAACCCATGCAACGCTGCAGACTGGGGGCAGAGTGGCTGGAAAGCAGTGGAAAAGGACCTGGGGATGCTGGTCAACAGTGGCTGAACATGAGCCAGTGTGTGCCCAGGTGGGCAAGGAGGCCAATGGCATCAGCTTGGATCTGCAGTAGTTTGGCCAGGTGGGTGGTGATTGTCCCCCTCTATTTGGCACTGCTGAGGCCACATCTTGAATACTGGGTGGTCCTCACTCCAAGAAAGACATTGAGGTGGTGGAGTAGGTCCAGAGAAGGACAACAAAGCTGGTGAAGGGTCTGGAGCACAAATCTGAGGAGGAGCATCTGAGGGAGCTGAGGTTGTTTAGCTTGGACAAAGAGGTGCAGGGGTGACCTTGACACTCTCTACAACCACCTGACAGGACGTGGTAGCCAGGTGGGGGTTGGCCTTCTATCCCAAGTACCAAATGTCAGGAAGAGAGGAAATGGCAGCCTCAAGTTTTGCCACCAAGGTTCAGTGTGGATATCAGGAAAAATGTCTTCACTAAAGGGATTGTTGAGCACTGGAACAGGGTGCCCAAGGAAGTATTTGATCTGTCGTTCCTGAAGGTATTTAATGAACTTGTAGATATGGTGTTTAAGAACATGATTTAGTTATGGATTTGGCAGAGGTAGGTTTACAGTTGAACTCCATGTTCATAAAGGTCTTTTCTGACCTACATTAATTTAGTGATTATTACTGATTTCTGAATTCATGTAATGATTGGGTCAGGTGAGGTAATATTTGGTTCTTTCAAGTCCAGTAGCTGTTTTCATGGAAGAGGTACTTTTGCAATTGCTAGAGAAACCTTCAGCAAATATTTGGGTAAGAATTTTGCCCTAACTTTAGCAGCATCTGGATACAGTAATTGCCATCTACAAAGTCTGTTATTTTCTTTTCATCAATTGCATTCTGTGCCTTTCTTCTGTCTTCTTCCCATTCTTCTGCTTCTTTTGCCCATTCTTTATTACTATTTCTCTTCCTCTATGCCCAAACAGTCCTTTTTCATAGCAGGCCAGTATTTTTTGGTGCTTATGCTTAGTGCAGCATTTCCCAGTGTGCTGCTCTGACATGAGATATTCCATCATTGAGTCTCAGAACCTAAAATATTTAAGTGTTTACAGGACTGTCTTTCTAGGCAGGGCACAATGTATTTCCAGGCCAAAACAGAATTTGCACAAC
Organism: Acropternis orthonyx; assembly: GCA_035583155.1. Lineage (NCBI taxonomy): Eukaryota > Metazoa > Chordata > Aves > Passeriformes > Rhinocryptidae > Acropternis > Acropternis orthonyx. The sequence continues at coordinate 23,502,708 of JAWWEU010000005.1, read as the reverse complement.
TGTTCTTCATTTCACCTCAAGACAGGCACTCCAAATCAACTACCACCTGCCCAGCAACAGCAATAAGAAAAAAATATAACTGATTCAACAAGGCAACTCACTCTTTGGATCCACAGACTCCTCAGACCTCTGACTGGTGCACATTCCAGCTCTCAAATCTGATGGTGGAAAATGCATTCACATATCACTGCCTTCAGTTTTTCACTAGCCAGACCACACCCTTTTTTCTTCAAAGATTTTCAAGGGGAAAAAAAGACATCTTTTAAATACAGATGATGTGCATTTCCTTCCCTTTTGTATCCACTTCTCAGGGCAGAGGCACTTTCTAGCTGTGTTGTGCAGCTCTGCCCCCATGCCGCCTTAACACCAGCAAACCTGTCTGCTCTTGTCTTTCCGAACATCTTGAGAGTTGCTCTCTGTCAAAGCCCACCTTAAAACTACTTTAATTAAAGACCACCCTTTTTCTTTCATCTTTTCTCTATATTCTATTACCTCACTAGTTTTCATGAGTACTTACTGTGGGGTCAGTACTACTTTAATTGGTGCCTTTTCCGTTTTATTGTTTCCCTCTCAGTGCCTGTGTGTGGTTTTGTGCTGGTCTTATCTTTCACGCTGAAGTGCTGTACGATGACTCTGAGTTAAGGTACATAAAAACCCACATTTTCTTTCATCTAATAAAAACATTCTGCCCAGTGCACTCAACTGGATTTACTGGACATGTTGCTTGTCTGCCAAATAGCTGTTTGTGTCAGACCTGCCTGCACAGTTGTATGCTCTCGGTATTGAAAGAAAATCAGATTAGTTCTGTCTTAATAAGGTGGCTGTACTTTTCAGTATGGTCTGTCAGAAAGTTCCTGAAACTTCCTAGTTAATTTAGCAATGGAAATCTGGTTTTCCAAAAGAGAAGATGGTCACATTTTCTTGCTCTCCTGGGGACAATGTCAAATACATAGTATTAAAGCAACTATCTGGTAATAAAAGTAAGCATTGTGAAAAAATAGATTTCAATTACTGCACTTCCTGCAGACTGAGGAAGTCTGTATCATTGGTCTTAGAACTTCTGTTTGACAAAGGCAAGGCTGTGTAGTGGAGAGCTACTTTTTAGGAATCAGTTTGCCTTTCAGGTTTGAAACTTTTCTTTTGTGGCTGAGGTTTTGTCCATAGTTGTATTGTAAATAGCTGCCTTTGCTCAATTAGTAGGTGACCTCTTTTTCTTTAGACAAGAAGAGTAAAGGCTTTCTCCCCATGTCAAAAGGACAGAGTTGGCTTTAAACATGCTAGCTATGTTTGATTGGTTTGACTGTGGGCTAAACTTTTCTATATGCTTTTCCATCAATAATAATAATTCATAGCCATAAAACACTGATTTGGGGTGGGGTTTTTTGTTCTGAATGTTAAATATACTAAAATCCAATATTAGCATCTTTTTAGTAACAAATCTATCTTTACAAGTATAATAAAGAGCTAAAACAGAAGCACTACTTCTGGTAAGTACATTATTTTTGTAGAATTTGTCCTGAGCTGCTTGGTGTTAACTGAAGTGACCCACTGAGGTTATATAAATTATCTATCATGCCCTAATTTAAGTTGGTTCTGACCTGTGGGGTTTACATATCTCTCCACAGCCTCCTGCTTTTTATTCTGCTCTTTGTAACACCAGAAGGTGTTGTTTTGTCAGTTTAGCCTTTTTGGCCCCAAAATGTGATTGAGCTTGAAACCCAGAATGAATTCAGATATTCATTTTTGAAAGCCTTTATTAAAGGAGGAAAAAACAGTGTAAATTATCTCAGATTTATATTTGGAGTTAAACTATATTGTCTTGTGTATCTGAAGAGTGTTACTATTCTGGAACACTCCAAATGCATGGGAAAGTGGGAAGATTTTTACACTGAATTCTTCCTCTTCTCTCAAAGAGGGAAATATTGTACACTTGTAATTCTGATGATTGGAGTTGAGCAAAATGCAATCAAAGCAAGGAGGAATCTCCCTTGTTTTTTTGTTTTGTTTTTGGGGGGTTTTTTTGAGTGTGTTTTTGTTGTTTTCCATTTTTTGTTTGTTTGGGTTCTTTGTTTGTTTTTCCCCCAAACAGACATTGACTATGGCTCCTCATGGCTTAAATGAATGTTTTTTTACTGCCTTCCTTAAGTAGTTTTGCTGGGGAAGACCTCGAAGCTGGTTTCTAAATTCTGCAATAGGATATGAAGTAGACAGGCAGTGGGTAGGCAACTAAGAAGGAATCTATTTTTGGTATTAAATAAGTTGTAAGCAGAAAAATATATTCATGTGGGCTACTGGATTGTGTTGGATGACACAGCTGTCTAGTTTGCTTGGCAATCTTCCTTATCTGCAGGGGAATAGGAGTCATCTTAATCAAATGCCTGCAGGATTCTGGCTTCCATAAAGGGGAAACCTGCAGAGTTATCTCCTTCATCAGATTTAAAGCCAGGGATAAAGAAAACCCAAAAGAGAAAAAACCAAGAAAGCTCTTCAGTTATATGTTTTTTAGCAGAAAAACCTGCTGCTCTGCCAGAAGAGAAATGATTTTCACTTGAGCAGACTACAATATTCAAGAGTGGAGAAGAGAAGACATCAAAGTTGCATGTAGCTGGCTGTTTCACATGCTGCTTTCGCAGTATTTCACTCAAATTAATAAAGTCTGCTGCTGGTTTAGACAGCAGATCTGTAAAAGAAGCAAGTTTTGAGGGCTTCATGTTGTCAAATGTGCTCTTCAGGTTACTAACTGGTGAAAAAAAATCTTTAAGCTAAACACATATTAGTTTCTTATGCTGTGGGAGTGCTGAGGTTTTCCCTTGCTACCTTCCTCTGAAAACCTGATTTAATATTTCAAAAATCAAAATAAATGTTGGTTAATCTCTTAACAATACTTTAGTCTACTGTAAAGTGGGGGAGTCACGTGTCTTTCTTTAACTCTTCAAGGCATTTGGGCAAAGGCTTCTGCTGCCCTGGAAGGAGTTTTCATCGGAAGGATCAGGAGGCCACCTTGGCAGCTGGGGGCATGCCCAAGCTGGTGAATGCAGCATGGGTTACCCTCTGCCTTTTCTTCTTTCTCCCAATCAATTTAGGATTAGTCACTGCTGGATCTAAGCCTTAGTGAGACACAGGGCATTTGGAACAAAGGCTGCCTGGTAAACATGGGCTGGAGGTGGGAGTAAAAGGCAGCAGGGTCCATCTTTCCTATTCAGGGTAAAGGATTTCTGGGTCTTAAATGAAGAAGAGGCTCAAGACACTCTTGCTAAGGTGAAAACAGGTCATGCAGCTTCTGTGAGAGAGTAGTAAGACTGAGGGAAAGGTATGTTTACAGTATGTAGGTTGTGAACCATCTGTGTTTTAAGTAACTAATTCACCAAGCTGAATCATGATCTCCCCTTTCATTCCTGTCTCTTCTGCACTGGCTGTATTTCTTTTGTCATCCTTTTTTTTTTTTTTTTTTTTGGTCTAACTGTATGAACAATAGGGGAAAAAAGACCCTTCTGTCTCCCAACTTGTGATTCCTTTACGTTGAATGAAAAGGACAGTTGACAGTGTTGTACACAATTAACTGGACCAGGGAAAATGTAGTGCTAACTATTTTATCAGAGTAATACCAAGAACAGTAGCATTCACAGGTTCACAGTTCCTGTCCAACATACTTTTTAGACCTTTTGCATTTTTGAGGTGCTTTTGGTCCCTTTATTCCATTGGCCATCAATATAAAAAAAGAAAAAAATTCCACTTGTTACCAATTGTGTGGATTTAAGCTGGCAGCCTGGGTATCAAGGGTCTGTTTGGTATCTTAATAATAAATGTGAAATTCAGTCCTAAATGTTGCTGAAGATCTTTTTTGTTTGCTGTGACTTCTATAGAAAATGGACACCTTCAGAGAATATAATAAAATCCTCTTAAATTTCTGGCTTAGGTCCATTCTGAATTATGATTAATTATAGGGCAGTCTTCATTTCTAGGTATTAATGGAATTAATAATATATATCAAATAAGAATATATCCTGTTTTCACTTTAATGATAGAGTTGAGACACATAATAAGTAATGCTTTAGTTCAGTCAGAGAGCCTAGCTAACAGAAACACAGCTAAGTGCAGCTGAAATATAGAGAAAATATCAGGTCTGTGAGAGAAAGTTTCATAGAAGAGAAGAAATGGATATCTAACTTGTGAGAGTGCCTGGGTGAAAATGGAGGCAAGGTTATTAGTTAGATTAATGTACTTAACGTAAGAAATGCTTTTGAAATTGAAGCCCAAGATGTATTACTGATATTACACAACTAGTATTAAAGTTACAATACTTATATGAAACATAAAATCAATTCTGAGTTACTTTTAATTGCACTTTTAACTTTAATAGTTTAAGAGGCGTGGAAATAACTTGGACAGTTGCTGACCTGACATAGGCAAAGTTAGTAGAATTTTCATGCAGTATTAATAGAGACAAAATCTGTAATAGGATTCTGCTTTTTTGTGTGCATTATATTTTACTTTCTAGTGACATGACTGCTCAAAATTCTAAACTGAGGTTCTCAGGAGGAATGCTGCTGTCACTTGAGGAAAAATATGTATTGAAAAGTGGTAGATGTCAGATGGCAATAATTATGGCAGCTTAAATATTTATAAATTTATACTTTATTGTAAAAATGTATTTCTTCATCTGAAAGATTCTGTGATGTTTCAATTATAATCCAGACTTGTTAATTGCTTAAGGATGTGTTATAAGTTACAGGATTCAGAAAACTCATGTTTTCGCTGTCTTGAGTCAATTTGAGGATTACAAAACTATAGTAAGCTACAAACCTATCTGAGGTTCAGGAACACGTGTCAAATAGTTTGTTAGTTTTTTTGTTTGTTTGTTTCATAGCATTTTACAGGTTTTTTTTATGATACCTGTTTTTCAACTTTCACATTGCCATTTGTAGGTTTCAGTGAGCAACAGCTGAAATTGTTATTCCATTATTTGTTTTTTGGTTTTTCTTTTTCCTTTTGTTGTTGTATTCAACTGCACTTCAGTGCTTGAAGTGTATGAGGAAGCAGCAGTCCTATTAAAATGCTCTGAAAGCTGACAACAGACGGCTGAGACTAAGGGCATGCCAGTGTGGAACAACGCAGGGAATAGCTTGCCTTGTGTTCTGTTGAGATCCAATCTTGCCTTTGGTAAAGCAGAAGAAAATCTGGTATGCAAAAGACAATGTAGCCTTCAGTCAAAGGCCACAGGGATGCTGACTGCTCCTAGTTACACTTGGTGAGGTACAATGAGTGCTAAATAATTCAGTGTTATTTCAGCAGCATCTCCAGTGGCACATCCTCTGCAAAGTGCTGACTGGGGCATCTTTGGAAGGCAGTTCAGTCAGTGTCGGTGGGAGCCACAGTGTGTCAGTGGGCTTGAAGATGAATGCCCTCACACTGGTGAGTGAGCACTCCAAGTTACTTAGAGTTCTAGCATTTTTTGGATGTGAAATTCCAAAAATAGGGTGAAGATTTAAAATATTTGGTTAGGTGGTTTTTTGGGGATTTTGGGTTTTTATTTTTTCTTTCATTTTGAATAATAAGGAGCAGCTTGTGTTGAATGTTGGTTGTTGGGCTACATCCCTCATTAGTATGAATTGGGACATGTCTGTTTTAATTCAGTAGAGACTTGCACAAATAAATAATTTGCCAGTGGAGATAGAAAAATTAGCTCAAATTCAGTGGTTATTTCTTTTCTCACATGTGATTTTCAAAATCCTGAATCAGAAAAGCTCCAAGTTAGAGCTTTTTGCAGTCTCCTTCAAATCTGATGTTGGTTCATGAATTTTTTTGTAGTTGAAATAACCAGATATGATTCTGTGGTTTTGCTTACCTTTTCAGACTGTTAGCCAAATGAAATGAGTGTGAAATACCAGTAGCTCTAGGTATTTATACACACAAAAACAAAGCAGGTTGTGTTGCTCTGTGGTTTTTCAGTACCGTGACAGTCCCAGAAGAGATCAAAACTTCTTCAGCTTGGTGCTTTGTGAACAGACAATGTGAGACAGCCCCAACACAGGTTTAAAATAAAATATTGCAAGATAGACCTGGGAAAAACAGCTGCATTGATTTGCTGAAGGTAAAGGTCATGGCTGGAATTAGAAGAGTGTGTTCAGGAATGAGATTTTTCTGCCAGCAAGCTCATTGTGCCTTAGTGGGCCATGGTGCTCATGAGCAACAGTTTCATCTTTCCAGCTATCCGTCAAAGGAAAAATCAACATGGAAAACTATAGTTATGAATAAGGCAATTATTCTAAAGTACTGTCATAAATTGTCATTTTAATCTTATTTAATGTTTAACATTGTTACCTTCCTTTCCAACTCTCTTTTATTTTTTATTCACATTCTGGAAAAAAAAGAGGCATGGGTAAAGATAAGCAAGTGTGAGTTAAATAATTAGTATTACAAAGAACAAATCTAGTGAATGTTAAGATGAAAATGTAAATCTAAGCCAATGTTTTGCAGATAATCAGTTTTGTGATATATTTCGTGTCACAGCCTTAGGCTTCAGAGGTGCACCCTATTCTTGTAATTATTTTTTTCCCCTTCTGGCTCCCAGACTAATTTTCCACTGAACGGAGGTCGCTCCTTCTTGCTCTGATGACAGAAACCAGCACTAACATTTAGGCTGAAGTTGTTGGGGAAAAAAGATCTTCCAGATTTAATTAATTTTGGATTGGAAACACTTTTTACAATAATTACCTTCCCGAAATGAAGTTGGTACTTTTTCAGCCAGACATTTCTTGGTCTAATCTCTGGCACAACATTTGTGAAACCTTTTGTTTTTCGCTCAGAAGCCTATCTTTTCACATTTTCTTTCTGTATTTTTTGTGTGCTTTGTGAACATATGTCTGCAGGGAAGTTATAGCAAAGTATCTACTCTCCTAGGAGACTTTTTTAAAATAAGTAAATCAAATCTACCCATATCCTTACTCCCTGCTCAGTTTAGAAGTCAGTATTTAAGAAAAGCAACAGAACTTGAGTTATAGAGTTTTAATAGCTTTTTTTAAAAGTGCTTTCCCATCCCCCATATTTCAAAAGCTTTTCCTAAAGTATGAATTCATTATGTTTAGAATATATAACTACAAATAAATAAAAATTTAAGTATATTTTGTGTCATAGAAATGTGTATAATTTATAAAATTATCAAGACATTTTAATCCTCACCCTGGTTTTCTCAGAAGTTTTGTGGAACTTTTAGATTCTATGGTGTTCAGCCATGGACAAATTTTGCTGGCAGTAGAATGTTTCTCTAAGGAAATACTTCTAACCTGCTTCTGTTAGTAAAGAGCTGAGTTATGCTGCACTTGCTTCTTGCCCTCATCTTCCAGGACAATGCTGAAAGGGGAGCTGTGTACAGTAATAGCTGTTGGACTGTTGTGATGAGAGTAATTTAGAAGTAATTAAGTAAGATGTTTATACTTGCTAGTCTATGCTTATGATTCCAAACAAGGAAAGATCCTGGTCTACCCAAAAAAATCTCAATTGTAGATGTTGTGCTAATTGTATAACATTTAATTCTTGTACTGAAAAGAATTTTCCTGGTTTGCGTGGAAATCTTGAGCTATTTCTTGTAAGTTAATAGTTTAGATATTTCTATTGAAGATGCGCTTACAAAATCCACCCTGAAACAGCTGAGCCCCCCTTGCCCCCAAGTTAACAACATGATGAATTAGGAAATGCTTCTTTTCCTCTATTGAAGACTTTTTTTGTAACCCTTGAATGAATTCTCTAATGAAGTCTGAGTACCAGGAGGAGCCTACTGTAGAATGAATTTCAAGTCTACTTTAGGTAGAAATCTAAGTGGATTTTTTAGGTTTTGGTTTAAGATGCGATCTTGTATTTGCTTATGTACTGCAGTTAGTTACAGTTTCCCCCCTTAAATGTTAGTGATAATTTGTTAGTAGAAAAGACTTAACAGTGGCATCCTAAAAGATTTAAACACCTGTCATGTTAACAGCACAGCAGTCCTTAGTCCAGACATATTTGTTTCCTCTGCCCTCAGTTGCTAAGTTCTCGTTTTCTGCCTGTTCATGGAGGTTTCAGTTTGTTCCTCCTTAACATATAGAAAAAGGAGGCTGTGACAGGTTTATGGGGCAGGGAATGAATAGGTCAGGCAGGTTCAAGAGCCAAAGGAGTAAAAATACAGGCAAGCAGAGAAGCAGATCTGAATTTGCTTTGGGGAGGTGAAGAAGAGTATGCCACTGAAAAGAAAGAAGGCTGTAGCTGAAAATGTTTAGTATGAAAAATATGCTGTCCTAAAAGCAGACAACTCAAAGAATGAGAGAAGGCAGCTGTTCAATCTTTTCCCGAGATACTGATAATGTTTTGAGGTGGTGTAAAGGGGTGTAACAACAAATTTTTCTTTCATTCTTAATTAAGGAAACACATTTTGCTTACAGAAGCTTAAGTAATGGACTGTTAACAGTATCACTTTTGATTAGAATGCAGCAAATTCCTTGCAACAGTTGGCACTCTTTTACTAGTACTTGTTTTAAAAGCTGATGTGCAAAACCTCTTGTTTTTTGTGTGGTACATATTATAGTGGGGCTCCAATTTTGTTGATTGTTTTTGTGGGGTTTTTTGTTTGTTTGTTTGTTTTAAAATCAGAATTAAAACTGTGCTGGTGGAATCCATCCAGCCCAGTAAATATGTAGAAAGTCTATCTCCTTAGGCATATGGCAAGTCCAATCCCATAGTAAAAATACGTAAAATTCATGACTGTACTTGAAAGGTACCTCTCTTTCTTACTCCTGTCTCTTCCATGCCCTTGACAGAAGTAAAAAAAAAAGGAGAAAAGGAAAAAAAAAACCCAACAAAACAATTGGCGATCATGACACTGAGATTTAGCATCAGTCCTTCTGGTTCTGGAATAATAATCCAATCCCTTTAGCATGATTTCAGTACAGTAACAGTCTAAAGTTAATTTCCAAGTGTTTTGTTTTATGGTAAAGCAAATTAGACCTAACCCCAGAGAATTCTAATCCATCAGTCTACAAAGGCAAAATAAATATTCAGAGAAATGTCCCAGCCCCCCAACATTCTGTTGGTGGTCCTGCAGAATGAGTTTTTTTCCACAGCTGTGTAGACTAGATCACTTTGATGTTCATGTGGTACATAATACTTGCATCTGCTTTGTAACTGATTTCTAAGGCTTACCTGTGTGGAAGAACAAAGCTTGAGGATTTCAGTGATCCTGCTTCTGTTACTGGAATTAAGTTTTGCCACGGCCACAAATGGAAATATTTAGTCTTCTATAAATTGTGATAGCTATTCACTTTTTTATATGGTGGAAGCGTATTGTGATGATGGCATTGTAGCACAAATAGTTTAATCTAAAACATAGCAGCTGTTGGTCATTTATATAACAGTATAGTATGGCAGAAAAAACATTGCTTAACTTAATTGTTACATGCTTTTAACTCTTTCTGGTCTATTGGGAGCACACAGAAAAAACTGAACACAGCAATGGAAATGTTCTGAAGTTGAACCTCTGTCACGGCTCTGCTGGCGTGACCTCACCGGCAGCTCTGAAGGCAGATGTCATTACATGCCCCTGCTGTCTGATTCTTGGAGCTGCTGGCACACTGTTTTGTGACCTGGATGATGTTTTGAAGGCCAGGTAGTAACCACTGGCCTCCAGGATACCACAAGACAGTAGGGACAGGTAAAGGTACCTTGGTTAGTGTCTTTTCGACCTTTGACCCACCCGTGGTCTCAAGTGTGAGAAGGACAGTACTGAATCATTTGGCATCCCTCTACATTGATATATAGGGCCTGTCCATGTGCTGGCACTGAAGGGCTACCGAAGCTGGTGTTGTCCATTACAAAGGGAAGTTTTGAACTAAGGAGGAGGTGCTGGCTGCTCTTTGTGCCACAAGTGTTAAAAAGGCTTCACTGGATTGTGAATGGCTGGTGTGTGACCTGGGTGCAGCTGGTACATTGTGGGTGTTCCCTGTATTTAAGAAGGATGTTTTGAAATCTACATGGCTCTCAGGTATTACAAAATTTACTAGTACAGACAAGATTATAGCTTTTCTTGAGTAAAGAATGTAAACATAAATTAAACGTGATTAAACTTGTTAATATTTATTAAGTTGGAATAATTATATCTGTCTCTAGCAGTGAATATTTGAGACAGCAGGATTCTAGATTTAGCTGGCATTCTTGCTGCAGTCAGGTGTCTAAAGATACTTGAATGAATTATCTGTCACCTAACAGGATTACTTTGTTGCTTTATTACTGTCTGTCTCAAGTGCAATCAGGACTAACAGCTAAAGATGTAGTAAAGGAGAGAAATAAGCTAGGTATTTACTGGTACAAATCTGTCTAGATTTTTGACTCCAGCAAACTTTCATTGAGTTCTGCAAGTAATAAATACCAAGGGATAGATGTGTCTACTGTAGGTTTCCTCCTCCTTAGTAGTCATCTTACTCCTTTCATAATTAAGAAGTGATAATAGTGATTAACACTAAGTTCCAGTTGACTAAAGTTGCAGTGATGTCTAGAACCTTTGGGATGTGGGCTATATGTCTTCTAACCTCTTGCCAGAGAGATATTTTCCAAAATTTAGTATCTGGCAACCCAAATCCCTGACTATTTAGCAGATCAACAGGTTTTACTCTGCCCTTTGTGCTTCCTCCTTCTTTTGCTGCATGATACAGTTCTGCATGATCTGGTCTCATGCCTCCACTTAAGGCATGTACCTTGGCTCACAATACTTTCTAATAATTTGTCCCGTGATTTTAGCCTTTGTTTTCCAACAAAATGAAGTAGAGTTTATCAGAATTCAAGAACAGCAACAGTTTCAGAGAGTGTTGTGTATTTGGCAGTAAATTGTAGTCTGTCTTACCAGTGGTTTTTCAGGCAATTGCTTTATGTACAGTATCACATTCTGGCATCCTTGTTGATTACAAATATCATACAAAGTGTAATTCATTATCAAAACTAAAATTTGTCAAAGCAATTTTTAATACCCAGGATCTGAAAAGTATTTTCAGCTTTTAAGTAGGTCCATGTGTATCATTTGCAGGACGAGAAAGAACTTGGTCACAGAAACGCGTGTTTCTGAGGATGCACTTCCCCTCCCTTATCTCTCCCCACCCCTTTTTTTTTGACACACCTTGGTCATGAGTTCACTCAGTACTTTTGTCTGTGACATACACAAGTTGCATCTGTGTATAAGGTACAAGAATATGGGAGAAAATATTTCATGAGAGTTGTATTTATTGCTTAAAAATGACTTCAGTTGAAGGGAAAATGTAAATGATGCTTAATGATAAATGTTACTGTACTATAGGAAGCAACAGAATGATCAACTATAGTATTTATATCTGTTAATAAAACATGTAGCTCTAAATACTTTAACATATGCTGTTTTATTAGGGTGTCAACATGAGCATATACATACAGTTATGAGGAGTTTGTTTAGAAAATAACTGATCAAAGATTTGGTAATATTGCATGACTATCTTTAGTAAGAAGTTTCTATGACTTTTAATGTGTTTCCTTTTTTCTGCCCTTTTTTTTTTTTTTTTTAATATAAGTTTGTTGGTATGCACAGCAAAATTCAAACATCTTTTCCAGATTTCTAGATCTTACAGTGAAAATTCTTTTGGCACAACATCTTAAGCAACAGAATTATTTCACAAATTACATATATGACAATTTCTGTAAATAAGTTAATAGGCAAATGAAACACAAGTTATCTGATCCAGCCTAGCAACTCTGAGGATAATGGTTTGATGTAAAGCAGCAGAATATGAAGTCATTTAATAAAATTAAATTTGTAATTTATTGGTTATATACAAGTTTCTAAAAAAAAATATTAAACTTATGTCAAGTCAGCTTTTTTTTTTTGTGATATCTCAGTAAAAATTACTGTTGCTGCCTCTATATAAGTGTAAGGGTAATTCCTTTCCATTTACTCTGATTGTGATTTCCTTTTGGTACTTCGTAATGTTAAATATTGGCCAGAATTTTTGTTAGAAGCGGTAGTGTTTCTTCAAATGCAGTAGGCACAGCCTGCAACATTGTTCTGCAACAGAGTCCTCTCTGAAGAGCTTGCAGTAAGAAAAGCCTCTCTGGATATTTTCTAGGGAAAGTAAATTAATTGTTTAAATGTTTAAATATATTTTTTTGTTGTTACTGTCATCTTCAACATTAGGTGAAGGAAGATGAAATTTTGCATGGATGAATTTGGTCCTTGTGCTTAACTCCTTAAGCAGTGTCCACTCCATATAACCAGTTTCTTATTTTGGATTCGCTTCTCTGGCAGCATCAGTATAATGGACCTTCCCCTGGAATATGCTTTGCTGATGGTTCTCAGTAGCCCTTGATAAAAGGGGATAATGAAGGAGACTTACTTATGTGCATGCACATACATTTGTTAATGCTTTTCATAAAGGTTAATTTTTATGTAAGCTTCTCTAGCTTCAAGGAAAAGGCACTAGAAAAGAAATTACCAGATTGGTATTCCTGAACATCCTCTATCAATAATACCATTCTCAACTATATATGACCTCTTAGAATAAATGCTTCTTGAAGCAGAAATTTGGATCCCAGTTTTGAGTGACACCAAATGATTTCTGCACAGCAGCTGGATGTAGGAAAGTCACTGTTTGGTGAATTGCCAGCTCAGAGAAAGCAATACTGTGTTGCTGCTTTGCCTGTGAAACTGGCAGAATTACAAGGTATAGGTTCTGTAACCAGGGCTTTGCTACAGTCAGCTTATTTGCTGTTGTGTCCCTGATTAGTGGCTGAATGCAGGCTGCGCTTAGTTCTGGAAGTGTGTTAGGATATGGGCAAATGGGCTCAAAGAGGTTCTACCTCATCAGGTAAAAATCTGTTAGAACATTATATGGATCTTTACACTTGCTATTTGTGAACTATGTGTATAACCAAAGTGTGAGGATGTAAAACCTTATGTTTCTTACATCTTGAATAGGCACCATATAGTTGTTAGCAGTTAGTACATGAAATGTATAGGATTCAGAGGAACTTGATGTTGCGGTTGTCATTTTTTAATCATGTGGATCAATCCCTTTAGTCTGTCCCAATAAAGGCTTTTCTACAGCCATGTCTATTGAATGCCATTTCCATTTTGGGTGCTCAGTTTATGAGAATTTTCTCATACATTGATCCCTATGGGTGGTTTTTCAGTATATATGAGGAGATGACGTGTTCTCTCACAGAAAGTTTTATGCCAGCTCTTTATAAAGACTCATATTTTTAATGTGAAGAATAGCTCTGGATAAAAATCTGTTGTTGATTTATTTCCTTGTCTTGTTTTTGGCTCCTATCTCTGAGTAGAGCAATAGCCTTGTTCAGTGCTATTTTTCTCGATTTTTTTAAAAAATAAAGAAGAGTGGTGCTGGTGTTGTCTAATTTTTTTTTGGCTTTGCTCATTTGAGTTGATAATGACCAATATATAAAATGTATTTTGACTTAATTAAGCTTTTAGTCCAAATTTTTTTTTAATCAGTGAAAAAAAGTCATAATAGCCGAATTTCAGACTCCATAGGGATTTTAATTATTTTTGTCTTTTTCAGTAATTTATTCACCAGTTGGAGTCTTTTCTGTAAAGAATTTTAATTGAAATACTGCCGAATTTCTTAGCTGGAATTCAGCATGTAAAATATGTACCAGGGAAGAGCAGGAACAACAAAAAAGATTGATTTTTAGGAAAACACTTGCCAAGTAAAGTGATCAAAGGACACGTATTGGAATTGTGATCCTTCCATAACACTTAGGTTTATTCATGGTAATATGTACAGGAAGGAGAAGACAAACTATGTTGTTCAGTATTGGGTGAAAGTGTTTAAGCAGCTTCTCTGATTTATTTTATCTCATAGGTGCCATCTGTAAGCTTCAGGACTATGCCACCTAGGCCACTGAGCCTTAAGATCTGCATAATTTAAAATTCTTCCATGAGTTTTCCATGTGATTTGGTACCGTAAGGATTTTTGACTTGAAGTGATCTTACCAGAAATCAAGCGAAATATGTCATGATGGTGAACAAGAAATTCAGGAAGGCAGTGCTAGGGTCATTTAAGTCACTTGTGCAGAAATTGAAACTATTTCTGATGTGACTTAAAGAATAAATCTCCGAGACAGCAGAGTAAGGGAAGTGATTACTGTTTGGGTGGCTGGTGTGGGATATGAGAAATGTTCCATGCCACGATACCAAGGTAAAACACAGTGTGCCATGATAATTCTTTTGTAGGGATTGTGTGTCAGAACTCTGAGTTCTGTTTCCAAAGCATTATAGGCATGGATGATCAAATTGCAGTTAAATTAGAGTTAATTCTTTAATACAACCCAAAATACAAATATTATTTGGCTAGAATGCTACTTAAACAGCAAATTCAATGCTTTATTCTTGATACTTTTCTTGTATTTGGATGAGGGGGAAATTTAAAATTACCTTTTCTAAGGGTCATAATCTGATCTCAGTTATTTTGGTGAAGAACTGAATAAGTCTTGTTTGCACAAAGTTACTGAAATTTTATATTGCTGTGAGTTGCATTTTACCCTGTCTCTAAACCATTCTTGCTGAAGATTGAAAAGTATTAAATAAAATAAGTAGGTCACACAAGTGGGATGATATGGCCCCTTATCTTTAAACAATATTCTAATTTGACTGTAGCACAACGAAAAGAAATGAATACTGTATGTGCTCCCGTGTGAGCTGTCAGAAAGATAAAACTGAATATTCTCTAAATCAGCTTTTCCATGGACAACTGCTTCATCATCATTAGTATGTATATCCTTATTAATATCTAGGCCACTCAGTTATGAGATCCTAGACTGCAGCATTTCATAATTTACAACTGCTATCATTTTCAGCAGCATTGTATGCATGGCCTATCACAGAATGAACCCTTGATATATTTCTCTGTGTCTTCTCAAAGTGTTATTTCGAAATAAGAGCTAAGAATAAATGTATCCATCTGTTTAGAAAGTTGCATTTATGCACAGTGTGATGATCCTTGCCAACTGTTTTACTTAGCCCAGCTGTGTGTGAAAGGACTGGTCACTGTAGGTATCTGAGAATATGGAATTAAGGCAGTTTGGCAGATGAGGATAGACACATGAACCTTTTGAAGCACAATCAAAGAGTTAGGATCAGATTATAATTAAATGTAAATTCTAAATTCTGTAATTGCACAGTGGTATAAATGAGTGGAATAGAGTGACTGTAGACAGGCTGGGGAACCCAGTATGGAGGTGACTATTGTAAGCCCTGGTTACTTATGCAAAGAATAGCACAATACAGTGTAGATTGTGCTAGTCTGGGTGACTGACTGCAGTGACAGCCACTGTAAATGGAGGATTCAGCTCATTGTTCAGTGCCAGGTGGAATCTGAGATAGAAGTTTCTGGGATGGGATTGGCCTTTGGAGTTTTCAGTATGTTCAAAATGCCAAGTGATTTCTTTTATTTCACAAATTTCTGCCATCCTTAATCCAGAGTCATAAGAACTGCTATTTTTTCCTATCTTAATGATTACATTATTAACTCTAACCTTGTAAAAGAAAGCATGGAGTAAGGTGAAGGTATAAGGAAACTAGCCAGGCAGTAACACTAAATGCTGCTTATTAAGAAATACTTTCTCTAGAGGCATCTCTCTGAAGAGAACTTGATTAAGAGTTTTTGTGGTGCAAGAACTCTTCCATAAGCAAAATAAGAGCAAATTATGCTGTTGCTCAAACAAGCAGCACATACTAGTTCTGTGTAACTAGACTTTTTTATTGATAAAGCAGCGTAAAGTACCTAAGAAATGGTGAAACCTGTTTTCATTACATTGGCTGACATAAAAATGTATGATAATAGAAAAAAGTCAATGACCCTAACAAGGTTTTCTGAAATAAGTGAAGCTCTTGAGTTTCACATGAGTCAAGCCACTGGGCTTTAGAAAAGCATATCAAACTGGAAATGGAAATTAGATATTCCACCTCTCTGTTTATCAGCCTTAACCAGTATGTGCTTTTTAGGATAAACAGTTGAAATTGTGATGGAAATATTTTATAAAATATTAAAAATGTAAAAAGATTCATGGATCATGTAGATTATTTCCAACTCTTACCTTCCTCAAATGTCTTGATACAACCTGCTTGAAGCTGTCTTTGTGCCTTTGCTGGTTAGGTGCCATCATCCTGTGTTAAACAGCTTGTTCTAAAGCACAACTATTCTGAAGTAAACATATTGCTTCATGTGATGAGCCAAATACACTCATGAGACAGAATGTTCTGTCACTGAGTCACAGCTAAGATACGCAGATGGTTAATACAAAAATTATAATTGTTAGAATATTGCAAAATATGAAATAAAGAAGTTGTGACATTGGTTTGGGAAATAATTGTTTTCAGCACAGCCTCATCTGTAAATGCTCTTTAGGTTACATGATGGACCATTGTTTTGTAGCAAGCATGTTCCATTTAAGACTCAAAACTCACTGTTTTATTCTGAAAGTGACCAGGATCCGTCAGTTTTATTCTTTTTAAGGCATTTTGCTCTTTACTTTTAATGTTTTTCTTCTTTGTATGGACATGTATATGTAATGTCATGATAATCTTCAGTGTTAGTAACCTACTTAAATGTACTTTTCCATTGATTTGATCTCTCCTGTTTGGTTTGTTTTAGTATTTATTTTCCTTTATACAAAAGTGCTTTGCTAATTTTTTCTCTTTTTCTGTGGTGTTTACGCTTTGCTGATATAGTGGTGGTGTTTGCACTGTTCCCAAAAGTCAGGAGTCAGTCTCTTGTGTGGTAAGGTGTTGGTATCCAAGCTCAGGAACCAAACAATGAATAAAATTATATCCCTTTAAAACAGAGCTACAGCAGGAGTGGTCTTGGTTATAGGTGTATCCAGAATTTAGCAGTCTTCTCACGAGCACCAGTTGCTGTGGGTCAGAGCAGAGTACACTGGTAGCTGAATTCAGGAAGATTATAAAGAGGGCTGTGGAGAAACAGAGGATGGACAATATACTTTCCTAGGAAGGTCTTTCAACTTTCATTTTGTCCTGAGCAATTTCAAAACCATTGCTGTCTGTTGTCAAGCCATAATTTTCTTTCTGTGTAAACATTTAGTAGTAGGACTGACAGGTTATTTTTAAAGATGCCATCATGCTTTTAATTATGTATATTATAACTTGGGATAATCAGACCATACAGCCTCTGAGATTTCAATCGATTTTCAGACTCTTAATTTTTTTCTTTTTGTGCCAGTTTTTCTTTTGTATGACTTGGTGTTGGTAATTTTTTTTCTGTAATCATTAAATGTATTGTATTTTCAGAGAGTAATCAAAGAATGTGTCAGAAAGAAAATAAGAAGAAAAATTATGTTACAGAAACATCTACCAAGTAAACCAAGCTCAAATATGTGTTGAATCAGCAGTAATATCAAACACAATAACAATATAGCTATCAGACATACAACTTATATAGTTATTGGGTTTGCATCTTGATTGTATTAACAAAACCAACCTGCCTAATTAGCTATGCATTTCCATAAAATGTGTATTTGTTTAGGAGTCTGCAAGGTAAATGCACATTCATTCCTGGTTAGTATTAAGCCATATCAGCATCAGTAGGTGCTTTCCTAATGCTCAAGAAGCAGTTCCTGTGGCAGAAGGCTATCCTGGATATACATGAGCACTATCTCTTTGACACCTTGAAATATGTATTCAAAAGACGGTTTCCAGAGATACTGAGGGATGAAAGTGCTTGTAAACTGTGTGTGATTCCTCAGTCAGTGTGTACAGAGGTATCAGAAGCTGAAAGAGGAAAACAGCCTCTGCATGAAGATAATTGAAGGATGGAAAATGTGGGTGCACAGAGACTGGGTGTGTCCTCACCATGTTGCTCCCTTCTAGGGAAATGCTGTTAGCATGGAAGAGTAGGTGTGAAATCAATGTGGTGATTGAAGAGTGAATTTATACCATTGGTGTGAACTGATGATATTTATTTTGAAAGGCTGATGCCTTCTGATTAGACTGAAACTGAAAACTGGCTCTTTTCAATTATCCCCTTGAGGTAGCTGAGGGCTGAATCTCGATCCAATTAGTTGCTTCTTCAACCAGGAGCCCTTTCCTATTCTGAATAGTCCCTCTGTCTTCCAACAAGTTATTGATGATGTGATACAGTAGAAAGATTTGGTTTATTTTCATGAACTTTACATTACAGTGAAATATTTGTCAGGAGCAGAGCTATAGAATTTAATGTAAAATATAGGTGTTTTGTGAACGCTTTGCCCAGTGACATCTGAGAATTTTGGAACTGTTACTTTTGCTCAAATTTTTCTCATCATAGTTCATCTGATGCTAGATGCAGTGAGCATAAAGCCTTCATAAGTGATTACTATTTTTCAAGTTATGAAGTTAGCCCCACTATGTTTTCAAGGCATATTTTGCAATGCAGTATTCTATATTTTTACAGAGGCTAACGAAAGAAAAGAGAGTTCTCACAAAACCACTTTCTCTGATCGACATTTGTTTGAGAATACAAATGTGGCTTTTTATTCATAGGAAAGAGATGTGTATTTCCTACTTGCTTTTTGTTTTTAATTTAGAAGTTTTTTTCACCAGATCTGCACAGTAAAGGTAATAACCTAGCTGCCTCCCTCTTCAAATCAGCAACATAAACATCTTGCAGTGAAACAGCAGTGACATTTTGCTGTTGAAAAGTTGGAGTTGTAATTTACATTTGCAGGGTCATTTAAACTAGTAAATGGTATCAGCTCTTTCTTTGCATTGCTGAAATGAGTTTGCAGAGTACCACACTCATTTCCTGGTGTATTTTTGAAGCTCCCAGTGGTGTCGGCACAGGATTCCTTTGGGGCCATTCAAACCTTTTAACCTGAGTTTCTCTTTTGTTGACATCAATTAAATCTTAACTGTCACTCAACAGCTTTTAACATTACGATTAGAGTTTAAACGCTTGTAAGTCAGTGTTTAAAAATCACAATAATAAAAAAATCAGATTGGAAAGAGGTACGACTTGACCAAACAAATATGAAAGACTTTCCCAGAAAACAATACCAGCACAAATACAGGGAGCTTTTATTGAAGCTGTTTCCAGACCAGCAAGCTGTGTCCCTCTTACTCTAATGATTTCCCTGTATGCAGATTCTGTTCTGCAAAACTCCACAACTTAAACATGAAGGTAATTGTATGGAACCAGCAAGGAAATGTGACTGTTAATATTTTATATTTTTGCTCAAGGAACATAAAATTAGGCTCTTCTTGGGTGTATTTACCCATCTAGTCAGGGCACTTGCAATGCATATAAGAACAGAACAATGATGGAATTCTTTTGTCATTTTTCTGTCTCACTGTGCTTCCTAGTAGGGCTGTATCTTGGTGTTTTCAGGATTTGTAGAGATATGTGAGATTACCTGAATAACTTGCAGGCATTTAAACTTTGATTTGGACTCAAGAAGAGCTGTTAAGCTGTTAGTGACTGTAGCTTTTAAAGCAGATATAAAACCATTAGGGAGCCATGCATGGAGTTGGTTGCCTTGGTTGTTGCCAAGTGGAATATATTATTTTAAAAAGCAAAAAATATAAAAAAGTTAGTAAAGTTGAAATCAAAGGATGTGCAGAGATGACTGCTTTCAATAACATTGTAGGTTTCATTAAGCTTTTAACCTAGGGAAGAAAAGCTACTGAGAAAGCATAACAAAAAATGACCCAAACCCCCAGCAAGCTTGGGGCTAGAGGCCTGAAATGACCACTGGGTTTTGAAATGCTATGAGCAGCTGGGGCAGTTTCCTAGAGTACTGATGGAGGGAGTAAGTTTGGAATCTTAGAAGAATTGTGGTGGTGGTTTGCTTCACAGGCATGAAAAATACAATTGTATTTAACTATATTGAAGTTGTGTTTGTTGGAAAACTTTTAGGAAGGAAATAGTTATCTTACCATTTTAATATCAACTGTTCAAATTTAGTAGAAAAAATTAATGCATCTCAGAGAACGGTAGAGTTCAAGGGAGTGTTCATACAGTGTGGTTACAAGCATTTATGTCTCTTTAATCTACACTGATGTTTGAGGTCAGTGCCTTATTTCATCCATTCTTCTGCTCCTAGTTTTTCTCTCTTCCTGCATTTGTATAACACACAATGAAGGATGAGGAATTCAGCTTTTGGACTGGTTTAAGAACAGTTTTATTTCTTTGTTTTTTATAATGCCAAATGACTTCTTAAAACTGTAGTTTCACCAATATTGACCACCTGTAGACAGACAGCCAGGTTGATTACATGTCCTAGATGAAGGTTAAATGGATTCTGTTTGAAAACATGATAAACCACCACTCTGTTAAACCTGCCAGGATGTAAAATTGTTGTTGTTTCTGTGGTTAATTTAATACTATTGTTTAAATTATCAACACTCTCTCCTTGACCCACCACCTTTTGAAAAAGCAGTTAGGAATTCCTTTTGAATAGTTTGAAAATGTCTTGCTTTGCTTTGATCCAAAATAGGGATAGTAGAAACCATCAGATTAATGAAGGAAAACCATATCTACCAAATTTGAGGGAGAATGTAAATAATTTTTTGGTTTTCTGCATGATAATCTGATTCCTAAGTGAATAATTGTTTGTCCTTTGTCCTTATCATTTAGCACAGCTAAGAAACTGAATTATTGATGAGGAAAGAAAAGATAATGTAATTGCCCTTAAAACACAAATGAAATCCTTTAGGACATATTAAGTAAGTGAGATTACATAATGAGTGATTTTTGGAGAACACAAGTTGATGCTTTTAGCATTACATTCACCATGTATCAGCACTTCTTGTGTGGCAGATCGTATTATCAACAAAAGCTGTTAGATGGATTGAATTTAACAATTTTATTAGTAGTATGCTATATTCCGAATGGCCTGGGGTCACTTCTTTATAATACGCAGTTGTGATTAGAATGTATTTTGCATAATTTTCCATTAGCCCTTAATAGTTTCACTTTATATTCTTTTACAATCAAAAAAGCAAATTCATGTGGCTGAACAAATGTCTGGTTGGTTTTTATAGACTTACAAGGGCTTATGATGAGACTTTTATACAATGGGTGTTGAAGTGTTAACTGCTAACAAAGCTTGAACAATAGGAGATACTTGGGTCTCAATGTAATTTTTTAGCAATAAAATGTTACTGAGGGAAGCAAATACTTTAGGTTCAGGGTGTTTATGTAAGGATTACAAAAGTTTTGAGAGTATGTCTTGGCTGTTGTCATAGCCGAGTACTCTGTAGAAGAAAGCTTGCTAGTTAGTTGTAAGAGACCATTTTATTGGTCATAAAACCCCCTACTTTATACTATTAAACAAGACTATTACAATATTAATACTTTCACAACCTCCTCAGAGATCAAAGGTAACTGGCAATTCTATAAACACTATCAGACCAGTTACATCCTCAGTAAGATGGGAACATCCCTGTCTTAGCAGTGTCTGTAGAAAGCAAAGCAGGGCAAGTAATTGTACAATAACACCAATCTTCTCTGTGTCACAGGGTGCATATGTATAACGTGTTTTGCAGAGACCGATGTCTGAGGGAATCAAAATAAATTGACTAGTAAGAACCATGCATCTCTCATTGATCCATGTGATCTGAAGTAAGTCCCTTAAGCCAGATAAATCAGTGGGATGAGTTGGAAAGAGAAACGGTAGAGATATTTCAGCTCTGTGAGAAACTTAAGGGCTTGTTTTTCATTGTTTTTGTCTTTTCTGAGCTTTCATTTCATATATTGGTTTATTATAATTCTTTTAAGGTTTTGTACGTTTACGGTGGAGGGGTTGATTCATCCCAGGTGAAACTATCATGAGTAGATATTAGTTTTGTCACTGTCAGTGACCTGTCCTTCCCACTGAATTACCATCTATTCTGACTGCCACATTCTGCTGCTGATTTGTGGGCACAAGGTATACCTTGAAAATTTGTAATTCACAGGAGTTTATGATATTGGGTTTAGCTTTTTGTTCTTTATAACTTGGTTTTTTACTGTTTTAAACATGCATTGTAATTTCCCCAAATGGTTACATTAAAAAAATAAACAAAACCCAAAATCAAATAAACAAAAAAGAAGTAGATTTTATATAATGTTCTGTAGAAAATAAAGATTCCCTTGTGGACAGAAATTGGATACATTTTGCTTTTCCATGGCAGAACAGTTAAATGAGAACTTTATATGAAAGTAAATTGACATATCAAACCTGTTAAGCTACTGATTTGATACCAATAGAAAACAGCTATAGAGGGGGACTAGAAAATCTCTAAACAACTATTCTGGCTTGATAGAGGATCTCAGAAGAGTAGGTTTGCTGCAAATTAAAGAAAACCTCCATTTACTTTGAAAACTGTTCTAACTCATTATGTTTTGGGATTCAGCCTAATGTTTTTAGAAATTAAAATGATGAATTTATATCAAAGGGAAATAAAAAAGGTTAATTGTAATGTTCGTTCCTGTTTCTTCTTTTATAACCAATTTATTACAGGGCTGCATCTATGTCAAAAGTGATTCTTGAATGTCTAGATATTAGTCTTTGAAAAACTGCAATCATTGATAAGTCACACTGTTCATTATAAAAATGAAGAGTTTTTAATTTGAAAAATTGCGAAGAGACTTCTGAGTAGTAATGAAATGAATCTTAATGCTCTTATTGTGGGAGTCAGCAGCATTGCTTTTGATGCATACCATTAATAACAAAAAGCCTCATTCCACTTATTAAAACACTCTCGCATGTTCTGGATGGATCATTTTTTAGGTTTTACAGTTTGTTGCTTGCATTACTCCCCAGTGACATTATATGTGTGTAGATTGTTCTCTGAGTATGTTCAGCTGAATAATAATATAAAACTGAATAACTGAGTGCGCTGTAGAATTAAAACAGGAAAGTAGCTTTAAACCTGTAATATAATGAAAAATTATATTGAGGCTTTCCTGTTGTTTTGCTTATGCTTCAGTTATTGCTTTCATTGAAGTTTTAATTTCCAGAGATATTGCTTTGATAAAATTAAGTAAACATCTTTAGTTAGTATATGTGTACACACTGAGGATTGTGGGCATTTTCTGTCATTTATTGCTATCTATTTTTCTTTTAATTACTTTCTCTAATACACACATATAATGCAGCAAAATTGAATTAAAATAATTCATCCCTATAATCAATGAAAAATGTGTGACGACAAAGATTATAATCTTCAAAATGAAGCACTACAGTAAAACAAAAGAAGATGAGGTCTTTATTTTTTCATAGTAATGCTCTGTTTTTCCACTGATATAACGATGGGAAGAACACTTACCTGTTGAAATTTTTACTGTACTTCTAAAGAGGTCTGTAATTCACCAATTGCAACTGTTTGTAAGATATATGTGAATTATCCCTAGTGATGCAGATGGGATCTCTGAAACAAGAAGAGGTTAAATCAAGACCTTGGTTCAATGAAGTCTAGTACTGGAAGCACAGAGTTATTGAAAACCAAAAGCTGCCTCCCTAGTCTATTTTTTTAAATAGTAGCTTAAACCACAGGAGGTAACCACGAATTATTAGTTTGCATCCAGGTTATATATTTTCAATTAGCTCTAAACCAGCTACTTAAAATAATGTTACCTACATTTTTGTTGGTGTGTAGATAGAAAAAACCCCAGAGTTATGACATAAGTGTTTATTCTTTGGGTGCCAGATGCAGGACAGGAACTGCAAATGGGCTGCATTCTGGAGAATGGATGTACACATGAGCTTAGGTACTGAAGTTAGGTCTTTGATATGTTTATCACCTACTACTGTGGTAGTTGCATAAAAATCTGTGGTTGATTAACATGGTCAGCCCAAATAATATTTTTATTGTTTTTTTATTTCAAATTCACTTATTTCAGTGGAGACACATGACTGAGAATTAATATATGGGAATGTATTTCCTCATTTTCTGTTAGGTTTCTCCATGATAATGGGGTAGTAATGTATTTTACTGAGTCTCTGTTTTCTGGTTAGCAATATGGTACATTTGCCATAACTAGTGTTTGTTTTTTTGTTTTGTTTGCTTTTGTTTTCAAAAAAATAACATTTAAGTTCAGTTTTTGTAGACCTTCATCAATCTGTGAAATATGCAGTGAGTTTTTGCATGGCATATTGTGCCTGCCACTATTGATAGAATGAAACACTCTAAGAGCACTTTGTATGTGCCAATGGAGGTTGGTTCAACAAGAGGGAGTGACTCAAGTACAGGTTAAGGCCAGGGCCTGTCTGGATCTCACTCTGACTGCAGCAGCCTGGCATGTGCAGGGAGACAGAGCTCTTCCTGAGCTGGTGCAAATGCTGGACCCATTGTTGCATTCTGTGCAAGGAATACCATAGGCAGAAAAAGAATATAAATGCTAAACTAACTTTATGATTTAAAGAAATAAATTATGATTTACTTTTGTTGGAATTACTGACATACAGTTGCATGTGCTCAAAAGTGATTACTTAAAAAAAAACAAAACAAAACTGGAAAGTGCTTTCCAAAAGCAGAAATGATTTGCATGTAATCAGCTTAAATGTGGGAAGTTGGTGATGTATGTGGCATGAGTGAGATGGAAAGAGTTCACATCATCCCAAATAACAGTTGCACACCACAGTAAAAGATTTCTTTGTATTGTGTGGTGTTATTCATAAAGAGTAAGGAAATGGATGTTATTATGAAAATATTTCTTCTGAGAAATCACAGAACAGCCTTCTTGCAAGCATTTGTATGAGCTGATCTCCAAGGCATGCTGAGTTGCAGAGATCCTTCACGTTGGGCTATTTTTATGCCTATCTTTATGTGAACATAATTACGGCACTGGTCCAGTACTGCACTTGTGCCATTCAAGCTGCCTGGTGTCTAGAGCAAAATGTGTGTATACCATAGATATGTTAATCTTCATTAAGAATAAAAGGGTCTTAAGACAGTATCAGGTATGTGTAAGTGCAGCTGAAGGAGTGAAAGAGGCAAGGAACTTAGTATTCAGAAAGGAATGAGTTGATAAAATTTAATCTGGTAAACTCCATCTAAACTGGTTATGATTTAATATTTTATTACTTGTGTTCCCAGTGAAGAACTAAAATAATTATGGTGCACTAAAGCTTAGCACTTAGCCTAGCTTACTTTGTTTAAAACCTCACTTGAAGTTTCTTGATCACACCTATTCTTTTTTGCAGAAAGACTGGCTTTCTCTGGCATATGCTTTAATGAGCTAAAGGTATCACCAATTCTGGGAGTAAAGAAAGTGAAACAGTGAGTTGTTCCTTACTGGTTTAGTGTCTTCAAGACTAAGTTTTCATTGAAGTCACAAAAGTGTGCATAGATTATCTTGTATGGATATCAGTATAGATATCAGTAGCTAACTTAAAACAGAAACACCCAGATTTAATCTGGTTATTATTTACTAAGTGCATGGTCAGAGTGTTTCTGAGAGCAGTGCCGTGGGAATTCTGTTATCAACAGAGATGAATATGTCCATGACATGGAAAATTACACTTTTGTCTGTATGCTGGTGTTGATCCTTGATGCTCCTCCTGACTTAGATGATAACAGACATGTCCTGATGAAGGGCTGTTCAGCACTTGAGGGTCTGTCTGCCTGCAGCAGCAGGTGCTCCAGTGGTGGCATGAACAGTAGAAGCTGATATTCTTTGGACCACGTTTAATCTACAGCAAAGCATCATCTCTCTGTTCACTCTCTACATTAGCTACATCCACTTGATCCTGTAGTTACGGTTACTGGGTTGTATTATTTGTTGAAACTAATTTGGTTCAGAAAAACATTGACACCAGTTTATATCATGTTGAAAGAACCAGTGTATGATAAACCACCCTATATTAATCACTTCTCCCCTTAGCAAAAAGAGAAGAAATCAGTACGAGCTGTATGGAAAAATACACTCAAATACATGATTTTAAGGGGGATGTTATTCAAGAGAAGTTAGCTGTTTGAGTGTTGTGCCTTTAAGATGAAAAAAAAATTGCTTCATGTGTTGGGCTGCTTTATAGTGAAAACACTCAGACTTCCAAAAGATTCCAAGAGATTAGTAGCCATCTTCCATTTGCAGCTCTTTTATACTTCTTTTGAAAACCAGGTCAAAGTGCTTGCTGCTATTACTGCCTTTTGAAGGGGATTTACTTCAACATTCATCCTAGTGAGCTCAGGATAAATTTCATTGCAGCAGGTATTCAGATTTATGGCTTGTCTTTATATCACTGGTTGTAAAAATCAAGGATGGTGATATGCAGTGGTTCTATCAACCCTATAAAGGGGCAGATTTAGTCCAGTGGTGGGGTTCATTAACACACTGATATTGGGAATAGTTTACTGCTGAACAGATGGAATATTTAGCAATGTCCTGTTAATGCATGGTGACTGCTCCAAGAAATTTGATTGAGATGATGAACAAAGGTGTTTTTACATTGTTGTCATCTGGATTTGCTGTCCTCTCTACAGCAGTCCAGCAGAGATGCTGGAGGGAAAAGTATAGATTTCCCATATTTATATCTGAGATCATGGGGTGGGTGGTATTACCTAAACCAGAACCAGCTCGCAGTGTCAAATGGTGCAGGGAAAGCTCAAGTTAGTGTCCCAAATAAAGCTAAAGAGTAAAAGATATTTAATGAAATCCTGGTATTGTTTCCTGTTCACTTTGAAAGAATTTTGGAGTGTTCAGGCTAAGCATTTGGGTATGTGGATGTTAAAATAACATCTAACAACTATGACTGCCTGCATTTCTGAGAATTAGCCATTTGCTAAATGGGCCTCAGGTATCTTTGGAAATCTTTGTGTTTTCACATTTGAAGGGTTTGTGAACAGATTGTTTAGTCTCTGGGATAATCTTATAAGTTCTTGCAGTTACATTGTTAAATCTCTTTGAAATCTGAATAGAGGCACTGTACATAACCAGGCCAACTATTTTGAAAGTTTTATGCTGTAAAGTAAGGTCAAGTGTTATTTGTATGCATTTTATGACTTTTTATTATGTTTTCTTGCTGATAAATGCAGTTCTCCATTTTCTAAAACAGGTAATAATTATGGTTTTTAATTTTGTATCAACCAGTTGAGCTTTACATGATGTTTTTTATTGTTACAATTGGCTGTGGTATAAAACAGTTTGTTTCAGTTAGATTAGCAACACCCTGATGATTTTTCACCCATGTGGGTACTGTTAAATATTTTGCTATTTGTCAAGTAGAGTTCACTTGGTTTAGTAGCTGTTGGGTACAAAAAAAAGCACTGATAGAATTCTTAATTTCTTGATGTTTAATGATTTGGCAAAAAGAAAGGAACACTTGACTATAAAAGTATGAAATTTCACCTGGTTACTCAACACTTTGTGCATCTGTTGCATTTGTTTTATTTAATGGAAATGGCAGTTTTATGGTGCCTGTAATCTAATCTCATTGATTAGAATAGAATTAATTCTGAAGTAGGAAAAAGCAGTCAGCTGTGGCAAGGGATGATCTTATCTATGTAAATAAATACCTGAATGAAGGGTGTAAAGAAAATTGTCTCAGGCTCTTTTTTTTTTTGGTGTCCAGTAACACTATTTGGCCCCCTAATACAGCAAAGTTGTGGAGAAATTGGAGTGAGTTCAGGAGAGAGGCACTAAAATGGTCAGAGACAGGAACTGAGACGGTGTGGTGAGAAGATGAGGGAACAGGGCTTGTCCTACCTGGGGAAGAGATGTCTTCTCCTAAGGGCAGCCCCCCAGTTTCTGCAGTTTACCAGCAATGCAACCTGATGTGGTTTAGTTTGTCCTGTCACACACAAATACTCAGACATCTCAGTGT
Source organism: Acropternis orthonyx (assembly GCA_035583155.1). NCBI lineage: Eukaryota > Metazoa > Chordata > Aves > Passeriformes > Rhinocryptidae > Acropternis > Acropternis orthonyx. Next base: position 23,474,907 of record JAWWEU010000005.1, on the reverse strand, counting down.
GGTAACAAGAGTTAAATTTAGTGCTCTTTGATAGTCTTTTATTTTGAAGCAGCAGCTGGGAAACTAAGTTTTTGGCAGAACCAACCACTACCTTCTATTTGAGCCTTATTTTTGAGAAATGTTTTAATCTTCTATTGAAGAGGAGAATAAAAGTAATCAGCACTGAGTGACAAACAGAACCTTTTGTGTAGTCTGTTTAAGCACCACTTATTCCCTGATTTCTTGTTTGTTTACAAAATAGCTTGGATGAAAATGGCATTCCAAAAGCAATGGTTCATTGTGAATACAAGAGTACAGTTGTACTTGTCTCTTGTATCTAAGGACGGTTTCAATACTCAGATTGACACATGCTCTTTGGGACTTTTTTTTTCATGATAAATAATCTCCATGTGTGTCCCAGCTTTTAGCTTTATGGACTAGCTGAGACACAGAGACCTTGTCAGACAGATGAACACAGGGCCAACAGATGGTCTGGAAAAGGGTATTCTGAGTTAAGTTGTGCCTTCTGACTATTGCATTAATCAGTAATTTTCACAGATGATTTTTTTAAATTTGAAAGGCACTTCAAAAAGTAATCATTTTAGAGTAATTTTGAAAGATGGTAATATTTTGATGAGGTTGCTCCAGTACTCTATTTTTAAAAACTACATTGTCTTCTCTTTCTGTTATCTATGTAGTGACAGAATTCTGAACTTAGTAAACATGAAAAATTAGCTGAACACTTCAAACTTTTGAGAGATGAAATCTTGGTTTCATTACCTTCTGTTTTGTATAGGTCAAATGGACTTTTGCATAGCACAAGGGAGTAAGTTTAAAGGCATAGGAAATTAATATTTTATAGGAGTGCCTGCCCACCAGGGTTGATGAATCAGACTGACTTCAAAGAGAAATGAGGTTTTTGTGTCATCTGCTGTTTTCAGTTTTTATGTTTAAAGGGCTGGGAGCTTTCATGTATCTCTCTCATATGCTGCATCTGATCCACAGCTGATCAAAGTCTTTTACTTAATTCCAGTAGGTCCTCAGTAGACGTTAAAATCAGTTTTACTAATTGCTAGAAGGGAAAGATGGGATTTTCAGCCACCTGAAAAGTGTGTAATTGCCATCAGAGTCTTATGGAGATGAACACTGAAATATAGCTGTGCTTCAGTCCAGCTAATAGCCAGCAGAGTGAATTACTTCTGAAGTAATTCTGAAGCTGGAGGGTTTTTCCAAGAGGTTCCTTTAAAACAGAGGGTGTGAGGCTGAAGATGTGTCAGCTCCAGGATTCCCACACTTTTGGCTTATTTACAGAAGAACTAAATGAATTGCATGCTGGTTGTTCCTTTGTTGTCTAAGGTCACGTTAAATCAGAATAGTTAGCTGTGCAACTGAATGTCTTGAGCAAGTGCACAAACTTTCTGGCAAGGAAAAATCAATTTTAATTTTTTTAAACAATCTATTAAACCCTTTCTCCTGCACTAAATATGCCACTTTGTTTCTTTGCTGTCTGTGTCCACACATGACATGATTTTTAGGTTAGCTTATGACAAATGACTGTATGAACGACAGAAAGTAGTGAGAGCAAGATATAAAGCTCAGGTTTATAAAAGCTTGTCATCATGGTAGAAATGAAGTCTTGCAGTTGAAAAGCCAACTACAACTCCCTTCATCACAAGTGACCCCTCCAGCCTGTCTATACTTGTTGTAAGATTAGTCTTTATGTTGCCCAAGGGAAAGACACAATGTGTGTGTTTTCCAACAGCTGCTTCTATAAGCAGCATAAGGCACTGCAAGAAGAGGAAAGATTTATCTTTGTAGTAATGGATTAAAAACTTGATCTAGAAAAAAAAAGTTATTTAGAAACATTTTGCTGAGCACTGGTGTTAAAGGAAGAATACACCCATACCCAACCTTTTCAACCACTTCGAAATACACATGGCTGTTAGTTTCCGCTACAGCTGAATTTACTGTACAACTCATTAGTGTCCTTTAACAGCCACTAATAGGAAATCATGTTTATTCAGGACCTCTGTGGCCTCTGTCTAAACTGATAATAACTGTGCCATCTGTGATATAATTTGTGTTAGGTATACATACACGTCCAGAGAACTGGAACCATAATAACAAGTGTTGTTTTTGCATACATTTAAGAATACGCATTTGATGGTAGGGTGACTTGGTGCTGCTGTCAAGTTGAAATGAAGTCAGGCTTGATGTCTGGATAACTCTCTGGTCTGTTAACACTTCCCCGAGGTACTGCAACCTGTTCTGTTTGGAAATTTGGATTAGTTCACAGATGGCTCTACTAGTTTCATGTTAATAATTCCTAGACCTTGGTCTGCATAGGAAGGTTCAGCTAGAATAGAGGTTGTGATTGAACTAGGTAGGTGGAAGTGCTTCTGAATGACACCTAGAGAGTATTTTTCATGGGTCTGAATTACTTGTCTGGTTTCACTGGATACTAAATTTGTTCTCTCATAAGAGATTTTCTTCCACTTAAAAATAGCAAACTGTCACACCATTTAAAAAAATTATGTGTCAATATGCTGTACATCAGAATGTTTCAGAGCACAGGTGAAAAATCAATGTAGAATAAAAAAGGAAGTTGCACAGTGAGTAAGGACATAAAAATGGAAAGCATTAGAAGGCATGGGGGGGGGGGGAAAGCTTTGTTGTTTGAGTTCTGGCTTTTTGTTTGTTTTTTTTTCTTAAAGAAATGAACTATTACTGTTAGTTACACAGTTAATGTGAAAGCCTGTGGAGTAATAAGACCAAGTAACCTGAGAGGTTTTTTTTGCTTTTACACCAATACAATTTGTTGTGTACATGAAAAAAATGAGTCAGAAATTATCAAAGCAATGCTGATGTCAAAAACAGTGTTAATAAAATCAGGTACTTTCGCTACTGTTCACGTTAGAACAAGACTGTAGATGGACAAGCTTTGTCATTTTTAACAGTTTGAAATATGTTTTGGCTTCTCTAGCTTGACTGCAGATCAGAAAGTTCATTCTGTGATTCTAACACATCACCTCCACTAGCAACAGTGTTCCTTCAAGTAGTTGCAGACCAATGTTGGTCTTTTTAGGCTACTCTGTTGTTTAGCAAGTTCATACTACTGTTGACTTCATAACCTAAATCAGGCAGACATCATATATCGGGGTATAGGGGAAACAGGCAGAGTTTCACAAACAGATCTTCATGCTAGTGTTTTAGCCCTAAGCATAGCAATGTGTCCAGAACCTGCATCAAAAGTAAACAACAGTAGTGTTTGATGTAGCTCTCTGTATGGTCCTGTTCTCTACGTAGGATCACCAAAAGAATTATTTTTCTCTACTCTAAATTCTTAGCTTTTTCAAAATAAGGCACACCCATAAAATTTAACATAGACAGGCAAATAACATGTACTAAGCTTTGCAAAGGCTGTTCAAATGATTGTGATCTCTTTCTGTAAATGGTACCAAACCCAGGCATTATTCTCTCTTAGGTTTATAAAACTTTGTTTCCCACCAGTCTGTGGCTAACACAGGATATGAATCATGCACATGAGCATGTCTGTCTTCTGTGCAGAGGAGTGGTACCCCACTCTAAGGCACAGCTTTTAGTCACTCTCTGGAGCAGAGGTGTTCGCATCGTGTGCTGCTTCTCCAGCCTCTCACCTTTCCAGCCAGCTGTAGCTTTGTATTTGATCATCCTGCCGATTTCCACATTGATAATTTCCACATCTTCTGAGTTTGTACTCAGCAAATACTTTCAGAGTACAACTCTGCATTTCTCCTACTCTTTGAGGATATGACTACTGCTGAGTTATACTCTAAACAGATTAAAATTAAGCTGGTTAGATGCTGTGTTTTCCGCTTCTGGAAACACTTCCCTTTCCTGGTCTGATATTAGTGCAGTGGACTGTTAATGAAGGTCATGACAGTTCTTTCCCTCCACCCCCACCTTTATATTTAGCAGATGTAGTTCCTGAAGAGAACCATAGCAGAAATTACTCTTTTAGGCACATCTTTCATAGTTTAGCCCTAATACACTGCCTACTCCTACCTTCCTGGAAAACTGCAATTCATTTGAAAGTGGTAGTATTTCTGTTGGGTCTCTCTTATGGGGCTAACACATCATCTGTGGAATCACTGAACAGGTCTAAGAATATTTTTATCTTCTTTCCGGGTGTACTTCTGTGTTCTACCACTACCCAGCAGTGAAAGTCTTACTCAGAAGGAACTGAAACTGGGCAGAATTCCTGTGTACTACTAACTGACCTGTTTCAAGAGCAGTCTGAAGCCTGCACTTCCTCCAGCATATGTAAGCATACATAAAGCCCACCTCTGTGGGCTTCCCAACCCAATGTTGTAGATTTTTTGGGTTTTCTACTTCATTTATGGATGGTCAGTGTGATTCCTGTGGCTGTTCCTTGTGCTAACAGTAGTGGCCCAAACATTTGATGTAATCCTGGTTTATAATATCAAACAAACCAAAACCCCCTTACCTAGCTCATAGAACTGCTGTATATGGGACTGGCGATTGAGCACCAGCAGTTGGTGGACTTGCTTCACCCCTATAGAAGCTGGTAAAGAAGTGCATTGATGCCTGAGAGCTCCAGGTCTGGCACTCACAGTAAAAATTTCCTTTTTCAAAGAAAATTATTGCTAATATTAAATATACCATTTCAGTGGTTGATTTTCTAGGAGCAAAAACTGCAATAGGTATTTTTATCAAATGAGTTGTCAAAATTTGGAATAGGCTGGAAACATTTACAGCTGATGTTGCTGATGCTAGCAAAAATTGCAGCTGTTCAGTACCTGAAAAACCTGGATTATGGTGCATAGTGCCCAGCTTTTGCTGCCTGGCTCTGGAAACAGGGCATTATGGGATCAGAGTCCATGAAACTGAATCAAGTTATTGAAAGAATCAGTGTCAGTTTTACAGTCCTAAAAGTCACCTTTCTAGTTTATGTACTCCTGCTTTTCACATGAGTGAGTTGTCCACTTGTGGGTGGAGGTCAGAATACTATAGGGTAGCTGAGGACTCTGGCTAGAAATAATTAATGTGGGTGGCACCTGTAACACCCCAGCAGATGTTGTCTCCCTCTCCTCACCCTACCATGACCCCGTCCCAAAGCTGAACCCAGGAGACCTTTCAAAAATCACTACAGTTATGGTCATTTTAACACTTTCTAGTGAGACTGAAATTGCCTTGCATCTTGAAATAGTGACAGGCTTATCCATTCATGAAGATGGATGAAAAAAGTGACATTGAAAGAAATTTTCTAGTGGAGAAACTTCCTTTTCAGGCCAAATAGGAAAGTTTTGCCTGTGATGTTTTGTTGCATGTTGAGCAAACAGCATTTGATTATATTGTCTAACCAGACAGAACAAAGCATTACTAGACATTTCCTAGCCTTAGGAAGAAAAATGATCTGTCTTTAAAATCTTCCTTTAGGCTAATGCTGCTCCTCTCACATGCAGAATTCCTAATCTATGTTGTTGTAATTAGAGAGAAAATTGTTTTGGAGAGAATAAGACAGGCACCGAAGACCCAGGGTTTGCGCATAGAATATCTGCTACATGATTGACTCAGTGTTGTACGATAACTTGGTGGAACAGTAAGATTAAATTAAAGTGTATCAGTGACATTTTTAGAAGTATGATATGATTTTTCATGTATTCATCCCAGCCTTGGCTCCACTAAGCCCAGTTTTGTCCCTCAGAATGTGATGACAGCGGTCTCCTGTAGCAAAAATGAATTAAAACTGCAAGGAATGCTTTCATGTCTTCTACTTAATGGAAAGTAAATCAATTAATAGAAATCACAGTTTTGTTGCAGTCATGCTGTGGGACTGTTCTGTGTGCCACAGCCAGCGTGGCAATTCCCAGTTGTGTTCACTGCTTCCCAGCAGTGCTCCCATGCTTGCCCTTAGCCTGATATTCTCCCTTTGTTAATTAGCTGGAGCGTGTACTTAGCAGTGTTATGTTAATGGTTGGACTTGATTATCTTAAAGCTCCTTTCCAACCTAAATGATTCTATGTTTCTAAGAGCCCAGCTAATGTCATTGTCCCCAATTCCTATCCTGAACACTACGTTAATGTGCATGCAAATCTTTAATGGTTTCTTGAGGCTACTTAGATGATTTCATCACATACCAGAGCACAGAGATTGTCTTCCTGTAGTAAAAGTGTCAAGAAATAATGACAATATAGATTTGTGACAATCTATGATAAAATTAGACCAATTTTTTTCCAGTGGTCTCTTTCTGTTTACAAGTGATATATGTTTTAATGATGTAAAGAAGACTTGGGGATAACTTAAAACTTTCAGAGCTGTGAGAGGGCTGACCCACTCTCAATGTATAACAGAGATTGGCAAAGCACTGCTTGTTTCAAATTCACTAAATGCTGGTGTCTTTGAAAACCCCAATCAAAGTCAGTTTTGCTTGGCTCTTTCTGTCTTGTTAGACTGAAATGATATAAGAACACTTTGGATAACAAATCAGAAAGAGTGTTTTCTGTTTCACATTGAATAGGTGTCTTTAGTTATCTATCAAAACAGCTGCTAGACAGCACTTTTAGAAGAAACTCAAACTAAAATCTCTTTTATTCACTTCTCCCTAGTAATATATGAACTAAGTTATGATTTAATGACTACATGACATTCTTACTTGATCATCAAAAAGTTTTATCTTTGTCATAATAAGTTTTAAAATCTGTGCTTCTAGTTCTAAAGGGATATTTCAAGTGCCAAAACGACTTCTCCAAAACTATCAGGAACACTTCCTCGCATCTGTGACCTTGTCCTCTTGAGGTTTTTCTTAATCATTTTCCCCTTCCAACAGGCAGTCAAATGTGCAAGAATCTGATTTTGTATATTCCATCAATACATCATTCTCCCAAGTGATTGCTGGCTTTCAGAATAGATGGAAAAGTACTAAAAGCTAAACACTCAGAGAGAGACAGGCAGCCTTTGTTCTTTGTGACATCCTTCCCTCAAACACTTTCATGGCTCTTTTGAGAACAGTTTTTGTTTGCTCTTTGTGTGAATTGAACCTTGGGAATTCTACCACATAGTATTAATCAATGTTAGAGCATTTTGTTAGCACTATTGTAGTTACAGAGAAGTTTTATTTTAATTTTTGAGTTGAGTGCCAGGTGTTTTCTGAAAAATTTACTTTGCAGATGGAATTTCTTTCTGTTAATTTTCAGGGAAGAAATCAAACAGGGTTTACATGTTTCTTTTTATTTATTGTGGTGTCCTTGAGAAGAAAAGCTGTGCATATAACAGACCTGACCTTGTCTTTGTTCTCTGATAATGAGGAAAACTTATTTAAAACTGGTCATGATCTTTGTTCTCTGGATATTAGCATCTTTCACATCCATGAAGTTCATTTTTTACTAATTAAATTCAGAAGGATTTTTTGGAACATATGGTGGAATTGCATCTTTTTTATTTGAGTGGTGCTCCTAAATGTGAACCCTTCCTGGTTCTGGATTTACAGCAGGGAGAGCGCATTGGTATCATTACTGCTTGTGGTATAGCACCAGACTCTGTTGTAATTGAGTCACGTAGACAGGTATGTAATGGGTACCAGCGTGAGAGATGGGGTGATTTAACAGGAAAGGGGAGGGAGAAGAAACAATTGAGTAAAGAGATTTGGTGGAGAACTACACTGCAGGTTGATAACAAAAATGGGAATTCACACTGTCCCTCATGACTCACTGTTTACCTGCAAAATGCTGTTGGCAGTCAAGATCAGGGCACAAGCCCTCCCCTGGAGATTTAGGTCACCTTTGATATGGCAGAGCTCTGAAGCCTTGAGGATCCTCAGCAGGGACCTGCCCCTTCTCTTTCAGGGGCTGCCTTTAACCTGTAGTCCTTCTCTTGGTCTCTGGCTGGGCTATGCTGCAGGTATGCCCGTGCCCAGTCTTGTACCTCCCTGACTGATCCTGATTCTGGCCCAGACCTGCCCTGTCACTACAGACAGTCTGGGCAGTTGGCAGAACCTGGTCACCATCATTGGACCTGTTCTGTGAGCCTTGCTGGGGTCCTGCAGTGCTGCCCCTTTGTCGATGAGGGCACGGCCCTGCCTGCTTTGGTGTGACTTTGGGCTCCTGCCTCACTTTGCTTTACAAAACAGCCTGCCCTTGCTGCTCCTTGGGATTGTCTTCCTTTCTGCAGATGGCTGTATATAAAGTGCAAAACCAGCAAACCAAAAATATCCTGCTGGAGGCAACTTCAAATGCATGTACTGCAAAGTATATTTTGCTTTTTCTTTCTCAGTTTAGTTATTAGCCTGTGTTGTGGCGTAGGGAATTTTAAATTTCAGTTACCTTTGTTTTTCACCTTCTTGCATTATTTCCCTTGTCCTGATGGTTTTTTTAAGGTAGATGCTGTCTCTTTATCTCTCTTCAGTGCCAGCCTCTTCACTGCTCCATGCTGGAAAGTATTTGATCAGAATGAAAAACCAGAATGAGATTTTAAAGGAGAATGAAGGGTTTATCCCTTAAAAGATTATTTTTTTGGAGTTGCTAATTTAACAGCATTGTGCAATGCAACTGATGATCAAGACATTGTTAAAGCACATCAGACTTTGGTTAGGTTGTATTTCTATGCCTGTGGATTGTGCTCCCTACATTGTGGAAGCTGTTGTAGAGTTTGGAGTGAAAAAGGAGTGCATAATTTTGTAGTATCAGAGAAGCATAGTATCCTTTTATTCAATTGCTAAGCAAAATCCTTTTAAAATCTTGTTTGAATTTTGGATTTTGTGTTAGTGAGAAAAGCAGCATCTAATTTGAAAAAAAGAAAAGGTGTTTGAAGCAGCTTCCTCTTCAGAGAAACTGGGGCACTCTAATCTGCATGCACTAGTTTTTCTACTTGAGAAATGTATAAAGGATTTTCCAGTTTCTGAACTGTCAGTTAGATCCACACTGAAACATTTTGGCAGTCACTTCCTGTATGGTTCATCATATGTCTCCTTGATGATTTCTCACTCTGTGGGGGAAGGGGGTGAGTGAGGAGGAACTAACAAATGATAATCTAAAAGAAAATTCTCAGGATATGTCTTTTAGAAATGTCATGTACACCTTGCAAAAGAGTATGTTACCTTTGAAGCAAAAATGCTGCAAGGCAGTGTGGGTGGCAGTGGAGATTGTGCTGCTGCCATGTAAATGCCCTTGCAAGGCAGAATCTGTATTGATTGTAATAATTCTCTTAAAACAAAAACATAAAATAAGCTTTTCAGACTGAATATGATTAACAGGAATGCCAGTTTGTTGATGCATCTGAGTGGATTCCCCTGTGGAATAAAATACATGGTGGGAAGCTGCCAGGAAAGGACATCGCTGAAGTGGTTAAGATGGCAAAGCTGTTCTTATGCCAACTCCTCCCCTATGAAACTCTGTCGGGGAACCAGAGTGTATTTGCAGTTCCTGCTAGCACAGACTGTTACTCTATATGCTCTAAATAGTGTTAGTTACTGATGCTGTTTTTGAAAGACCAGCTAGGATTGACTGATTTATAGAGCAAACTGAAGTTTCCTATAGGATTTCATCTTTACTTCAGTTTAGTTAAAGGGCCATTTCCATTTTTTACAGACTAATGCAGTTATCAAGTGATGCTCACAGAATGAGTCAGATCTACTTAAAACTTCTGGCTTCTGCTTTCTGCTGTCAGGCATTAGAAGAGCCCCACATTCCTCTGCAAGGTTTTAAGTTGTTATTTAGGATGTATGTAAAATAATCCTCCAGTACAGTAGTTCCAATTCATGGTAGTAAAAACAGTTGAAAAAAATAATTCAGAAATAACTGAATCCAAAAGGTATCTCACAAAAGAAATTGTGAAACACTTTATCTCACCAGGTATGCAGGAATGGGCTTGAGATGACTTCCACAGGCTTCATACAGAAAGCTCAGGTCTAGTTTGTTTACAACTATTGATGGGTTTGGGTACCTGAATAAAGGTTTCCAACCTTTATGAAGACATTTTGAAGCAATGAGGCCTGGAATATTGCTTTTATCCTGTAAAGTGAACAAACGCTTAGGGAAGAAAATTAGAGTTTCTTTGACAAGCTTTTTAAAGACCTTTACAGTATAGTGAGCTGTAATTTTTTGAGCCTTTTTCTGTTAACATTTGATCAGAAATATTTATTTCCCAGGGAGAGGGGGAGTGTGAGGTCACTTTTAACTTTTTCTTTTGTAGCTTTCCTGTGACCTACACAGATTTCTCCACCTAATCTCTAATATTTTTTTTTTTTTTTTTTTTTTTGGAGGGGGGGTTTGTAGGTATTGTGCAGTCTTTAAAAACTTGAGATGTCTTCAAAAATATAGCCCCTTATGAGCTACTCTCCAGAACCACTGGGATTGGAACACTGAGTCCCTATGAAATAGTGCATTATTACAAAAATGTGTGTGTTATATTGGTGTTATAGGGGTGTCAAGGCTATCAGAACTGTGGAGATTAAATGAACTTCTCGTACTCTATGGGCAGCCAGAGATTGCAGTAGAAGCAGAAACTTCTGAGCTCCTGTCCATGCCTTCTCCAAAGGTGCCATCCTGTTAGCTAAAAATTGTTACATTTTCTGCACTGCCTGAGGTTGTGCTGTTTTGGTCAAAAGTCTGTATAACTCTAAGGGACTTCCTCGGCTTTCCTTGGGTCTGTGTTGTGGTATCTTTCCAGCATATTTGTTCTTATATTGTGGCAATATTTGGCCTCACTGAGCTCCAAGGAACTTTTATAACAGAGGAAACCACCACATTTTTGATGGAGTCAAAGTAGTTCTGTAAAATTGCTTTGACTTAGCAGTCTGACAAGTCACATGTTTTGAAGTGACTTCATTTTTACTGAAGCAGTATCTCATTTTCCTACCAATGCCTGTATTTTGTCCCTTCTATTTGACAGTGGCCTTGGAGCCATTGATTGGGAGTGTTGTTAGTATGTTAATGAACACAATTATATTTAGACTGAAATACTGAGACCAAAAGTAAGTTGCAAAACTTGCTATGAAAATCTTATAACAAAGCAGGGAAAGAGCAGATTCAGTCCTGCTTTTGTTTAACTGGTGGTTAGTCAAAAGCATAAATCTGAGCTGCAGTCCTACAGTGTCACTGGTTTAACAAATATCTCCCTTTGTCACGCATCCTGTCAAGATAATAAAGATTTAAGCTCCAAGAATGTTCTCACTGTGTACAAGAAACAAATTTAACAGGGCTACAATTTCCATTATTTCAAGACATTCTGCCTAGCAGTTCAGTATGGATCTTTAGGGATTATATTATTTCAAGTGTAGTTTTACTCAGCACCTCTGAGACCAACTGCTGTGAAATCAAGTACCTGTATGAAGAAATCTGTCTCCTAATCACATTTTTCTTCCTTCTGTTAACTTTACAGTTCTTTCATTGTAGAATCATCAACCACTGTGAAACCACATTATGCAGCTCACATAGACTTACCCTGCCTGTTGAGTTGTTATTTTAGTAATGCCATAGTATCTCCAAAGGCCCATTAAAATATATTGCCTGTTAGGCTGCATTCTCCAGCAAGGCCAAGGATATGAAGGGGAGAGGGCTTGGAAGTCTAGACAAGATCATGAGAAAGAAGTTCTTTAGGAGGAATCGGGAACTGTGATTCTTTCAAGATGAATGTATGTGCAGCCAGAAGCAAAGAGAGACAGAAAGCTTACATTCAATTTCTCCTGTGTGCTTTGATGCATATATATCTGAAATGTGAACATAAGATAATTCAAATGTTTACTCTCTAGCAACAGATTATTTGTGAAAAATACAATGAAACCAACTTGAATGAGATGACTACTTCTCAACTGGTGTATGGAGATGACATCCTAATTGTGAAGTACTACTGTTAATATTTCCTTGAAATAGTTTCCTTAAAAGGAAGCTCCCCAATAAGGTATATACACCTGCTGTTAATTCCAGCTTCCACATGGTGTCATACTCAATTTCCTTTTCAAGAGTGTAGTTTTAGGGTGTATAGGCAGTCAGTTGTGGAAAAAGAATAGATATTCTCCAAGAAATGTCTAGTGTGATCTGAAAGTGAGAATTGTAGCTTGGCATTGGGCATTTTTGCTGGTCTTACTGGGACCTCTGATTGTGTTATTAGCAAGTTGTTTGAAATGATCTGATCATTTTAGGAGGCTGTTGTGAGAATAGCAGATACCAATGGTACAAGAGTTGAAGGCGGAATTAATCTTCTAATAGACACTTCGATTTGGGCTGAAAACACTTGTGGTTTTTCTGAAGCAAATATTTTCTTCTACCATCAAAGAAAAGTAACTTTCTTCACATTTTGCAAATTGGGTCAATTTCACTGACTTGTTTGGTGAGAATTTAGAGACCTTTTGAACTGGATTTTAGGAGACGGCATGCTTTCCAGTTGTCAGCAGAATGTGTCCTTTTTCTACCAGGATTGTGTATGGTAGAACTAGGTCTATGATGCTGTTTCATATTTTATTTTTAGGCATTTAAAAATATGGATGAGATCTGTTAAAATCTGTTAGAAAATCTTCAACTCCCCCTACAATAAATGAAAATTGTGTCTAGGTGTTTATGGAATTCTTACTAGGGTACTCATCTCCAAGCACATTTCCAAGTTTTTGCCTAGCTCCTAACTGGTGTAGTACTGCAGTTATTTAAGCACTGTATAGATTTTTCTAATACTCAGGACTCTAAATAAAATTTTCAGTTTAAGAATATATATTACATGTTACTAGAGTGTGTATTAATACAAGCAGCTCATTAAAATCCTGTAAGTCTTGATAAGCCCTGTTGTTCTTGGAGCACTGATACTGAGATGTGTCCTGGCATTGCTGTCACCATGTTAGGAGGGAACTGCAGTGATCAGGGACTTAATGCTGCTTGACTGTGTTTGTGGGTTTCTGTGCTTGTGTGAGAATTAGTTATCATTGGCTGAGCTCTCCAGACTGTGAGAGGCAAGGTCAGGGAGCAGCCACTGGCATGTTCTGTGTCTGCAGGGCTGGGAGCAACTCCTCATGCTTCCCTGGAGAGGGTGTGGCAGTGGCAGAGCAGCAAAGGGAGGGGACTTCTCCTGAAGGTGTTTGTAGGGTGTTTGTTGCTGTCCTAGGACCAGACTGTAATGCCAGAATAACTGAAGCACATAACACCTTGCAAAAGGCTGTTGCTTTTGTAGTAGGTGCAGTCCAACATTTCAGCCTTGGCTGTGTTCAGATAGTTCTCATTTAACAGATCAAATAAGTAAACAATTCATTTTACGCTTTTATACACCAGACCCAAACACTACATGCTAACTCATCCTTAAGTCATGGTTGACTGCTATCCTTGGACTCTGACTAAAAAGTGTGGAGTTATGCTTGTCATGTTGCAATGGCAAGCAGTATTAGAACTCTAAAATTCTGGTAAACTCAAATGGCAGCTTTTCATGTGATCACTTCAATAGTGGACATTTTCTAAGGCTTAAAAACCCCCAACCAACACTGAAAACAGTATTCTGCCAGGGCTTTCAATGTGGTTCTGAGTTTTGGAACACCTAAACAAGAAATTCCCCATGAAAACTGCAGAAGGAAATTCAACTGACAGAATTCACGTTCAGAGTTCTCTTTGGGTTTTTAACAGAAATACCACCATTTCAAACTTATCAGATTTTTACAGTGTACGTGGGGTACTTGTGTGAGTGTCCATAAAGAGCACATTAATAGGGACTGCTGTAGTAATATAAACTTTCACAAAAGTAACTTTTTAAACTTAGGAAGTGAGAGGAAGTCGTCTTATCTGTGTTAAGGTCCTGGTCTTGCTCTTTTAAGCAGCCTGTTGCCTTTTTTATTCTGTGTGTATGTGTGCTGCATTGTTGCAGCAGTGTTAATTAGAAATTAATCAACTGTGGCAGACAGGCAGTCAATACTTGATTTAATTATATTATCTTTAAAGAACAGAAGTGAGTAGGTATTGTGCAGGACTCTGCAAGAGCTCTGTGAGGTACAAATGCCCAAAATACTCAATACGATTTTAAAGTGGTCCTCAATAAGTTAGTATTTAGTAGAACATTTGTGAGGTGAGGCGGGGGGGGGGAGGGGGGTCCTTTTTGCCACCTCTCCCCCCCTCCTCCTTGCTAATTACGAAGAGACTTTTAATGAGGTTCGTTTTAAAATTAGGTTAATTTTCATTCTTAATTACTTTTCTCATAGTGAAGTTGGTCCAATGCTGAGGGTATAACCTATGTGAAAGTCAGTTTACTTTCCTGTCCTGCCATGTGTTACTCGTGGGGGGTTTACATTGTTGCAGATGGTTAAAGATGAGATGACCTCAGATTCAACAGGGATGGTGCTTGCTATTTCTTCAAAGCCTGGCAATTATAATTGTATGCATGTTCTGGATGCAGACTCGGACATTAATGCTAATGAGATGATACCGAGTGTTTAACATTCCAAGAAGTTTACTATCGGTTTCAGGCACCTAATGAAGGTGACTTGGGTGTCTTGAAGGCTGGGACTGAAACATTTCTTTGTGGTCAGTGAAGACAAGGGTGTTCATAGAGCAATTCAAAGCTGGGAACTTTAGGAACTGACAGTAGTAGGAGTGTCAGCTCTCATTCCTGGCTTTTACTGGTTTATTCTAACCAAAAAGGTTTGAGTAACTTTCACGTTATTATCATAACTTAGTAAAGGAATTGTTCAGCTTTTGTATTGAAGGGAACTTTTATCAAGAGTGTATTTTCCATTCTGTTTGATTCCTAAAAATCCAGAATATTTTGAGGTACAGTAGTGAGGCCTTGGAAGGTGGTGAAGGTTTCCTTTTTGTTGGTAGCTGATAGTTCATGGGGAATATCATTTCTCATGAACCAGTGGCCAAATGTGTTGCATTAACTTGAACACATGTGGTAATTAATTGGTACTAGTTGAGGCTCATGTGCCTTATGGCTGCCCAGCTGCTCTGTACAGGGTTAGGTTAGAAAACAGAACTTTGTCTTCTAGGGTTTGAACAAGAACATCTGCCCAAGCAAGCTGCTGAGTTAAACAGAAAGGGAATGTGTTGTAATGGAAACATTTAAAGACGGATGAAGTCCTGCTGTTGAAACCAAAGCTATTAGGTGTTTGCTTTGGGAAGCTGTTTTACCTCCATATTTATTTCTGTGGTGCAGATAAGTAGAGCAGCGGACTTTTTTTAAAGTATCCTGCACTTGCATGTCTCTGTGGTAACAGCTATGGAATAAACAAACAAAAGAAAAAGGATAAAAACCAACCAACAAGAAAACCCACAAAAAACCCCAAACCCAAAACAAATCCCCTAGCAAAAACACCCAAGTCCCCCCACAACCCCAAAAAAACACCCAAACCAAAACTACCAGAATAATGCTCAGATTTCAGAAAGGAACAATGTAGTATTGCAGATGTGGTTGCTGTTTGACACCTGGACAACTGTTTTTACAGTCAGAACACAATTTGTATTTTAAGAATTTACGATTTGCCTGGTTTTCATTTGGGATTATTTTCAGTAATTAAATTGTGCCATTACTTTGGTGGCAAAAAATAAGGCAGGCAGACTTTCCTGTACTCCCCAAACTGCATTGGAATTTTGCAGATACATTGAAGGGTGAAAAGAAGCAAAAAGGTTTTATTGAACAAGCTCTTAATTTCTGTTGATAACTGTCCACATATTAGTCATCAGTAGAATTAGCTCCTTCTCTCATGTTCTAGAGGAAGGTCGAGTTTTTTGGTGTTAATGATGAACACAGTTATAAAATTTGGTTTTGGTAGTGATTTTGCATCTCAGTGTCCTTGACAGCTCTTAAAATTTTAGTCTGAGTGCAGGAGACCTTAGTCTTGAAACAGTGTTAATGCAGAATCAAGGAGACATTACATAACTTCATTGCACTAGTTCATACTATGAATTCAATCCAGCTGTGAATTTTGTCAGGATTTTCATTCTCTGCTACTTTTTTAGATAAAGCTGATATACCCGCGAAAAAAAAACAGTATCTCAAAAAATGCACGTATTTATGTTCACCTCACAGGTTTTAATCGACAAGAATAAAGAAGAATGTTTTTAGCAGAGTTAAGTGAATTTACACAAATGTTTTTCCTGCCTCCAAAGGGGGATCATCATGAAGATTTAAATCAGCAAGAGTATTTAGGATACTTACAATTTATTTATTTATTTTATTTATTACTCTGTTGTTGTTCAACAAGACATTTGGCTATTTCTGTGTGCTATTCTTCAAATAATTGCACGTACTATCCCAGAAAAGGAAATACTGAATGTATAAACTAGAAACATGATCGTATTAAGGACCTCAAATTGTCAGTTGTAAATAGATAGGATTAATTTGGGATCCCTCCTTATGTTGTCATGTGTTCTGTATTGAGTCCTTGAGTTCCTTGTGCCATATATTTCTGTAGGGTGAATTTTCAGGGCTTGGATTTTTAGTGTTTTGACTGAAAATGCTGTTGTGGCCCAGGTTAGCAGCTCTCACTTGGTTTCAGAATCTGAGTGTCGGATTCCAGCCCTAAATTGCCAGAAACAATTCCCTGAGTAGTCTGTGTATGTGTGAATAATGCACGTGTCTGTGAGATGGGGTGGGAGGGCTCCTTTTAGAGCAGTGCAGAGAGATCAGAAGTTTCAGAACTTGAGCAGATTTTTTTTTTTTTAATGAAACCTGTACTTCTCTTTAGATTGGGGGTTTATTTTTCAGTTTGGCTTCTTTCTGTGATGTTTTGTGTTTGCTCGGGTTATGGGTTGTTTTAATTATTATTTCTGGCTCATATTTTGTCCTTCAGAAAAATTTTCTGTCTGTTTTGGCTTCCAATGTATGTTGAAGTGCTTTAGTATTTTATAGGTTCTTGCTTTCACTTCTGTTTTAATGTTCTGCAGGTGACAAAATAGATGTAGAAGAAATATTTAAATTAATAAACTTCATTATCATTGTTATATGCACTTTAAAGTCTAAAATAGCAACATGCATAGAAAATAAGAATGTGTAAGTAACCTGAGAGTGTTACAAGTTCTCATTTTCTTTGAGAACACTCCCCTTTACTCGGAAGTGTATTGTTACTAATAAAACCCCAGTTGTCATCTCACCTCTGACCAGATTTGGAAACCCCTTTGTGAGAATAAGCCAAATAAACAAAAAATGTTTTGTGACTTTGGGAAGATTCTTCTGAAATTACCAAGATTGAAGACAATTTAAATTTGAGGGCCCTTGTAAAGTAGTAATCTGAACAGGTACTTTAAAAATAGCTCCTGAGAGCAGGCCATCAATCAAGACAAAGTTTTTAACTTGGAAATGGTAGATTATTAACAATTTTACTTAGGCTTTTAAGTACAGCTGTTTCATTAGCAATTAAAGGTACAAAAGCTGTTTTTAAACATAAACTAATCAGAAGCTTATATGAGTGTTTTCTCACTGAAGAGGGGAGGCAGACATTTACTTTTAAGATACACAGCTCCCTTACAGCTTCTGATGTACTAATTAGTGTGTTTAATACTTCCTATTTATGAACTATTTATAATTTTCTATTAGTCATCATTTGAATGCTACATTTGGGTTTTAATTATGTTGTGTAGTTTGATTTATCCAGGCTGCATACTTCCTGCCATATCACAAAAGAAATACAATATATTAGCATATTTTTAATTTGTTTCTCTTTCATGTCCTGCTCCTCAGCATATTCATAACTTCCACAGAGAGAAAGGCAGGTGATAAAAGTTTTCTCTTTACTTTTTAAACTTGTTGCGGTTCTTCTCACCTGGTAAAAACTGATTTGTCTTCTTTTTGGATGAATGTCATTGAAGTAAAAATTGAACTGTAAAGGATTCTTTTAAAGAAAATAGTATGAAAATTTCAGATCAGACAATGCTTGACATATTAGGCATCATTTCACAGAAGCATTACCTTTAAGTTTTATTAAACAAATGCAGCACAATCCACACCCAAGCACAGTGGTCATTTTTAAAGACTTGTGCTTTTCACAGCTTTCAAGCACTGATCCCCATCCCATGGCAAAAATGGGAGTGCTTCTGCTTTTTTCACTGTCCTGTTTTTCCTTCTATCCTGTATGTTTAGCCTGTCTGCATTTCCCTGATGTACAAAAAAGCAAGGAAATTCTTCACTTCAGTTATGTGAGGCTTTTTACAGAGAGCTTGGGTAATGCAGTTTTTGTACAAAAAATAAAACTCCAAAAACACAGGCTGAGAGGGTTGGGCTGTTCAGCCTGGAGAAGGGAAAGGTCCTGTAGCACCTTCCAGTGCCTAAAGGGGCTACACGAGACTTGGAGAAGGACTTTATTCAAGGTCAGGGAGCAACAGGACAAGGTGGGAACGGCTTTAAACTGACAGAAGGCAGGGTTAGATTAGATATTACAAATCAGCTCTTTACTATGAGGATGGTGAGGCACTGGAATGGGTTGCCCAGAGGAGCTGTGGATGACCCATCCCTGAAAGTGTTCAAGGCCAGGCTGGATGGCAC
Source organism: Acropternis orthonyx (assembly GCA_035583155.1). Classification (NCBI taxonomy): domain Eukaryota; kingdom Metazoa; phylum Chordata; class Aves; order Passeriformes; family Rhinocryptidae; genus Acropternis; species Acropternis orthonyx. The sequence goes on along the minus strand of JAWWEU010000005.1, from coordinate 23,456,487 downwards.
TTTGAGCAACCTGGTCTAGTGTAAGGTTCTTTGCCCATGGCAGGGGGATTGGAACAACATGAGCTTTAAGGTCCATTCCAACCCAAACTGTTCTCTGATTCTATGAAAATGAGCTGTAGAACCCTATACATTTGCCTTTGATACATGCACATATATTTATGAAAGATTTCTATCTGGATTGTTGTTTTATAAGTTGTTATTTTTTTTAAAGAGATGTATTTGGGAGATGTCTTCTGAAGCTTTTTCTAAAGTTTTATTACCAGGGTAATTTATACAATTTAACAACATATTTTCTACAGTGATTTCATATATGGAATTGTTTTGTACATTAATAAGAATAATGGGATTTGAAATATTTCACATATACTTCGTGAATTGATTTTGCGTGAAGGAATGAATTGCAGTTGAGCCGTCTTGATGACTAAAGCAAGGAGTGAGTAATGGTACTTAACATTTTGAAGTTTATATCAATCTGAATGTTTACATAAACCTGAAGTTTCTACTGTTTTATTATTTATATGCGAGACTTCATCTCTCACATGACTTTTATTTTAACAAATGTTTTTGTTATTTGGAGATAGAAAAGTTAAAAGCTCCAGTTCAGTTGTTTTATATAAGTGAAATGAGTTGCAGCCACATAAAGGAGAATCATAAACACTGTCAGAATCAAGGGCAACTTCTGGTGTGTGTGCTTGATTCACCTTTCAAGTGACAATGGGGAAATCAATCACTATGGAGAAAAATCTGGCCTTATGAAAACATTTTCCAATTTACTGTATAACTGTCAGATTAAATTATTAATTTTAAATTGAAATAATATTACATCCTAATAGTACAACATTCATCCCATCCCCATTTTTTTTAGTATTAACAATCTTTCCTAATAAGCTAAATATGGTTTTGTTTGTAGACATAGGACCAAAACAAGACTGGTTGAGAAGGTAGCAGAGTAGAAAGTTTAGAAGCATAATAAAATATTCTTTGTATCCTTTATGATTAGAGAAACTCTGAAGATGCTTGTTTTGTTTCTTATTCTTTTCAGTGGACATTTAGTTGCAGTAATTATGCTGAGGATAGCTTTTGAAACTCATCAAAAATCTTAAATTTTATGCTTAAAGAATTAGTCAGCATTTGAAGAACATTAGTTTGATTCTCTTCATGCTATAGATCCTTCCTTAACTTTTCATGTGAGATGCCTTAATTTTATTTGCACCAGGGTAGTTGAACTCTCACTTCTGATTGCATTAAAATACAATTTTTTTTTTTTAATACAGTGAACCTATTTCTAGGTGCAAATCTAATGGGTATTTTTTTGGATAGAGAAAGACACAAAGCATCAGTAAATTGTTGCCTCTGCCATTTAACAAGGGGGATGTAAACATACAGAAAATGCAGCTGAGACACCCTTAACTGCAGATTGCAACAGTTATTGAACCTTTGTTTCAAGCTTCTCTTTTAAATTTATGTCCTTAACTAATCTGGCAATGGAGATTAGCAAGCAGCTGTTTGATCACATAAATGCATTTGTAGGTGCAGAAATTAATCTGCAGGAATTTCTTTTAAAGGAAGACTTTGTGTCACAGTTCTAATTGATAACAAAGATAACAGTCTAAAAATCGGTGGGGTTGTCAGGTCTGTCTTTCAATACCAATAATTTATTTTGCTATTAGCATTATATATGGCATGACTTTGGCAGATAGCCTCTTGTTCATAACAGTGGGCATTCTTAGGGCAAAAAAACTTATTTGATGGGCTGTTAGAGGAAATACACTTTTTTATACTTAGCTTGTTGTTATTGTTTTGGTTTGACTCTTGGCAAAATGCCAACCACCTCCCAGTGGACAGAGTTTCAGTTAAAAGAAGTGAGG
>JAWWEU010000005.1:23384608-23454519 GCA_035583155.1 Acropternis orthonyx | reverse complement strand
TGGTCACTTAAGTCAGCTGATACTTGTCCCTAACCACATGACCCACAGAAGTGGGGCCTAGCTAAAACTAAAACCTTCATCTGAGTTTTTTGGGATTTATCAAACCCATCACGCTTGTTTGGGAAAAGAGGTTTGGAAAAATAGATAAGAATAAAATACCTTTCTGCTCCGGTTACTTGTTAATAAGTTGGGTCATTGCACTGACTAAAATTACACTGTACTCTTACTTCCCCTTATACAAATTATTAAATATATACATGAGAATTATTTCACTACTCATGCAGTTTAAAAGTATATGTTTATGTTTATTCCTGGAAAGCCTAAGTCCAAATTCCTATATATAGTATATAGACTTTTGTGCTTAGAAGTTCTGTTAGTTGGTATATCCATCTTCATTTCAGTGTAGTTCAGGAATAATGAGCAGCATCTGTGTTAGCTGGAAGTTTGAATCCCCAGTGTCTTGCCAGATTTTCTCATCTTTATCCTGATAGCAGTGATGAAAAAAGAGAGCAAACTTCTCTGCTTAAATCAGTAATGATAACTTTATTTTTCACCTGCTACAACATCTTTGCACAATAATAATTAAGTAATGATGATTATGTTTTCTATGGTAATTAAGCAACCATGTGTTCTAGAAATGCTTATGTAGCTATAGTTCATTAGAGTTAGTTTTTAATATTTAAAATTATCAATATTTGATAATTTTACATTATATTAAAGGCTGTAAATATTGAAAGAACTCTAACAGCTTAAAATTTAATGTGTGATCAGAATGCACTTTGCCTATAACTTCCTTGATTTTTAATGACATCATTGATATAAGTCTGTATACCTTAAGATTTAAAATTACTGTATTTGTCAGCAGTAAGGAAATAGCTACTCTGAAATGAAACTTATGAAAATTTGGTCATTAACTTGGTACAGCACAGATCAGAAGGTTCGTGCAGAAGAGAGTGGAGCTGTGTGTCACCTGTGGACAAAAGCTGACTTTTTTGACGATTATTCTGCTTATCATAATAGTGCAAGAGTTTCCCTTTCATGCTAAATGTTAGACTATACCTCATTTCCAACTTATTTATCTTTAAATAGCACTAGAAACATTTCAGAGGAAAAAGAAGTTTAGCAACAGAGAGCTGACAGGAGAATAGAATAGCAAAGACTTGTGGGTATGTGGAGCAGGGAGCCCTGGAGTACCAAGACATTTAGAGACCAAGAACATAGGCAGACTTACTTTCCTTTTTAAAAAGGATCAGAATGAAGTAATGCTTCAGGTTTTTCTTTGTGATATCTAGACTAATTATAAAAGCAACTAGAATGCTTTTCCCTGTTTAGTACCCGATTACTATAATTTTCAAGAAAATTAGGGAGCCTTCCACTCCACTGAGCAAAACAGTAGTTTCAGCTGTAGTCATTTCAAACACTGACTATGCCTGTTTGAATGGCAAGTGAATAAAACAAAGAATTTACTATTCACACAAAACGTTCTCTATTTCTTAAAGCTGTTTGAGACTCACATGTGTTACTTGCCAAATGCTGGAGCGATACTGTATATTTGAAGAGAAGGTACAGAGAGGAAATTTTTTAAAAAATTCCCTGGTGTCACTTGCAAGAACAATTATTTTAAAACGATTTGTCACATTTCAGACTGTCAGATTTTGGACAAAAAGATTCATTTTGAAAGTTCTGTTAAAATTATGATACTCCATGCTGTTGACATCTCCAAATTTAGCTGACCTAAACTGGATTTCAAGAACAGAAAATAATTCTTTCCATGTTATTCATTCTTTGACTGTGATGACAGCTTCTTCAATGCAAAATAAAAGTACAACGTGGTGAGGCAGTCCCCAGTCATAGCTACCTTCCTGTTTCATTTATCTGTTTCTTCGAGGACCATTATTCCAAAATTAATTTTGTGTTGAAGGTATGGACTGTGAATTTAGGCACAGCCTTAGGCAAAAGTCCATCTTGAGGCATGGTGGCTGCCTCTGATGTGTGGTAGCTGTAAGATAACATCTCTCTGTCTAATCACCATTACTTTAATCCCTGCCCGAGGACTCAAATTGTTTGCAGCTAAAACTTGCTAACCTTTTAAATGGGGAATACTTTCAAATGCACTTAGCGATAGAAGGCTCTCTTCTGTTTCGAAAAGACTATTTTGTCCCTCTGAAATGCCTTGTGAAGGCCAAATAGACCTGCAGAGCAAACTGAAACACCTTCATGTATCTATACATCTGTTTGTTCAGCAGGGACACGTGTGCTCTGGCTGAGCTGGAATTGCTTACCCTACAGCTCAGCATGCACAAGTTTTACTCTACAACACAAGCCGTGAAAGTTCAGAAGCCAAACAGATCATAACCTCTCAGAGTAAATAAACTGCTGAGGGTTGACAACTGATGAGGAAAGGTCTTTTTTCCCCACAAATCCCTCACCTGACTTGGAATAATGTTGTCCACTATATTGACAAATGCAGCTGTAGTTGTGCTCGGTGTAACAATGTCTCCCCCAGGCACTAATGGACAACTGCGATGTGCAGCTCAGAATTACCAAGCTTTACCAGCACACTGCACTTAAGCAGCACCAGTCTTACTGTTCTCTAGGGTTGGTTGATATAAAACAGATGAGAAAGGTAATTAGGACAGAAAGTTGTCCAAAGTACAGACATCTTTTGGAAATGTCTAGGTTACAAGAGTAAAATCACATGAGGGAAAAATAAGAGATGACTGCTGTGTAAGTTGCATCATTTGAAGTGTAACTTGGAATAAAGAATGCTATGCTTTGCTTAGAAAGATCTTTTTTTTTGCCTCAGTTTCATTGTTCTTGAAATTCTGTTGAGTCTTGTGAAGTTAGGCAGTTCCTGGTAAATTTTAAAAGTCACTGACTGCTTTTCCAAGTCCATGATTCACTTCAACTTTATATTACATTGGCAGTGTACAAAAGGAGGGAGTAAAGCAAACAAAGCAAGTTGTATAACAAAGACGAAGGTTGTAAACAAGTAGAAGATACTCAAATCTGTATTACAGAGTTGTGTGGGGTTTTTTGTAGCGATGGGGAATATTAGGGTTCCTAAATGGTTAAATATTTATTACCTGTAAAAAGAATATGACATTATGAATAAATACAAAGTACACAAGGAAGTATTTACCTATAGAAAGAAAATCATAATTCTAAGCACAAGCTGCTCTCTGAACTGTGCTAACCCAAAATGATTTCCCACTGTTTCCCTTAACTAGACCCTTGTTGTTCCATTTTATCTTGTTCTTGGGAGCAGTAATTTAAAGAAGGTAGTAGAGATGAAGTCCTCCTCATTTCTTGCCCATGTTCTCTCACAGGAGGTAATTTAAGCACTTTTGGGGATGCAAGAAAACAGTTCATGTATCTATATTTAGACATCTATCTGGTATCTAAGAGATGGTAGTCTCGTGGGCCACTTCAGATAGGCCATGAAGGGATGGAAGATGACTCTGAATCACCCTCTAGAGGACATGAGGTTAAGCCTTCAAGGAGTTGCTGTTTCACTGTGGCCAGGGAAAGCCAGAGGAGGCTGAGCTGCTGGTTTAGCTGCCAGAACTTGGAAAGTCTAAATGCTGCTCTAGGTACTTATTAACCCAGTAAGCTCAAAATGAGGTAGAAATAGTTTGTGGTAACAGAAGAGTAAACATTTACACTTTAGTTAGTAATCTAGTTTAAAGCCAAGAAATCTATGTAGTATTACATATATCCCTGTGTTAAAATTCTGGGTATTTAGTCAGTAGTTTCCCTATTTTTTTTTTCTTGTTATTTTAGACATTTTTGTTTAATTTAAATTTATTTATTTATTATTTCGGAACCACTTCTTCTTTTAAGCCAATTAGTACTATCTGAGATTGTCTTGTATTGTGAGTCCAGATAATGAGTAATCATTGTGAATCTTATTCCTGTTAGTTTTCATAAGGTAGAAGGTAATGCTCTGTTTAGTACAAGGCTTAACACAAGGAAGTGGATTTGTTTGGGGGTTTTTACATCTGCAAAGTATATCAGGGATACCAGGCATGCCAGTATAGAACAGAATGATACAGTCACTACTTCCCATCAGCAGACAGATACTTCACTATTTCCGGGGAGGTAAGGTTTCACCACCTGTGATGGTTACTTGGGAAGACAAATGCCTTAACTCTGGACAATCACCTCCCTTCCTTGTTCTTCCCCCAGCTTTCATTGCTGGCGGAATGGTGTGGAATATCCCTGTGGCCAGTCGGGGTTATCTGTCCCAGCTGTGCCCCTTGCAGCTTCTGGTGCAGCTCCAGCCTCCTTGCTGGTGAGGCAGAGAAGGCCTTGGCTCTGTGACAGCCCTGCTCAGCAACAGCTGAAACATCACCAGGTTCTACTGCTTTGGTCACAAATCCACAGCGCAGCCCCATACCTGCTACTGTGAGGAAAATAACTATCCCAGCCCAAATCACTATGTGTGTGGAAATGTGATTGAAATAATAATTCTCAAAACTCACTATAAATACATGAAGTTCTGTGTGTGTTGTAACTATATATTCGTGTTAGTTCTAGAATGTAGGGGCTTGCCTTTTTTTTTTTTTAATTTGAAAATAAAATAGAAATAAATTTTTGAGAGTTTTACAGTTTACTAAAATAAGCAAATCTTGATTATTATTTTTTTAATAGTGTTCAAGAAGGAAAAGACTGATTATATGCATGCCACTATTCTATTATAATAATGAAATGTTTTGGTTTTTTTCTTCATTGATAAGGTACTGATAGTAGACCATACACTAAAAGCTCTCTATGGTAAGATGGTTTTGATTCTCTCTCCATGTATGTACATTTGTGTTTATAAATGATGATATAAAGACATGAGAAAATAATCCTTTCTTGTATTACTGAACAGTATGCTAGCACAACTATTACACATATTCTTTCACACCTACACTAGTAGTGTTGTAGGCTGAATAAGCAGTAGCAGTTTTTAAATTATGCAAGTAGCTTATGAATCAGAGAGATGTTTTGTGAAATGACTCACTCTCTTAGATAATTAAGCTGGGACAGATCTTGGGCTTTCAAAAGTCTTAATGAATTTTGGAAACTTAAGGCCCTCAGGAAAAAAAAGTTCATCAACTCTGTATCAGATTTTGTCTATTTATGTCAAATGCTGGAATGTAACAGAATTTACTACAGAGACACCATGTAAACTGTTCATTATAATTGTTTGAATGAGCAGTCCATGAACACTTGGTTCAGCTGATTTTGCAGAATGTTATGCTTCAAAATCCTTTCTGAAATTCAGCTTTTCTTTGAAAAAGAAATCTGGTTGAATATTATTTTACAAACTACCAGTTTTTCAGCTGTTTGAGTCTGTTGTGACAGAATACTTTATCTTCAAGTGGTAAGAAACTTAGTGGAACATCCAGTTACTGATTTGTTTTTATCTGCTTTCCTTTGACCCCAGTTCGGTTACCCCAGGGGATCAGTGTTCACTGTCCTTCAAGAATGAGCAGAAATCGCTGGCAACGGTATTTTGCACAATATTACAGAGAGTAACTTCTTTTTAAAGATAAAACTCTTCAGGGTGTCATCAGTTCAAGCAAAAAGTCCCAGACACATGCAAATGGATGCAAAATCTCTTGCTAAGTTTTGCTAGTAAAACAACTTGGAACAGTGTTCTCTGTGTGGGAAGATGCCAGTCTGTGAAACACTGGGATGAACTGTTAGATTGAATTATTCCATAAGGAACCCAACAATGGAGAAAGTGCTTCAGGATTTGGTAAATAATGTTGACGTTTAATTACTTCCTTGGTATGTGTTGCTGTCAGTATTTCCAGATGGATATTTATTTTTTATTTTTAAACTCAGTCCATTAGGTGTTTTTAATAGTATATGATATGCTTGGAAATTTGATGGAATTTATAGGCACATGGTTAAAAGTTCTTTATGCCCTTGCGAAGAGTTAAAGGGAAAAAAGCATTCTGCTTGAATATATGACTATCACCTACAGCTTAATTGCATGGAACTGACTGTGCTCCTTATTTTTAAATTCTATTTCCAGATAGAAATAAGGTCCAAGCTTATTGCATTTCTCATGTAGATTCCAAGGACTTATTTCTCTTTTCTCCCCCTAAAAAGTATATTGGTATTTTACTCTATGTTGCTCTTACTTTTAGTGGCTTTTAACAAATACTTCCATAGATCCAAACTGTCACTGCTCTTGAAATTCTGTCAGTCATTCTTACCTACCCAAAAATAATTCATGGAAATATGTATAATCAGTGATATGACAATGTCTGGACCTTTGAAACAGAGTTGTGATTGTTTTTGGGGTGGTGTTTTTTGCTTGACACCTCTAGTTCTCTTATTCCCCTCCCCCCCCCCATTTGTTTTTAATAGTACATTTAGTGGGGGTAACAATTTGGTTTTTATTTTAGTAACTGCAGGGTCTATTCCTACTCCTTTTTCATTATGTCAGATATATGTTTTCAAAAGTATTGCTTTCTCTGATTTATTTTTGCCTGAAAATATGGAGACCATGTGCCTAATTGGGATCTAAAAAGGAGGCACTGTAAGCACTTTTATTCTCTTGAATAATTACCTTCTTTTACTTTCAAGATGGCAACCTTTGAAATTATTCTCCTTTTTCAGGGGACTTTCTGAAATCAGACCAGTGACAGTAGTTGAATTGCAAGAAACGGAAAAATGAGTCTGATAACTATGTTTTTCAAACTTACACCATCAACAATTGTTAAATTGTTTTTGATATACCCATAAATAGCAAAGTATCTCTGCATCTTTGTAGAGAAATAGTTCTTCAATGGTCCTGAAATAACATGAAATGCTTTTTGTAATTAAAGTAATAAATTCCCAGAAGTGACGAGCTTACTCAAGCAATGATGAAATAATAAGGCTTTTTTCCTCTAAATGAGCTATTGAAATGGTGATATTAGTAGTATTGGAAACGTTTTATTCCCAACAGCATTATAACTATTGACAAGTTGACACACTGATGATGGCTTTGGTTTCGGGGGTGAGTTGCTGATTTAACAGCTGGGATATGTTTTACAGTAGTATTTTCCTTCCAATAACAGAAATGCCTTATCTGATTAAGAATTCTATTATTGCAGTTTATAAGCTCATAAATAAAATATTAGGCAAAACTGATGCTACAGTAATCCTTTTTTAACGTGATTTCAAAGGAAGATTTTCTGATATTAATTCAATTGGCTTCAGTAATACATGACAGAACAGCATTTTTTTAATTGCATTATTTCAGTCCAGGCAAATGAAATCAATGTGCTGTATGTGGATGGACAGTGATTGTTTGCTTATTGACTCATTCATTTATTTTAGAAAACCGAACACTGCTTTCATTTCTGTATATTTGGTCTGTGTTTTGAAGTAGTTGAACGTTCTGAATGTAAAACAGAACCTTAAAACAAACTTAAGTTGTGCGTCTTCACACGGCATTCTGGAGTTAGCAAGATAATCTAAAGCCTCTTCCCTCCAATGGCAGCTTTTCCCACTGGGCAGCTACTGACAACGTATTTTGTGTCCTAAGTCATAAGAGCACACAAGGGTACGTTTGATGTTTCTTTCCTTTACTGCGTGGGTGAGCGAGGAACAGTTGTGGCCACACTCCTAAAGGTCAGCTTTTCCCTTTGTTGCACTTCCTCTCTGCTGCAGTACTGACAGTGACCTTTCCTGAAAACAGAAATGCCATTTCTGGGATTACATTGTCATAAGAAATATGTCCAGATGAAATGGTAATTGTTGTACTGTGATGTTTCTCAGAATACAGTGTACATAAAAAAGGGGGAGTCATTGTTCTGTTTCTAAACTGGAATCCATAATTAGTTTCTGGGGACACTTGGTAGGTAGCAGTGAACTTGGGGTCACTGCCTTAATCTCCTCAGTGTGGCAGGGACACTTTGGTGGATGTGATAATTTGTCAGTGTTGCTCAGCGATGTTTTCAAAGTAATCCTTTAGTATTGGGAAAAGTTCTGATCTGTTACCCAGCATGTGGCTGGGGATTGTGGAACCATGTTACTCATAAAAGTGGTTGGAAGTTTCCAGTTACAACATTTCTTCCAGTTTAGAGACATGTCAAGTCGTTCGCCTACTTCGCAAATGTACTAGAAGATGATTTTTTTCTTTCTAGGGCATGCTTAACCGTTAGTATCATGGCTTGTCTTCCTTTAATAAGCTTCTAAACTATCTGTGGATGAATATCACTGTGAGAGAATTGGAGAAAGAGAGTAAGTCATATTTATCAATTTGTTCAGAGATTTCTAATAGTGTATTGAGAAGAGGGAAGGTTATAACTTATGGTCCTATGGGGGAAGAATGAGATTTGGAGGAATAATTGTACCAGTTGTTAGCAAAAATATTTTGATCTCATCAAAAGGTGGTCTTCTGATCATAGGCTTTATGTGGTAAAGGTAGCAATGTATGTATTCAACAGTAAAACAGTCACACTGCTGAAGTAAAGAAAAGCATCTTTTCCTATGCCTAAATATTTAATTCTTTTTAATTGCATTTTATGTTGTCTTAAAAGGTTTTCTGTGAATTACTGCTTTTCCAAGCAATCACCAGTGCTGGAGTCAAGTCATGGCCTTTGAATGATTCTCATGTTCCTGCAAACAGCCACTCCTGAAATTAGATCTAAGTGGGGATGGATAAAGAGAATTAGATGTGCTTCCTAAGCAGTGTTGCAGTAGGTCCATTTTTCTCAATAGTTGTAATATTTCCATGTTTTTAAAAAAATAAGTATTTTTTTCCCAATAGGATTTGCTATAAAAGTTGCAACACCTAATTAAAAAAAGCTTTTCTTAATTCTGTTGGATGTAGTGAGAGTTAGAACTCCTTATGGAAACACCTAGGTAGTGGTGGGGAGAAATCTGTTCTATGGAGCCTATTCCTGGCAAAGATTTCTAAAACCTCGGCAGTATTTTTCTATTTTAGAACACTTATTGAACTTCAGGTTCATTGGTTGAAGGTGTTAGTGGTGTTGTCTTGTTTTACTGTTCGGGTTAGCTAAATGTAAATTTTGTAAGGGGGCAGTTTGTGCTCAGGTGTGTCTGGACAAGGGCCTAAAGGCACTGCACGTATTCAGTTATCCTGTACTCTAGAGCTATCTCCTCTGAGTTCCTGTACTTCTAGGAGGTTGCCCCCTTGGAGTTCAGCTGCTGTTCATGCAAATGCACTAGGAATTTAAGTAGTGCATAGTGTCTGACTTTCAGCTCTCATAGCTAAATTTAGAAATTGAAATTATATTTTTATTCTTTACACTCTGTCATTTTCCATGCATTCTGTCATTTCCATACTAAAGGTAATTATTTTCTTTAAAATGCCCTAATATTATGTGCATATCCTAGTTGTCTGTGAATCTTTGTAGAAATCCAGAGGAGAATGCCTTGTGCAGAATGCTTTTATGTTGTTATGCAGAAAAGCCACCAGGAAAATATCAAAGATATATTTACTCAATAACTGAATTTGTCACCATACATCTATAATTAGAATATGCTATCAAAGTGAATCTAAATCTGTTTATTAATAATAATTTCTACATGTACCGTATGTTGTTTTAACATCCAAACCAAGTGGACATACTTAACACTATTTTTCTGGATACAATGTTTTCATTTTTGTTGATGTAATTTGTTATGAGAAATGTGGGATAAAAAAGGTACATGAAATCCATTGTTCATGAATTTCTGAGTGGTTTACAGACCTGTCTTTCCCTTTTATCTGTTTTAAGAATTAGATTTTTCTTAGACAAGTACAGCCCACCTACTGAATATTTGTCAGATTGAATCAATTTAGACTGCAGATTTGTTTTGTCCTGAAATGTTGGATGCTGGATGAGTTTTGCAAGTGTTAGAGTAGTTCATTTTCCACCTTTAAATATGTGGCTATCATATTTGATTATGTGTTAGACCTGCTCTATTGTGCTTTTATTGCACTCTGAAGAGATTTGATTTGTATATTAAGGCAGTAGTTAAATGTACTTTAGAATATATTAAAAGAAGAAGATGGTTTGTAAGGTATTGAATTAGCCAAAAATAATGTGGGTGGTAACTAAAGTAGTGTATTTAGTACACACATAAAGACTAAATTAGACCTCTGTGTGTCCCATTCATCCAGAGCCAAATGTACTTGAAAATTATATTAGTGAAGGATTCAAGGCCCAAATATGTGTGACATTTTTCAAGCTGCATTTTTACAACACAGTTTCAGGTTAGCTCAGTTCCTAAGCAGAGGAAGCCAGAATTTTCCCGTCACTCTTCCTGTTTTCTGTTTTTTCCATTAGGAGTCGTGTTTACCCAACTGAAAACGTATGTTTGCACATTTGTACAGTCTGCATTTATAACACAGATATGATAGCCTTCATTAGTCTGCTTTGCGTGGTATTTCAGTGACAGAGGTGGTTCTCAGCAAATCATCAGATGCCAGAGCAGGAAAGAAAAGCACGGGGTTTTGTACCTTCCTCCTTCTGCACCAGGAACAGTCCTTGCTGTTTCAGTAGAGTGGGAAATAGCTGTATGCCTTTGCCAGGCATTTTGGTGTGGTACATGGTCTCCCTGGAAATCATCTGCACTATTACATTTTTGGAGGATTTGCTTCAAGGATTTCTATGGCATTTCTAGGTCTTCAGTACCTTAAGGACTAATTAAAAGCCCTTAGTTACCTAAAGATGGCCATACATATCTCTTGAAACTGTTAATGATGAACATCTGTGTGCAGGTATTTAGGTAGATAATTTTGGTTGTTGAGATCCATTTTTCAAGCACTTTGAGGGTTTTAACAGCATGTTCTCCATATTAATGTACTGTTCTCCAAGCAAAAATAGAACGTTCACATTTGATTGATGTTTAAATAATGCCATTATCAAGAAGAATAATAGGATGGACATCGACAACTTCTGTAATTACTGTACTTGACAGAAAGCCAATGCTAATTAGAATTACAAATTTGTTAAAAGAAATTATTACACTGTTTTTAATCAGCATAACATGCCTCAGTTGAAACAGTTTGAATAACTGCAATGTTGCCCTTTAAATTTTGTGTTTATAAGGAGAGGGGAATTATCTGTCCTTTTTAGAGTTTGAGTTAAATAAGTATATTATCCTAAAACAGCATTTTTCTTATAGGGGCTCTTGTTATGTGTGTAAGAATTCTAAGTGAAGAAAATTTTATTTAAAAAAGCCATCTTATTTCGTTAAGGAATTTATTATTCTATTAACTATCTCTTTCTAAATTAACATGAAGTAGGAGTAGCACAGACTTAAAACTATATCTATACTTCCCAGAATTGCCCCCTAAAACTTTGGTATTAAGTGCTTACACAGCTCCTTCAAAATCTCTCCTAGCTAAATTCTATAATTGAGTGGAAAAGAAGATACCACTAATCTTTAGCATGCACTCTCTTGGGAGCTGTTGGAAATGTTCATAAACTCTACTTTAATGCTTCCAGTCTTAGAATGAACTGCAACTTCCTCTTCCCATCTAAACAGGACATCAGAAAATGCACCACTTGGCAAAAGAGTGTTCAACTTGCATACGTGCATCTTCAGGGGAACTGTGCAGTCATACTGATCTCAGTGTGACTGCTTAGATATGTAAGCATTTGTAATAGTCTAAAAGGGCTTCTTCTTAAAGGCTTTTTAAAGTTTGCGTGCTTGTGGAGGAAGTAAGAGTAAATCAGAGAATTCCAGACTGGCTCACGTATCAAAAAATACTACTTTAATTTTGAAAACCTGATTAACACTAGGAGCACCTTTCAGGTATTCTGATAGCAGTCAGAATTAGTTGCAACTCTTGTTCTTAGATCCAGATTTTAAATTTTTAACAGACAGCCTGTCACATCCAAAAATTTGAGTCTACTTGAGAGATACAGGTCCAGATCCAATTCTGCCAAAAAAAGCTCCTGAAAGTGAGTGTTTTCTATCTGGATGTAGATGCAATGTCTAGCACTGAAAGTCCCTGGGTTGCAAATTACTGGCAAGTGCCTTTACATGTGTTCTCATGGACAGCTCTGCTGGCAGTGTGTGGATCTGGGTCTGGCCAGTAGTTCAGCCCAAAGCAGTACTGTGTCTCTTGCATGGCCTGCTCATAGAAGCAGTTTGCGGTTTCCAGTCGCAGCTGAGCTTTTTGCCTGGGTATAACCATTGCTGGCTTTCTATATTGCATGGTTGTGTGGGACAACATGTATATTCCATTTTCCTTTTTCTTATTTCCTCTGTATTTCTGCTGCAGCACCTACGTGCACAGATTTAGTGGCTGCTGAAAGGAGCAATGGAGTACCTTTGTATCCTGTCATGACCCTTCCAAGTACTAGCAATAGTAGAGGGCTGACTTCTTCAGCATCTCTGTGTATGTGACATACCTGGTATCATTTTATGTTCATGAATGGATTATTGTCTTCCAGTGTCTTTTTTTATATTCCCTTGAATTTAGAATTGTGATTGCAGTAAGCAGTACAGTAAAAGACAATGAGAGGGAAGAAACAAACCTAGAATAAACTATTGGAGAGTATAGCTTGATCAAAGGCTTCTGAATAGCTATAAAGCAATTTTCATTTTTCTGAGTGAAAGAAGCCAATTCCACATTTCTGTTTCACATCAGTTTTATTTTCATAACTATTCTAATGTAAAAAACATTTTTACTGATCTACTGCTCTAACAGAGAAATGAGAGCTCTGATGTTACCTGTAAATTTTATTATTTGTTTGGTGAATAATTTGAATTAACTGTGTGTGTAGCACAGATGCTCTGCCTATGACTGAGAGAAGTATGTTCTACAGGAGTCATAAAAACAAGCATTGAGCCTAAGGTTCCTCCTATAAGAATTCAAGGCAACAAGGCAATTAATTTTCTTTGAAAGTCAATCAGTTAATTTAGGAACCTCTTGATGTTCCACAAGGATGATTTCTCAACTGACAGTATTGATAGTTTTTTCAGAAATACCAAAGAACTCCTGCAAAGAATTTAAATCTGTAGCCTAGCTCTTCTAAAAGAAAATCAACTAAAGGGAACAATCAAACAGCATTTGTAAGTAAAAATACCTCTGTGCTTAGTGTTATGTTGCCAGCTCTTCACAGAATACTTGAGAAATAAATGCTTTTACTGCATCTTTGAGATCTTGATGCAGATAAATTTAACATTATGCCTTTTTACTAAATTCTTCCATCCTTTTACAAAACAAGGGATACATTGTTTCCTCAGCTTCATAAGCTTCAATGAAGCTTAAAATTGGTTCAGGTCCATTTATCTTAATAAAACTATACTTATTTGCCCTAGCAGGCTTCAATGAGTGTGGCTGACACACCCTTTTACCCAGGACAGATCAGCACTTTGCTTCATTTTTTGTCAGTAATATATTTAAAAGAAAATACATATATGGCAAATAATGGGATTTCAGTAATACGAAGTAGTTAAACGGTCTGCTTAACCCTGTTTATTCTAGCATAGGTACTCAAAGCAAATGGTCTTGGAGATGATGATCAGAAGCAATAATCAGTGTCATACAAGAACTAAATTCCTTGTGGTGAAGGTGTTTTTCTTGTAAACTGCACACTTTCCCCTATGTCTCTTATTCGTGCCTGAACCGAGCAGTTGCTTTGCATTGTGGCTTTGCTGATTTTACTAAGGGTTTCAGAGAGTACACCTACTCTTACCGTTAAATATGTGTCAAGAAATTGCATCTGTAGTTGCTGTACTAGAGTCCAGTAATGCTGCCTTTGCAACGTGAAACAACAAGTTGCTGAATAACTTGTCTCCATTCTGCAAATCATTATTTCAGAGCAGCTGTTACAGTGATAGTCAATTAGCTATTTTTTTGAACAAGTAGAAATCACTCAGAGAAGGTTTATATTATGATGAGGATTTTATTTATGTCTGCACTGCTTCTGTTTTTTAAATGCAGCAAAATATTCTGGTCAGCATTCTGTCTTTAATTGGAGAATATTTGCTTAGCATATTATAGAAAATGAAAGAGACACGTCTGTTCTGTCACTTGGTAAACTGTCTGTTAAAAGACAGCTACTCAAAGAAATGGCTGGAAAAGTCTTTTGGAATTCGTGAACTCTAAAAGATTTCTTGGAGAAATGAACTGAAATGCACTGGTCAATAAATATGTTGTACTATGTTTAGAAGTTAAAAAAATGAAAATGGACTTTATTAGCGTCATGGTAGCATTTACTTTCTTCATTACATTAATATGTTTTACCCCTTTAAAACCAAAGCAAAAAGAAAATGAAAAAATATATACGGATCCATTAAGAGACAGGTTTTTATTAGCTTGGCTTATAGTTAGTAAAACAATAAACTGATCTAAGCTATTCTGTTAGTTTGTGTAATATGCCTTCCCTCAGTAAATGAGTGTGCAGAGACAGAAGGCCTCGATGATGGGGATACAATGAGGGCTGCTGGTTTTCCAGGAGCAACCCAGAGTACAGATGGACTGAAACACTTGAAAGAGCAGTGCGCTGGATGTGACTGTTCAGGGTGAAAGGTGAGATGGTAAGTGCCGTGTTAGCACAGTGGTAATCAGGGGAAAGGTTCAGCTTAGGTGGAGCAGCGTGCTCAAACACCATCCTGGGCATAGTTGTGGTGTCAATATGGGTCTTTCTTTAGCTCTCTTGTCACATTCAGTCAGTCCTTGTTTTGACCTAACCTTTCATTAAATAATTTTTTTATTGATGTCTGTATTCTGTAATTCACTTGTAAGTTTTAGTTATCTGCCACTGTGTTCTAATCTTGAAGTAAATTAATCTCTACTCATAAAAAAAAAAAGTCATAGCCCATTAGGTATCATTTGCAAGACTAATGCAAAAGAGGAATAAATAAGGAAACACACATGCACAAAATGTTTGACAAAAATAATTTATTTCTCCAGTACCAAGCCTGGAAAATCCTCTTGGACTTTGCAGCCAGTTTTCATGGGTTGCAGGCAAAACTCTTATGCAAAATATAAGTAGATTTTGGTGCTGTGCTTTACAATTTGTATTTGCTGGGAAAAACAGGGGAAGAGATTCATATGCTTCAGCTCCTTAACCGGAAAGAAGATTAATTTCTTTTTTCAATAAAAAGGATTGACCATGAAAAACAGTTTCCCCTGTTGGTTACAATGGGAAAAGAAGCAGTTAAGTCTGTTTGGAGGGAACAGGGATAGAGACTGAGTCTTTTGTAGAGTGAAGCAAATCTACCCAGTATGGAAAAAGAGATTTTGGGGACTGAATGTTATAATATTGATCCTACTCATATGTTCAGCCACAGAAGAGAAATGGGGTTTTACTTAAAAAAAAAGTTATTTTATTTCATTAAATGAGGATTTGTATTATTACATTGTATTAGCATCAGGATATAGAATGAAGTTAATTCTGTCATGTGTCCTGGTGGAATCACTTTCACTTATCTGTTTTTAATGCATTTTTGTAAGATGCTATTAAAACTCTGTTTTATTCCTGTATTGTTTTGCACCATGAGATAATACTGAAAGATCTCATTTGGGTAGGTAATAGGGGAGAAACAGCAGCTCTGAATGTTGGGTTTGATAGAATTACATGTTTGTTTCTATTCAAGACTTGTTTCCATGGATTTGTTTTTTTTATAGTAAGTTCATTTTTTATATGGTACTACTCTGAGATTTTTCTTTTATTATTATTTCTAGGTCTGTTAAATGCAGGTTGTTCTACAGTGACTACAAATAGAAGGATTTTGAGTCTAGTCTTGAACAAACTCATTGCATGTTTCTGACAGAAAATACCCATAAATTCAAATATGGATTTTGGAAGAAAACTTCTTAGGCATGTCTTTCATGAGAGGGTCTGTAAACTGGGAGTTGTTGTGTAAATATCAGTTTTTTTGAGATCTGGCCAATTTAAGGTATTCATCTTTAGAAGAGTTTGGCATGTAACAAATGTCTCATAGGTAATGAGATATAGCACTTGAGGAACTTGTTATAGCTAAAGAATCACAAATAATTACCTCCCTTTAGGTTGTAATTTAGTGAACATTCAACATTAGGAAGAGAAAGATTTTTTTTTTTCCTGGCTGTATTCTTCTCTTCACTTTGAAATACATTCTACACCATCAGTTATCTTATAATTTCACTGATAGTGACTGGTACTGTATGCGCTAGAAAAGAGAGTCCTTGTTCTGCATAGCTGGTGAAAGTCTTTGCTACAATCTCTGTATTTTCTTGTAACAATAATTTTAATAATGCATGTCTCTAGCTTTCTAATCCCTATACATCACCTTTAACTAACGCAGACCTGCTTACAGTCTTTGTCTGGTCAGGGTATGCTGTCCCGTTCCACCCCTCCGTTTACACTGATCTTTTGCGAACATGTAAAGTGGTTTTACCCAAATTCAGTAGTAATACAAGAAAATGCCACTGGACCTAAAAATGGCTATAATTTAGATATGGTATTGCCCCCTGGCATTGTGGCTTCCAGAGCTCCTTTGTTGGAAGCACACATGCATGTACTCTTTTTAGTGCAGGTCAATGCAGGAATCTCTTGCCATTGAGATGAACCACTGGATGTAAATCAGATCTTACTGGAGCCTTTTGCTAGAGAGGACAGAATACACAGGTGCTATTATAGCACTGGGTTTGTAATTATATTTTAGAAAGTTATTACTTTTTATGAAATGGTGACATTTCTTCCTAAAAGCAAATAATTTCTCACAAAAATCATTATGCTGTTGAAAGTAGCATTTTCTGTCAAGATACTTAGAATATCTTCTCAGTGAAAATGTTTTCAAGCAGCCATTAGTAGTCATTACAGTTTACAGGGGTGTCACGTTGTATCCCAGGATTTGAATTCAGTGGTGCACACCTGCTATTGCTGACAGTAAGTTACAAGACAATTACATAATTGATATTCTGAAGGTCACCTGAAAATTGCAAGGAAGAATGGAACTATTTTTATGGTTCCAAAATAAATGGTAAGATTTCATAGGAATTTATGCTTATCCTGCTCGTCCTTATCAATAATATTTATTACCGTAAAAACAGACTGTAATGACTTATGATCATTGATGACACAGCCATGAAGATGTCAAAGAAATACCTGTGGTCCACATGGAATTACTTTGTCTTAATAGTAAATTTTAAACATCCCCAAGATGTTTACCATGACAAATAGACAATTATCACTGTTCACTTAGCGCATGATCTTTCTTGAAAAAAAATGTTTCCAAGGATGATTATTAGAGAGTAATTTAACACATGTTTTGCATTTACCTTGGAATAAATGATACAGCATATGGGAATGTTATAAAGGAATTATCAGTGGGAAATTTGATTTGAAATCTGTTGGGTGACTGTAATGACCTTTCAGCTACTGGAAATACTAGACTTTCACAGAGCACATTTTCCTTATTAGCTTATTTAACAGTTACAGCATCTTGTTGCAGAAGCTAAAACTTCTGAAATTGTAGTAACTAAAGGTACAGCAAATCTGTGTGTAATTCCTTCAGATTTCTACAAGTTAACTTCATATAATGTGAGTTCACAAAACAGGTATGAACTAACCATGAAGAAATCATTGGAAAGACTGAATGTGGACCCAACCAGTAGCAATATTAGCACTTTCTGTTACCAAATACAGTTATTTTTGAAAAAAAACCCCACAAATCTTTGCCATAAGTCTAGGCAATTTCATTGACTAGATTTCTCCTTACTTTTTCCTCTGGAAAGACTCTTTGTAAACACTTACTTGGTGTCCATAGCAAAAAACTGTAGATATGGAAACATTCCTGCTCACAGTAGTAACTTAAGCCAAAATAATAGTACAGCACCAAGCACTAATACTTAAGGGCATTAAAGATGCCATTAAAAAGAACCAGGCAACACCAGCTAATTCAAATCTAGGGTAAGAAAACTGGGCTCTGGGCTTCATGCCATCTTCTTCCACTCTTCACATAGTTACTATCTTTATTATCAAAGAATACAGTGATTCATCTGAGGGTAGTACAGAACTAGAATAATTATTTTCCAATTATTTTTTTAATGTAAAAAAGTTTTGATGTAAGAAAAAATATTTAATATGCAAAAGGAGAGCATGATACTGGGGTTTTTTTGTGGGACAAATTTTATAAAGGCTTTTTGTACCTTGGGCGAATCATTTCACTTGTTCAATCATCATTTATATTTTCAAATTTTTACAGCCTGATCTGTTATGAAAACAACCTAAGGTAGGGAATATTTCCCATGTTATGCTTGCATGGTACGTGGTGCAATATGATATCCTGTGGCTTTTGACCATGAGTATGACTGAAATGCAATTCAAATTATAAGAAAAAAAAACAAAAACAAACCACCACTTAAGTTGAATGCAGTTCTGCATGTGGTATGAATTTCTTTACAGCCAGTGGAAATAGCCTGTATAAGAAATCTACTCACTGCTCCTAAAGGATTATCAACCTTTTAAATATGATCAGTTGAGAAGAATAAATTTTTAAATTATTTCAGGTTCCCTTTCTTTCTGTGAGTCACATAAGTATTTTTTTTTTTTTTTGTAATGATAGTTTAACTTGTTGCTAAATGAATATCACCTACACAGGGAGAAATTCTCCCTCTGCTTCATCTCTAGTAGTAGTTCCAGGCACTGAGGTGTAAAAGCAGCAAACTGCAGTTTGTGAGGACAGGGTGACCTTTAAGGGGAGTTTCCTAATTGAGTATTGCACTTCTCTTCATTGGTTTATGCCTTATCCTTTCTTCAGTGGAATAGTTTTAGAAGAATATAATGAAAGTAGTAATGCAATCAAATAAAGAACTAGTTTTTAATTATTTTTAAAAATTACCAAAGAAAGAAGTTGTCACTATTTGTAATACATTTGAAAATGCTTTATTAGTGATAGTTGTCAGGTTTAATTTCATTTGCCCTTTCTGCCCTTAGTGTGCCCAAGAAAACAGTGTTATGCCGAGGGCCCCCTTCAGGTACCCATCTCAGGACACAGACATACTCCATGTTTATGAACTGGTAACTCAGTAACTCTAACACCTAACACCCAGAGATGGCATCCTTGTTACAATTGGATCCGAGCTCTAAGTGACATCTGGTATGCAGGCTGTATAAAATAGCAGTAGAGGTGTGAATTTAGGGTGAAGAATTGGATAGTGGGTTGTGTAAGGTATTCTAAAGTGTAGAGCTGAATGAGAAGAACCGCCAGGGATTAAATATTTGCTGGTTTTAGAATATATGTTTATCCATGGCTTTCTGTGGAAGTTTTAAAGTCATAATGTGCAGGAATTCCAGGTGAGAGAGGTGCATGGAGAGACCTCCTGCCACATGGTGACAGATGAAGAAATCGTGGGGAAACTCTCTGACTCCTTAAAAAAACTATCCTCTGCTCTAGCAAACTGTGGTCATTTTCTAACACTGTGGGAAGGATAAACTGAATTTTCTACTGAACTTTCATTATTATTCCAGTAATTTTTAATTAAAAGCTTCTTTGGAAAAAGATGATAAAATTGATCTGGTACAGAAATACTTGTGTATTTTTGATGTGACATTTGCTTTTTTTTTAATATACACTCTTTCACATTTCATCTTCTTTCTACGTGCTCCTTTTCTCTACTGACCCTAAGACCTTGTCTGCTTGCCTTGAGATAAATCTTTCTTACCTAGATACTCATGGTTATGAATTGTTGCATGTTAGATCTCAGCAGTGTATTTACCAAATGACATTAGTTAGGATACACCTGGTGTGGATAAAACATAAATTGAAAGCTGTAATAGTAGTAGCTTTCCGGTTCTGAAGTTTAATCAAATTGCTTCCTGAATCTTAAAAATACAGAGGTATCTTCTCAAAAACTTCATGTATTAAAGAAAGTTAGGATAAATCAGAACAGAGTGGTGGATTATGTACATTTCATAGGCCTTGTCTTATAGTGCCTTACCCTTCTTTTCCTGTAGAAATAAATTAAGCTTTTTTTTTCTTTTTGCAAAAGAATTTAAATAAAAATTGAACTGAAAAATTCCACCCGACTTTGAAGGTGGTATGAGTGATTTTACAGAGAAGAGAAGATACTGTTACAGAAAGGATAAATCATGATTGTAATACTTCAGTACACTGCTAATACATTGCAATTTTTATCCATACCACCCTTTTGCTTTTCATATTTATTCTCACAACATATATTTTGGCTATCTTCTTTATGCATTAAAAGCAGTTGATATATCAATGTGACATACCTTTTTGAGGTTTCCGTCTCTGTTTTGTTTTGGGAATGAGTTTGTACACCAGCATTTGAATATAAGGTGAATTTGATGTATTTAAGTTTGGCCAGCAAGGATTTTTTCCTCCTCCTCTTTTGCCCTTATCTCTTTCTTCTCCATAGTCTCTTTAAAGCATTTGGGTTTTTTTACCTTACCAAAACTGTTTTTTTATGCTTTAATGTTGCTGGGTACTGATCAGTGGGGCATTGTGCATTTTTTGCCTGTTTATATATCAGGAGCATCGCTTGTGCAGTTCTCTAAATGCCTGTACAGTTGTCATTACATAGCCTACCAAAAGAGAGAGCAAGGATGTCTAATTGTTTTCCTGATTTTTCTTTTCTGTCCTATGTAAATATGGACATTTTCATTAAAGGAATAATTTGAGTGCTCTTTAAATTAGAACAATGACAGGGCTTGTAAGGACCAATCTTTTTCTTGTGTTTTATCATTAATAAACCTCAAGTTCTAATTTTTCAGTCAGTCCTTTGGGTCTAAGGATTTACTTGGGCATTGCTGAAGAAAAATAACATAGCAGTAATTGAAATAAATGCAGGTGTTCCTACTCTAGATCAAGATGCCTATATATAGTGTCACATGTGCATTCAATAAATAGAAATGGAGGTAACTATAATAAATGCATAGACTCTGATTAGAATGACAGCAGAGAAAATCAACTATAATAGATAATGAGACTTCAAACTGTCAGCTGTGTAACAAATTTCTATATATTATTTAAATATATTAATTTCTGTGTTTCTGTTACTGCTGGATTGCACTCATCCTACTGTGTACCTGAATTATAGCTTTAGTGTTGTTCTGGAATTGTGCTGCTACTGTGGGCTAATCTAAAAGTAACAGTCTTATGGGAAATGGTTATTTTTCCATTAGTAGCATGCAAGTTATAAATGGCCAGCTTTCAAATGTATTTAATTGCTCTTCTAAATATGTCTTGGACAAGAATTTAGCTTATAAAATATACATTGATAAATACTGTATGATTTCAGAGCAATAGGGGTATATCCACCAGTCTGGCATATTTTGTACTAAGGTCTCTGAAATCCTCTCTAGTCTTTTTTTTTTTTTTTTTTTACAAAATGGAGAAACATGACACAACCTCCCCTCCACACCATATCCATGCTGCTTGTGAATTCAGTAATTCCATGCATTGCTTTGTTTTAATAAAAAACAGCTTGGCCTTGTGCTTAACTGTTAATACATATAACAGTGGAAGGCAACGAGAGAATTGCAGTTGGACTGACTTGAATTTGCCATAGCCTGAGGGCTTGCACTCGAGCTGTGGTTTGGGGAGTGTGTGATAACCAGGTTAAGCCATGATATATGGTCCTGGAGGGATGTGCAGGGCTTGATGCAGTAGTCAGATCATATGTCATAAACTGCTACAGCACTGCCTTCAGTTTGTCAAGGTAGATTCAATTTATTGTCCAAGTTCTTATTTATATGGCCTGTGTCTGTGGTTGGGTGGTCCTGTGGCGTAAAGGAGAGCACTCTGAACCTGAAATCCCAAGGGCCCGAGTTCGAGTCCTCGGTGGGACTGTCCCCTGGGCAGTTAAATGCCTCCCTGCCATCTGATCCCGTCAGATCTCGGATGCTCAGCAGGGTCAGCCCCGGTTAGTAGCGGGTGCTGTTAGACAGTCCCGAGGATTTCAGTGTCACTGTCCAAGCTTGCTCAGCCCTGGCAAATGGACCGTAGGACTTAAACGGTGGGGCCAGTTCTGCGCATGCTGTGCCTCACCTGAAAAATCCACTTGCGCAGGCTGGAAGGGCACGCCCATGGTGGGAGAGCCCTTCCCCAGATCTTCATTCGTCGAGTCTGGCCATAAGTACATACATGTCTGTGGTTGCAAAGGATTAACTCACAATCAGTTTGGAATAGATAGAATTTAGGGCAGTTTTATATGTGATCTTCTAATGATATGTGTATTATTTATTGTAACTCAGTATGCGAAGTCAAATCAGGCTTAAAGCAAGCATATTTTTCTGGTTTGTCTAACTTATCTAAAATTAATAGCATTAATTAGACAGAGGGAAATTATGATTCATGCACTTTTTAATTTTATGCACATTACAAAGTTATTGTGCACCCAGCAGCCATTGTAACATTTAAGGATGAACTGCTGAGGAACATTCTTGAAAGCTGCTTATGTATCTGTTTGAAATGAGTGTGAACCTGCTCTCAAGCAGCTGTTACATTCCAAGAATATCTAGAGCCTATGCTGGTTTAATATTTAGTTTATGAGGATAATGCAGAAATTTATATCATACTTGATCTCTTTAAGACATTCTCTGTGATTTTTCTAAAGGAGAAATACTGCAGTTTGGAAATAAATGTTGACATCTAGGGAAAATGAAGCCAACCAAACTGAGGCAAACCAAAGAGGCCAGGTTGAATGGGGCTTGATCTAGTGAGTGGCATCTCTGCCCATGGCAGGGAGGTTGGAACTGGATGGTCTTAAGGGTCCCTTCCAACTCAAACTATTGTATGATTCTGTGAAAACAGCTGGCTTCTGCTGTTGCTATTCCACAGAAGAAAGTCTTTAAATACAGTTTGGTCAAAGAATCAAAGGCAAAATACAAATCTTGAACAGATAAATAATTGAAATTAATAATTGCATTAAATAATTTCAGGGAAAAAACCAAATTCCATAAAAAACATCACATCTTACCTAGATTCAGTTAAACCCATTAGAAATATTGAGTGACATATTCCTGAGTTTCTGAGGTTTAATTACTTAACCATGGAGTTAACACAAATCTTTGTGTTGTTAAACACAGCTGCTGGATTTTGGGTATATTCAGGACCTTGATATTTCTTGTTTATTTTAAAATATTGGTCCAGACACAAACAGATGTAATGACATAAGTATGTCTAGAGAGTCTGTAACAGTATTTTACTTTCCCAACTTACTGCAGAGATGCACCTTACTGTTAATGAGGGTGAATTATCTGCTGAGGAACACACTGCATGAATAGTACTTTACAACAGGGGTTACTATAGCAACACTTCTGTAGTTTTACACTAATATCCCAGTATATCTTATTTTTCAAATGCTCTTTGTGAACATTTTTAAATTAGCTTATGGCTTGAAAACATTTGTGAAGGACTTTTTTACCTCAATATTATTAAATATGGTTGTTATGGCAACAATATATTTTTCTTGATATTTTACCTATGAAAAGACAGTGGCCGTATGTCAAGCAAATGAGAAAAAAGAAATCATTTTATTTTGCCTCTACACACATGGCACTGTATAACAGTCAGTGGAGCATGAAGTATAAAAAGGGTGTGAGCTCTGCTTCCCTCCTCTTAGACTTTACACTGTCACACACAAATCTTGATTGATAAGATTGATCAATGGACATGATGTTGCTGCTGTTGGAAGCTTTGTGGTGAGATAATTAGCTGATATGAGTTACTCTGAGACAAAAGCTTGAGGAGTGGGCCTGTATGAAACTAATGAGGTTCAAGTGCAAGGTGCTGCACCTGGGTTGAGACAACACCAGAGATGAACACAGGCTGGGGTAAGAACTCAGAGAGCAGAGGAAGACAAGAGGGTTCTGGTGAATGAAAAGCTGGGTGTGAGCCAACTGTGTGTGCCGGTAGCCCAGAAGGCCAGCAGCATCCTGGGCTGAGTCAAAAGAGGGGTGGCCAGCAGGTCAAGGGAGGGGATTTTTCTCCTGTGAGAACCCACCTGCAGTGCTGCGTGCAGGTCTCATGTCCTCAGCACAAGAAACACATGGATCTTGAGAGAGTGGGTCTAGAGGAGGACATGAAGATACTTGGGGGTGGGGCACCTCTGCTGTGAAGACAGACAGAGAGCTGGGGTTGTTCAGCCTGGAGAAGAGGTGCCTTCAGGAGGGAGACCTCGTTGGTATATTGGGGCTTAAAAAGAGTGAGAGTGACTTTTTACATGGCCAGATAGTGATAGGACAAGGGGAATGATTTTAATTTAAAGAGGGGAGATCTAGATTAGATGTTAGGAGGAAATTTGTTGCTGTGAGGGTGGTGAAGCACTGGCACAGGTTCCCCAAAGAAGCTGAGGATGCCCCATTTCTGGAAGTGTCATGGACAGGGAGGTTGGAACCTAGGATCCCTTCCAACCCAAACCATTCTATGATTCTATGAAAACAGTAAAACGAAGAGCAAGGTGTATTGCAGAGGCTGTTGTGAAGTATATTCACAGAGGGTGTGAAGAGCAGCACTGAAAATCGAATTTAGCAGCTTTGTGCTGGCTGACAGTGTTACTGGAAAGCTGTGGCTGGAACCAGTCTGCCTGCAGGAGTTTTCCCATCTAACTATATAAAGTAGACAAGTAAATAGTGCAAGAAGTATTGTTGTCTTAATATTGCCAGTAGACAAGTGTCCCTTATTTTAATTCTTACTTGATAGGAAGAAGATATTAACTAGAGGACTATGAGATGCCAGGATCTCACAGTCTCTAGCATGATTCTCTAGTACCCTACAAATGTTTATATTAAAAATCCTTTTTTGGAAGAAAATGAGAGAAATTACTTTGTCAAAGCAAATTCTTAAATACTTGGTGCATTGTATCTGTTTACCGGGCAACAGTATGTATATACACAGTCCTATATTCCGGTTATTCAAACATAATTAGATTTTGGGATTAAAATTATAATTTGTATTTGAGAAGTGTGACTATACGGAAACAAATCTTTTCCCCTCAGATTCATGCAATTATGGAACTGTGTGTTGTTACGGAAATTTAGCTTATACTTTTCAGATAAGAGGTGTTTCAAATAATTTCATAATTGATACTTGTTAGTCAACTTCAAATGCATATTTGAAATTAAAGTTGCCACTACGATAAAAGTATCAGCCACAGTGCCTTCATGTTTTAAAAAAGAGTCTAGAGCTGTATGAGGCATCATTTAGGTTACTTGTTTTGAGTAATGACTAGGTCTTTTCTATGTTGATCAGAAGGTGCATGCTCTTTAATTAAAATGAGCAGAACAGAAATATTAAGATTAACCTCTTATTTCTTGGACTGAGAACTATAATAAAATGTTGCAATAATTATTTTTAATGTGTACCAGGGCATTGAAAACTAAGCTTTTGGATTCCTTGCCCCGAGAATTAATCACTACTAATTAACTGAATTTGTGAACTGAGAAAGCTCTATCTCCACCATCAAATACTAAACAAATACTGACATTAAGCTAAAATTTAGCTTCTTATACCAGTAAGTGGCACAAGAGTCTGCTCCCTGTATCTCTGCTGAGCAAAATAGTTACTGAAACTTGCTATAATTCAAGTTTTATAAGACTGTACAAAGAATATTTTTATTAAAAGGAAGCATATAGCCAAGAGAGAAAATTTTATGTACAGCAAAAAATTGTTTAGGAAATAGTAACAGAGAGCTGTGTTAAGATATAGCAAAAGTGGTGTAGTAAAAGTTGTTTACTACAAAACTCTGTTACTGATTTGTATTGTTTTTTAGTGGGCTGTGAATAAAGTATTTGCCTCTTTGGAAAATAAGTTCAAAATTGAATAACACAGAAAGCATAATTATTCAGGTTAAATCATTCATGGACTGATCTAGAGTTAGTGGGTTTTTGTGCAGTGCTGTGATGTCACTCAAGGAGCAGTTCCATCAATCTTAGCTAATTGGATAAGCTTGCAGGTGTTCCTGAAGTATTGCTGTGGGTCATTTTGTGTAAACCTTCCCCCAGTTTGGATGATCTGACGGTAAATGCTCAAGTATTGAGATTACTTTTGGAAAATGAATTAGGACTGTTTTTAAGGAAACTAAGTACTCTAAGATGCAATTCTATTTTACGATCAATAATATGCTACTATTTTCTGATAATGAGATTCTTACATTGAAAATCTGCCTGGGCCAGGTCTAACAGGAAAGAGAGATTGTAAAGTAGGTGTGTAGCATTTGGGGCTCAGTTCTGCATGGTACTCATTTATCTGTAAAACAGTGCCTTTAATTACATTCTTTCATCAGGAAAAGGGTGTGCTTGCCCCTACAATCAAGCACAAGGATCTTGGAGAAGTTCTGGTATTAGTTTTACTGGAACTGCGTTTGAGGGCATGTTATCAGAATGTTCATCTCTATCTCTGTTCAAATTTAACAGACGCAGGCAAAGTGAACAAACACTTCAGCTGTGCCCATTTCTTTGAAAGTTGAAGCTTCTGCTTTCTTTTGAAAGAATAATAAACAATGAAAAGGCTTTGTAGCTTCAGGGAATTTAGAGTTTGTTGTTTGTTTTGGGGTTTTCTTCCCCTATATATTCTAACTTTTCTGTTAAACTGGGGTCACTGTGGTCATCCCAGGCTACAGGACAGTCCCTGCTATTCAGTGTCAATCATTTAGAACCAAGAGGTCACTTGTAGATAATTTGGGAATCCCCATCTCTTCTAAACTCAAACCACTCATCTCTGTTCCTTGCAGAAAAGGAATACAAAATAGTGAATTTTACCAGGAACTGATTCTTTGCCTGAACTAGAAGACCTAACTTTTGTCTGAAATATTTCCTGGATATTGACTGCTGGGGGGGGAGGGGTGGGGAAGCCAAAAAAACCCCCTGTTATTAGACTATTCGATTATAGTTGGCTTCTTAGGGCAGGTTTATAATCCATGTTGAACATTTCCCCCACAAGCAAGGGCCAGTTAAATCAGTTTATCTCTATAAGCTGTGTCAGCTCCCAGTATATGAGCTAGCAGACAAATACTTGATACTTTGATCCAGAGAACTACGTAATTCCATAATGTGACTTTCATTATATGTCAGTAAATGTCTGACTTCTAATCAAGTGCATTATATGTTTGCTTTTGATGTTCTGAGGGGTGAAAAAAAAAAAATCACTTTTTTGCAGGGAAAATGTGCATGCTTAAAGTGCGGCGTAATAAGAATTTGTATGGCAAACCTTTTTCATAGGGATTTGTCTTACCAAATATTTAACTAAATTGAGGTGAAATAGTGTTATTCAAGCAAACCAGGCTTGTTAGAATAATTAAACTGCTTCAAAAAGATTTCTCTGCATTTTCTTTCCACATCAAGAGCAGATTTATTTGGGAACCCTTCAGCCAAGAGTGGGTTCATTTTCTAGAGGTCACTAATAAACACTGGGCTATGTACCCTACCCTGGAAGCTGGAAAAAGTAATTTAAAGTGTGTAAGTGCTCAATGAATGACAATTACTGACAATGTTTTGTTTAAAGGAAAGAGAAGATAAATAGGATAACACAGGAAAACTAACTCTGCTTTCCTAAATACCAAGATAATGTCAAGTCTTCTCTGACCCCACTTGGAGAGGCTGCTGAACAACTGATTGCTTGCTGTCTCCTCCAGTAACATTTCATTTAAAGGTGAGCCCTGTCCAGCTCCAGGCTGTCACCCTTCTTTTGCTGGGCAGTGAGACCTCCTGTAAGCCAAAGCTCACTGTGGTGGGAACTACTGTCTTTCAGCAGCTATTCCTGCTCTGGAGTGGTTTCTCTTAAGCAGCACTACACTCACCCCTACTGCCCAAAGGAGCTTTTTATCAAGTCTCTTCTCTAAGGTTTCAAGTTGCTATTCATTAATGTGAGTGCTTACCCAAGGCATACTTGAATGGCCTTTACAGGCCCTCATAGTGCCTAATTTCCTCTCCTTTATGACATGACTGGTTCTGAACAGAAATAAGAGAAAATATATGCACAGGTATGTGTGGTTCAGGTTCCCCTCTTAGCTTCTCTTGTTTTCTGTCTCTGTGAGGACCTGGCATTGCACCCCAGCTCTCTAGCTGGGAGACCTACTGGGCAGGCTGGCATGTATTTCAGTGACAGAGGGAAGCATTAGTTTATGCAGTGCTGATATAAATGATTTTGCAATATCGTCTTCTGAAAGTGAAAGCCTATGATTTAGAAAGATGACTTAACTGTAGAAAAAGCTAGAGGTACTATTCAGAATAAAGTAAAGCCTTTTTTTTTCATGTGAAAATGATGTTCAACAGTGAACACAAGCTTATTTTATATATTTTAGAAGTTCTTCAGGGAAAAAAAATTTCTCTGTATCACCCCTGAGTATTCCTCAATCAAATTCATGGGGTATATAACCATACTGGTTATTTCCAAAGACAACACTGTAAATGTGTTTCTGCATGTTAGAACACTGAGATGCGAGATGTCTTTGGGCCTTATGTAACTTAAACATTAAATGCATGTACAACAGAAAAAACTGCATTGCCTTTGACTATGAAGAAGCAAAACTCTGTTGTGCTTTGTCATGGTTCCTGCCCAGAATTGTTGTGCCACTGACAGCCTGATCATCAGCTACACATATCCCTGAGCTGCCCTGCCTGTCTGATCAGGAGCTCATGTAGGCACGTGTTTGTTAAATCACCTGCAGATCATCTGACATCTAGAGAGGGGTTACAACTGCCCAGAACAAGACAGCCTCCAATTATGTTGGATTAAATTTAGTGTGAAGGTGCACTCTTGGTCTGTGTATTTGGTCTCAGCAAGTAGAATAATTGGCTTGATGATGCAATAAATAAAATTTCCATGTGCTTATCTGCAGGTAAAACCTATGGTCATTATTCAGGCTTTGTGTTAGGTTCAGGTTTAATCAAATTTGGGTGCATATAGCTTTTTGGAGATAAATAAAAAAGCTTCCTAGCAAATTGGATACTGTCAAATTGTCACAATGCTGGCTTTTGCTGTGAAGGTATGTATTGAGATATGAGGAAAAATATTTCATGTATGAAAAATAAAGCTCTGTGTTCAGTGTTCTGTGCAGAACTGATGTAAAGTATCAGCTACTAGGGCTGCAAAGAAGAAGCAAGGAAAGAAGAAAAAGGACATTTTAAAGTATTGGCTTTTTTATCTGGAATCAGTATAGTTCATTCTATTACTCCCCTGCTTTTTAAACAAGTTAAGACTTCTGCTGTTTGGCAGATGGAGTTGGTGAAAATACAACTGCTTCCTTGTTTGTGTTTATGACTGTATTGCACCTAGTTTTACCAGGAAATTATTTCCCTGGAAAACCATACGTTGGTCAGCCGTGAGAGAAACTATTACGTAAATCTTGAAAGTATTTTGTTTATAAAACAAAATATTCATATACAGGGATTGCAACTAGAAAAAAAGCCAGACTCTAAAGAGCATTGAGAATTCTGGACTCAGCATTTATTGGCAGTTTAGGAGTGAACAGATGCACATCCAAGAAGCATAGACCCTTGTCTGCCTGTAGAAGTGGATTATTTTCAGATTAGTATGTAAGTCCTGAATGAACATGTCTTTAGTACTTTTGCTTATGATCAGAAGAGAAAATAGTACAGGTTCTGCTCTAAGAAGTGTGATTCAGAAGTGGACAGGCATTGCAGGAGGGTGAATTCAATGCGGTGGTAAAATATGTTGCTTTTCCCTTTATCTGTTTTTCTGGTTTTTTTCCTTCCTGCACAAGTTTGTTGTCTTACTGTGCACAAGCTTGTTGCTACAGCAGGGAAGAGAGCAGCAAGGCAGCTCTGGAGTTGCTTCACCATCTGTTTCTCAGCTCTTTGTTCGAAATCCCTGATCAGAAACTCTGAAACCATGTTGTGTTCTGTCACAGGTGAGGATATTGAGGCCTTTTCTATCAAGTCACTATTGCTTTACTTCCAATATGTTTGCCATATTTGTCAGTGAATTATTCCTCAGTAGAAAACAGAAATTCATCAGTACAAACTACATAAGAACGAACAAGGCTGCTTGAAGTATGAGTAAAAATGAAATTCCTGTGTATTTGTTGTAAATTTCTACTATGCTCAGTAGTGTCATATTTTACGTTTAATGAAGAAAAGGGCCTGTACCTGTTAGGTACATTATTTGTATTTAACCTGTTTGACCAATCTAAAAAAAGTATCATATGTGACTTGCTGACAAAAATTGTAAAGCTTTATCTTTTAATGTAATGTATCAACTTTGGCTTAATTGTTTTCCTTACATATTTAGACATTTCTTTAGGAGTTCTTTATTGTCTTCAGGCTTTTCCTTTTCACATCTTGGAATAATCCTTTACATGCAATGCAAGATGGAAGGTTTTGCAATGCTGTCCATAAGGGAATGTGCAAGGACAGGAGGCTGATGGGGCAGCTCAATGTATGACAAAGATGAAAGTAAACAAAATCCTACTGGAAAGGAATCCATTGTTGGATAGTCTGAAGCAGGTTGGAGGTGTTCAAAGGCACAGGTGATAACCTATAGAGACTCTTTGGCAGTTCCTGTTGATTAGATGTGGTATGCTTTTATGGGAAAAAAATGGCAGTGATCTGTTGCAGCCTTCTGATGTCATTGTAACACTCATTACCAAAACATGGCAAGGATGGTATCAGGGTCGGAGGCATCCTTTTGTGCACAATACTCATGATTAAAAGAAAGAAATATTCTTTTTTTTTTTTTTTTTCCAGCAGGAAGATTTCTACTTTCAAACCTGCATTGCATAAGGAATGATGAAATGTGGGAGGTACATCTTTTTCTGCTGTGCTTTGTTTGCTCTTGAGCCTGTTTAAGTTATGTTTATTGTATTCTTACTCTGTCTTGAGAACTGAGGCATAAATTGAACTGACTGTATTATCCTTCAAAATGCTGTGAAAGAAGATGTAAAGAAAAAAAAATTCAGGTGTCATTGGCAGAGCAAGAGATATTAGAGATGAAAAGCTGGCACCTTTTGTGGTGAATTCCATGGAAATAATCAGTTTTCCTGATAAAGTTTATAAGCAAGAAAGGAAATTAAACACAAACCTATTCAATGTTATGGGCCTTTCTTAAAATCACAGGTTCTGCACATGCTGAGGGGAGAAATTTAGCAAAATAAAGCAGTAAACAAGTAGCACAGAAGTCTAAAGGCTATTGAGCGTGTATATGCTTAATTTTGGGGTGAAGGAGGGTGGCAAGAATCGCTGGCAGACAGATAAAATGCTTTATCATTTGATATATGTTGTCTTTGTTCTATTTAATTCTGTTCTACTGGGTGTTAGGCAGAGTCTGCTTTGCTGTTGTTAGAATATGCCGGTTATTTCATTAACTGACCTTGTTAAATGCTTGTAGATATCCTGTGTGTCTTAACGAAGTCAAACATGGCAAAGCTCTCTTATAGCTGTATAAAGCAAGGACAGCTAAGAAAAATATTTGCATACTATAATTGTTGGAGCACATTAGAACAAAGCCTTTGAAAAGAACACACACTACTAGGTACAGGTTGGGAGATCCGAAGTGCAGATCTGAAGTTGAAGGACTATGTAGCCTTATGAAAAGTGAGGCAAAAATAAATGTGGTTGATTTTATAGTCTTGTGCATATATAAAATTCAGCTTTTTTTAGTACTAATATTCTTCAACTGCCATTTTTGGATTTAGTTTACTGAATTCTATGAATATTAGTGTATCATGCACTTAAATCTACTTAGAAATCTAAGCTTTTAATTAATATTCAGCTATGTAGAAAAAGTCCAAAAAGAACACCAGAGTCACATCTGGACTGGGTTGTTTCAGCCTTCCATCATTCCAAGGTAGCTGAAATAGAATTTTCTGTGATTTGCCTAAGAACAAGTTAATTGACATCCTTGCGTTCTTAACATGTGGTGTATGCATAATACCAGCAGAACAGAACCGGGGTGCACAGACAGCTCACTGACCATGTGCTCATGTAAAGGAACTCTAAAGAGATTTTTTTATTTTTTCTCACCCTGTTGGTGAATTTTAATCATGTTCTGCAAGAGCAGAAATGAGCATATAGAATTAGGAAAAGTCCCTAGAGCATACAGAGAACTATTTGAAGACTGACTAGTTTATCTTTCTTGCATATTAGCATTCTGTATACAGAATTTTCAGGAACTCCTATGGCAAAGCTGGTACTTAGATGTGTGTAAAAGAACAGCTGTGTCAGAAAGGGAACAGGAAATAGGTACACACAGAATTGCAAAACATTATCACCATGATAGAGAGGATTCTCACCACAGTTGTTTAATTAACACTAGAGGGAATCTTTGGAAAGACAGATGAGCATACCAGTTTTGATATTGATATTTTTTCTTTATAGTTACAATAATGAATAAAAAAAAATCAATCATACAGTAGTGAGTTTCAAAACAGAATATAATGGAACTGGAAGTTAGAAAATTGGGTTGTGTTATGATGAATTGCATTTTCTCCATTTCTTCAGTTTGGTTCAGTTGGAAAGGAGTTAGATTTTACTAATTCTGGATAACTGGAGTAAATCCTCCCTTGTTGTTTGAGTTTCCTTAGTTAATTCACTTGGGTAAATTCACCCCAATAAACAGAATACAAAACCTTGTTTGCTCATTAAATGCGATGCCCTGAAGTGGTCAGGCAGGTGGATGAGGTGTTTGTTGTAGGTCACTTCCAGCTGAACTATTCTATTCCCTCTCTCTCTGAAGGCCAATAATGATGTTGGTGTTGAACATGGACCTTGCTGACCTTCTATACAGGTGCCCTTCTCCCAGAGGTTAATGATCTTTGATCAGGGATTGAACTACAGCTCAAATGGAAGGGTTTGGCACTACTTGAAATACAGACTGGTTTAAAAAACAAACAAAACAAAAACCACCAACAAACACAAACCAACAACAACAACCCCCCCCCAAAAAAAACAACAATAAAAAAGGCATCCAATTTGGTGCAAGAAGATGATTGTTCTGGGAATACAGCCTTCCAGTATGCCATTGTGCACATGCTTATTTGATGTTGCTAAATCTGTATTTGAAAGGGAATAGCTCATTTTGAAAAAGCCTTGAAGAAGCTGGGTGGATTATATGAAACAGATAAGGTACTGACAAGTCTTGTCATTATTAATATTTAAGGATTTTACCTGGGACAAATTCCTTTTGCTTGGTGAGACAACTACACCCAGTAGAGCTCTTGGATAACATATGGGAGTAATGTTTTCCTCCATTTAGCTTGCTCTGACTTCTTGCCTTTGCATAAAGGAGCAGTGTCACAAAAGAAAATAATTTTGTAGCAACTTCATGTTTAACCCAGAGTTGTTACTGTGCAATGTATGTACAAATTAACATAACAGTTAATAATAGCAGAGCAGACTTAGTTGTCTTGAACTTCTCATAGACAATTTATGTTGGGAGCTACATTTCTACAAACAAGGCTAATGTCTACATCTCAGTTTTCACAGCCTTACTGCTGTTTTATTCCAATGCCTCGTAGGTTAAAGTGAATATCATGGTTCACATTTGCACATTTCTTCCAATAAATGTGAACAGTACATTTGCTTCTCTTCCCGTGATTGAATTGTTGAACATTTCTTAAATCTGTGTCAGGTCACCTCTTAATTCAGTTTTCACTGCCAGCTACCCACTGACAAACTGGTTCATTTCCATTTGCATTATTGTTTCCTACACCTTTTCTGCCTTGTCCCTTATCACTGGCTGCTTATCTGCTGTGACTAAATCTTGTATCATTTCTCAGTAATCCTCTGTTCTCTCCCAGGCTCTCCATTCTTCAAGAAAGTTTATAGCAATACTGAATAGACTGATGTCATCTTAGGTCATGCTCTTCCTTTCACGTTACTATTTTTTTACTTGTCCTCTGATCCTGTATTGATTGCTTTTATAGAATCTGGGTTTTTTAAAAAAAACAACCACAAAACTAAAAAAAAACAAAAACAAACAAAAAAAAAAAAACCCAACCAAAAAACCTGCTACTACCTTTTCTAGTCTTGCTTTCTCATTTTTAACTCTAGCAAGTAAACCTTTTTTGTTGTACTGATGCATTTTCTAAGGCAAGAAAATTTGAATAAAATAAAACTTGAACTAGTTGCTACATTGTCCAGCCATCTCTCATCCTTCACAAGGTTACTTTGCTACTTGAGTTTTGTTCTTCACTTCTCACTTGTTTGTTCCCTGTCTCCTGCCTATATTTGCATATCTATGTTGTGAAGGTGTCTTTGCTGTCCCAGGGCTACATTCAGATCCTGCCCCTTACATAGTATTTCAAAATGAAACATCTGTTTTTATGTGTACTGGTAAATATATCTGTGTAAGACTTCTGAGTATTTCTGTTTCTGTGTAAGTCACAGTTTCCCTTCTATTCAACCTGTAACTACCCCTCTGATAACAGGGTTTTATATTCTGCAATCAATAAAGGTAAATTCATCATCCTGGTTTGCCATCCTGCCATGTCTCTGCTTTATTTAGATTACTCTGTGTGGCCAGACTTTCCATCAATTATTACCCCTCCATACAGTCCTGCTGCTCCTTCTTTGGGCCTCCACATGCGTTGCACTTGCTGAACTCAATCACAGAGTCATTGTCTCTGCTGACCTCAGCATCATAGTATAGTGCTTGGTATCCAAAAAGGCCTTCTGAGTTTTGTTTGGAATCTGAGGCAAAATTTAAAGTAAACCTGTCCTTATGTTTAATGCTTTCTCAACGTTATTTGTTGTTAATCTTTTTTCAGAAGTTATATAGCAAATAAGCTTCAATTTGCCAAATGTCACTCCTGGCCTGTCTGATTGAACTCTGGCAAATATTTGTCCAATTTACAGCTTTGCTTCTGCCAGAGATGAATAGAACTTTTCTGGTGCAGAGATGAAACTTGTGATATGTTCCTATGTTCTCAAACAAGTTACAGGTTGTCAGCTGAGGCACATTAACCTACCCCATATGCATACTACTTGCTCAGGGCCAATACAAAATAAATTGGATTTACTTAAAGTATCAGGAAAAGGTTGTGGTAACGATCATGAGAACTTTCAACACCAGCAGCTTAGTCTCGCATCAGCTTGAAGGTAACCCTGCTTTCAGAAGAGACTATGCTAGATGATCTCCAAGCCTAGAGTTGTGATCTTGATGTTTGCCTTGCTTCCTCCTCTCAGGATCCTGAACTCAACAGTCTTGTGGACATTTTGTCAGAATCTCCTCCAGCCAAACACCAAGTATGTCCTGACACTTGGCTGTAACCAGGTGAGTCATCTCACAGGGGTATTTTCTAACTATCCATCCAACCGCATCTAACTATCACTAATATTGAGATGTTCTTTTGGCTGCATCACAGGTGATATATTTGTAAGGAAGTACAGACTTCACCTAATTGTTTGAGTGTTATGTTTAAAATGGCTTTTATCTCCCCATTTTTCTGCAAACTGTTCTAATCTGACTCCCTCAATATGTAGATTTTAGAAATAATCCCTACGGCGTAGTGCTTGCTGGTGGGTTTGGCATTAGTTCATGGAGACAGTCCCCAGATTCCATGAGTTCATGTAAACGGAGCACTAAAATGTGCATAACAGTTAGGACATTCTCACCTTGCAGAGAATTTTATTCTTGTTTTTTTTAATAAATGCTGGGTGTATTATTGTCAGGCAATTTCAATGACATACTGGAGATGGTGTAGCAACTTTTTACCAGAGCCTGTGTTTCTGTGTTTGTGTATTCCAATATATCATATTTTTGGAGACTGAACTATTACTGACCTTGAGCAAAGATATATGCATGATTAGCCTGTGCTAATAAAACCTTAGTTATCACAAAACCACAGCTTGAAGGATGTAACAGAGGTTACTGAAATGCACAAATACAGAATGATAGAATGGGTCTTGAAAGTACACATACAGCATGATACTACAGGTATCAAAGCTATAAATAACTCATCAATGGTCATTAAATTAGTGCAACCTCAAGAAACATTAAAACCAGCTTTAAGTATAGAAGAGAAAACATTAAAATACATATCTATATACAGTCAGTGGAATTATGAGTCCATGAAGATGGAGGTAGTAAGTGCTCTGTATTAAAAATAATGCTAAACCTGACCCCATGTACACACAAGAGCAAGGTGGAATAGATGATGAATATCATACTCATGACAAAGGATGTGGGATGCTGACAAATTGTTGTCCCTCTTTCTCCTTGAGGGAACCCAACACCATAAACTGTGAACCTAGGGCAGTACAGAAAGAAGAGCAAAGAAAGAAGAGGATTGTAGAAACCTGGAGTCAGCAGAGAAATCTCAGGGAAAGAAATATGTACAAAAAAGTTTGTAAATGTCAGGCTTAACTGTCTTTATTAGGGACAAGTTGCGTAACTGAACTATTAATAATCTTCACTTAAACTTCTAAGACTTCAATTAGACTAACAAAAGATTGCTACCTTCACTTAGAATGTATGTTTTTTTGGCCTATGTAATTTACATGGAGTAATTGCATGGTAATTTACATGGGGTGTTTGGTATGACACCATGGGCCTCTGAGGCTTGGCTGTTAGATTTGGAAGCAGTAATGCATGATAAAGATGTCAGTTGTCACAACGGTTCTTTAGCGCAAGTTCTGTAAAAGTTTTTAGACACCTATTTCCAACAGCATCTCTGAGATTTGGCTGTCTTTCAAAGTACTCAAAAATTTTCCCCAGGGTGAACAAAGAAAGAAGTGAAACATTTCTTTTCAATCCTTTGTACTGAAGGATGAGATCTTGTTAAGGCAGTCCCTCACTAGGGAAAGCATGTGTGTGCTAAATTTGTCTCATTAAAGCAAGGTGATCAGTTTTGTTATGATGCTCCATCCTCAGGAGAATTTATTCAAATGGATTCAATTAGGTCTTGATAAACAGACATGACTGGGTTTTGAACTGGATTGCATTCACAGTAAATAGAACAATTTCTGTTAGGCTTCTGTAGTGGCAGAGACCATTTTGACAAGCTTAGTGTTAATAACTAAGAAGCTATGGAAAGATCTATACAAATTGCAGTTTCAGGGGAACACTTACTGAGTAACAACTGGCATTTAGGGTTTGCACTAAAAAATTTTAAAGAATGATGTTCTAAGCTGAAATAAGAAGTTTTAAATTAGGATGTGTTGAAATGCTTTCATCCAGTAGTGATTACCCTGTCATTCAAGTGGACATTTCCTGATCCAGGGGTCTGTACTTAGGGAAAGGTAGGCAAGCAGTTTGTTGATAGTAAAAGATCTGTGTACTAAGGTACAAAATCCCAAACTATTAACTTGAGTCAAGTGATGCAGTTTTGCACCTGGTAAGGAACTGGCTTTTAAATCATAGAAATTCTAGTTCTGCCTGACTTCTAACCCATTGTGATTTAGGTAACTTCTTAAGTATTTTAAAAGAAGATGAATCATTGCAAAATTATTTATTCATCGTCTATTCTAACCCTGCTCAACACTGGGTGCACTTCTAAATTGACAACCTTCTCAGACCCCCATCTGTTAGCCTTTAAGCACCCCCAAACATAGAGATTTCCCAGCCTTACTGAAACCCAGTATTTGACTGCTCCCATTCCTCTCAGCCACCTAACTTTTCGGCCTTTCAGTAGATTTTCTGCAGCATTTCCATGTCTTGTCTTATTCCAGGCAGCCCTAAGGTGAACTTATTTCTACAGATGAGGCTTTTTGAGTGCAGAGTCGGGAAGAGTAACTTTTTCCCTCAGCCTAGTGCTTTGTTCAGCAGACTTACTAATGCAACC
Organism: Acropternis orthonyx; assembly: GCA_035583155.1. Taxonomy (NCBI): domain Eukaryota; kingdom Metazoa; phylum Chordata; class Aves; order Passeriformes; family Rhinocryptidae; genus Acropternis; species Acropternis orthonyx. The sequence goes on along the minus strand of JAWWEU010000005.1, from coordinate 23,416,871 downwards.
CAGTGCACAGTTGACCTTCATTGTCTCAAGGACACAGTTTTGACTCACTTTCAACTTGTCTACCATGGAAGAATTTCTTTTCAGTTATACAGTCTTACTACTGATGTATTTTTACACTAACCTATCTCAATAACCATTCTTTTTCTGTTTAAAAAGAAATACTTCACTGAACTAGGGAATTAAAAAGCAGATGCAATGACTTCTATTTACTTCAGAAAGGAGAGTTTTGATCAGAATTACCTGTGTCAGTTGCTTAAACAGTAGTTTTTCTATTATTTAGAAACCAATTCATATAATTCTCTTATCCTGTAAATGGTGTAATGCAAATATAATACAACTAAAATCAGTGTAGGTTTTCAAAGTAGTTTTAATGTAGATATGTAAAAATGCAAGTTCAGTATTTTTTGCAGGAAGAAATATATTTCTCAAATTACAAACCATGCAGCAATATGGAACAAAAATTATGATTAATATAATTGATACTTTTTTTATATTAGAAATACTTACGAATAAAACCTTTTTACTTTCTTTTTTTCTTCTTTTTTTTCATTTTCACAATCAGCCAGGTAGTAGACTCATGTCATATAAGACCAAAGCACTTTGATGGGAAGAAGATGCTCTTGCCTTTTTCTAGAATATGATGCATAGAGAGGAAACTGCAACAAATCGTATGTGTTTCATAGTACGGGTTATAATGAAGTGACTAGTCTGATAAAATTGTAGTTGCACCCTGGGCCAATCACTTGGTACAACCCTGACTTCCTTTAGAATAAGACATAGGTATAGTTTGAGATGGAGAGCTAAGAAAACATAGCATAAATTGCTCAGAATGTGACTGTTATTTAAATCTAGGAGCTGAAGTGGTATTTGTAGTTTTTAAAAGCAGAAGAAATGTCACATGTTTTAAAAATCCTATGCTTTGTAGTCTTAGCAGCATGTAAATCAAGAAAAAATGGTGGCTTTATAAATGGCTGAGGATTATGTTTCTTCATCAGTATTAACCTAGGAAAGTTCTGTGAATTTTTTTGTTTAATTTATTTTTCAAATAAAGCCTTTAGCTGAAAGGCTACTTCTTCTGTCCCCTAATCAAATGTCAGAGGTTTAATTTGGGAGGCTGAACTTGTAAAGTTTGTACTGTATGATTTTTCCTATCCCAGATTTTCTCAGCACATAGCATTAGAGTATGAAGAATACTCTCCAAGAATTTCTGTGACGGAAGTCTGGAAAGAATCACAGGTTGTATATAAATGAAGTCTCTGCTTTCCATCTTCATAAGTCAATCCCGTTATGTGTACAACAAAAAAAATAAATAAGAAGAAACCTGTAAAGTTTAATAGATTCTGTTGTAGGATTAATCCATTTATGATGCCTTGTCATCTGTGGAATGTCTATATTTGAATTCAGAGAGTCATGCTGCAAAATAAGATTTACTATGTTTCAGTGTCAGCTGGAAAACTTTCGGATAGTGGAACTATGATGTCCGTGTAACCAAGGACAAATACAAATTGACTAAAGAAGAAGAGATAGATTTAAAAGTCTCCAGAACAGTACAACACCAAAAAAGGAGACAAAAATGAACATACTTTTTTCCTCAGGTGCTGAATCTTCCTGGTGTTTTGATTTTTCATATGTGCAATTCTTGGAGTTTACTTTACCCTTGGTGATTCTTCCAGGGATTTTTGTTACTGGAATAAAGCCCTATAAAGTTTGGTCATTAAAGCAAAACTGCAAAAGGCTGTATAGCATTTCTCTCTTAGGAGAACTGTAATGATAAATCAGAAAAGGAAAAAATAAGCACTGGTAACAAAGCAGTCCTCAGAATATACATAGAAAGTTTATGTTCATTTCTTTAATTTTTCCAGTTTTTAAACGATGCCTGTGAGACCCAATGATGATTAGTACTTGGGCCCATTTCTGACATTTATTGTAATTTGAATAGTCATCTGTGTAACTTGGTTTCATGGAAAATCTTTGGAAGGAAGAGCATCAGTCATACCAGCACAGAGGACACAGAGTAAAAATAAATAAAGTTTTCTGGAGTAAATTTTGGACTTTTTTGGAACAGCCTTGCTCTGTCCTTGAAGAGCATAGCAAATGAAATCTGTGAAGACAAATTGTTCTGAGAGTTGATAGATGCAGCATCACTGGGAAAGACAGAACATGTTTCTGCCAGGCATGTTTGGGAATAGGGACTTGAATATTTTCATTAATCTTGTCATAGCTTATTGCTGCTAACTTCCACAACAAAGATGGATTTTCCTTTGTAGTGGTGAATGAATATGCTTCCTGAAGAAGGCTTTGACAATCTACTTTTTTCACATTCAGTTATATTTTATATATTTTGTTCTTGCTAGAATTAAGTAACTCATTACTTACCAACATTGGATTAACTTAAAAAAATGCTGTACCATTTTATGTTACATCCAAATCACTCTTAATCTCATCAGATTGTTTTTCCTTTCAGATATAGAAAGGTAACCCTGATTAAGGCTTGGGTTATTCCATAACGAGGTCCACAGGCACAGTGGTGACTTGTGCTGGATTATTAAGGTCAAAATGCTAGTTCTTCAGAACTGAGAAATCTCTAGTGACATTTCCTTCTCAGTTCAGATTTCACTGTATGCACTTTTTATTTACATCTTTGAAAACTGGAATGAGTCATTATCTGCTAGCAGTGATCTGGAGGCTGGGGGGGGGAAAAGACAAGGTGTGAGATTGATCAAGAGTTATTTGTGATCACAGTGAAAGTATGAGCTAGAACAGAGATTACTAACCACGGACAGGTGCAGGAATGAGTGGGAGAGAAGAGTGAAGTCACTTTTCAAAGACGTGCCAGGTTTTACCTTTGGGTTCATGGTTCCAAAAACAGGTCACCACATGAGTGTCCTCAAAAACAGTTCTTTCTTTCCTATGAATGGGTTTGTGTCACATCTGCTTTAGACAGAACAGCGTAAATTGACATTAAAAAACCCTATCTTTAGTTCTATCTAATTTTTTGAGCATGGCATCCATTTATTTCTCTGTGAGCAAATATTCATAGCAGTGAACAAATTCTTTTCATAATCAGGGGGAAAAAGACTCTTGAGACTCTTCCTCTTCAGCACCAGGAAGAAAAATGTTTTCAAAATATCTATAAACAGGAATTGCAAGTGTCGTCAGCTGTTCACTCCCTGTTGCTTTGCAGCCAGCTTTTCATCACTGTCTGTGAGCTTGGGCTATGTGTGTTGCTGCAGGGACTTATCAGTTCTCAGCAGTCCAGGATTAAATGAATCTGATTGCTTAATATGTATGCATTCAACTAGTAGTGAATAATTGCTGAAATGATTTCTTTTAGTGAATGAGGGGCTGACATTTTTCTTGTGTCTTTTATTTTAAGTTAATTGAAGTCTAAATGAGAAGTTCATTCTGAAGCCAGTGACATTTCTGTCATGACCTCAGGAGGGAAGGTATGAGGCCACATGGGCACAATTTGGGAATTCCATGTACTCCTGAGGTACTATTATGAATGGGATTAAAAATCTGAACAGAATTACAGTCACAAAATTGGTGCTACTCCTGCTGCAGCTGAAAGTAATTTTTTGCACAACGGGAGTTTGTTACTATGAAAGTGTTAAGGATCTCTGCCTGAAGGGGAACGAGTAATAACTGCTGGAAAAAATAGGCCCAGATCTGTACACATCCTGAAATCTCAGTTCTCAGAAAGGCACTTCACGGTATTTACAAGTGTATGTATTTAGATGCATGCATTTAATATATACATTTAATGCAGTGGAATTAATGAAAACACTTAAGAGTTTAAGTAGGAGCAGGTGGCTTTGTAGTACAGAATCAGATTGTCAAGCAAGAAAAGAGATAGAAGGGAAGAGGCAGATGTGCAGCAAAGTGTAGACCCAGGTTATTTCCATTATAGATGTGTACTTTCTAACAGACAGTGAGAAGGATTTTTGCTGAAAACATTCACCAAGGTTTTAAATTGACTGACTGTAGATTAAATGAAATTCAAAGGAGAGTAGAAGGCTTAATGTAGATGAGTAAAAGAGGTATACCAATAACTGATCCTTTTCTTCACTAGTGAACTTAATTAGGAAACAACTCGAGTTAAATCACAATTTAGAATTATCTTTTCCTCCTATATCTTTGTTTCTCAGTTGAAGAAAAGAAGCTTCAGAATTCTATGTGTGTAAGGTTTGATTCTAATTAAATTTTTGAGGAACATTAAAGGCATAAATGTAAACAAAAATGATTATTTGGACAAGTTCATTTTGAAAACAGAAGCTAAATATATTCAGCAATACTGAATTTGCCAGTAATTTCTCAGTTCTTCATCTTAGAAATTAAATAATCCGCATAGCAAATCCCCTGAGGTTTTTTCATAGTTTCTTTTAGCAAACGGCATATTGGAGAAAGAATTTCTTGTAAGTTATACTGATGATGGATCTGAAACAGTCCATAGCTAAAGAGCCTAAAGATATGTAGGAGGACTGTGATATCCTCGTCACTGCACACTGGCAGATCAATAAAAAGGAGAAATGGAGTAGCAGTTCTATACTTCTGACTGTGAAATACAGGATTATTTGGCTCATGACCCTATTTTAACTGCTGTAATCTCCCTTGAGGTCACAACTGCTACTTTGGGAAGCGCCGAACGAGAGTGAAGCGTTAGCCAGGAGGTGCAGAAATGAGGCTTGACAGCAGGCAGAGCTGCCTTCCAGCAGGGACAATTTCCACTCTGCTCTGATCTGGGGGCTCCCTCTTCCAGGGAAGGTGTCTGCTCTTGGCTTGCTTTGATGTAAGTGAGAACGAGCCGTGACCAGGTACGCTAATGGTCTCTTGTTAGCCCGCCTTTGAGATCATTAAAGGTAAAAGTATAAAACTCAAACAACTCTACCCCCACCCCCATGTTACCTTCTGTGTGGAGTCGTTTGACAAGTTAGTTTCCTGGGTTTGTTCACGTTTGCTCCTTATTGCCTAATTATGATTGAAATTACTTCTTACTAAGTCTGTGTTTTTTCCTAATAAGGCTGCGTTTATGGCACTCTGTGCAAAGCTTTAGCTTCTGAACTAGCCTGCAGTGCTGATTTCTGCTATTATGGCACAGTAGGTTGTCAGCCTGTGATAGATGATGCCTAATCAGCTACTGGGTACAACAGCTGAAGATCACACTTGTGCCAAGGAGGCAAATAAAGCCTCGTTAAAAATGTGTATTTGTGGTATTAGAAGGAGTGACAAGGATTGTCTACTAGGACTCTATGCAGAAGGAAAACTGCAGTACCTTCAGTTCTTTTAGATTATCCCTGTGGGTGCTAAACAATCTCATGAAATGAAAACACTAAGTGTTTAAAAATACGTACATATGTATATTATTTGTAGATTTATATTAATGGATTTTTTTTATTTCAGAGGTTTCTTATAATAAGAGCAGCAGATTTGCAGTCATCTCTATAGACCTTATGTCCAGAATGACCATGTAAGTAAAGCATTCTAGCTCAGAATGAACATGCGAAATCCTAGTTTGTAAATTTAGTATCTCATGCTTAATCCTTGATTATTAAAACTTCATTGTACATTTGACTTGTCAGAGTTGTGTTAAAAAATTATCTGTAATGTTGGTTGAACAAAAAAAATAAAGCAGACTAGGGTGGAATTTTAGAAAGATAGGGAGATTGTATGTTGAAATATCAAGTTAGTGTGAGAAGTATTAAAAAGGCAGACTTAGAGCATTTTAGTAGATTACAGGAAGAGCAATGCAAGAATGAAGTCATGTGCAATTAATTGTAGGTTGCTTTATTCCATACTTGAGAAAAATCTGAATTAGTTTCATTTCTACATATTCCATGGTTCCATTCAAAAGTTTGTGTATGTCTCTTAGGGACATCCTAGTTCTACTTTAAGTAGAGGAAATAGTACTATTCTGAGTATCAGTTTGTTGTAATTTTTGACAAATCATGACCATTGCCTAGTGAGTAATGTCTTGTGATTACCTCTATCTCTTAAGAGGCTGGACTGTGACTGACTTTGATAGAAACTACTACTCCACAGATAAATGTTTAATTATTATTTGGAATTGTTTAGAATCCCCAGATGAAAGATGTGGAAAGTGAAGAGTGGCAACATGCTGTAGAATGCCATTAATTTACAGTAATTGACATATCCAGTGCGATCACTGAATTTTATGAAGCAGTCAATAAGGAGCAAATCATGCTTATTTGCAGTCACAAGGCTTAGACTGTCTCTCTTGTTGCAGCAGCTGTGATTCATTTCCTCTGCACAGGGAGCATGGTTGCCTGGGACAGGGAAAGGGTCAGTGTCAGAGGCACTTTTTCACATAGACTTATCTGAGGAGCATCAGAAGTATGCAAAACATTACCTAGGAGGCTTCTCTTGGTTTTCCTCCTGTTTTCTTCCTTCTGTTTGGAGAATGTGTTAACTAATTTAATGCAATAGAATAAAATGACCTATTAGAAGGCTGAGAAAGACTTCTAGATCATGACCAGCTTGTGTTTCTGCCTTTTGGCAGTAGATTGTCCTTAAAAATGTTATTGTGGGGGAAAACCTGACTCCTGTCTAAAGTGGGGCATAAAGGAGGAATAGAGGTACTTCTTCCATTTGTCAATCTGCTGTGATAAAATAGAAATAGAAAACATTTGTATCAATGTCTTTCTATAGATAATTGTTTAGTTATATATTTCCTTCTCTTTGTTGAATCCAGAGACTTTCTCTAGATCTTGGATGTAATTGTCGATTCAGTGTCTGTTTGGAAGATCTTCCTGTATTTTACTCTCTGATCACAATAAAGAGGGGTATATAAGCTCTCTTTAATTATGAAATAAATCCAAGATAGCAATAGAGACTAATAGATTGGTAGTCTGAGATGATAAGTTGCTCTTTGCAATATTTATATCAACTCTTTTCTGTTTCAGCCTGGGGTTGTATGAGCAGAGCTGTGCACATGATAACATCTCTAACATGGTTTACTTAAATCAAGCAAGCCACAATGATGGAAACACACCCCTGTGCTGGATTAGTCAATCTGTTGTAAGTGAGCAGTACATCACTATTAAGGTTCATAATGGGTTTTGTGAACTCAGTAGTTTCTCATCTAAATGAGGTTTTATGGGATTTATATGTCTTTAATGCTAACTGTTCAAGATTTGTAGATGTTATAATCAAATTTAAGTGCCAGGCTCAAATGATTTCAGATGTTACAGTGTTGTTACTGGCTTTTCCCAAATGTCATCAAAATAGGTGAGCATGGTAATAAATACCTCAAGTTTTGTAAGATGCAAATAGTTAGAAAGCAGAGATTTGTCAACTTTTCCATTTTTTCAAATGGTAGATGGTTTGATATCTGAGGTTGTCATGAGTACGAAAATACGATAATGTACGGTGATTTGTGAAACAAGGAGGGAATAAATACACTAAATAGGGAAAGTACGTACTCTGTCATCTCATCTGCAGTACTGCATTCATGCCATAGTTCATTGCTGTACTAAATACTGATGAATCCAAGTATATTTGTCTGATTAAATTAGCATGTAATGATATCTGAGCAATTTAAGAATATACATCAAAGGACCTGTTTGTAGTGATGGAGTAGAAAGCCCTTCATTCTGTGATGTACCTCATGCCAAAACACCAAAGCACTCAGTGTAAAGCACAAACCAGGTCTCGGAGCAGCCTCCTGGCTAAGCTCTGCCCAAGCTGTGACCAGCACAGCTCACAAGGAAAGATGCTGCAGTGTAGGGGGCTTAGAGAAGAATAGGGGGAGGAAGGTCTTCTGTGATTGATTTGTTCTTTGAATGCTAAAGTGATGAATTTGTATTATTTTGATCATGATTACAGTCACTGAAATGTTTGCAACTTTCTCCTGGGCATGACTCTGTAAAAGACATGAGAAAACTGTGAGAGAACCAGACGTGCCATGTGATGCTGGCTTTGGGCCCTCCAGGAGGCACGCACTGAAGTGATCAGCTACTCATGGCTGTGCTGGCTGCAGGACCTGCCATAACGCAGGGATGAAAAATCAATGTGTTCTCAATTTTTAAGAAAGTATAACTTCAAATGACATGCACAAAATGAGACACTCATTAGTACATACTAGTGGTGAGCTGTACTGCTGTGTCAGGAAGGTTAGATACCATATGAGAAAGTGCCAATCCTGTAAAGTAAATATTATTTGCAGGAATTTTCCCCAAATAAGTCCAGTCAGTGTATGACTTGAATACAGTGTGATCAAGCCACAAAATAATTTTATTGCTCAGAAATAAACTTTGGGCTTCTGCTGAGGTTAAGCATTTAGAGCCTTCAGTCTGTGTTTTCCAGCTGAAACCAAACTGTGAAGTAGAGCTGCTCACTTTATGGGTCATAGCGTTTTTTTCTCCTTAATACTGTTAAAATGATAACTTGAGAGTGCTTTCAGTTAATGAGGTAATTACACTATTCTGGATTTGACCTTGAAGTTTATTGCCATTTAACAAAAAATAAGAAGCTGAGATATGACTTTGTTGCTGGACAAATCTTGAAAATTTTGAATATAAGAGTCAATCAAAGCAGAAAGATTATGGTGGTGAAGTGGAGTATATAAATTTGCATATTAATAGTGTTTCTGAGAGAAACCTGCACAGTGATCATGCAAATCTTTTAACTCTGCCTAATAGTGGCTGTCTGTCAACTGCAGCACAGGGAGGCACATGATGCATGTTCACTGAGAAGTTTTGGTATAGCAGATTTGCAAAGAGCAAAAACAATTAGTAGTACAAGGAAATACATAACTGAGGAGACTTTTCTGTGTAACTTATTCTCATTTGCTGAAAAGATCCTGATATATAATCAGAATCCTTCTCCCTTTTTAATCACAGCAACTTTAAACAAACAAATCAGAAAAAAATACCCCAACTTTTCTTATGAAATGAAAAGTTCTCCATATTTTCTCTTTTCTTTGAAAAAACATGCTTTGATTTCAAGGACAAACTATCTTTGCTGCTGGAAAATTGGGCATTTAAAAATATGATTAAAATAATATTCAAAGAATAGATAAAAAGGAATTAAGTTTATAATAATTAACTATAAGGACATTTGGGCAGAATTTCCTCTTAGAAGGCATCTGTAGGAACAGTTGCCATGGCTATGTGGTTTGGTTTTTTTCTGTGGAGAATACAGAAGTTTGTATTGTCTGATACTGCAGGGAAAACAAGGGGCAGGTGGAACTAGCAGCCAAATATGGCTTCAGGAATAGAAAAATTAATCACACCCTTTTTATCACTTGTAATTGTGATGTCATGTAAAATATTCTGATATATATTTTTCTGTAAGTATATAGGAAGTTTTATTTTTGTGCTTTAACCCATCTGTTTAATTAAGTAGATATATTAGTTTGCAGTATTCCTCAGTAGAGAGCTTTTCTGTAATTAATGCCGTAGTGTTTCCTTGCTTAAATTAACTGTGTTAGTATGAACAATAATATTACAATCTGGTTAAATATCTTATAATAGATATTGTGAATTAGGAAACTTAGAATTTGGGACCTTTTATGAAACACATTTATAATTTGGATTGTAGTTCCATTTTAAGCATAGGTGTCCTTTTCTTTGCAGGAGGTATTATTTGTAGGTTTGTAGAGAAGAAAAAATGATTTTATAAAGTCTAGCACACTTGTTAGTACACTTGCCCTGTTGTTAATTCCAGTTATTGTAGGCATGTTGCCCTAGGTCTCCTAGCAGAATATTTCTTTCTTAGATTTATCTCCTTCCTCTGCACTCACTAATTATTCTCCTTGCCATGGCAAGCTTGGGTTTGCATTTCTTTTCCCTGAAGGTGTTGAAGATGTCAGTTTAACAGGCTCCCCTGGACTCTCCATCATTTTGTCCTGTCCTACCCCTACTAAATGTGAGAATTAGAAAAAAGTTAATGCTGAGAGTTTGTGCTGAAGACTGTCCCCCAAGGAGAACAGAGAGTGGGGACTGAAATTAATGTGGGCAATGTTGTCTGTAGTTCTTTTATATAGGCAGGTTTGTGGCATTCTTTCCTACCAGTGACATCTGATGTTTTCACCTTCATGAATAATCTACCTATCAAAAAAAGTGAAAGTTGCAGGTCAAGATCAATATGAGAGTCAGATTATCTGGCATTTTTGTACGCTTGGCTTTCACCTCTGAGTGTGCCAGGCAGTGCCCTTGTCCTGGTAGCATTAGTTTTCTCTGCATAAACGGATCAGGTTCTGTCTGTTCTCGTATCATGTTCCAGCAAAACTTCAGTTGTGCAGAAATGGCAGAGAATGGGCCCTCACTTCTGGTCTGAGGACAGGAGATGGACCTCTGGAAAGCAGAAGGAAACACTGCTGTTCCTCTTAGTGCTGTGTATGTCCACGGTGCCACAGATTTTTTTCCCACCTGTGTTTAGCTGGCAATGGCTTTGTTGGAGGCAGTGGGCTCTCCTAAACCTGAGGTTTTTTTTCCTCTTTCCCTCCATCTTCCATCTCTTTACATGACAGTTCCAGCCTTTATTGTCATTTAACAAGTACCAGTGAACTCCACTGCATTAGATGGGAAAAACGAGCTGGAGATTTGTGGAATGAAAATTAATTCCTGTAACTTTATTACTTGGGCTTTTAAAGGTGCTTTAAAAAACCCCCCCAGCTTTGCACAGTCATCTTAAAGGATGTACTCTCTCATTATATTGGAATATATAGTCATCAGTTGATGTAATTATTTTTGGAAAAAGCTTTCTTCTTCTGCAAATGTTTCAATCACCAAAACTGAGCTTCATTATGGAGAAGTTATGATGTAAAACTTAAATTAGAAAAAAAAAGTTTCATTTGTTAATGCATGCAAGAATATACATTTTTCACTCCTTGCAAAATACTTGATTACCTCTCTAGGAGATATTTCCAAGCATTACCAACAAACATCTTAATTTTATTTTGACCTTTGGAATAGTTTTACTTCTAAATGAAAATCCAAACATCTTGATATAGAAATGAAAACTACAAATATGGAAACTCTTCATCTTATTTAAACTTGAGTGAACAAATTTGAAGTGCCAGAATGTCATCAGCTGACGTTATGATGATTTTTAAAAATCTGGTAAGAATTGACACACATTGCACAAGGAAATAGAACACAGCACACAAGAAAATTAAATTGAACTGATACTGGGGCAATATAATTAGCATTTACATTAAAGAGTTTATAGGAAATAGAATGATTAATTTATTATATTTATGTTACCAAACAATCTGCTGTCATTAGCAATTCTTCCCAAAATTGTGATCTTGTTAACCTTTTAACATTTCAGGTGTGTTGACAGAAAGTACTTAAACAAAAAGCCATCATGCTTAACTACACTGGATCTTCAGTAAAGCATAATAACATTAAAAGTGCAGATCAAATCATAACTCAGTGTTCAGTATGTGTGAAAGAGAAGATAAAATCACATCAGAGTAATTGAAGGTGTAAAGTTAGGGTATTTTATTGATATGTGGTGTGGTCTAGATGATTTTAAGCAGAGCAAAACTTGACTCTGGCCTTCAAAGAATATGTTGATAACAAAAGCGAAGGACTTTTCGAAAAGTTAGGTGACTAACTATCAGGAATTCTTAGTCATTAATTCTTGTAGGATTTTTTTTTTTTTGCTTTAATTTGTTTGTTTGTTTTTAATATTATCTAATAACTTTAGTAGGACTTGTGGAAAAACTATGAATTTTTTTTTAAATTGTGATCCCAGTCACTACTCAGTCACCCTTTTTTTTTTTTGTCATCTTTACTGGCCACTTTTCTAGTTATTTCCAGTAAAACTCTGTCTTAATAGAAATGGTGCAAACCAGGCCAAAATGTCCCTGGCTTACAGCATTGCTTAATTTACTCAGTTTAATCTTGAGTCAGTAAGTAAGCAGAAACAAACTTATGGTAACAGTATTTTTCAATGATGTCGTTAACCACAGGAGTTCAATTATGTTGTATAAAACAGTGAAGAGCAGAAAGAAAATCCAGTTGAAAACAGTTGTATGTTCTGCTATTCCAGCCTCTGCGTTTAATGAAAAAGATAAGGAGAGTATTTAGTCATTCCTGTGGGATTTTAGTCATCCCTGATTCAGTTAAACCATTTTGACAGAAAAATAATTAGGCTTCAGTGAATAAAGTACTGTTTTTTCCAACACTCTAAAAAAGTTGTTTAATATTATGATTATGTTCAGCAGTTTGACAGCAAATAAATAATTCAGATATTAAAATATAACTGCATATATCTAAGACTCAGCAGAAGACTTCAGCATGACAAGACTTTTGATTTTGATAATGTAACAGTTGTTGCAATAAAAAGTCCGAGAAATAGAATTCCTACTCCTTTGCCTTGACTGAAGGGGGTGTTTGGGGTTGTGATTGAAGAACTGTTTTTAATTGTCACCTTGTAGCTTTTTCTTGGGTGTAATTATTTCCTGAAGTCTATGTAAAACAGTCTTTGGAAGCAGTGAATGATAGCATATCCTAGAATATGGATAAAGAAAGAAATATTTTCTAATTACCTGAAAATCAAAAAAGCTTTCATAATTAGATACTCACTAGAGCAGCTAATAGAGCAGATGATCCAAACATTTACAGAAATGTGCCTCTTTTATTGTCTGAAATGCTTAGTCTGCTGAAAATTTTACTATGTTTTCTTTGAGAGATAATCAGAACAATAAAATGAAACTAGTCAATAAAATTTTCTAACAGCTGCTGATATCAAAGATGCAATATCTACCATGGGAAATGATAAATACAGAAGGACCATGATACCTGCTCTCCACAAAAGACAGAATAGTTCACTGGAGGTTATTTAGTGTGATTTATCACGTATAAGAAATTATTCAAATACGTTGTGGCTGATGGAGTAAACTGAACCTGGTAGAGAATACTTGCTCTTGTCCTTTTCCCAGAAACATTGTAATAACTTCAGAGTTTATATCAATGAGAACTCCAGCCTGGAAAGTATGGCAATTTGTGTTGTAATTTGTGTTGTAAAATTTTATTGACTTAAAATATCAACTGAGATATGTTTTGTTTGCTAATGACAAGAACTTTTATTCCCATTTTTGTCAGATAAGTAGATCTTTAATCCAAGTGGTTTTTTTTTTTTTTCTAGATCAAGCAAAAGGCATCATCACTTTTAATCCAGTCAGAAGGAAGATGTTTTGAATTAAAGAATTATTTAAAGAATGGTGTGATAGCTAGGAAATTCTTATTTGCATTGTGCTGTGATTTTCAGATACTTAACTGCTTTAGACGCTCAGGGGCACCGACAGCCAGAGCCAGTTTGGTTTGTGAGTGTTTGGACCTTTGAACCTGTGCTTCCAGAAACACAGTAATTTCAGGGTGCTTTGCAGTGTTTGCCCAGAGTAGCTGTATTGAGCTATACTCAAAGATAAAGTGTAAGTCAGCCAAGTGGCAAAACCAGATTTCTCAGATACTTTAACAAATTTGGTGGAATCAATGGGCCCATAAGGATCAAATTCCTTAACACTGATCCTCTCATTTAGTAAGTCTTCAGTTCAAAAGATTCATACTAAGAGCATTTTTTTTCAGATTCAAAAGATTTTGACTCATATGTCAAATCTTGGCTGCCCACCTTTTGTATGAAAGGAGTATAAAGATGTTCTCTTGAATGTTTTTTACAGGTGGGTTTTGGTTTTTTTATTTAAAAATCAGTTCTTACTTGGATAATTTTTCTTACAATTCTGAAATGTGGACTATTTCTTGAAAGTTTAATTTTACTTTGTTGCTTACTTCCTTTCTATTGGCCTGTACAGCATTTTGGAAATCATTTAGGCAGTTTTAAAGTTGGGCATGACTATACTTCTGCTTCAGAAATTAGTTAAGCAAGGCTACTGCTGTTGTCATCATTACTAATTTACAAGCTTTCTAGTAAGACCACACTAGTTAAAAAAACATGCAAATGATGTCTCTAGGAGGAAATATCTGGTTTTAGTATTGACTGTTATGTGCAAGCTGGCAGCTAGGAACCAGGCATGGTACATGTTTTTGTTCGCTATTCCATGGATGACAAACATGGATAGGGATGAACACTTTTTGAAGCATTAGTTTTCCCAGAGCATTCTAGGTGTTGGATAGGGTTTTGTGCTAAATGCCTAATTTTCTTTAGGTTAAAGACAAAAAGAAGAGGGGCAAAAGGGAGTAAGAACTCTGAGTGGAAAGGCAGCACATAAATAAGGAAGACAGAGCAGCATCATCTGTCGTGTCTCACCTTTTAGTCATACCTGGGAAGGTTTCATGGCAATTCTCACACTACTTCTATTGGGGTACTGGCCAGGATTAGGCTATTGAAATATCCATAATGTCTTAAAGAAAGAGTGGAAGTAGCAGAAGCACTGCAATACTCATTTCAGTGTATTCTCATCCATTTTTTTTTTTTAAGGAGCAGAAGTGGTATGAGAAGGAAAACATTACATTCTCTCATTACTTGCTGCATCTAAGCCTAGTTTTCAGTATTCTGATTTTAGTCCATTAGCTTCTAGCACATTCATCACATGGTCTAAGGCAGGCACAGTCAAGTGGCATTTTTTTTTCCCCAATTGGCTTAGTGTTTTAACTTTTGCTGACTTTATTGCAGAATTTTATTTAACCAGATTATTACTGCCCATGGCAATGCAGATAATAGACTTGTACCCAAAGTGGTTACTGCTGTTGTATATGTGGCTGCTGAGAATGTGGCATGTCCTTTTCAGTGCTGGTAATCTTATTTCTTGGGGCATTTCTGTTCTTTAACTGCTCAGGAGGGCAGATGTGCACTGTTCATCATGATAAAGAGGTATTATGTTTTGGTATTCCTGGCCATCTCTGTAATACAATAAAATCAAAATAAAGAGCCAGCAGACAATTGAAAACATCTGTTATCCCCTAATGATTGGCATCTTGACTTATAGTCTGTCATTCTGGAATGACAAATGTTTCATTTACCAACACACACTTCCACTGAACCTTATACCCAAGTCCACAATTCTATCAAATGCGGTTTTGATACAGGGCATGTTTCAAAAGCAAACAAATTATGTGCGTTTGGTTTTTTACATATTTATGATCCACTCAGATTTCTCTGTACATTTTTTGAAACTCCTGCATAAGGTGGGACTTGATTTGTCTTTGTTCTTCAGCAATAAGCTTGTTAGGGTTTCTTTAAATTTGAAATAAAAGGGCTAGTCTAAAGGATAGAAAATGAAAGTTTTTAGAACCTTAGAATATTTTCACTCTATTCCTTACATACTGGTTTTGGAAGTTTTAGTACTTGCTACCTGCCATTCTCCCACTGAAATTTTGATCATAGATATTCCATGTATCTTATAATCTGCTCCTGTATTTCAGAAGAGCTAATTTTTTTAAGTGTTGTTATGCTTTTACTGACTAAATTGTAGAACTGTATGCATCATCTATCAAAATGGTTCTTTTTCTCATGGCTACTATGTTTTTCAAATATTTACTTTTTTATGAACACTGCAGAGAACACAGTGCCAATAATTGCTAGGCTTTAAAATGAGCTGGATGCTCCATTTTTAGATAAAACAGTTTCCCTCATTGTGGGGGGAAAAAAAATCAGGTCAACCATGAGTGTGTTTAAATGTGAATTTAGGCACACATTATTAGCTAGTTATATGAAAGATGTTGTTTCTTCTAATGAATAATTCCATTAGCAGCCCAAAAAAATTTTGGAGAAACACTTAAAATGTGCAAAGATCATGTAAGTGGGATAGAAAATTAACTGAGATACACTATTAAAATTACTATGCTTGAAGAGGGGAAATTAACCACTGACATAGGAGGGAAGATAAGGTGGAAAGCACAGCAGTGTTTTTTAGAGGACAGTTACGTGAAAGGAAAGGATTCATGATCCATGATTGTGGACTAACATTATCCATAAACCATTTTATGTAAAACTCATACTTGTTACAGCACTTATGTTAAAGTTGGGGTGGTGTTTTTTTAGCTGGGAGATGACAGACCTCATAAGATGTGAGCAGGAGTTTTGCCAGGAATGGGGGCAGGAATGTGCTGGTGCAGAACAACTGGTCTGGAGAAAAGTGCGTGTCAGGAGGAGATTTAGAATTACAGAGGTGAGGGTTTTTAGGGGCAGGCAAACACGTGTGATCAGTGATGTTAGGAAAACAAGCAGTCTGTGAGGACTGGTTTTAGTGGACTTTATCAAGGTCTGAATCAGAACTCTCTGAAGAGTTACCCTGAAAAAGGAGAGAAGGGAATCTGCAGTCATTGTTCTCACCTTATGTTAGAGATAAGGCTGGTAGACACAATCCTTCTGTTTGTATTAGCTCATTTCCCTCTATTAGTCACTTAGAACAGAAACACACAGTCAAATATAGCAGGATTTTTTTTTTTTTGCAAGCGTGTTCCTGCTTGTTAAACTTGGGAATTGTTTATCCCTTATATACATAATGACTTTCCCAAGGGCTAAAGTACAAATCCAAATTGGATGCACTCTGTATACTCATCAAGAAATTTTGGCAAGAGGCCACCTGGGAGTTGTCCATAGTTACTGGAGTTTCTGCATCTCAAATTCCACATTAATGCTTGCTGGGTATAGCTCTTCTTTGGAAGGCTGCACTGCATGAGAAAACACATAATTTTGACAGAAATGAATTTTGTTTTCATTCTCAAGGAATAATTTGCAAATTTTCCCTGTCCCTTGTGTAGCATCTCATACTATTATGGTGATTTTCTTTGAATGCTTTTCTGGAAATCTAGTGAAAAAGGAGTCTAATTAAGAAAAAATGTCAAGGAGAGAATATTGAGACACACACACAACATGCTTGGGTTTATGTATGATAGCTTGACTGCTGTTTAGGATAAAATTTTTATTTATTAACTTGACTACAATACAGTAACAAAAGATATGTATAAAATATTTCTAGAAAGTATTCATATATGGTGACTACTGCTTTTAACTAATTTTATATATTCTTTTGAGCTCATTATATTAGAATTCCTTTTATACTGTGTTTAAATAGAATCTCCTCTCTGACCTCTGCAGACTGTAACTTGCAGGTCATTTATTCATTTATTGTTTGGAATGTGCAATGAATCCAAGTCTTGGCCTATAAAACAATAGAGTACAATATTCAGAGGAGATTCTCTATATTGTTAAGAGCTGTCGATATTTTTGTAGACCAATTTTAAGGGATATAACACAGACTGTGTTATTAATTTAGATAAGCAAATTGATCTAAAGAAAATAACCTGCTTAGAGGGGAATCATGCTAGATGCTTCAGGTTTAAGTGAATAAAGACTTAAAAACTGATGAAACAGGAAAACCACAAGAATGTCACAAATCAAACCAGCTTCATTTTTGGTAAATGTGTGTGAAAGGGTGAGGAGCTTGTTCTGCAATGTCTTCAGAACAGCAGCAATCAGTGCTCAAAGCACACCAAGGTGTTCAGCTCTGCTCTGCAAATTCAGAGAAAGAATCCTGTGCTGTGCTAACAGTTTCAGGTGAGGAACATATTTCTAACCCGAGGCACCACATGTCTTATGGGTACTTTGAACAAGTGAAATCTGATTGTCTTTACAGTTTGTCTGCCAAACAAATGGCCAGTGTCAGCCATTTCATCACTAGTCTTCCTTCCCAACACTCACTTTATAAATTCTTCTTTTTGTTCAGCTGGGTTGCTATGGTGTTACTGTAGGACAAAACAACAAATTTAGGAAATGTAAATATGGACTGCTACTGGGATCTGAGGTGCTGATAGTGTTGTTTTATGGCTATTTTATGACTAGAATACAGTACCTTGTTTCTATATCTGCCATGAAGTTCTCAAGTCTGATTTATTTTTACTTTTGTATAGGCAAGCTAATGTTTTTAATTGTGAGTAATGTGAAATTTCATGGTGTTCACATAATACTTGTCTTACTGAATTGGAAAATTTCTGGCTATTAAAAAAGTCCTTTTTTTTTTTTCCCTTAGCTCATAGTTGTATCCGAAATAGGGAGGGAAGTTGAAAAACACCTCAGAGACGTTCTTCACTTCTGTCCTCAGGTAGAACTGTAGCAGAGTCTTTTGTGAGAGAAATAATCTAAATAACTTTGCTATGAAATAGAGGATAGTCAATTAACAGCACCATTTTAATCAGTGTTTCAGTGCAAATATTTCATGTCTATTAGTATCAGTAAATAGCTTTGTGGTGTGGGTTTTTTTTTTAATAAAGAAACCAGAATTTAAAGAGTTTTTATTATTTAGCTGTAGTAATTAACAAAATGAAATATCAGTTCATAGAAAAAAAAATAGTGCTTTTAATTGTTGGGTCTTTTTATTTAGCAGAACACAATGACTATGAAAATAGAACTCCGTACACTTATCCCTGCATTAAATGATTTAATTTTGTATGAATATATATTGATAAATAAAGGGAAGATGCAAAGACACTAAACTTGAGGATTTAAAAACTTCTTATTTCTGTTTTCCCAGAGTCCTAATGGCCAATATGTTCTCATTAACTTTTTTTTTCCTCAAGATTCTGAAGCCCCATTTCTTTGTTAGAATTGTTGGCTGTGTTTTTTTTGCAGAATGGATGATAAATGACACCTTCTTGCTCTGTGATCAGCATTGCTGCCAAAAGACATTTTCAGGGGAGGGATGCCACACATTTGAAAGACTTTTTTCTTATGGTTTCTTTCATCAAGTGCTTGTGTTCCCTCCCCCTCCAAAAAAAAAAAAATAAAAAAAAAATCCACTGACATATGATATATTCTAGTTATGATGCTTTGGCATGTCTAATGTGAACATTCCTGTTGGTTTCAGAAAGAGCAAGACTTTGCTATGGTGCAATTGCAACCTAGAGAGAGAGAAATGAAGGAAAGATGGAGGTAAGAGAAGAACCAGATATTATAGCTCCATATCCATGGGAAATTCTATTTGTTTTTCTCCTTCAGGATCACAAGAACACAGAGAAGATATATTTGATGGATTAAATATATTGTAGTAATTCTGAACAGTCTTTTATTCTTACTTTCAGTTAAAGAGTCTGCATGGATGTGCTTTTCTGTGTGTATGCTTTAGAGTTAGGACTGAAAAAAATCTGAACCTCTCCCCTTAAGAAAAAGCATACTTCAACATCTTGGACTCAATTAAAATATATACCTTTTAAAATGGCATTTGGTTCTTCTCCAAATATTTACTTGTCTTCCCAAAATTTCATTCTTGTATTATCCCCAAAAATATCTTTTTTTTTTTTTTAAATATATTTTCTTCTCTTGGCTTTGATAATATGCAGTGCAAATAAAGAAATTTCTGCTGACATTATCTAGGTTAGAAAACTGTGAATTTTCTCAAAACATATTGCACTCTCCCTTATGTCTAACATGCTCCATATGTTGATGTTCTCAAATAGGGCTGACTGGGGGGAAAAAAAGCACTTCTCTGGAAAAAGACTTGAATTTTGGAGGAAAAGTAATTTGTTCAGTAATTCCTTCTCTGTTTCAATGGCAAAGTGTAAAACAGTTATATAGGATATGTGAAACTATATGTTTGGCTGCAGGTGCAGTTTCTTCTTGAAGCTACTGCTTTAAGTGTGTGTTGGGAAGAGGAACCTGACCCTGCAGATGGATTTGCTGAGGCACTCTGAGAATTCAGTGCACCTGAAGAGGTACAAGCCTTGCCCTTCCCCATCCCTTCCCCATGGCTGGCACTGCTGCTTGCCTGGCCCATTCCTGAACCTCTCAAGTTGCCAGCCAGGAACCAACTGCTTTTCCTTTGTCTGCCTGTCTGCTGTTTCAGCAAAATACACTGGCTTGCCAAGAGGATGGGTGAGTCTCAGAGATAACTGAAGGAAAGTAGAAGTACACGTGGGGTGCCTTAGTTACTGACTTGTTTTAGAGAGCTGTGCTTGCCTGTTTACACTGGTGGTCAGTGTCTGCCTTTTGTCCTGACAGGGAAAATGGGCACATTCAGATTCCATGCGTGCCTGTTTGAGACCCAACTTAACCCTGTATCATAAGGCTGCTCTGTGGTAAGTCTGTTCTCTCTCATTTTCATGTTGAAAAAGTATAGTTGTATTTTCTTCCATGGGAATGTTTCTAGGGAAAAAAACCAGTCTGGAATGTTTTTTTGTTTGCTGTTGCTTTAGATAATGGTTAATTTTTTGGCCAAATCACTATGGAAAAAGGACTACCAACCTACAAAGTTGTTTTCCTGGCCTGTGCACATTTCATGCTTGTGTAACATACCTTGCAGAAAGAGGAAAAGTGGATGCATCTGCTCAGTGCTTTGTGCAATGTTTGAAGAACCAGCTCCTGTCATGATCTTTTTTACTTTGCATTTATGGCATTCACTATAAATACTGAATGAATACAAGAACCACTTCTGTATTTGGTGGCTTATCATTTGTCTTTTGGAAAACTCTGGTCTATGAACTTGCACATTCCCTAATGAGTTGTATTATGAGTGGAAAGCTCTATTGATGGGAATGCTATAAAACATTATGACTGTTCCTGCAAAAGTCACTATACCCTTGATAAACACTGCAATTCTGCTTTCTTAACAACAGTACTCAAGAAATATCACAAATCTTTGTGTGAGGGTGTATACACTGTGGTAATATTATGTTCTTCTTTATTTTAATGTATCTCTTGATTGAAATGTGCTCCTGAATTTTATCTGAAGACTTTGCATCTCTCTTAAAATAATACTCTCTGTAAGATATAGGACACTGGGCTTGGGAAAGAGAGAAGTTGGACAGACATCTTATTTTTGATTGTCAAAAGTAATGTAATTAACACTGGGTAAATGGGTTTTGTGCTTTTGTTTGTGCGCTTTAGTACCTAGTAAGTAATTGCACCTGACAAATAGAGAAAGTACAATTTCAGATCTCATACACATATAACCTACAGTAAACATTTATCACACAGAACATTTAAAGTTTTGCTGTACTGGTAACAGTGATTTGTAATGCTTTTTATTCTCTCCCTGAAAAAAAAACAAACAAAAAACCCAACTTGGTTTGTTTTTTATTGCAGTATGAACTAAAAAAGATCCTGTTTCCTCTGGAGACTGTGAGCAGTTGCATATCATTGCAGGAGGGAATTGTTTTCACATACCAGTCTCTTGGTTATGATATATAATACACCATTTTACCTAAATCCAGGGGTTGCTAAAATGCTTCTTATACTGCAACAACTGAGATCATCTGTCACTGGTTTATAACCAGATCTGTGAATCACTGGACCACAGCTGTAGCTTACAATATCACTTTTCAGTGATTAACAGGCCTTACAGCAAGCTTTTTCATTTCATTTTATGAAATCTGTGCGTTGCTGTAGAAATTATTGCAGGTTGAGGCAGTAGATATATTTGTGCATTACAGAAAGTGTGAAGAATATCAGCTACTAGATGTTTACTTTATTTCAGCATTCTGAAAATGAACCTCACTTCTTCATCAGTGTACCATGTCAAGGAATCCTATTACATTAAGTTTGATAAATAAACAGCATTAAAGATTGCACTGCCTGTGTAACAGGCTTGTTTGACAGTGAAAGATTTTAAAATGCCTACTTCATACAGAAAAAAATGAATACAAGCCCATTTTATGTGCCAAATGACAAACTATAATGATTAATAGACCTATTTAAATGAATAATTGTCCTATGTACTATACCATCTTATGTAGTACAATAGCTGTATATGCAGCAGCTGGCAAACCTCTTCAAGAGATGTAAAAGATGAGAATTGGTAAGGATAACAAATAACAGTTGAGCCAGGCCGAGCTAACACTGAGCCTCCACTGCACTTCCAATGACCTCAGTGGAGTTCAGAGAACTTAATTGGCATCTCAAGGTTTCATGCACCCTTCCCCTAACTTTATTTCCAAGTCTTCCATGAATCACTCTACTGTAGAATATCATGTTTTAAAGATCTAAGTTAATCCCAATGGAACAAATATATAGCCAAATTTTCTTTGTTCTATATCAAATCAGTGATCTATTTTAACTTAATAAAGAGGGAATTAACATGGCCATGACAGTTGTAACAGAGTTGGAGTTCATAATACGTGCTTTCATTTCTGTTTCACTCTCCATTTCTCCAGCACTGAGATAGGAATTGCTCACTTGTTGCAGAGGGAACTGACAGGGTGGGTGGGGCCATCAATGAGCAATGACAGCAAACAGACCTGTGTTTGACCAGGTTTGGTCAGAGGTAACTCAGCACAGCCACATACAGGCAGGTCTGTTCAGGAGTCTTTCTCTTCAGTTTGGTCTCTGCATCCTCACTTACAATATGTGTACTACTTCATGCATTTTATAGCATGGCTATGCAACTTCCCGAAGGTTCTTTAGTATTTTTGTTGGTCTTTTATTAAGTTTGTTGGTTTTTTCCTCACATTTACTCTGACAAAAAGCTGTTGAATCCTTGGTTTGCTCATTTGGCAACAGTAGAAGCATTTTAATTAGTAGTAGTATTTGTGGATGAAGGATTCAGAAATATATTGCACTTTATCTGTGTAGTTATATGGTAAAAAAAAAAAATTGAATGTCATTGGTGTTGATTTCCATTGTAGTAAGAAATTTATATAGAGACACTACAGTACTGGCCATAGAATAGTTAGTGAAAATTAGTAATTTGGCCTGATTCCTCGAGCAGACTTCTCACAGAGAACAAACACATTTCCATTATATTAACTTTGTGCCAGCATAAACAAGAGTATTTAATAACTTATTTTCCACAGTCACTGTGCTTGTTCATAATGAAGAACAGTTGGTTGAGGAGGAAGCTGAATTATTGAATTGCCACTTCAAGCTCATCTTAAACTTAGGTCTGGTCCTTTGCTACTTTAAATTTACTATATTTTAATAACAAAGCTTATATGGTTCAGACCTTTTCTGAAGGGATATTTGTGAATGACCAGGCTCTGAAAAAGCACTTTCTCTACTCAGCTGTTCACCTAGAGCAGAATCAAACAAGTTCATAGCAGTATAATTGTTGTATTCTTCCTTTGCCTGATCTACAGCCAAAGTACCGAAATCCCTGTCCCTCATAGGTGTGACCCACTTCATTGAGCAGGTGCTTCTGTAGCTTTATGCATCTCTATTAGGAGATACAGCCAAGGCATTCAGAAACCACCCAATAATTATTTTGTCCCATGAGTTCAGGATTTGTGTCAGTGTCCTCTTGGGTTGTTTTCCTTCTTACCAATAAGAATCTACATTGTATAGTGGAGTTTTGATAATTTGCATGACTTACTCTCGCTGAGAAGTTTAAATATGTGAAAAAATCTTTTGGCACCTCGATAAATGTTAGTCTACCTCTGAGCTTTTGTAGCCTCTGAGAGAGCTCAGCAGACGGTGATGCCTTGTTTTTGAGAGATTTCCTCTTGTAGGTTGAAGTGACTGTGTCTTAGTGACTCAGTGTTAGATAACCTTATGAAACTATCTCCATAACGCAGTCAGGTCACTGGAACTGTTAACTTATTGTTCACCTACTTCATTTGAAATTGTAGCTGATTTAAGAACTTTTCCTTTTTAATCCTTGTTAATTTTTTTTTAGTTTATTATTATTATGCTTTCTTTTTAATGCATCTTTTTTCCTTTTAAAATTGCATTCTGTGAGGATCAGCTATGGATGATAATTTTCCCTGTTTGGAGGACTCAGGCTTTTTTCAGCCCCTTACTAACTTGCAAACAGAAGTCTGCCCTTCCAGGTTAAAACTTCAGTGAACTGAGCTTTTATGTGTTGAATATGTGAGGAGTTGAAGTCAAATATTATACAGGCTTTCTTAGCTGCATGCATTGACCCAAACTTGGTTTGTGCAACATCAATTTCCCCCAGCATGGGAGCAATAAGTTAAGAGAAGTACAACACCTTCTGAGGAGGCATTTCTGTGTCAGTGCTGGGAGGTGTGGTGAGTCAGCCTTGGCTAACAGCCAGCCAGCCGCTCACCCATCTCATCCTGTGGGCTGGGAAAGCTCATGGGTCAAGATCAAAACAGGAGATGGCTTGCCAATCACTGTTGTTGGACAAAACAAACTCACCTTGGGGAAAAATCAGGTTTTTGTAGTTTAAAAGAGATTGCATAGTGAGAATGGAAAACACAGATCTTGAAACACCTCTCCTCCCCACCTTTTCCTTTTTTCCTTCACCTAGTCTCCTTTGCCCCTACCCTGAGAGTAAAGTTTATTTGCTCACATATAAATCTCTTAAGCATATAAAATAGGCTGCCTTTTTTTTTTCTTTTTGGTGAGTACAGTGATTTTTACTGGAGATACTTCAATGGAATTTAGTAGCACATGAAGCTTATCACAGAGAATGTTAGACAAAAGTTCTAACCCTCCCTCAGTCATTCCAGAACCGCTGCTATTTCACTTCGTATATTGCAAGCTATTGGATTGTTTTAATAATTAATTGCTTTCTACATTATTTGAGTTAGAGAGTGAGAATGAGTTTATAATGCTATGAGACTCTCCTTGGAATCCATGCCAAAGTACTCTTACTATTACAGAATGACAAAAACAGGTAGTAGAATCTGAGTCTGAACTGTGCAAAAGGAATTAGTAAATCTTTCTAAATGCATGTCTATTTTAAAATCACTAATGAAATCAGTGTTGTCTTAGGGCTTAATTCAAAAACCATTGAAATTGATGTGAGGATTTCCAGGTGTAGGTTAAGGTCACAATCACATAGTTGTGATAAGCAACCCCCAAATAACTCTGCTTTCTTCTTGGCTTCACTTGTATAAACTATCATAAGTACATTTAGTATCTCAGAAAATACTTTCAAATGCAGCTTGCTGAGAAGGGCTGTAAAACCTAATGCAAAGAGAAAGAGAAGAACAGTAAATGGCCAGTGAGCCTGCAATGCCCTTACAGAATATCTTTCCTATCGTTCAAAAGCACCTTTTCATTCTTTGAGGCCCTTTGGCAACAACAACAAAGACAACTAGAAAATAATCTTCAGATAACCTGTCCCTGAGGCAATACAGAGTGTGGTCTGCAGAAAGAAATGAAATAGCTTTCTTAAAATGTTTTGTTTCAAAAAACGTACTTAGAAGTCATAGCTGTGTGGACCAGCACACACAGTGTACTACAAACAGCACAGGCTCTTCCATCCATCTTGATGCTATTGCCCTTTCAGGTTTGCAAGGATTGATGAGATAGTGATATCATAGCCCATCCAAGCCTTTTCTGTAGATCTGTAAACCTGCTCAAAGCATACACTTTTATTCAGAGGCAAAGCTGAACTTCCTCCTGTGCCTTTTCCACAGGCTAAGATTCTCACCTTTTCTTTCTGTCAAGTTTTATTTCAATTTAGCAAATTTTAGCATGGCATAGGGAAGCCAGTCTTTCTTTTATCCACAAAGTGCATTCTTTTCATGTTTGTGCTGGTTTTTTGTCCCTTGTGAAAAACAAGACAAAACATTTACTGAAGGATTTCCCAGTTCAGTGAATGGAAAACTTGTGGCGTCACAAGAGGCAGAATACAAAGGATACTGTAATGAAGTATTATATGAGCTTGCAAGGGCTTCTCTTTCTCATTGTTACTGGCTCTGTTTGAATTATATCAGAGTAGGGAAAAAGAATGCCCACATTTTACATTAGGCTCTATGGTCCACTTAAGTGGAATATGTGTTATCTTAGCAGACGTGTTGCGGAGAGCAAATATTTTTCAGTGCTTGTAAGGGACGTGGAATTTCTTTTTCTTCGTTTTGCCATTTCATTTCAAGTACCTCTTTTTTTTTTGAGGCACATCTAAAATGGCTTTAGAAGATTTTGTATTTACTATTTTACAGAGAAAAATTTTCTGATTTTTAATGTGCTGTGAGTTTCAGTGTAATATGTGGCTTTTCCTAAATGTGGACTCTCAGGATAAAGAAGGTTCTTCCGATTTGGTGAACTTGATCAAGTTATGGCAGCACTAATTCCCTGGTCCTTTCAGGTCATTTGCACATTTAACAATTATTCCAACTTAGTTCATGAATCTAAGATAATTAATTTAAAAAAATAAATAAAATTGCAAGTGCCACACCTGTGAAACTTGACAGACACAGACAGTTCTATTGCATAAGGGGATAAGCTTATAATTTATATCAGTTTTCAGAGTTAGAATTATCCTTTTGTATTAGCTGATAACCTTGTCTGGGTTTCTTGATCTCTCATGAACCTCTAGTAGCTATATATAATTTTTATATGGAGATGGAGTTGATGAAAAAATACCAATTTACATTGTCAGGCCTGGAGAGGAAAAAAGAGTCACTAGTCTCTTCATACCCTATGGTTTTCGTGTTATTTTTATGATTGTGGACTTGTAAAAGACAGAGGGATAGCCAATTCTCTTGCTTTTTTCAAGGAATGAGGTGTTATTTGATGTGAACTGGAGTAGAACATTAAAACAAAATCATGTAAGAAAGCAAAAACAAGGTTAACAGAATGTGCGTTAAGAGACATGTATTTCTAGGGAATCAGAATTATAGCAGTGTGATTAAAATAGTGATTTGTCATTTGTGAGAGTTTCCTTTTTATTAAACTGAAATGCAAATCTTTCAATCAGTGGGAAGAAAATGCAGGAAGGAGTTGGTAGTTCAGTCTATAAACTGAAACTTTTCAAGGTTGTGTCCAGGTATTCAAATCAATGCTTACAACAGATACAGCTTGCAGCCCAGCAAAAATCAATAACATTAATAGATCATGTTACTGAAAGCTATGTGAATGCCAATTAAGTAAATAAATGAACACAATGAGATGTTGCCAATGAGAGATCTTGAAAGGAAATAAAAATGACTGAGATGGGAGAATGTAGGTTACAGGAAAAAGGCAAGAATTCAGTCACAGAGACAATGTCACACGGATTAATAATCAAGGCACAACTTGGATAAAGAACATAGCAGAGAGGACTACAAATCTGCAGTCAAATCCAAACTGCTCCAAAAGATATCTTCAGGAGTTAATTTATGCAGGTGATTTATACTTGATTTCTTAAATGACATGAAGTATTAAAAATTATTTACAGGATGACTGTGACCTAGATTGTCATTGTGGAGAATGATAAGCAAAAAAAGTATTAATCTAGGATGAAGGACATTTCACTCAGGTGAAATAAATAAATACTGTGGTAAAGCACAAGAGGTGCAGTTTAAACTGCAGTCCTGTGATGTTTCTGAGGGAAGTAGAAAAGGAGTGCTTGAAACTTGAATGCCTCTGCCTTTGCCTCCTGCTAGATTTCACTTTGTTATCTAGAGATAACATCTGTTTTGACTGCAGCTTAGCCAGAGATATTCTAGGCTCTGCATCACCTGAACATTTGTCAGGTGGAGAATGTCTCTACCTGCTATATTAGTATTTCTCTGATTTTTTTTTTTTTTAAGCATCATAATAATTCTCTTAGTTTTTATGGTTCTACCTCTGAATGCACTTCCACAGATCTGCAGTGTAAAATCAGACATACATGGCTGAGAACTTCATGTTTTCCTAATCCTTTTCTCTCTCTCTCTCTCTCTCTCTCCCTCTCTCTTTTTTTTTTTTTTTTTTCCTTTTCCCTTTCTTCTGGCATCTTTATTCCCTCCCTGTTTAGCAGAGGCTTCATTTCTTGTCTGTTTGACCTAGATTCAGCAATCTAAGCAAATGTAATTCTGATCAATTACTTTTTCCCCTTTTCTGTGGAGATGAGCTTTTACCCATCTTCTTTCAGTGGTGACCAGTGAGTTAGGAGAGGTTTTGCAGAACAAGTTCAGTAAAGTCTTACTGCTTTAAACTAAAGAGACCTTTTTAATGAGCTGGTACCAGAAAAATCTACCATGTCAAACAGCTTTCTCCATTCACAGAGCAGAATCTTGTCATTGAAATACAAAACGTAACGCAGAACCTGGATTTTTTGAGTACCTGAATAACTTAGAGAATGGTATTTGGGAAGTGCTATTTTCCAGTCCAGTCACTTATTAATTTTCTTGGTAAGGTCTTCAGCTACTTGCTAAATGTAGTATTTTTAGTTCATCTCTGGACCTTCTCTCCTGTACAGTTTGTGTAATGTAACTAGAGATCATTAAAAATACTTTGGTTCTGCTACTGTGATATCTCATACCTCTTTTATTCTTCTGACTTGTATGAATTTTAATCAAATGTTGTAAAAAGGCCATGAAAAATGCTTGACTTTGAGACCATGGCAAATAAACCTATTGCAGTGTCACAGTTTTCTATATAATAACTTATCTTTATATGGTACAAAAGGTGTCTTAAATATCTTTATTTCCATCTGTCTTGTCATCCTTTAACTATTGTGTCTTAGAGTTCCTGACAGAATGTCTAGGAGAATGTTCATTTCTGAGCCTACATTTCATGTAAAGTAGTATGTTCTTATGCTTTATAGGAAATCTGTCTCTCAGTAAGGCTGGAAGAGACCTGGAAAGTTCCATCTGAGTGATCCAAAAGTAGCTTTGTAAAGCTATTCTAGCTCTTGAGAAAGATGAAAGAGCTTTTTACTTGCTTCTTGCTACTATTATAATTTCAGAATGACAAGTGATTAAAGCGGCATTGGACTGAGTGCCTCCCACAGTTTTTAACAGCATATCTGAATCATATGTAATACTTACTTCTGTACTCATCTCAATAAAGAAAGATGTTCATGCTAAAAAAGTGGAACTTTGGAGGTTATGTTTATGTGTGGAACTTGACGTGCACAAAAGATACAGCAATTAGCTGTGCAGATATTGGTAACATAGATCCCTTTATTCACAGCTATTTGAATGCCAATTTGTTAGAACAGATAAACAAAGATAATGATAAACTGTCAGATGAAGTGCTTAGAAGGGCAGGTAGTTTGACAGAAGATGACAAGGAAGGCAGGAAATGAGCTAAAGCGCAAGGGGGAAAAAAGACTGATAAAATCCTCTGAGTATACTGACACCAGCTGACTTTGAAGTACATTTTGAAGAGGAGAATTGCACAATGAATATATGGAACAAAGCCCACACAAGTTATAAAAGCATTAAAAGAGTTCTTCTTTGGAAGTATCTGAAATAAATTTTTTGCTCCATTTTTAGAGGCTTAGAAGCTTTGTTTTTCCACTGAAGTATTGTACACCATCTGCTATTGTTTGTCCTTTTGTTTATACTGATAAATCAGACCTTATAAACAGTTTTACTCTTAAATAAAGACTTTAAAATAGAAGTCAAAATTGTCATCTACATTCTGTGAAACAAAACAGATTTCCATTGTTGGAAGGATAAACAAGATATAGCATTTTAGTGTTAACTTAAAGTGTGTGTTTTCAGGTTCCAGAACTGGAATTTAATAATGAATCTGGAAGTTCCTTCTTTTGATACACGGGGTATTTTGAATGTGTCACTGCTTATGTGGTTTTGGCTTCTTACAAACCATTCCAAAGATATCCATCACTGTAAGAAAAAATTGGGCTTATCAGTACTGAAAGTTTTCACCTTTTTTGCAAAAAGAAAAAAAGAAAAAAAGCTATCAGTTACCAGCTATTATTTTTCTGTCTTCAGAACAGGCATAATTTGGAGTTGAGCAAAAAAATGGATTTTTTTTTTATTTTTGAAGTTTACACTTATATTTTATTGGGCTTTCTTTAAAACCTGTGGAATTGAGGGGTTTTTTTTATAATCTGTTTTTCCTCACAAAATTCTTGTTGTAGTCTGCACTCCAGAATAATGAAAGAGAACATGGAGATGATACAGGCTAGGTCTCAGAGGTCTGACTGTGGGATGGCTGCAAAACCCAGGATACTATTGCCCTTAGTGCAGGCACTTGGTGCTCACTGTGGTATCCTGTCCTGTGCACTAGATGCTGAGATGCCTTGGAGGATGCGTGTGACTGTGAAGTTATGGAACAGCCATGGCTGTAAACAGAGATTTCCTCTAACAACAGAAATTACAGAACTGCTTGGAGCAAGGTGATTGAGAGAAAAGCTGGACTGCGGGGATGTGTCTGAGACTGGCCTTACTCAAGCCTGAGTGTTGCAGAGCAGCTCAGCCCTCCTGAAAGGATGCAAGAATTTGTTGTGCAGGCAGAATAGAATGCATTTACTTTACATTCTGGAGCAGAATAATTTCCTTTCTCCTTATTGGGAATTGTTCACAGAAGAGAATTTCCAAGTTTCTATCAGCATTGTTAGCTCTTCCTTTTATCTGTTTCACTCAGGGAACAGCAGAATCATCTAAAGCCTCTATTAAAGCACACTGTTATGGGGGTGTTACTTTGTTGCTTTCTTTTTGTAATAATTTTGTCATTACCTGGAAGCATCACACTGTGGAGACTGTCAAACTAGGATTTTCACAAATGCTACATTATATGATTTGAGGGAAGGTAAAAGGAAAAAGAAAAAAATCCCAAAAGTACTGTTACTTCTATTTCTTTGATCTATTATAGTTTTATATAGGAGTAAGAATTTAAGCTGGAGTGTAATTCATTCCCTATGTGTTAGGTTTAACAGTTTTACAACTATACTTTGACTAAAACTCATTTAAGTCTGAAATGTTGCTGAATAATTTGATATAACATTATAAAAATCATATAAACCCCCAGTGAATTTAATGCAGATTTATTTTTTAATGTCAGGTATAATTACTCATCCAATTTCCATCCATCTCATTTCAGTTCAAGAATGAAACCTTAATTATTTCTTTTTATAGAAAGCTTTTAACAAGCTATTAAAACACATTGAAAAGGGAAACATTTATGTTATTCACATTGAAATGGAAGATGTGAGGTTAGGATGGGAACACTGGCAAAATTTAAAAGATGCTGAAGTGCAGGTCAAATAGACACAGCATATGATGTCTGCATTTAACACTACTTAGCACTGGGCAAATATTGGGTGTTTCAACAGTTAAGCTTATCTGTGAAGCTCTCTGCATTTAATGGGAAATTGTATAATTCAAGTGCCTGCAGCTCAAGTACGGCTAGTTCAGTATACTTCAAAAAAAGTTCCTTTGATGGCAATGAAAAGCTGAGAAGCATTTTGAGGAAAAGGTGATATTCCTCTCTTGGCTTTTGACAGTGAGGAACACCCCAAACTCCAGTGCTGAAAGTTCTTGTAGCATTTTGGGTATATTCCCTGATCAGACAAAATTAGTAATATGATTAATAAAGCCCTTTGGAAGTGTGAACCAGTTTATTTAAAAGGTACATAGTATTTTGCCATTTCTGTTACCAAATAGATCTTTTTTAAATGCTTTGCTTATGTGAATTCCTAAATGAAACAGCTCTGAAGATGAGAGGCAGGTTCTAAATGCCAGTACCAGCAGTGAAATCCATTTCCTGTGGAAGGAAAAAAAAATTCACTGCATAATTAGGAATATTAGAAATTACCTACAATCAGTTTTTCCCAAGTAAATATGTGTCCTATTAAATTAAGAACAGTTCCACAACGGATGCTTTTTGTACCTTTCAGATATGTTACAATAGCAATTCTTATTATTATCCATGTTGTCTTTGTGCCTAAAATCATGCTTATGGGATTCACTTATATATAATGAAGACTTTGGCAAGAAAAGCAAAACTTCCAAGTACTTAGAGAATATCAGTTACACTTTTTCAGGCTCTTGCCATAACATGCTAATAACTATTTTATGATCTTACTAAATAATAATTAAAATTCATAGTATCTGTCTAGAATGATTAAGGTAATTATCAGGCTTCCTAGTATGGCAGTATCTGAAATTATCTTTGCTGCTTTCTTGTACCTCTGAGAACCAACCTGGATTTTTTTTCATGGCTGAATTCCTGTGCTGTGAAGTTGGACAAGGTTTTCACATGTGTATACTGACACATCCTTTTTCTCTTGAAGTTCCTATCATGCTATTTAACAGAAGTTTCAATTCCTGACTCACACAGGGTGAGCTTCCTTTAAAATGTTACATTAGAACACACAGACATTTGTTATATCTTAGTCTATTCTGGCGTTTCCATAAGAGTGCAACATTGGTAAGGCCAGGCACTGGTGGGGCTGCAGACAGGGCATCCTGCAGGGTCATTCAGCAGGGGCAGGGGCAGGGCATGGTGCGGGCACAGCTGAGGCTGCTCAAGGCCATCAGTGCCTTCTGCAGCCCCTCACACACCTGCAGCCAATCTGTGCTTAAATACCCCATGGAACCCCTTTGCCCATGCACGAGAGAGATTGACCTGCGAACCGCAGCCCGTGTGAGTGTCCTTTGTGACGGCACGGCTTTGGGGCACGGGAGATTGACCTGCGAACTGCAGCCCGTGTGAGTGTCCTTTGTGACGGCACGGCTTTGGGGCACGGGAGATTGACCTGCGAACTGCAGCCCGTGTG
>JAWWEU010000005.1:23363569-23384508 GCA_035583155.1 Acropternis orthonyx | reverse complement strand
AGTGTCCTTTGTGACAGCACAGCTTTGGAGCTGCGAAGCTGGAAGGTGTGAAGTCTCACGCCCGTGCCTGCCCAGGACTCTGCCCTTTTCCTTCCGCTCCCCTGCCTGTTTCCAGCCCCTCGCCAGGTCCGCGAGCCTGTGGGAGAGGGGGGCACGCCCTGCCCGCCCCTCCATCTCCGCACGTCCTGCCCTTCTCCTCCTCCTAGCGTTGCCTCAGGTGACCGCCAGCTTCGGCCGCTGCTCTGGGCGGTAAGTGACAAATATCCCTTGTGTTCCTGCGTGTGTTGCGGCTTTTTTGTAAGTTTTGTAAGCTTTGCAAGTGTGGCGCATCTGAAGGGGCTCAATCCCTCACGGGCACGCAGGTGAGTGGTTTCGGGCTGCCCTCACGGTGCCGTAACTGCATTAATGCTCTCACCTGTGGCGCAGTTACAGAAAGAAATCCAAATTTTGCACGTAATACCTGAAATAGCGTGACTTTAGTGCTATTTCTTTCAGAATAAAGTGAGGCAAGTGGAAATTAGGGAATGTATGGCTCCTCATGAGTATTTCCTTGGCATGTAAAACTCTGAGGGCGTGGGAACTCCCCAGGAGGGGGCAAGGAGCGTCCACCTTGAAACTTCCAGGTGTTCGTTCTTGGCAAAGCAAACGCTTTTTATCAATATACACTTGTCTGAGTTTTCTTTGTATTATTCGGTGACTCCTTTCAGACTTGTTTGTTTCTTGTTGTAAAGGTGTTACCGTATTTGTACCTTTCTGTTTTGCAGATCGGACTGTCTTAGTAAAAACGTGGTTGTAACTTAGTATCTTTTAGGTCAAATGTGTCCTCTTTGTCCTTTTTTTGTTGTTTGTTTGTTTGTTTTTAATCCCTTCTCTATCTGGTTTGGCATTGAGAATTGGTTTTGTATTGCTCCTTGTTTTAAAAGACAAAGTAATTAGCACTGTATCACCAAAAGACTTACCTCCCCATGCCTCTCAATGGCTGGAGATGTCGGGACCATAAGGCTGGAATTTTCAGTCAGAATCAAAACGGTGAGGTCACTGATTGCTCGACAGCCTTTACTACTTTCACCTGCGTTCTGTCCCAGCTGAGGGAAATAAGTGTGGTTGTTTAAATCAATCATGTCAGTAGTAGACGTTTTAGTAAAAACAACAGGGTTTTTTTTTTTTTTTTACAGATCTAATCTTTTAAAAGTATCAAATTTCTGTTGACATAAATGGTGTATCCTCTTACTCCGTGTTCTGCATCTTGCGAATGCCTAATATTTTAAACGGGCTTGAGGTTTTTAGAAGATGCGTATTTGCATTTGTATGTAAAATGCCTTGAGACAGATGAAGAGTCATCTTCAAATTCCAGAGTTCACTAAGTCTCTCAGACTGCAATCAGACCTTGAACTTCAACTTTTGCTACCATTGATATGTATTCTCTTTGGGATATGAATAGCCCTAACATTCTCCAGAGGCTGTTATTTCCCTTTTTAGGGGAATTTTCCACTCCACCCAGCCCAAATGTGGTATTGATATCTAAATATATATTTAAAATGCATTTAAAATGTGACTGAGAGGGAAGAAGAATCTTAATGTTTCTTTAACTTCAGGGAGGTGGGGAAATTCAAGATCATGAAAAAACAATTTTTTAATGATTCACAAGTAAGTTTAAAGGATGCTACTGATCAGAAGCATTTGATCCCTGCTTTCTATTTGATAAATACAATGGTTTTGAAAAGTCGATTGCAAAAGAACAATCAATACTGTGAGGTGAATTTGGCTGCTGCAAAGGTTCCACTTGGAAGTAAAGCAGAAAGTACACAGTATGCAAAAAGTACATGTACATGTGGAAATTAAGGCAATTAAGGGTCATTGGACCTGGACTATATGATAGACAAATCCATAAATTATATAAATGATTAATTCTCACTTGAGCCATTAGTAATAATTTCTGCTAAATTACACCAATTATTTTGTCAAACTTAAGTAGTGTTTTCACTGTCTCCACCTGCCGTGTGTTATGCTTTGTTTCTGTTACTGAAAAACTATGGTAAATATTTTTGCTTGGAGTTGGTCAGCAAAAAGTTAATCTCGTTTCTTTCAGAGAATCACAAGACAGGTGAGGAAATAGGATGACTGCCTAAATATATCTCATTCACCTCAGATTTTTCTTCAGACCTTATTTGTTGTTTGTTTTTTCCTTTTGACTAATTTTTCTGTCCATCTACTCCAGTGTGTTCATTTGGGGGCAGTACAGTATTTATTTAAAGAACACAGATCAGTTCCTGCCACTTTCTTAGCTTAAAACAAGACTGATAAATGAACTTCTGATTATTTTTTTTTTCCTCTAAGAAGCAAAACTAATCAGAGGCAGAAGTTACTTTGCTTTTCTGTCTCAGGAAAAATATGGGCTTTATTCTCACTTGCATTATTATTCTTCTGTTGCAACCATTAGTGTACAAAATTATAATAATGAAACTTTTATGCCTACCTGCAGCATTAGTCTAAATCATAATTCAACCTTAACTAGTGCTTGTCACTTCTTTTTTGTATTTTTTTTCCCCCCTGTTGGACAGGTGAAAATAAATTGTGGTTTCCAGTATTGTGTCTGTATTGGATTATTCATGGTCTGGACTGTTCTAGCTTTTTGTTGCATGAATTGTCACTGTATTGTCAGGTTTTCATTGGTTCTGTTGTATTTTCTAGTGCTTAATTCCTGAGGACAAATGGTTGTTTATTTTCTGAAGACTTCAGGAAATTGAATGCCTGATTAAAGTTACTACTATGTTTGATTTCCTTTTTATGGTGCAACTGCACTGTTGAGAAATATGCTATATTTGCATGGGCTTTCTTGCCTGATCTGCAGGAGAGTTAAAAATTCTTAAATACATAGGAATTTTTTTCTAGTCAATGCAGCTGAAGTCTTAATATTTGTGTTGAGCTCATACTGTCAGAGTGAAACCGAGATTTGTCTTCATTGCCTTTTTTAAAGCCTTATGTTTTTTCATTGACCTTCATTTAAGTGATTGTAAAACCAACTACTGTATGCAAGCCTAGTCAAAATGCCAGGATATTTGTATAGGTGAACCTTTCCAAGGTAGTTTGCCAGTTGTATTGCCAGTTGTATTGAGAGACATCCCCAAGTGCCATGTCTAAGTACAGCTTTTAAGAATTCATAGGCCCTTACCCCCAGCCGCACCCCCAGTGGGACTGGGAGAGAATCTGAAAAGTGAGCAGTGTTCTGGGTTGAGAGAAAAAACAGTTTAATAGGTAAAAAAAGCTGTGCACACAAGCGAAGCGAAACAAGGAATTCACTCACTGTTTTCAGTAGGCAGGCAGGTCTTCAGCCATCCCCACAGAGAAGCAGGACTCTGCAACACAGGAAGGTGACTTGGGAAGACAAACATGATCATTCGAAACATCCCCCTTTTCTTCTTCATTCCCAACTTCATACACTTTATATATGCCATATGGTGTGGAATATCCCTTGGACCAGTTGGGGTCAGCTGTCCCAGCTGTGTCCCCTCAAAATTTGTTCTTCACCCCCAGCTACTCATTGGTGAGGTGGGGTGAGAAGTAGAACAGGCTTTGACTCTGTGTAAGTGCTGCTCAGCTGTAACAAAAACATCCCTGTCTGTGATCACATCTTACAGATTGGAAGTTCTAGAGTAAATCCTTCGTTGTGTATTATCATCATAACATATCTACATAATCTGTAGATTAGGACACCTACTTCTAATGATATTTTCATTGATATAAAATTCACAAGGTCTGAACAAATTAAGGTTATTTTTAAACTTTTTCATCCCCTGAGGGCTCTTAGTATTTGCAGTCAGCAGTCACACCATATTTGTGATTCTGTTTAATTATGTGCAATTAATTGGGTCATAGCTCTGTGTGTTGGAAGTAATGTTCATAAAGAAAATCTAGTTAAGATATAAAGTGAGTTGCAGCATTTTTATTGTGTTTCATTTCTGTTTCTGGCAGAACTGGGAGCACTTACTAGTTGAGAGTTGATGGATTTTTCATTGATCTTCTGCTGCTTAATTTCAAAAGATGTGATACATTTATATCAACTTCAATTTGCCAGAGCAAACATATGCACGCTCTAATTGAAAGCAAATGCCCATTTTAAATAAAGCAATAATAACTTTATATGCTACTAAAAATATGGCTGTTCTGCATTTACGGGAAAAATGTCAGGCCAAGGATGTGTATAGTGAAGGATGCATGGAAACAACTCCCTGAAACATAATCAAACAAAAATCCCTTCCAAAACCAAAGGAAGCCATGATCACTCTTTCTGGCTACTGTGGTTGTGCAGTCATGAGTATTTTTGTATGGAACTTTCAGATGTTCATATTTCAGAATTTAAACTTGATAACCATACGTAAACTTCATGTACATAGCTGATAGTCAGTTTCATATTCTACCATCCAGAAATAAAAGAATAAGTGGAGTGCACCAGTTTATATAAACACATTTCAAGACTAATTTTGAGAATCTACCTCAATTATCAGTTACTTCTGTATGAGCCATTTTGGTAGAACTGAGGAAGTCGAAAGTAAAAACTAAGTGGAGTCTACCCTACTTGCTCAGGAGGGTTGGGACACCAGGGTAAGTACACTTTAAAAGTTTTCTGTTGTAACATTTAGGATTACATGTTAGCACTTGATAGTTTCATGTAGTGCTTTTTGCTTTTATTAGCCAGAACTGAGGGTGTAAAATTAATCTTATACTAACACAAGAAAAAAACAAACCCCTTCCTTTTTTTACTCTTTTGTTAGAAATTTTATTTAGAGGCTATAGTAAACAAGGAGCTGAAGCTTTGCCTGAAAGTTCATGTGCAGCCCATCAAGATTTATCAGTTCAATCTAAAATCTGAGCAGAACTAGTTAGCTGCTGGGTATAACTGTTGTTAATCTTAGTTTATACAGGCAAACATTGATTCTTTCTGCAAAATTGGAATAAGCTGAGTAGGAAGAGCTTTTCTATCCCTGTTATTAGTATTTCTGTGGTTTTATTAAAGAGTTGTTAATGAATATGATTCTCTTACAATTCAAGTTTA
The DNA here is from genome assembly GCA_035583155.1 of Acropternis orthonyx. Lineage (NCBI taxonomy): Eukaryota > Metazoa > Chordata > Aves > Passeriformes > Rhinocryptidae > Acropternis > Acropternis orthonyx. The sequence continues at coordinate 23,379,455 of JAWWEU010000005.1, read as the reverse complement.
GCATCTTTCAAACATAGTTTTAAATTTTCTTTTTCTTGCTTTTTTTTCTTACTGTAGAAGCATAATTTTAAAAGTATGTAACAATTCTAGAAAAGTCAAAGCTGACTGTCACTTCTGTGCAGTCAAAGAATGAGTATACATGCAGTACTGCTGTTGAAAATTCAGGATCTTAGCAATAAAATGTTGTGAAATAAAATTAAACTTAGCATTCTTCTTGAAACAGATGGTTAACACTTCAGCCATTTTTAGAGTAAGGCCTATGACCATCATCTTATGAGTCAGAGTTTAATTTTTAACGAGCTGAGAAATTACAGTAGCCTACTGAACTGCAGCATAGTGTACTTCCAGTTGGGATAGTCCGTTGGTGCTGTGAATGAATTTCAAGTTTGGAGTAGTGCTGTGCAACTGGAATGGAGTGGCTCCGGTTAGAGGGGTTTGGTTAAGCACTGGTCTCAAGAGGAATTTCATTTCTAAGGACAGGAAAAGAAACTTGGAAGGATTTCTGGAAAGTATCTGCTCTTACTAAGCCCAGTGACAAGGCAGATCTTGGCTAAGTTAAACCCTAACTATGAAGACTGAATATGTATTTAGCCATTGTTTACAGCCTGAAGTGAATAACTATGTGTGATTGCAGTTACAGCTGGGGTATTCAGAGTAGTGTCCTGGTGTGTCACTTGTTACTACCAGTATTTTGTGCATACATCATTGTTTGGGTTTTTTTCCAATCAAGCATTTAAACAAGGAGTTATCAGGTTTAGAAATTTAACTTGTTATGATGGGGGGTTATAGAAACTGGCATCAGCCTCTGACAGCTCCTCTCATGTGTATGTTTGGGGCCTTAGACCTGACTATCTTATTTTTTCTGCAAGAACCACCATGACATTGAGACTGTGGGATGGTTAGTTTTATGTGCTTTAGTTTGGACAGCTGGTCCCTCTGTTTCATAATGGTCTCAGAACAGCGGACCAGATGGATTTCGTATCTGTAAAAGAGACTTTTGGGAATCTGTGACAATGCAAGTTTGCAGTGATACAGGCAAAACCTTATGAGGACAAATGTTCATCACTTACTCACTGACAGGATCTGATGTGTAGCAAAGATCTTTTTTAGTATGTACTCAATCAGTATTTTGTAGAGTTTGATGACTGGGAGTTTCAGCCATAGCCTCAAGTGAAATAAGATAACAAAGTGTTGTTATGCTATTAAATAAGAGCTATTTTGGCGGGGGTGTGGGGGGGACGTGTGTGGTAATTTTGGATATATGTCCATATATGCAGCCTTTCAAACATGTTTGCTGTTGAAAGTACAAATTTTATTTGTGTTTCTTGATCAAGATTGATGTTTTCTTTACCGAAGCTTAGAATCTTTGCATGTGTATGATACCTACTACATAGAAAGTATTGTAAAACTAGTAGGTATGAGCTTACTGACAGCTCTAAATTGCTATACCGTATTCAATGCATCATGTAAACATTATTTTATTGCATGTGGACGTAGGAGCTCTGTTAAAGGCAGACTGAGAATCTACACCATTTATTTACTTCTTAAAATCTCATGTTTAATACAGAGTGAACAAGACAAAGGGTTACTAACAATAAAACTGCATAAAGTATAGCAGTTTAAGGGCTGAACAGAACTTTCAAAAAGTGAGACAGTGTAGCAATACTTGTACCTAGTATTTCCTCACACATGGCAGAGCTCTCTTGTCTTTACAGCATTCTAGCAAACCTTTACTTAAACCAAGAACCTTTTGGATCATGCTCATCCAGCTTCCCAACAGATTCTTTGACTGAAAATCCCATAGTAATTTAAAAGATCGCTCTTCTCTTGTAAAGGAAAAAAAAATCAATATTTTTTAAAAAAGTGCTTGCATGAATCTATGCATTACTGTAATTTTTTCATCTTCCTATGAAAATGTTATCCTAAAGCTAAAAACTCAGCTCTTTAATACTCTTTAATTTATGCTATCCTGTTTTGCAACAGTGAGCTGGTCATTTTTTTTGCCATTACTCTTTTAAGACAGTTTGATAACAAATGAATGGAACATAGAAGAGATCCATAGGACCTGTTTTGGCGAAGAGAGGTAGCAGATCTGTATTAATAAGGTTATGACCAGGACTAGTTAGCCCTTCCTGAGGGCAATAGTGTCTTTCATGCTGCTGTGTACATGGCTTGTGTTGATAAGAGCTGTTTAGTGCTTGGCAGCATCTAGGTCTGGTGCATCTTGAGCACTGCAGTTATTACTGAGTACTGAGTAGTTCTTGCCTGTCTTTAAGTGTTCTGGATCATCTCTGGTAGGATGACTATAGAGTAAAAGTCCGGAGTTCAGAAACTGCTCATGTAAGCAAGTGAAACAGCATGAATGATGACTTTGAGTAAGAGCTGCTGCTTAGTGGGAGAAGTAAAACAGAGTAATTGAAACCTGATTAGGCCATGGTTATTTTTACTGTAATAGCTGTGTGACATCTGTAGACCATATGAATGGGGGAGTTAGGCAAGATTGTACATTCAACTCATCTTAATACCTACAGGAGTAATGATATTGAAATTGTATGTTGATGTCTCTTGCAGTTTGACTGTCTGACTGATAGTATGACACTGAATTATTAGAGAACAATACAAAAAGTTGCATGTGAAGCAAAATGGCTTATTTAAGGTGTTTGAACTCTTATTATTTCTCTTAAAAAAAAAAAGAACTTAATGAATGAGTGATAACAGTGGAAAACAACCTATCAAGGTGTTGAGATAGCAAGTCATGATTACAGCTGTGTTCTAGAATATTGTCAAAGTCAAGCAGCAACTAAAGTAAAGAATATCAGCATTTTAATGGAAAAAACTATTACTGGCCCAAGAACAAAGCAGAGAGCAAACATAGTGAGCTTTAGACTTCCTGTCAGAAATGTAGAAAATGCAAATCAGAGGGTACTCAGATGGAAATTGGGTTTTTGGAAAATTGGAAAATTTGGAAAATATAAATAAGGAATTGGTCTAAAAGTGTGTGTGTGCCTATGGATGGCCAAGTCACTGAAGACTGTGAACTTTATTCCTGATTTGGTTATTGAAATTTTAAGCACTCACTAAGGCCCTTGGAGGTCAGAATTTGAAATCTTGCCCACTGTTGGAAGCAAGAGTATTGTTTATATGCTACTTAAAATATATGATAAGATCTATGTAAGTAATGTAAACTCACCTTTTTCACCCATTTGGTTCTAAATCATTACTGCATCTCTCTTGATGACTGGAAGCAGCTTTTTGCTGATGAATGCATCTTTGTGTTAGTTTGCTCTCATTTTGGATCTTGACAAACTTGAATTCATAAGCTGTTTTGGCCTGGAGTTGATTGGCTTGCTGGCCCAGGTTACATCACTGTCTTGCTGATTCATGGACTTTCAGAAAGGTAATTGCAGGTGTGAAAGAAGGGCTATAAGTATGGATTTTGTATCAGTGAGACAGGCTTTTAATAGAAGTAGGACTCAAATTTATATGTTTTAAAGTATTCATAGGTTGAGTAAATTATCTGCTTATGACATCCTTTGAGTGTGGATATCAACAATTAGAAATTTGCTCTTCCCATTCTGTTGATTTTTTTTTTTAAATTTTGGGGGGTTTTTTTGTCCTTAGCAGTCCCCCTTTCTGAAGGTCCATGTACGTAGATTTTTTTTTTTCAGCTAGGAAAAGAAATTCTGTATGTTGAGACAAATCTCCCAGGAGGCTGATAATTAGATGGTAGGATTCTGTGGAGGATGAAGTTGTGAGCTGATAATTTGTCCTGCAATAAACAGTCCTGCAGCTGTCTGTCAATCATAAACTTATACATGGCTATAAGTACAGAGGATGCAGGTTGCTTGACTTGTCCCCCATTGCCAGTCTGCTGGTCTGGAAATTGGAGGCTTAGGGAATTTTATTACTGATCTAGACAACTGAGACCTTTTATTACTAGGGGAAATAGAGTATAGATTTCATGGCTCAATGCTTGTAATGGTTGGATATTTCAATCCCTCCTTGGGATAGAGAAAATAGAATTTAAGTATGGAATCTTAACTGATTTGAATCAGTAACTCCATTAAAGCTACCTACTGACAGTGATCAAGGTGTCATTTAATAAATACAGCATTGATGCTACAGTGAAATCCATGTCCATGTAGAGCTACCAAACAATTTATTTTTCATTCCTTACAAACACCTTTAGGTTTTTCTTACAAAGAATACTTTGTAGTAGATGGAGTTTAAAAGTAATAGTGTTTATGTTAGCAGTTAAGTGATTACTGAGATCTTGACCTGTAGTTTTCAGAAAAATATAATGCAAGAACATAGACTAAAGGTGCTTTGCTAGTGTGTGCGATGGAAAATCTCAGCTATCTTAAACTTGGAAATGAAACTGCAACCCTCAAAGAAGGGAGCCTTTTCCGTTTTTGGTATTGTACCCTGAGCCCTCTGGATGCCTCTGTGTAATCATGAAAGAGTTATTAGAGATGACAGAAATTTACACCCTCCCACAGAGATCACGACAAAACACCAATCCCAGCTGTTTGCTGAGTGCATGGAATATTAGATGTTCATTAAGAAAGCCACTGGGCAGTGTAATTGTGTGGAAAACAGTCTGCTTATGTTTCAGAATGGAAATATTTCACAGAGATCTGAGTTGGATCCTTTGTAATATTAATGGCATAGGCACATTTCTAAGGAGATGCAGCTAATCTTTTCTTTTTATGTCATAAATCTTACTAGCAAAAACCTCTACAGCTTCTGTATGATACAAAGCTGAGTTTTGGAAACAATTTGTGTATTTAAAGGTATTTGACACATTGAAATAATTCTTTAGTATTAGGAGGAGTTTGAAATATTTAATAGTAATAAGTCTTGACATTTCCAGTATATAAAAACCTTTTTTTAATTATGGATATATTGGGATTTTCCTTTTCTTTTTCAAGAAAGATTCATTAAATCTGTCCTTTTCTCCACTGCTTTGAACAGCGTATCAAATCTGATCCTTGTCTCAGTGATGTAATGCAGAATTTTGCTGTTACATGTAACAGGAGCAGACCTTTTAGAAAAGGCATTAAATGAACTGAACTACAGAAACAGTAATGACAGTTAGAAATGACTTTTTTAGGTTATAATAAAAAATTTACTTCATTCAGCAAATGTAAGTCAAAATAATTCCATTCAGCAAATATAAGTCAGAATATAAATCAGTTGTAAACACATCTGGGAGGACCTTGTAAGTTTTTTAAAAAGTCTTTGATCTTGTGGATAAATTCCACAGAGCTAGAGAATTTACATGGGGAGAATTTACATGGAAAGGATTTCAGTTCTATTCCTCCCGTGGAAAATAATGTTTTGATGAGGAAAATGTCTGGGATTGTTTTGTTTTGTTTGTTTGGTTTGGGGATTTTTTTACAGGTTTTACTAAATAAGTAGATTTTATAGAACAGGATGTCTGTAGAAGGAATTGATGATGTGCTGCTTAGCATGTAAGAATGTTGCAGTGTCATTTGACAAAATTTGATTTAATATGGATACAAGGCACTTGATTGGTACTGCATGAGCTCAGATGAGACAAGATTTATCTCTGAAACTCGTTGACTTTCAACAGGAACGTGGACACCTTTCCATTTCTCTGTGGTGTGTCACTGTAAGATATCACCTATAAGAAACAGTGTGAACTCTTCTGTTTAAAAGCTGTAGTCCAGAAACTCATCAGGCCCAGCCTGTGATCTTTTATATCTAATCCTCTTAAAATATGTATTTGTTAGTAAGTGTATTAGGATAAGTAAGGATATATGCAGTGGCTTAACTTTTGCAGGCTAACATAGAAAGTGTGACTGTTAAATGATTTTGCCATAAGCTCTGATTTTAATGCGAAAAAACAGTGAAAATAGTCTTGTGGCGTTACTGGCAGAAGTGAGGGTAACCACAATGTGGATTGGAACCACAGAAAAAGGGATACAGGAAGCCTTGAATACAGAAACCTCAAATGGTGAGCCACATCTGCCTGAGAAGCACAAGCACACTTAGACTTGTTCATTTGTTCAGATGGAAGCAGGAGGGTGAACATGGTTCATAATCAGCATACTTTTCACATCTGCAGCAGGCTTGCACTCTGTGGTGCAAGTATTGATACAGAGACACACCAATTCAAACGTGACACAGGTGGAGTGAAGCATTTGTTTTGTCCCAGCAATACTGTGAAATGTAAAGGAAATAAAAACCAGTTTGACTAGTTAAATAAAAGGGAACTTTGAGGGGAGGAGTGCATTAACAGTTTTGCATTTGATCTCATCCTTGTGCACTGAGACCAAAACTTGTTATAAAGGTACTATGTGGTGAGAGTACAAATGGTCAGGAAGTCATCATCTTAATTTCAGAATAGTAACTAGTGCTATTTATATTAATATATCTGAGATTGTTGTCCTCATGGGAATCTTTCAGTAGGACAGTATTAAGTATTCCAGTATCCAAGAAGCCAGTCTCCTTTGGATAAGAATGCCTATTCGGAATGATAACACAATAGAGATGATATGATTAGAGAATGGATTTGTTTTGTGGAACAAGACTTTGTATTAATAACATGAACAGTTAGGTTCTTTTGATTACGTAGTGTAATGGTGGATCTTTAAACAGAAAAAAAAGGCTGGATGTGTAGTGAAAAGCACAGGACATTGTAACCAGAAAGCTTCTTTGTAGTATTAAGTGTAACAGCATCTTAAATATCAAAATGTCTAATCAGATCGTAAAGAGCGCTCCTGTACTGGTGAAGAGCTTTTACCTACATAAGGTTTGGTTTGAAAAGCAAGCCACTTCCACGGATTCATTGTGCTTAACTGCAGGAAAATTAGTCTCAAAAATGGTTTGGTTCAAGACTGGTGTTTCAGTATTCCATTCATAGCAGACAAGTGAAAACAGAGATCTTTGCTCTCCCTTTTCACCTTTATTGGATTAAATTGACAGTGTTAAGGACAGCATGAAAAAAGAAATGTCAAGGCAATCTCAAATTTTGTTTTAAGGGAAGCGTCATTAGTCTTCAGGAAGAGCTGGGGATAAAAAAAGTACTTAATATTACTATTAAGAGGTAATGCAACAGACTATAATCCTGTAAACTGTTGACAGGCAATTTTCTTCCTTGTATAAGAGATGGGTTTGAGGGAGAATGGCTTGGATTTATCATAAGCAAGGAGGTCCAATATTAAACTGGGTAACAATGAACTTGAGTGGTTGCCAGTTCACAGATAATGAGGATACTGTATCTTGTGGAGTGGGTGTATGGGTGTTTTGTTTTCTTTTGTTTATTTTCTTTATAGAAAGAAAACAAAACCCTGTCAGGGATTTAACTTTGCAAATCCAATGGGAATTCTTGCTATAAATGTTGAATGTGATTATCCAACCTGAAATTTTTGGTAAACAAAAGCTAAATTGATAAACATGAAAAAGGTACAATGTACATCTGTTTTGTCAGGAAGAATTCAAAACTGGTTGATGAGAGCACTTAAAACCCAAAGCACTTTGGAACCCAAGCTTGCTGAAGTGAAATTGAAAATTCTTGTTCCATTTCATGGGCTTTAGATTAAGATCTAGTTCATCAGTACCCTTGAAACATGGGCTTAATTTTAACCATATTGATGATTTAATTAATTTAATGGAATCGTTCACGATATCGAGTGCTTTCAGGGCTCTGTGAGCAGATATGAAGTTGCTGCATGGGTACGTTTTTGCTGCAATGTAGAGTTCCCAATGACCAAGAACTGGGGCGAAACACAAAGATAAGTAGAGAATCTGTTTCCAAAGCTCTTAAACATTCTGTTTCTCACCAAGCTTGTCTACTCTTTCTATAAGAGAAGAAGTGGCTTGCAGTGACAAGTGACATCACCCCCCCCCCCCCAATTAGATCCTAAGCATTCCTATGTTATGTAGAGCAGATGTATACTCTGTGTGCAGCCTTATTGTATTTTTATCTGTATTAGTTACACCTTTTTCCATATAGTTGCATACTTTAAGTTTACAGTAGATTGATAATCTATTCAGATGGGACAGGGATTCATGATATGCCCCATATGTTATAGAACAGCCCCTAACTGTATTATCAAAGGCTTCTTTTCCCCAAGCTTGTTAACCTTTGTTCAGGTTATGATTTTTCAGTATTAAATAAAAGATAATTGTGTCCTCGTTATTTCTGTGATTGGTTGTCAAGATGAGCTTATGTAATCTTTCTTCTGCCATTAGCAATGGCAAAAGGACACAAGCGTACTGATATAGCAACTGGGTATTTTAGATACTTCTAAAGACCTTTTTCATAATATAATTCAAAAAATAATGCTCTACTCTGAAATCAAACTTGGGTAAGGACATTTCAGTCTGTTTTCAGAAAATCCAGAGTAGTCATATATTTGTAATCTAAATCTTGAGACATTTCTCCTTGAAGCCTTTGACCCAACCATAACAGAAGATTTGATGATATAGGGCAGCTTGGATAAAATTTTCAGATAAGAAACTAATTGCTACAAATGTCACTGGTTCCTAAGAAGAACACTCTTTTTTGTGTATGTATTGTGTTGTTGTCTTAGAGCTATTTAACTATATTCTAAGTTACTCTGCACTTGAGACTGTGTTTACTAACCTTATAGAATAAGATGTAGCACTTGTCAATTTAGTATTCTAAGGAGGGGGGGGGAGCGGGGAAAGACAGTCTATGTGACTTGAGACTGTTTTTTAAGTCACACTGACTGGTATTTACTTACCTTGCTTTGGGAGTAAGCACAATAGAATTAGGCTGTGTTATTTATATTTCAGGTTTTGCTCTGCTTATTTGTGCAAAATCTTTTCTTAAATGAAGGGAGAGGACTAAAGATTATTGTAAAAAATAAATACCCGCATAATGGAAAAAAATTTCTAGTAGAAATTAGGGATACTTGTCCTTAATATTGGATGTTGTGTTTCTGGTAACTTTGTGAATGCTATGTAATAGTTGTAAGGTTCTGGTCAAATAATCTTCAGACGGATGAAAGAGATGTTTCTTCCTACTTGTGCAGAAAAAATAGATTGCTACATATGAAACTGCTGGGTATTTAGGATAAATATGTTGATCTAAAATTTAGAGAGGTCTGTCTTCCTGAATGAGGGATGTGAACATAAATCCTTGACTTATTTGTTATTTGGTTAAAATAAAATCAAAAACTGATGGTATCTGGCAAACACTGTCTAACATATCAATGTGCTTGATGAAAGATTTTAATGAGATTTCTATCTTGTTATTCTAGTTACATTTTTCAAGCACCCCCCATCATCTGCTGTAAGAAGTCTGCTACAGAAAACAAACTTGATTTACTAATATTTAGGGAGAAGTTGAAGCCAGATAATGCAGTTAAAAGCAAATATAAAACCTCCAAAACTAAACAAACACCAAGCCCAAACAAAAATTAAACAAAAAAACCCCACACAACCAAACCCAAAAATAGACTGTGGGAAACATGAAGAGCAATCTTTTCACCACAGGAAATAGATTTAAAACAAAAATGAAAAGCATTGAAGGGCTGCTGACAACTGTTAGTTATCTTTGGTCTTCCTCATAGCCCACCATGTTGCTGGAAAAGTTTCTTGGTCCTTTGACAGATCTCTCCGATAAAATTTTAAAATACATGGACAAAATATGATTGGACTGCTTGTATCCTTGACTCTCTGCATTCTCTAGAAAGGCTTATCTTGTCTCTCAGGGTTAAATACCTAGTGTTGAAAGATTTTGGCAAAACATTAATTTCCTTGCTTCTCTTGAGTGAGTTGGAGTAGAAACCAAGCAGGTTGTGGTCATTTGGGAAAAGAACAACTCTTATGGCCTGTGGTCAATAAACTCCAAGTTTTCCAGGCCTCAGGAAACACCCCTCTGTATTTAACAAACTAAACAACCCTCTTGCCAAACTCCCATATAAAAATTTTTAGAAGGGTAAGTACAAAAGAATGTATCTTAGTTTTTCTGTGATGTGAGCTTCTGTCAGCTACATTGTACAGACACTTATATTTGCAAAGCAGTGTCTGTATTTACTCATCTATGTATGTTTGTAGCTCTGCCTTAGGCTGAGCAAAATCAAGAATCATTCAAATGTAGGTTGTTGAGAGCCCACGTTTTGCTCTTGTTGGTTCCCTACCCGAACCCTCCAAGGTTATTAAGCTCCTCTAACTTTGTTGTTAACTTGCTCTTTCCCTTCAGCACATTCATTTCCATGTTGTGCATAAGTGGAATGTGGACACCTCTGCTGCCAGGCTGACTCCGTTGGTTTGTCTTTGTCAGTGTCTGCCTGCTGTCTCACCCGAGGCACCTTGGCTGTGCAAATACAGATGCACACAAAAAAAGTAGACCAAATTAAGTTTAGTTTCATTAGTACTGAATCCCATAAAAGCTCCCTTTAGCGATGCTGAATTTGATTTTTAATAATATGTTGAAACAAATATTCTTTCATTCATGATCACTCAATTTACAGCATCAGCGATGAGAACATTTGTTGAATTCATTACTTGACTACATAGCTTTTTAGTTGTTTATTCTTTTTCATGTCAATCTGTGAAGAAATACATAGTGCTTTTGAATCTAAAAGGAATTATTTTGGTGCTGTAGTTTGACTGTTAATGTACACACTCATGTACGAGGCGGGTGCTGTCAAGGAAAACAGGACCATCACAGCTCAACTGTAATTAAGCCAAGGTGATTGAGGAGGCCTATCCCCCAGCCAGCACAGTTGGCTATGTATAGATCTAGTACAATCTCTAGGTGTATAATCATTGTCATGGCTAAGTGGGGCTTTGGGTTTTTTGTGCATTGAATTTTTAGATCTAATATAAATTGTAGTGTGTGACTAGAACTATGTGAACTTATGCTAGTTGAGCTCTAAATAACAGAGGAACATAGAAATGCTACTGTTTCTAGATTTTGAAGGAAAAACTAAAAAGCCATTTTGAGGAATCAGTTTCTAGCTGGTGTTCAGAAGAGAAAAACCCACTTTTATATCACCTTTAGATAGAATCTACAAAAAATTGACTTTTAATTGCTAAATGCTTGATAAATTGAAATTTGAAGGAAGGAAACTACAAAAATTCCTCAAAAAAGTGATGCGCAAAGTGTAGTGCTCTTTGCATTATGTAATAGCAACACATTCTTCTGGCAATTTAAACCAAATTACATTTTCTCAGCAATCAATAGCCCTTAATCTAAGTAATAAAATAAACTTTGTGAATATTTGCAGATATATTCTGTCTGTTTAATTTTAATTAAAAGGCTTCTTTTATCACCTCCTTCAGGAATTATTTGGCAAATTGTACTTAGGTATTTGACTGCTAGTAGTTTTAGTCTGTCCCTCTGTATTTCTGCATTTGTGCCTTTGTGTGTATTTAATTATGAAAGAAAAATATTTCCTTTTATTCAAGGTGTTACTTGAACAAAACTGCATTTCCCTAAAATCTTTGGCTGCTATTTTATTATAAGTTGTTCTTTTAATATTGTGCCTCAGCATAAATTCAGAGACTCTGGGAAAAAAAAAAGATAATCCTTTCTTTTTCAGCCTTGCATCTGGAAAATTAATTTTTAAGTTAAAGCTTCCTGTTTCAACATTCAACCACAGTATTATTAATCAAAAATTGTCAGATCTCTTTCACGATTGCCTTTTCTGTTTAAGGCCAGAGGTTATCATTAGATCATCTAGTTTGAGTAATATATAACAACTGAATGGTTTCCTGTCAAACAAATTGGCTCTGGGCTATGGCCAAGGGCAAAAAAATATTAGGTGTTGGGCAAACATCACTTGAAATTATTTGAAATAATTTTGAGGTTCCAAGGTGATTCTCCAGATGCTGGCAGCTGGAACCTGCTTTCCTTTCCTGTAGTCTAGTTTATGTAGTAGAAAGGACTGTTCCGGTAAGAGTATACTGTTCATGTCTCCTGATTTAGGTATATTGATACCTATTTTTGGTTTTAAGAAAGAGAGGAGGAAAAGTACTGAAGTAAACTGCAGAGCTGTTCTGGGATCTGTAATCTTTCACCTCCTTATTTTGGGCTGAATATAGACCTGGAATTCATAGAGAAAATGCTGATGGGCTTGAGTTCTAAGGTTTTGGGAGGTCTCATAGTTTGTTTCTTAGTTGATTTGTGAATTGGTCTAGCTATATTTGTGCTGTTCTTATGCAGTATATCCTAACTTTATTATGTGTAGCATATATAACAGTGTTATCCAGCAAAAAGTGTAGAAAAATAGAGGCATATATTAGGAATTACTTAATGAAGCATAAATAGCATTATAGCTTGTTTTTTAGTGTAAGTAATGCATTTATGTCAACTGATGTTTTCTTTGCTGTGCTAAATCTTTTTAAATTTCAGAGAAAGTGAAGGCAGGTTTTTTTTTTTTGTTTTTGTTTTTGTTTTGTTTTTGTTGGTTGGTTTTGTTGTTTGTTTGTTTATATTTTGTTTTATTTATGCCAGGAGTGGTTCTATAACTGTGAGGTTCAGTGTTGTCTTACAGGAGGTCTACAAACTCGGAGCTACTGGCTGTAAACTACAGAATAGGAATGTGGACTCATACTGGCTTGTTTCAGTGCAGGGGGAGTTTTTTTTCAAGATCTGTAAAGAAAACTGAGCCTTCTGAAAGGCCGTTGTTATTCTATCTGTAGAACCAGGATGGGGTGGAGATTCTCTTTCATGTCAGATGTTTGTCTCTGCAGATATGGATGCTATAATCAATGCATGAGGGAGCAGCATTTCATTTTCTCCCACTGGCTGAGCTCTGTACCACTGCTTCCAGACAGACGTGTGCAGTGCATTGCAAAAAATGCTCAATGCAACCATTAATATGATTTTTTTTTTCAGTAGCAGCTTGTGCTTGAGGGCTCTATCATCAATCTACTTCTGTGAATTTCCCTCCACCTTTATTCATTCTGCCAATACTGATAAAATTTCTGTGCTGTGAAAAAGGTGCTGTGGACTACAATCAAGAGGATATGCGAAGACATACGAAAAAAATGGAGTAAGAAAACATGAATTCATATTTAACTTGCTCTGAATCTTATTATCCTTCAGAAAAAAGAGAGAAAACTCAGTGAATTTTTCACGTCTGGGAGGCAGGGTGAGATACAAGAGAAGCTTGATCCCTTTCCATGTAATATCTGTTAGCACAGCTCTTTGCTAATCCTTTGGTCTTCACCATTCTGTCTCTGATCTCCCTGTCTGTCTTTGGAGGTAGTTAATTACCTATTTCTCTTTGTCTGGACAACCTCCTTGATTCCCCCCCTACTGATATGATCATTTCAGTGAGAAAACAAGGTAAATTATCTTATATTCTCCTTGGTTTTGCTATGTCCTGTGATTTAGGTACCCATTTCTCTTCATTGTGGTTGAACCAGTTAACCTTCTTTGACTTTCCTCCTCAGGCTTCTCAGCAAGTCCCTACTGCTGCTCACTTGTTTTATCTGCCTTCATGTTTAGCATGAGCAGATGATGACTGTTACAACTTTGCTTGTTGTGCACAACCAAAAATCAGCCTCACATAGCCCTGATTTGCTTTGGACTAAAATATCCCTTCCCAGATCACAGTCAGTGCAATTCAGTTGCTCTCAGCCTTTCATGTATTAAGTCAGAGCCTTAGGAACTCGCTAAGAGACTCTAGACTTTCTCAGAGCGATTCAATACAGTAGATTCATTATATGATGCTCAACTCTCTCCACTTGTGAAAATGAGAAATTCTGCTTTTTAATAACAATATCCTCTAACTGACATAACTTTTAAGCTCTATCAGGAATATGTTTTGATGTGGAGAAAAAAACTAGCGGTGGAACATTCTGGTTAAAAGTATAATTTGCTTTCTTGACTGTACCAGCATGCCACTGTTTCTTCCTGTACCCTGTCTTGCCTCTCTGGCTCCCCAGTTGTCTTTTGACATAGTTTAAAAAATAAAAGTCTGATCACGGATGATAGGGAACTACCAGTACTTCAGGGAAAGGTCTGCATGTAATATTTTGCTATAACAAATTATTGTTTCTTTTCCATGGGTGACATAAAATGCTTCTATCTGTAGCTGCCTACCCAGCAGCTTAAATTAGCAACTGAATGTTGTTTGATCATTCTTTCATTGATAGTGCCTTGTACTGTGCTTGTTGTTTCCAGTCCTGGATCAGCCCAAAACCTTTGCTGTGGTACAGTAATTGCTGTCTGGCTGTGCTAAATGGCTGCCCCTGTTTAGGAAGTAAAGTTTACAGTTTTCTCTTAGATTAGGAAACTGTTCTGTGCAAGTATTAAATTTTAAAGATGAATTTTATTTCTGGTAAGGATCAGCCATTAACAGAAATTCTTTGCAGACCTGTGAAGCCTCCAAACACTGATAATTTGTTTCTCTTCATTCTATTTTAATTAAAGAAAGAGGATAATTTAGCATAAACCCTCTTTATTGCTCCTTGAACAGCTCATCAGTAGTTAGCCCTGGCAAGGGAAGCTGTTTTGTCATGTAGCAGTTCTGGCTTACAGAATTCCTGTTCTTGCCTGTTTGTGCCTGCCTCTGATGTACAGTGCACTGTTTTACAGGTGTACTGAAACAAGTGTTTATTGCAGATCTGGCAGGGACTGAATCAGGGCACTGATGTGGGTAAAGAATAGTCTCTTTTCTTTTTATTTTACCCAGACCTCTGATTTGATTCTCAATTCAGCCTTACAAACAGTTTTACTGGCACAAGATGAGGTGGCAGAGCACTGCAGAATCTGTAACTGCAGATAAGAAAAGACAATTTCTTACACTGGCAAAGCTGCCAAACCCCTTGTTTTGTGAAACTTCTCCCTCTGTTTATCTTTTCATCAGGCAACTGAGGAAAATGGATTGTAGGCCTTAAAAAGACAAAAAATAAACAAACTCCGCAACTCTGTTGGTTTCACATGTAGTCTGATTAAGTTCCAGAGCATCCCATTGGAATCACTCAAAAGACTTTCAAAGCCAGCTTTGTTTGGCTGATAGGCTGCTAATTTTTGAAGTTCATAATCTCTAATAATAAAGAAGTTAGTCTGTCAGAATTTGCATCCTGTCACAAAGCAAAATAAAAGCTACAAACTTCAGAACTCAAGTTTAGATTGCTGGTGAGTAATTGTTTCCTTGGTGGAACTTAAAAAAGGGTACATGTGGTTTTTTTAAATGTATCTGGGAAGTGATGTAGAGTTAAAAACTGAAGTCTAGGGCTAGAAAACCTAAGCAATTTCCAAACTTTAGTCAGCCTTACTAACCCCTGAATTACAGAAAATAAATATCTACCACTTTTAACACTGCTATTTATGCTGTTGCCAGCTGTTGGCATTTATTACTGTATCTCAACCATCCAGAGTACAACAGATTAGAAGAGTGGTGAGGACTACTGTAAAAATGCCTAACATAGGTTTAAATATTAATCACACTGCCTGCACATTGAATTAGTTGCTCCAAAAAATATACTGCCCAGCTGCAATTTTTAATCAAGACATTCTCATTCTGGAATGCTAATGAATAAAAGGGAATATTAATGGAAATATTTTGTTTACAGTGACAGAATTGTTTACAGGGGTGGTCCAGTGGCGTAATGGTTAGCACTCTGGACTCTGAACCCCAAGGGCCCCAGTTTGAGTCCTCAGTAGGGAGTGTCCCCTGGGCAGTTAAATGCCTCCCTGCCATCCGATCCCATCAGATCTCGGACGCTCAGCAGGGTCAGGCCCAGTTAGTACTGGGTGCTGTAGACAGTCCCGAGGATTTCACTGGCACTGTCCAAGCTCGCTTGGCCGTGGCAAATGGACCTTAGGACTTAAACGGTGGGGCCAGTTCTGTGCCCGCTGTGCCTCACCTGAAAAATCCACTGCGCAGGCTGGAAGGGCACACCCACGGGGGGAGAGCCCTTCCCCAGATCT
>JAWWEU010000005.1:23336463-23363469 GCA_035583155.1 Acropternis orthonyx | reverse complement strand
TCCACTGCGCAGGCTGGAAGGGCACACCCACGGGGGGAGAGCCCTTCCCCAGATCTTCGTTCACAAAGTCTGGCCATTATTATTATTGTTTACAGTTATGATGGTTTATTTTTTGACATGAATTTTCCTTTTTACCTAATTCTTGGTCATAGTTGAGAGAAAAATGTAGTGATGCTAGTGACATCTTCTTAGTTTAACAATTCTTAAATGGTATTGATGTATTTTCATACTGAAGAAATGAAAGATCACTTAAAAACCTCTATTTAATTTCTTTGGTTATATGTGGGATTTTAAATTTTGAGCAAGATACCCAATGACTACTTTGAAGGTGTTCTAGTACTGTTAGACTTGCTTGGGCAGAATGTATTTAATTCTTCTTTAATGCATGTGGGAAATCTCCAACTAATAATCTTTTCAAAATGCGTAAAGGAAGAAGCTTTGCTTGTTTCTGTTGCCTACTCCTCAGCCCTAGTGCTGGGAAGGAGCATAAAAGTGAGGTTCCAGAAACAGATCCCCATAAGTAGAGGCACTTGTCCTTGCACATAGTTGTCAGTTATTCAAACTGCTGTTTTAGAAATGCTGTGTTACCTTTAAAAGGAAATTTTAAACAATCTCCTTCTAAAATTTGCTGGCTTAAGTGCTGGGACAGTGATGGGCAGATGAAGCAAGAAGTGCCAATATGAACCATGGCACAGAATATGTAATATTACCATGTACAAAAAGTTCTCAACTTCCCAGTATTTTTGCAGCATGTATACTGCTTACCATGGGGAGGGGGGGGAAAAAAAAAAAAAAGGTGGGATTTGAATTTTCTCAATTTGAGAGCAGTAGTGTGAGTTCACAGACCCATTCTAACTTCCTATTGTCATAGGTGGATTTTAAATGTGATTATTCTGCTGTGGGTTTAATTACTAATTATGTAATTACTGAATTTTTAACATATTTTGATTAACTCACAGGGACTATTATACAAATTGAATTGCTGTTGTAAAACTAGTTACAGTGAAAAATTACTTCAGAGGAAGTTATAATAGGCATGTATGTATGTATGTATAAAAGGTACAAATTGCTGCTATTTCAGCAAGAAGATCCAAGCAGATACCCATGAAATCACTGAAGTTAGAATATCAGAGGCAAAGATTTATGCTAAATTATACCTATATTGAAGTCTCACATGAAATAAGGAATAGTAAAGGACTGGGTCTATCATTACTGTTATTAGCAGTGTTGGATGAATCAATGTATTTCTTTGTTCTCCCTGACAAGCTGAATGATGTTTATATTTCCCTCTAACAGTTCTTATCTTCAACTGAACTTTTTGTTTTGTTGTGAAATTCTGCCTGGGAGCTCCACCCAATTTCTAGTAAAGAGAGTTAAATAGCTCTATCTGAGAGGAGCTAAAGGTAGTACAGTATTTCTCCCATACTCCTTCAATTCACGTGCTGTGTGAACACTGTTAAAGCAAATTTGCTCTCCAGTCTTGGAGCAGAATTATGTGTTCCAAAGACCATTGAGGAACAGAAGTGGTTGTTGTAATCTCTTCTGAAAAATTTTATGTTTGAGGTACAACAGCGGAGTGACTGGAACTTGAAAGTGCAGTGATGTGTGTGCTTTAGTTCCTGGCTGCCCGGTCCTATGCTTTCAGACCTCAGCATTCCTTATGACTCTTCTTGGCAAACAAGAGATGCTAAACCAGATTGTTCTTGGTGCAGGGGAAGGCTCTGCAAGCAGCTGTGTCTGTGCTGTACTTTGTTTCTAGCTCTGCAAGCTCTGCTCGTCGTATTTGTAACTAATGCTTGCAATTGCCTGGAGCTCTCAGGCTGCTCTTTTGCTGCAAAACCAACCAACTCCTTGCACCAGTTTATTTTACTCACTGTGCTCCTTATTAAGAAAAAAATGGAGTAATTAATTTGGAGTACAAATATGAGTAGGTGGTACAGATGATTATTAGTGTCATTTTCTTCGGAGGTTTGATGTACTGATAAAAGGGAAGGGACCTCTGATTAAAAGCATGTGTAGCTAGGCTAACCAGGTTTGGGCTTTTACTTGTTTCAAAACAACATCATGGTTTTATGACAAAAGTATCTTTGAAGTGATGCTTAAAATGGCCAGAAAGAACTCTGTAAGATTCTTTTTGAGTATTAGAAAGTGAAAAGCACTTGTTTATTTACAGCACGCTGGGTGTGTAGGAATCATTTTCAAAGTATGCACACCCAGTTACAGAGGTGCTATGGTTTTATACTGTAATATCTAACATTACATCGTCTGTTACACCCAATTCCCCAAATCGTCCGTCCCACTGTATCACCTTCACCCCAGCCTTGACACCTGTTCCAAATTTGAGTTGGGGGTCACAAAATAGCAACCCTTTCCTCCCTGTCCTCCCCTTTGTCATCATCTCTGTCCTTCTTGGAAGGGTTTTGGGGCTTCTTAGTAGTTTTGACTTGGTTATCTCTAGCAATGTGCCTGTTATGTCTTTTTTCTGAGGACATCTTCTACAGAGAAAATGTTCTTTACCTTGCTAAAAATGGTTGTCCATTGGAATCCTTGGCAAGAAAGATTAAACATTTTTAGAAATCTTGTACGAAGGCACTAACAGGCCAAAGGCACTTGCAAGCTATAAAAAAAGTGCCAAAAAGCTATGCTAAAATCTGTATCATGTAGATTTTAAGGCATCAGAAGCTACTGAGTTAGCTAGCTTTATTTGACAATGTACATAATACAAGTGACCATAAATGTTGAATAATTTTTTAGTAGTATGTATTCCACTGCTAGTTGGACTACAGGGCTTATCTGATCCAGTATATTAAGATGAGAAGTGTTGGTGTCATACTAATTCCCAAAGCTCTGTGTATAGATGGTGACCAAGAAAAACAACCACATGATGCTCCCTAGTGCACAGTTTGCTGTCTTTTTGCTGCAAGATGTGAAATAATTTACTTGGTATGGGTAAGCCACTGTGTATACTCTGCCCGCTTCAAGGCAGTAGTGTCTAAGTATTGTAGGCAGAACCTTGCTGTTTGTATATTCCAGATGTAAATATTGGAAGAATTGTAGGGGAATATAAAATTGGAGAACAGCTGGAAGGTAGAAAAATGGAATAGGAGCCTTTAAATCATAGCATGTTGGCATTTGAAATGAACACAAATAATGCAGTTCACTTTTGGATATGTATATAGTTTTTTATCTTAGAAACCAGCTATTCAGTTTAGTATTGATCCCTCGATAAAACAGTTCTTTGTTACTTTCATTAGAACTAAAGTTGTACCTGCTAGCTGGAAATGGCATTCCTGGGAGAAAGTTTTGCCCTGGCTGTGTTGGAAAAGCCATGAAATGCAGTTGCTTTCAGTTTTGGTCTGTCTTTGATCTACTTCCTGGTGATGTTTCAAAATACCTCTAATTCTGGGGTAGAATTTCGATGTTTGTGAGATAAGTTAATGTTTGGTATTAGGGAGAGGGGGGAAAAAGAAGCTAAGAAGTAAAATACTCATCTGCTGAACAAGGTTTGGGTTTCTTTTTGACTGGTGAAGTATCTCCAGGAAATGACTAGGTACCAAAGGAATCTGATGAGGGCAATTCAGTTGCTATTTATTGCCTAGGAAATGCAATGATTGTGATTTTGAGTGGCTTTGTAAATTTTTGTTTACTAAAGGCAGGCTTTATGTGAGAACTCTGTTGAAACCATTGGAACATAATTCTGAATTTTCCACTTGAAATAGTTTTCTGCTCCATAGTAGAATTTTTTAATTCATGCTATCCACGGTTGCCTCATGTCAGTCTGGGTAAGACAGTATTACCCTGTACCTGGTTATTTCCAAGTTTTGTACAATACTTTGTCAGCAAGACTGTTTTTGTTCAGTGCAGGATAAATTGATTGCTGCATAGAGCTTATAAAGCCACTAGGATTTTCTGGAATAACGAGTGTGTGGTAAATATCAGACATTAAACCTATGCCATTTCTGTAGCAGTTAGGTACAGTTGTTATTTTTCTAATATATTAATTTATTGCTGTATTTCTAGGTGGAATGGGTTGGGTTTTTTGTTTGTTTGGGGGGGAGGGGGGTTTGGGGTTTTGTTTGTTTTGGGGTTTTTTGTGTTCTAGATCAAATTACTGGCTATTTTCTCCCTATAACAGAGGTCTCCTAAGTTTGTAGAGTGTAAAACACAATCTGATTACTTTTTGCAGTATAGAATACATCCAAAACTCAAGTTATCTTGGCACCAGCTAAATCCATTCATGCACTGAGAACCTAGTAGGGGGCTAGTCTGCTGTACTTTGTTTCAGTCATTCTTTATGCATTAGTTTAAGGTGAGAAATTCCCTGATGAAATATCCATTTCTGTGTTAGCTGTTGATTGGGGAAAAAGCAAGATCTTCACGTTTTAGAGCTGTTTAATTTAATATGCAGCCAGAAGTAGAATATGTCTAGTAGTTGTAAAGGAATTAAACTTAATATTTTAATAGGAGGGTTAGGCTAAAAATAAATTTTAGATAATCAACATTGTTATAAATTGAGTAGCTGATATCTATTTGGCAGGAAACATATTTCTGTGTGATCTATGAGCATTTTTATTTTATATAAATGATGATATATAGTACACAGTTCTTTCTAAATATTTGCTAAATAGAAAATAATTTTTTAATTAGACATTGGTATATGATGACTTGCAGCCACTGGAAACAGGCAAAGAAAGTCTAAGGCCCTTAAGGTAGTTATTAGTTACTGAAGGTATCAGTGTTAGAACCTGGGGGTGACACCCTTCTTTGGGAACAAAGTGGTGAAAAGGTAGAGAGGAATAGAGAGGCTGAAGCTGAATGCTTACTGAATTTCTGTATAGTTGCAGATTTTAAGTGTGTGCTAAGTGTGTACTTGGGCGAATCAGAGCCAAAGCTTATGGTCATTTGTTTTGGAAGAAATCGATAGCCTTGAGAGGGTCTGGGTTCTGTTGTTATGTGGTGGCAGCCAACTTGAGGCATGGCAGGTAACAGATTAAATTTTTAGGTGAATTAGGACCTCAAGTCCTGTTTTCAAAAGCAATATAAGCAGCTTCGACAAAAGTTAGTGCTCCTAAAGCATCTGTAATTTTTATAATAAAAAAGAAAATCAAATACATCAGAGTCAGTTATCTTTGAAAACATCGACTTTTTCCCACCTAAAACTTGGATCAATAAGGAAGGAAACTTTTTTTTTTAATTACAGCAAGTTGCAATTTTTTTGTCCTCTACATAACGACCTTTGCTTCAAGTAGAGCATGTCTGTATATTTCTGAATTTTCATAAAGAGCTATAATTGTTATGCCACTTGTGGGATGGAATATTTGATTTGCTGATATGAAATGTCAAAAAATACATCTTCAACTGACTTGAACACTGAATCTGCTCCTGCTGACATTATAATCTACATGAGCACTTAGTGAATGGCAGCACAAGAATTAGGCTGAATTATATTCTAAAATAGTTCATACAAGTGAAAAGATGAACTTAGGCTTTTCTTGGTTCAAAGATCATCTAATTCTGTGGAAAGGTGAGTCACATGTCTTCATTATGAAACCTTTTTGCCGTAGATAGTTATGCACAGACAGTGTTAGACACGAACAGACAAATATAGATTTAAAACTCAACATTTTTCATGTATGTAGCGAAACAAGATACTTAAATCGCAAAACATGTGAGTGTGCTAAATAATAAGGCTTGCAGGTAGACATTTTGTTATGCAATATCTACTTTTCAATTACTCAAATTAATGAGTGTTCGTTACTCCTATTCTGACACAGGATCAACTCTGGATATTATGGAAGCTGTTAAGGATACAGAAAATAATTATATGGTTAATTTCTTAGAGAAGAACTCTTACTGAATGTCATCAAGTTGTCCCATCTATATGAATTGTATAAAATACCTGTGCTATATAATCTTGCCAAGAGCATAAAAATAAACAGGCTAGATGTGTGAAACTAACTCAAAATAATTCTATTGCTCTGTAATTTAACCCTGCTTTTTGACCTTTCCTAGGTATCTAAAATTAATGAGCAATCATATCTTGACTTGTCATTTCTTAATTGCTCTGTCTTCAATGTGATGAAATTCAGAAAACTCTACTATTAAAGTTATAGTAATTTTTATAATTTGGTATTTGTAGTCTGTATTTATTAAACAGTAAAAGATGAGAATCCAGAAGATATGATGGCAACAATCTAGTTGTTATAACCTAAAAAAATAAAGTCATGTTATCTGCAGACCTTTTCTTAACCCAGAAATTTGAATAATTTTTTTTTTAAGAAATCCTAATGTCAGGAGTAATACTTAATAATTTTTAAAAATATATTTTGATGGGGCTCATTAAATGGTTGTTATTCTTAAATTCTTCTCTGTTATTAGCTGATGTATAGCTTAATCAATAAATGGATGTTAATTTGTGCCATGTAACTTTGGACTTCCCAGGAGATTACTTTGCACAGCATATTAAATATTCATACCAGGACCAGAAAAGACACATGGCTGATACTGTTCCATTTTTCATTCCTGATGGTTATCCAGCAATTACAAATGTTCCCACATTTAGCAGTAAGAAGATACTATGACTGTTTGAACTGACACATAACACAGACTTAGCTTTTTCTCAACTTGTTTTCCTTCAAGTCCCTTTTCCTCTTAAAATAAAACATCTAGAGTCTAAAACTGATGAAAAGATGGGTGTTGCTTCATTTAGTTAACAGCTGTAGGCAGGCAATTTGGGCCTTTTGATATATTCCTTTGGTTAAGTAGTCCTTCTCTATGTAAACTAATGCAATGAGGTTTTTTTTCAGTGGGTGTGCTACAGCTTTTTAAAAAGTCACAGTTATGTACTAAAAACATTGTATGCCCAGTAAAGGAGCATAGGTATTGATATTCTTGGGATATTATTAGAGGATACCTTTACTCAATGGTAAAAATAACTAGGGAAAAATTGGAGGTTATTCCCTGTGAGTAATCATTTCTGCACAAACATCTTGTATGTTCCAATATGACAAGTTAACAACAAGGCTGGGATACTGCAAATGATGGTCTGTACAGAATCTTTTATCTCTGTTTAGTCTGTGCTGAAATGTTAGAATGATGAATGACTTTCAATTCCCACACTTTCCCTTCCTGGCACTAACAAATTTTCATTTGGTGCCAAACTTTCAAGTCAGGCAGATTGTACTTTTCAAGCTGAAAAGTCCCATTATGGGACTATTTGAAAACTGTGCTGACACTTGTAAACCTGAATAGGTCATTATTTGCAGTTACTCTCTCATCTTTTCCTTTGTGCTCTGGCTTCTGTAATTAAGTTTTCTGCTATGAGTGAATCAGCAATAGTTTTCTTGCTAGGTCATGAGAACATTTAACTATCTGTACTCATATTCATATGGATCCCACATACTGATGTCACTCATAACACATTCTTTCACCAGTCAGTGTATTTTCTGTCAGACTAATAAACTTTTACGCACTACAATGGTACTTCAACATAACAACCATAAAGGGCTCTGATTACTGTGAAAGTCCAGCATCTTAAACTACAGCTTTCACAACTTAAATACAAATTTACACAGAACATCTGTTAAGTAACAGAAAAAAAAATTAATTCCTTTAGGGTAGGGGGAAAAAAAACTAAGCGAGGAAGTTAAGTCTGAAGTGCAGTTCTGTCTAAGTAGAATTTCTGCAACAAGGATGCTTAAAATTTTTGAAGTTACAATGTGAAGTCTTTTAAGAAAATGAAATATTGGAATGAAAGTTAATTTTGCAACTATACATGAGATTTTTCAAAAAAAGCTGGAATCTCCTGTCTAGTTGCTGTACAGAGGGCTGTATCCTTTTTGTTTGCTAATTGGAAGAGATTTCTACTGTACTTGAGGCATAAGTTGTATCTAAGTTCTTTTTTTATTCCATCCAACCACTAGTGAACATCCCTGTGGTTGTTTTTCCTGCCTCTTTGAACCATTCAAAAGGCAACATGTGACTCTTTGTTGTTCTCTATCCATTTGCTTGTAGGTGTAGCATACAAGGAAATTCAGTAGGGAAAACAACCAATCCTGTTTGTCATTACCATTCCTTGATTGTATTTCTGTAGTTCTTTTCCATAATAAAATCTTCAGAGCAGATGCAGCTTCCCTTTGATGAGCCTCACCATGTTGTGAGAATATTCATAAATAAGTAATTTGTATTTACTGGAAGTGTGGAGACCTTAGTGTTCTGATAGAGCCACCATGAAACCTGGAACTCAACCCAAGCTGGGTCACAGTGTGCTCAACATACTGTCTCTGAAAGAAAACTAATCGAGTTGCATAGTTAAGAACTTTGAAAATTAGGAGTTACTCATAGTTTATTTTCATGCAGTTTTAGCTTAGTCCTTTAAAAATTTATCTAGTCTAGGTCTTTAGCATTATATGAGGCAGAACCTTGTGTAAGAAAGTGTGTTTGTCTAATCAATTTAGACTAAGTAAATATATGCGTTTAAAGTTATGTGAGAGCTAACTCAGCCTTGTGTAAATTACCATTAGGATAATGGTCTGATTTCTGCTCTTCTCTAATGAAGTCTAATGAAATATTAAATTCTTTAATGCCAAAATTTTTCTGGAGTTCTATTAAAAGTGATGCTAGTACATAATTTCCTTAACATAATAAGGAAGGTATGAAAATATAAAATACTGCCATAGAGATTTTTTTTTAAGCTTTATGAGTTAGTTGTATCCTACAGGTTTTCCAATAATGACAGATTTCAGTAGATACTCATGGTTTCACTAATTCCAAGGCACGCAAAACTGATTTATTTTCAGTGTTAAAACAATTGCCTAGTTTATTTTCCTGATAATTCCTATGAGGGTTTCCATTCAGGTAATTTATGTTGCCACTTTTTTCCAAGTTTTCCATTGCAGTTGGCTCACAGTAGTTTTAGAGGTCAGTGTGTTGGTCAAAAGTCAGATTCAAGATGAATAAAGCTGTTTGTTTTGGTTTTGTGAGAAAGCAGTAGAATATTAAGTATTTTTTGTGTTAATGAGATTTTTTTATGTATCGGAAAGCACCATGAATTATATAATAAGCTCAGCAATTATTATATGACATTGATCTCAGAAAGTAAACATTTTTGGGTTTTTTTGAGCCACCATTTGAATTGCAGGACTCGATGACTGTAGATCTTTAACTGCCCAGAAGTTTGTTGATGAGATGAAACAGAACACAGGTCCTTCAATGTGTTGAGCTGGTATTTCATAGAAAAGAAAGGAAGCAATTTAGGTATTGACTTCTGAAGATTTAATTGAGTGGCAGGAATAAAACTGTTAAAAATATCCATGTTAAAGGAATACTAAGTGAGAGCAGCTGCCACCAGTAAAAGTTGTGATCCCTGCAATAGGAAGGAGAATAATAGCAAAATAAGTAATACATTTTAGTATTACAGGCTGTGTTAAACTCCTGAAATTGATCACTAAAATCTTCTGAGAGGCTTCTCAGAGGTACTAAAGAAAACTCTGGTCTCTCTAATGAATAATTTTAGAGGCACAAATACATTTCCTACTATGCAAGGAAAAATAGGGGGTGTTTGGAGTCAGTTGATAAAGTCAAAGATTGGTGTTGAGGGGCTGCATCATTTGAAAAATGCAAATGAAGGGGAGGGTTGGGTGGTGTGTGTCTCGTTACTGCTGTGAGTCTCTTGCCTTGAACTGTTGCTGTTGGTTTGCAGCAGATAGTGAGCAGAGAAGGAGAACTGAACTTGGTGAGAATTCTTGGGGTTTTCAGTGGACTTAGACTTTTGGCAGCAGCTAGCTCTTAATCCAGAAACCTTGTCATGACAAGTATGTGGTTACCAAACACGGCATCTTGTTCAAGGTGGATGGAGAAGCCCAGCATTGATACGTGGAGGAAAAAATCCCAACTAAATGAATTATTATGAGGTGGTACAGAACTGGTCAGAAAACTGTAAGCAGAGAGTCTAATATTTTCATGGAAAGTTCATGGAGTCCCCTGGTGCTTCAATCCATACTGTTCTTTTTCATCAGTGCTTTGAGTGATGGTATAGACAGTCTTCAGTTAAAGCCAAGCTGAAAGAAACTTTTGGAGTTAAAAATGTTGGAGGGTATACTGAGAATTCAAAATTACCTTGGTAAATGGAGAGAAGTGAGTTTGGAAATTGCTCAATCGGAAGTACTTGTGCATGGGAAGGAAGGGCTAAGCAGAAGTAGGTAGTTGTTTTGGAAGAACAGTTATATTTGACTCATCAAGGATAAGACCTCTGAACTAGAGAAATAAGTTGTAATGTACAAAAAGACTAAATGTAACATCAACTGTCTTAACAGTCTTCAAGTATTTCACTGCTGCTGTGAGGAGGGCGGGCAAAACGTGGTCACCGTGGTAATTAGGTTACTGTTTCTTCAGGTTTCAGCAAGGAAAAAAATAATTACTTTAAAAAAAAAAAAAAAAGTGTGCATTAGGGGAAAATTGCCAGAGCATTACATAGTTAACTAATCTATTATCTTGGATACACTGAAGAAGCTTAAAAAAGTGCGAGTATATTAATGCATATGTATGTATTTTAAACAAAGTGTGCGATTGCCATGGGATTGTCTCTAGTTTAGTTGTGTTTCAATCAAAGTAAGCACAGCTGCGTGTGTTTCAGTTCTGATAGGAAATGTAGTGAATGCTAACAGAGGAAATGCAGAAAGTGAATTCTCATCCATCACTTTAACACACTGTACCACGGGCTGAACTGTGATAAGGGATTCTTGTCACACTGCAATTTCCAGCTTCCTGAAATACTCCTTTGTAATCTGTCTTTTAGGGGGGTGCTGGAGGGTGGGGGAAGCACAACATGGACATTTGTGGAAACTTGAATGAAATTGCTGTGAAGTTGCTTCTGATGTAGCTTCTTGAACTGTATTTGGTGTTTCTTAAACAACAGGACAAGCTTAGTTTAACACACAGCTTCTAAAAGTTTGCACTTCTATTTGATTTTTTCATTTGTTACTTGATTGGTGGAACTTTTGCATTTTCAGTGACTCTATCATTTTGCATGCAAAAGAGCTGTTTCAGGCAATTCATGCTCAATTATGCAAAATGCTGCCTGCTGTTTACAGAAAGTATTAATAATAAGCCAAAAGCTTTGCTGTCCTTTTTTTTAATAGTTGAGTATTTTGTGCTGCAACGTGGCAAGTGAAATTAGAGAACAGTATCTCAGAACTTAGTGCCAATGTATACTGTGAATTTTTTTACTGGTATTTTTTTGTAAAAAGTAATTTCAGAATGTAAATGGGTATTTGCATTCAGTTAGTGTGGGGATTGAATCTGTGCTTGGTAATAGTTGTCCAGCTACTCTTCTGAATTAGAAAGTGAAAAAACTCAGTTGTGTTAACAAAGCTTTATTTAAATCTGTAATTCTTTATTTGTAATAAGGTTAGGATTAGCAAGGTTATTTTGCTCAGTTACCTCACTGGACAGCATTCTTCAGTAAGTAAGCTTCAATACCCGAAGCCAGAGCGTATTTTTAGAAAATGGGTTATGAGACTGAGAATGCAGGTGCCTTGAGGCAAAGGCAATGTATGAACTCCCTTGTGACATGTATGTATGGCCTGTTTTTCTCTTTTTTTTTTTTTTTTGAAAGACTTGGACTGTGCAGCATTTCATTACTGGTGTGTGTTAAATACATTTTGCTGCCCAGAACTCTAGAAGTGCTTTCTTTCCTTTGTCCTAAGTCTGTCCCCTGTGTATTGATCGTGGGCCAAGATGCTGGGATGCAGTTGACTGTCCGACAGGTATGTGGTATTTGAACAGAACATACTGGAAGAGGTGATTTCAATTTATTTTCACACTTTCACTTGTGCTACTAATAAATCACTCAAAAATATGCTGTATTTCCCTAGTTGCTCTAAAACATTTGTCCTAGCAAGGAGGGAGACTGATTTTGCCAAGTGCTTGCCTGGGATGTTTGTACTATGCCTTTATGAGTTCTTTTGTGTCTTTAGTTTCTATAGAATCTTCCTAGTTTCCAGCTAATAGCCTGAAGTAGAAGCTATATTTTAAGCTATTTAATAGGAAAATACTGGGCTTGAAGTGCCTTCAGTGTTCCAACCAAGGTGTGTGTGTATGTGTGTGTGTGTATATATACACATACACACACATGTGTACAGATATATATATACACACACACACACACACATATATATGATTTTTTTGGCCTTGCTTATACTGCATCATGTTCTAAATTAGTCTTAATCCTTCTCTCACATCACTGATCATATTCTTTTGTTAACTGCATGGAACATATTGCCACTAAGTATTGTTGATAATTATGTTCCTGAAACTCATTTCTGTAAGAGAGCCATATGGTATACATAATGATACATTATGCTGTGTGGTCTTGAGTTACCCATAAGTGAATAACAGTTTGA
Source organism: Acropternis orthonyx (assembly GCA_035583155.1). Classification (NCBI taxonomy): domain Eukaryota; kingdom Metazoa; phylum Chordata; class Aves; order Passeriformes; family Rhinocryptidae; genus Acropternis; species Acropternis orthonyx. The sequence goes on along the minus strand of JAWWEU010000005.1, from coordinate 23,351,068 downwards.
AATGAAACTGATGTTATGTTTATCCCTTTCAGAGAAAAAAAATAATCTGTATTTTTCAAGAAATGAAAGATGATAGAAAAAAATTCCTTTTGTCTTGGAAAAGAATATAAAATTTGCACCATGCAGTAACAGGAAGGTACTTCATGTTCAATAAAGCTGAATTGGAAGTAATCTACAGCAAAGAAGTAAACTCATACTTTAAGCCTCTGCTAAAACTGTCTGAGTGTGAGGCTAGTTGGCAAGAGCTATCAGGACTAAGTGATGGATAAACTCTTTGTGATGAGGAAAAAGGTAGGGCATGAACTCGTCTTCCTTGTTTGCTCCAACAGCTGAGGCAAGTAGTGCATGCATAGCATAGCATGACTCATTTAACTTTGGACTCATATAGATGTTGTCATGAAGAGGTTTTCATGTGCATTTGGAGCTGAGAGGGAATACTGCCTTTTCGACAAGGGAGCAGAGCTGCACACGTGCCATCCCCTGTCACAGCAACAGCTTCAGTGTGAGCACAGTGATTGTAAACTGATGCTTTCATGTAGTGTATATATTATGTGAGTAGAAATAAGAAAATAAAAACCACAACAAAAAACAAACACTACACACCTAAACACATATGACAAAAACCCCCAAACCTGACTAGTTTTCAACCTTGTGATTTACTGTAACAGTAACTGATGGCTATTGCCTGGGTAGTATTGCTAATGGCAGCATACACAGGAAGGAGACACTGGTATGAATTTCTCAGTTCAGTTCCTTTTCCTGTGTTTCATTGTAATCTGTCTATCCTCATGTGATGTATTCCAGATGAACTGAGCAGAAAAGTCATTCATTATTGTGAAAAAAGAGTGAGTTGAGTTAAAAGCCTCATTTGTCACTTAAATGAAAATTGTCTCTCTTCTGATTGCTTGCTTTTGCTGAAACATGGACAATTTCAGAAACCTTTTTTGAATGCAAAGAAAAATTTTCACTGTTCCAATTAGAGTTATTTGGGAAGCACTAATTATCTTTTGCAAGAGAGAAAAAAGTAAGGAGCCTTTACATAGTATCACCACTAACCTTGATTAGTCCTTCAGATAAAATTTCAAGAAATTATTTTTATGTTGGTTTCATATAATAGTCATTATACTTCTTTTTGGCAGAATTTGATAATTCAGAGCTGATTAGTATACTGAATATTTTCTTTATTCAAATGTTACTGCTAAAATGGTCATAGGCTCAGAAAAGGTCCAGTATAGACATCTTTACAGTCCAAAGCTTAGAGTGTTCTCTTCTGCCTGTATTTGCTGGGCACAAAAGAAGCATTCTAAGGAATAGGTTTTCCAAATTCAAGTTTTGGAATATGTACGTCTCATTGGGAATGCTCATCTGAATAGACATTAGGAACAATCCTTCACTATACTCCTGTTATCTGGAACTTAAAGGACAGATTTTTCTTTGCTTCTTCTGTAAGTCAACTTGCAGAGCTAAACTAAACTTACTTGATTCCTCTAAGTTTTCCTTTAAGTATTCAGTGAAAAACTTCCCAGCAGAGTCCAATACCAGTTCGACAGTACCCTGTATGCAGCTGTAACAAGCAGGACAGAGTGATCAGAACAGAAAGTACTTTTTTTTGACAAGATAGCTCTAATTTAGTGAAGTTGGCAACTGCTAAGAAAAATGTGGGCAATTTGGATGTCCTTTGGGTAAGAAAATGGAACTTTTCTGAGCTTCAGAATTTGTTAGATCTTGTTATGACTCTAATAACAGTGATTTTGGCATATGTGTACATGCATAATTTCTGTTATTATCATAGAAGCAAAGTGCCATTGATGCAACATTCCCAAAATATGCTTAAAAGCATCCAGAGAAAGAAGAGAGGATGCTGATTAGGGAAATGGTATGCCCTGACTGCATGCAAGAAAGTATGCAAGCTGCATGCAAGAAATGTAAAACAGGCTAAACTAATCAATTCTGAACTTTGTTTAATTTAAGCAGCATAACAGTAATGTCAAGATTTTGACCGTGCCTGCTCTGAAACTTGACAATGCCATGAAGATATTTCAGTAAACTACAAAAGTAATTAGGCACTCATTACCCAACTTTATTCAAAGTGTTAAGGTTTTCTTGTTTCATGAGCTTTGGTTATCAAGTAATTTTCCAGTGAATGCTTTTCCTATTCTTATGTGAGTTGGTGGTTTTACATCTTCCTATATTTGCTTTAGCAAGCACACTCATTTAGAGTCTGTAAATGTAGTGTAAATTGTCTCATCTTTTCTGTTAACTATTATTAGATCTTACTCGAGAGAATAGAGACATTAAATTATTTCTAAGGCATAATTTCTGTTTAAAGAAATTGAAGAGAGGCAGACTGAAAGCTGGGCAGAACCTGAAACCAGGGAGTTAAATGCTTCAGATGTTACATTTTCAGCTTTTTGGATGCCAGCAAAAAATCCTGAGTTCCAGCACTACTTTATCAGTCTAAAACACAGTGATCCCATCAGCATCCTGTGAGATAAAGTGGTGAGATCGGTTCTTGCAAAGTAGTGGGTTTGCCTTTGTTGTTTCCCTGTAGTTTTAAAGAAAAGTAAAAATCCCTGAATAATACTCCTAGATTCAATTTATCTTCTCATTGTAATGTGTTTTTATTTAGAACTTGTGTGTAAGCATATCAAGTCAGATATATTTGTGCTAGTGTACTCTAATTAATAACCTGCCACTTGAAGATACTACTTAGAACATTTTTGAACCATGAAAGGCTTATCTTAAGCTTTTCTATTATTTCCCACTGATGTATAAATGAAATATCACTAACAGATTATAGAGGAGGAGGCTTCTTACTGTGGGAAATGAATGAAAAGTGAGCCAGAGGTTAATGCCTGTAGCGATGTGTTCTGGTGTCCTCGGACACTTTGTTTCTAAGCTTTACATCTTCATGACTTGAAAATCTCTGAACACAGCTTTTACCTTAATTCATGTTTTAGAAAAAGAAAATGCAACACAACCAACAACTTTGGAGAGGTTAATTTAATAATGTGCTATCTGGAAATAACCTTACGCAGAAATATAACAAGAAATGGCCAAATTCACATGTGGAATGGTATCCAGAGCTTCTTTTAGGGAAAAAAGTACAGAAAATTCATATGATCTAAATAAGATTCATTTTTTCTTTCTTTAGGTTTTGGGGGAACATTTGGCATATAAATATCCTTCCTCCTCCCTTTCTTTTCTCCCCTTAATACATGAAAATCTTAACTAGTCATGGGTGGTTTTTTTTTTTTTTTTTAAAAATAATTATGTATCTTGAATCGTACATATATTAACTAACACACAAAATTGAGTGTATTTAATATTTCAGTATTTCAGGGAGGGAATAAATAGCAGTTCAATATTCCTGCTGAGCTCACATATTTGTGTAATGTATTGTTTGTGACATGACTGGTGTAATGCCTGTGGTTCTGGTAACAGTTCTCTGAGAATCATAATTTTACCAGTTCCCATTTCTGACTCATCTAAACTCTTGGAGTTAACAATTGAAGCTAATTACATTTCAGAGTTTAAACTTGATAAATGAGGGGGCATGAGGGGAAGGAAAAAGATGTCACCCACAGACTTGACCTATGTTAAAGATCATGTCTAAGGATTAATTAGTCCCAATTTGCATGGAGTATTTTGCTCCTTTAAAGGCAGAGAGCAGGATGGGAAACCTTGAAGTGGAACTCAGAGTATGGGAAGAATTGTGAAGATTTGGAAGAATTGCAGGACTTCAGCTTTTGAATGGGCTGAGGACACACAAGAATGTAAGAGAATGGCAGATGATGAGGATGGAAATATGCATTAGTATAAAATGTACTCTAGAGCTGTTCAAAAACCTTTGCTAGTTATCAAGCTCTTTTAGAGAGAAGCAAAGGCTATGGAAAATGTAGAGGTAAAAGTTTTTTCCAGGATTTGATGGACTGTCAACACACAGGAGGACAGGACTCTTACTTCAGCCTCATAATCATTAGTAATGGGTCAAGCACTCCCCCTGTATAATTTTCTCAGTAGTGAGTTTTCACTGTCAACTCTGTGACCCATGGGATTTTTTAAATTGCCATTTCATTAGTACTACTGCAATCAAAGGAAAAATTAGACAAAAATTGGAGAGGAGAAAGTAGACTGGACCTGTGTTGGTGATAAGCTTAGTAAGTGGAGACAGGTGTCCATGGATTTTTTTGAATGCTTTAAATTGTCTTAGGATAACACTTAAATGTTTACTTCGACAGACTAATGTTGTTTAAAAGAGAAAGTAAAAAGAAACAAAAATCTGTGAACATGAGATATAAAAAAGAGCACTTTTTCAGTTATAAAATAGATTTATTCTCATATGTTACTATTACTTGAGAATCTGTCTTAAAGCAGACAATATACGAATCTAGGTGGGCAGTAGCTTTTTTAGATTCTTATTTAGGAACTTGATTGCAAAGATGTGCAAACACCATCTAGTATACACAGCTTCAGTATTCTAAAAGTCAGGTGGTACAAAGTGCCATCTTTTCACTTGATGCAACTCAGAAGGCATTCAGGAGAGCGCTCACAAAAACTGAATGCTTTATTGCATGGTGCTGAATGGCAGTCAAAATATAACTTGCATAGGACAAACAAAAGCAAGTCTGTGATATTATAGTAACTATAATGTTAGCCTCACCTTAGAAGGTAAACAAAAGGAGGAACAAGGTTTCTCAAGTTGTTTAAATAAGTGGGAGTTTGGTTTTTGATGGTTGTTGCCTTAGCAGGTTTCTCTCAAAAATACCTGGTTTTAGGGGTCCTTTGTCTCTATGATGTACTGCCTTGCACTTCCCCACACTGAACTGAATTAGCCATAAAGGCAAATTTATTTCATTTATTTGAAATCCTACTAGAGTTCATCAAACAAAACACCAATGTACAGTAAAATTCACTTAATACTCATGAGTAACACTTCTTTAGTATGAGTACTTTTACTAGTATATTACACTAAAAACTGAACTTAAACCTGTAAATAAAATAGATCTATCATACTGACTCAAGTCATAACGTATTTACCTTAGGTTCAGAATATCAATAACATTTATTCAGATAAACAGGTTTATTATGGAGCAGCTTACAGTATATGATTTATTCCAGTGATTCTTCACTCAGACATAGAGGTATGGTTTCCCAGGAAGCTCATACAACCCAGTCTGCCCTTCTTCCTCCATCACTCCTTGTACCAGCTCTCATGTTCATGTTTAATTCTTATGCTGAGAGAGTTGATCACTAACCACAATCAGTTTAGAAGTTATGGGATCACTTTGTGGCTACACCAAAAGTTTGTAATGTAACTATGTAAATACAAACTGTGATGTGACTCTGAAGGGAGGTTGGCCTGAGTAGAATTAATGGGAAACATGCTTGTCTTGCTGCAAGGAAAAGCTGTTCTGTACATGCTGCCTTAAAGCATCGAACCTGTCACTTCTCAACTGTAAACAAGTAGTGTAATTTTGAACCTTTGCTTCACTTCCAACCCCCCCCAGTTCATGCCTAATCAGGTTGAGTGGTTTACTTCATCGTTTCACTTGTGCCGGTCTTGCCACTGGGCTTCAGTGATACTCAAAAGATCACATGTTCATATGACAAAAATGAACTCAGTGCTAGAGATTGACAAAATGAACTTATATCAGCCTGATCATTATGTCTTTCCTGGCTTTTCTCAAGTTTCATTCACTTGTCACCCAGTAAATGGCTACTCTGAGAGAGGTCTGGGAAATCATTAGTGGCTAAACCATTGCTCTGTAGGCTGATGTTAAGTAGAGAGGCTGAACAGTATTAGACTGCTGGATGGTTTTGAACTCAGTATTTTTGGTGACATGCGAACTTGAAGTACTTTTTCAGGACAGTTAAGTTGAAAGAAGGAAACCTATGTTTCAATCAGTACTGTATATTTTGTAGACAAAACAAAAATTCCACTGACATTATTTTGGATTAGAACAGAATATCAAAGGTGTTATTTATTTCAAGGACCAGTTATTTAAACTTTTTGTAGAGTTAATTTCATAATAATGTTTAAACAAGAACTTACTATATCACCCATGAAGAGGACTCATAGTTAGCTATTCTGTTAATACATTTTTAAGAAACATCTATGCTTTTTATCTTAGTGACCAGGGTAAGACCTGGACTTGTATTATATCTTTTGACATCTAAGCAGTCCTTGTCCTGATTTCTAAGACAAACAGCAATATAGAGTGTTTTTGTGTTAACTCTAGTAAACTACTCACAGAGTTAAATCAGAAAACAGTATTATTAGTATTGCATTGTAATCCTGTTGCATACACAATTACAGATACTTTAATTGATTTTTGGAATAATAGTAAAAGCACAAGTGCAAAGTAGTTACTTTTCATTGCGTTAATTCCACAATGATGTCCTATTCTGAATGTGAGACCTGCAGACCTCACTATGCATTTCCACATGCCTTGGAGCTGTTCCCTGGAGTTATGTGTAAGTAACTTATTTGCCCAAGATATGAGCCCTGACTAACACACGTATTCAAGGCTTTAAACTCATTCCCTGCTGTTTACTCCTTAGACTTGCACCTGGCTCACTTTTTACTTTTGTGCTGTTGAGGTTCTGTGATTGCTCCTCTTGGGTATGAAAACAGGACACAGCTGCTGTGTCAACCCTGAGCTCTCTGATCTCACTCGCCAGTTAAAATCAGGAGTTTGGTCTACAGTGATAAAAAGCACTTGTGTGTGTGTGTGTGTGTGTGTGTGTGTGTGTGTCTTACCTCTTGTTGTACCTTGAGGAAGATCATAGTTTCATAAAGGGCACAGTGGTAGTATCTAAACAGAAATTCAGACAGCTTATATTATGGAAGTTGTTTAAGGGATTTAATGTCTTTATGCAATTGAACAGCTATGAATATGTCTGGAAAATCTGGGGATTACTTTTGCATTTAAATAAATGAAAGCTGCAAGATGACTTTTATTTTGCAAATAAAACTTAGATTTGCACAAAACAGAGATGTGCCACAGAGGATGTCATGACTGGTTGTTAGAATGGCTTCCTTGTGGTAGCTGAATTGGGTGTTCTAGGTGACTTCAAGTTGGGTGGCAAGTCAAGAATGGATGATGCTCTAAGGTAGAGCTGTGTGTGTTCAAGATTTTGAACTTTGATCTGCTACAGATAAAAGGGAAGTGAGATCCTTTAAAAACCCCTGATTCCCTATTAGGATTTTGTTCATTTGCATTTTCTTAGTCTGATGGAAAGTGATAACATATGCTGCATTTTTTTTGCTGAGGAACCATCCAGGTCACTTGCTGGGGTAGGAGTTAAATTGGATTTTGATTTCTGATGGAAATGCTTTGACTTATCCTATGGATTTGCAATAACACCTGTATCATGGTTGTCTTAGGTATTTTTCTTTTCTTCCCTCCCTGCCCCCTTCACGGAGTTCACCATTGCTATTGGTGATAGCTTTCAAATTTAAATGTTGAATTCTGTTTGAAACTCTTTTCCTGAAATCTCATTAGGGGTTTGGACTTATGAGTTAATTCCTTTATTTGGCAAAAAACTGAAAAGCATAATATGGTTTTCTAGTCTGTTTTAAACACTATTCTATGAGAAACTGAGACTTTCAACAATTATAATGGAACAAGACACCTCTGAAAACTGAACTTATTAGATTGTACAGATAAATGTAAAGTTATTGGTATTTCTTGGACTTTGAAACACAAAATTCAGGTAAAATGTCCTCAATTGAAGGAGATTGTATCTGCGCTTTTGAAGTTCCCTTCATTCCCTGTATAAATGAGTACAAAATGCCTCTTGAGCATAGGCCTGTAGAGCAGAAATAAAATGATCAAAAGGATCTCTAGCTCTCAGATGACTAATTCTTCTTTCTTTGTGTGAAAATCTATAATAAATTCAAATTCCTGTGGAAAGTACTTTTGAGTAAACTTGTAATCTCCATAACTTAAAATGTGTGGTATATATTTGTTTTGTACCTTAATACCACTTGCTTTTCTGGAAAATGAAGAGTAAAGGATGTGCTTGTTTTGTGTCTTATACAACAGAGGCTGTTCAGGAGAAAAATAAGATCTAGTTGATCTAGTCAAGAGAAATAATAGCCAGTATAAGTTTAATTTCTAATTCAGTTCCATTCCTAGAATTAATTTTTAAGTGATTTTATCATGGAAATGAAAGAATGGTACTTACAGAATTAATTATATATTCCTTCAAGTATTGTTAGCAAATAAAGATTTCAGATATGGTGCTCAGGTGTCTGGCTGCATAGCTTTGAAGATGAGGAATGTCAAAATATACTTGCACGTTCGCACTGTGCAGTCATGGTATTGCCTTCAAGTGCAAATAGAAATAGTAGCTTTAACTTACCAGTATGTTTTTAACCTTCTAGTACTATAAAAATCAGCTTGAAAATGTGAATTTCAGGCATCTAGTATATGTGGAAAATGTGAGTATAGAAGAGTGGATGAAGTGCTTAAAGTATTCTTTTGGCCACTGCTGGTGATGGGTTACTAGACTTGTATGGATATTTCGGTTGACTCAAATTTGTTTTATAATGCTACCAGAACCTGAAAGGAATAATTTCTTTTGAAAGCTGCAGATGTTTTTCACTGGGACTCAGGGGCATAAAACTCCTCAACGGCACTTGGAAACCAGTCCAGATGTGTTTCTACAGTCTTGACATCTGACTTTTTTTACAAAATAGAGTAAGTTCTAATTTTGTAGTTAAATTCCAGAACAAAAAATATTGACTAAAGCAGAGCTCCTCCTGTGAAACCTTGAAAGATTGTATTATGTACTTATTAAAAAGTTAATTACTGGATATGCTTGTCTCTAATTGTGGCTTTAATCATGGTTTTCTCTTGTCCCCACTGAAATACCTAACTGCTTTTTCAGATCGATAAAAATACCTATATTTCAATGTACAGAAAATAAAATACATATTTATACATATAAATCTGCTAACACTAATATTTATACAGGCATATTGTATATGTTTTTTCAGTACTTTTTTTCTTATGGTTTTTTCGATATTGATTTTATTTCAATTTTTGCATCATAGAACTGACTTCAGTAATTCTGTTTAGATGATGCACTTCTAGGAGAATTCTTGGAATCAGACTTATCAAATTGCTTTTTTAATGATGGTTTTCCTCTGGGGTGTTAGCTGGTGAGTTTGTGCAATATGTTTTAGAAACTATATTGCTTTTTCTGGGAAATGGTTTATTCATATAGCAATAACCCAAACACATTTTTATTGTCAGAGATTGCATAAAATTCAGTGGTGGTGCCTCTGCAAATTTTCTTCTACAGGAAGAATGAAAATGTGTTTTGCTGTGAAAGATCATGACTCACTTGCATTGGTAATTACACTGCTTTTGTAAGTTTAAACATTAAAAATATGTTCTACTACCTAAAAATGACAATAGTTTTCATTTTATCTCATTGTCACAAGGAGTGTTTCAGTAATTTAGAAAGATGACGATGAAGGATTTCTGCACAACTTGTAGATGTGCAGGAAATTCTGAAGCTGTTGATATTGTCACTGACCAGTGTGTTCAGATCAGATAACAGCTGTTTCACTGAGAATATGAACAGGATAAAAGACTCAAGAACTTAGTTATTATTAATGCTTACCAACTTATGATACTGCCATATGTAGTATTTTGAGATCACGTGATGTACAATACCAAGTACTGTGCCTCAGAATTTTTACAGATCCATTTAGAAAGGTCCTATGAAAAATCTGATTAGCTTGATTCATTGCCATTTTAACAAGTACAGAGCTCATGTCATTACAGTATCGATTATTTAGTTTCTTTTCCTTCAGTGGTCTCTCTACACTCAGAGAATCAACTTAGCCTGATACCTTACAACAACTCTTCTATTTTCAGTAATACCTGTTTTGATTTGAAAATGCCACTGGCAAATGAAATACTGTCTTATTATATTGTCTGAATGTTTTATACTTTTAGTGATGTTCCAGTAATAAAAAACTATTCCATGTGACTTTCTTACCTTGGTGTATTTCCTGGAACGTAAAGTTCACTGAATGATTGCTCCCCTTGATGTGTGTGTAAAGACTTGCTAAGAAATTAATACTGGTAGTCTTTAATCTGCTCTTTTTGGACTTTCTCACCAACCTGTGCATCAGCAGGTTGTAGAGAGCAGCAGCAACCACAGTTCCAACAGCTGTGGAGGAACAGGGGAACCTGCACCTCTGTAGGAGGTGGGGGAGTGTCCATAGCTCCCTATAAGGTGAGTGGGTCAGTATTGCAGCTCTTAGGCATCAGTTCTTGAAGTGTGTTTGAAAATTAGTATGCTTATGTTAATATTTTGTAATGATGTGGTTTATGTGTTATTGCTGATATTGATTCTGAACATTTCCTTCATGCACTACTGTTTGTGTTGCTAATAAATCAGACTGCTTCGACAGTGAATTGATTTGTAGGTTTTGAATTGAGTAGCTGTTCCTCCCGACAAGGTACTTAATATTGATTAACACATTCAAAATTTTTAGGAGTAATTCAGCAACAGTTCAAGTATGACTAAACCAGTTTGTTGATACTTCCCTACCATTCTTCCCTGTGACTACTCCTAATTAGTTTTACATCATAGCTAAAAGCCCCCTAACCCTGACTTCATTAGTGACCCCCCTGGAATGCAATGTAAATTTCAGACCTTCATCAGCATTCAGTTAAACAGTTGTTGTCCATAAATCAGCTAAATGTTATTGTACTTTATTTGTAGTTCTGTCATGAGCAATTAGTGTTGAAAAAGCAAATCAACAACCAAAAAAACCTAGAAACAGACATAGACATATACATACACCCCCTTTTTCCCCTGCCTCTCGCCTCTGCGATACTCAAAATATTTTCTATGCAGTCAACTTTGGAAAAAAAAAAAAAAACCCACCCAACTGCCTGCCTTGTGCAGCTGCTTCTCATTCTCTCAATAATTGCTTGGCATTTTAGGTGCTTCTCTCAGGACTTCAGTAAAATTGCATGCAGAAGGCCTGACTTAAGTGGTCACAAGGGTCTATTCTGGCTTTAAAATCTAAGAAATTACTGACTCCTGAAGGTTGCTAAACCCATTCAGTTTCTACTGAATGAACTGGAATTGAATGTACTGAATTCTTCGCAAGGAAGCACTTTTTATGAAGAAGCCTTCAAAGATTTAATAAGCTATAAAAGGTGAGATTGAATCTGCTCTGATTAGCACCTGTAAATGAGCTTGAACTGACTACAGTGATCAGATGCTGACAGCCCCCTTCTGCATAAAAGTAAAGATAATTACCCAAGAAGTAATTTCCTGAATGGGTTTTGCCTTTCAGAGTTTGTTCTTTCTCTATGTATCACTGGCTTCAGTGGAAGTTCCTGTCATGCTGAAACTCCAGAAATCAGCACTTGGCATTGTCTGTTAATCTTGCACCTACAGAAGGCAGCAGGAAAAATTCCAGTGACTGCAGCAAGTTTTAGAGCAATCTAAATCTGATCAAGTAGTCTATGGTAGTTTTTGAATACTAATGCCAAGTACATGACTTGGTTTTCATGTCTGTGGGGGGGATGGGAAAGAGAGAGAGCAGTTTGTTTTTTAATTGGTATTCTGGAGCTCTCATGATGTTTATGGTTTATCAAATCATTTGTAATTGGTTTTCTGTGACTTTTTTTCAGCCATACGTTAACATCATGCAGCTTCTGGTTATTTTCCAGTTGCTGGAACCTGAATTATGTCTTTTTGAGTCTGTAATCCAACACAAAGGTATTTGCAAGGAATTAGAGAAGAAAAATTTAAGAAGCTTTATAATAGTCCTCTCTATTATAAGCCTTAAACTGATGAGATAGAGCAGGTCAGTGTCCTAGAAATATTTAGCACCAGGATTCCTAGCAAGCTGCCCCCTTTATAGGGGAAACATTATGCAGTCTCCAGGTAGCAAACAAGTGAATTGTGCCCATTTTGTGTTCTCTTAGTAGTCCAAGGCTACTTAGGCTTAACACAAGCCACCATACCATAACCTTGTGGCAACGCAATTGCATGGAAAATACTGTCCTCGTAGCAGAGATGGTGTGGCGTTAAACTCAGGTTCTGCAGGCAGTGGGCACCAGAGGTGGTCCCGAGTTCTGATGTATTGTCTCATTGGAGACCCCTACAGCAAGATCAAGCTGAGACATGGGTTGTGTCTATTAAAAAAAACCCACAGAAGTGTCTGATTTTGGGTTTTTGTTTGTTTTGTTTCAGATTATAATGTTGCTTCAGTTTTTGTTTGTTTTTGTATTTTTAGGGGTTTTTTTTTTTGTAGGAAGAGTGCTTTGAGGGGAAGGGGTTGAGTAAAGTAAACTGTTTCTGTCATATCTTCAGATATCAAAAGTTGTGCCTTCTAATAATTTCCAGTATATCAACACTTGCCCTATACTTACTTAAATTAGATTTAGTATTGATTTTTATGGTGGATAAAAGCTGTTTGGACCTGAGTTATTTTTAAAAAAATGTTTCCAATCAACTAATAAGCTTTACTCTTAGGATTGTGTTGGAACTAACAAAGTTTTAAGAACTGGTAAAATAATGTACTTGATGGGAGTTGACCTTTCTGTACTTGGATCTTTACATCAGTCTTTTCTGAAACCTAGTTTGGGGGGGTGGGGGGTGTTTTGTTTTGTTTTTTAAACTTCTAAGGACTAGGGTTGGTTTTTTTTTTTTCTTTTAGGGATGTCTCCTAGTAAGTTTATGTTTGACAGCCATTCTTTTAACTACATGATATTGGAGTTCAAAATTATTTGCTGGCATACATTGAAAGAATTTGAAAATTATTTCCTGATTATATGGAGACAACTTTCAAAAGCAAGTTTTATCTGATATTTGTTTTCCCTAATAATTGTGTAAAGTTATTGCTTCTTATCGAGTAAACTCTGTTCCTAGAATAGCTTTGAAAAGTGTTCCAAAAAAGAACTGCAGTCTTATCAAAGTACACTCTATAGAATTTAAATGAATCCAAATTTCAGAGTCATCAATTTTAAATTGTCTTTGATTGTGGCAGAACAAACAACTTAGTTTTGAATGTGACACAGCTGGGGAAAGTCTCACACCACAAAAATGCTCCAGACAAAAAGCCTTATAATGTCAAATTTGTAACTTTGGGTGGTTATCTGAGCCACCTTCACAGTGAAGGGAAATAAATTTGCATAAAAGAAAGCTAGAACATAAAAAAATATTAAAAGGGAGGTGCTTTCCCAAGGGGCAAGGGGAGTAGAGTGGACACCATCTTTATCAGAAACTAATTTCAAGTGAAGAAACCTGTGTAGTTTGAATATATTCTGATACCAAATGAGTTGTGCTTCCCCTCAGTCATGGAGGCAATGGAGAGTGTGTTTCAGTGGACGTGAGTTGGCTCAAGACAAGCCATGCACTGAAGGGTATGCTACTTTGCTGATTTTAAGTGCATAAATTATAACTTTGACTCTAACAGCTGCTGGAAAACATGGGAAAATTCAACTTTTTATTGGTGCAGCACATTAGCTAAAACTTCACTGGGAAGGGAAGTAAAGATATTTTTGTGCTAATGCAGGTACATTGTAGCTACTGGACTGCTGTGTTCAGATAAATCAGAGATCAAGTACATTTGATTAAGCATCTGAGAACAAGATGGTTCTTCCAAGTTCAGTGGTAATACTTCACAGCTTTGTTCACCTGTTTTGAAGCAGGGGGTGTGCACTGGCTTAGCTGTTTACTCTTTATGTTGGATAGCATTGCAGGCTTCAGTGAAAGTTCAAGGCAGTGCAGTGGTGTTGTATGTGATTCAAATGAGAGGGTTTTTTTCTTTAAAAACCTTATATTATAAAGGTATTTATCCAGGAATACTCTTTAAAAGAGAATGCATGTGTCCTGGATTCTTTCTGTTGCCTTATTCATACTAAATGCACCCTCTTGTTCTGTTGGGTTTTTTTTTTTTTTTTTTTTTTTGGCTGTTTTTTTATTTTTTAATACCTCTTGAAGAATATTTTTCTCCGCATGCATTACTGCCTTTATTCAAGCGTATTCATTCTTTCTTGCTTGCTCTTCCATGTGGTACCTGCTTTGTAGGCTTTCTGTCTCCTGTTCTTTGCATATACAGCTGCCATATCATCTGTGGTTTCTCATCCTTTATTGATAGCTCCTTTGCTGCCCTAGTTTTCAAAGCTGAAACCTCTTTTCTGAATCCTGTGGCTTTCAGAAAGTATTCGTCTGGACATAGACAACTGTGCTCTCTTTTTCTCCAGTCAACTGATAAACAATAGTTCAAATAAAGTAATAATGTGATGATAGATTGAAAAAAACCAGAAAAACCAAACACAAAGCACTGCATATTGGTTCACTCTATTTCCACTAGGATTTTCCTAGAAATTTAGAAAAGCATAAAACTGTGTCATAGAATCATAGAATCAATTGGGTTGGAAAAGACCTCTGAGATCATCCAGTCCAACCCTTGGTCCAACTCCTGCCTGTTTACTAGATCATGGCACTCAGTGCCACGTCCAATCTCAGTTTAAACCCCTCCAGGGATGGTGAATCCACCACCTCTCTGGGCAGGCCATTCCAATGCCTGATTACTCTCTCTGTAAAGAATTTT
>JAWWEU010000005.1:23315845-23336363 GCA_035583155.1 Acropternis orthonyx | reverse complement strand
TTTACCAGCCTTGTTGCTCTTCTCTGGACCTGCTCCAGCACCTCAATATCTTTCCTGAACTGAGGGGCCCAGAACTGAACTCAATATTCAAGGGGTGTGGCCTAACCAATGTAGAGTACAGGGGAAGGATCACTTCCCTGGTCCTGCTGGCCACACTACTTTTGTCATTATAAAGCATCCTTTGGTCTTCCTCATGACAACTTTACCAGTTGAAATGAAAGTATAAAAAGTGCACATGTATCTTCACACTGTAGTGGAATATATAAATTGCAACTTCTGTATGTAGAAAGCATCCAAAAATAGCGGGATACTAATAACTGAGTTTTTTAGAAGCTTGTTTTACTGTTTTCAACTTTGTTATATGCATATGGTGATGGGGGACTTCTGTTCTTCTAAATTTAAATTAATTAAATTCCTGATGGTAATACAATGTGGGCTTTTTAATACTTTCTATAAAATAAACAATATACATAATGGGGTCTGTTTGTCATCAGGATTGCTGGCATTAGGAGCTAACAGACATATTGTCATTAAATAGGATAATTAGTGGTCTTTACAAAGGCTACTTTTCATTATAGTTTGAATGACTGACTTAATTATGAGTTCAGTGATCTGATTCATTTATTCTTCTTGTTGGGATTAATTTTGCTTTGAGAAAGGTAGTGGAACCTAAGACTTGTAAAATGTTTGCATTGTGCTTTTTAGTAGTCTCTTCTTTTTATGCTGGGAGGCCCTACAATGGGAAGGCTCCCCTCCAGAGGGTACTGATACCCCCAAGTGCTGCTGTCCCCTCAAGGTAACGAAGTGAAGTGCTTGCACCTCCCTACAGTATCAGCCTTGATAGCGCCAGGAGACCAGAGGAACAGTTTGGACTTTCACTGACCTGTTTCATGGGTTATAAAGAATAAGGAAACCTGGCTTAAATAGTTAATTTCCCTCCAATAATGGGCTGGGAAAGATGAGAAAGCAAAGGTTGTTAAGACTGTGGTCTGAAACTTGTGATACATGTCCTAACAGGGGATGGAGATTTCAGTCCAAAGGTTAATTTAAAACAACTGGAGTTGAATTTTTCAGTCTGTCCTGTGTTGTTAGAGGGAGAAATTAGTTTAGCAGTGGATTTTTGGGGATGAAATGCAAGATCAGACCTTCTGCAGTTGACGTCTGTTCATTCATTTTCAGCAGCACATAGTTTTATTAGAATCTAACAAGTAACAATGTTTCTACAAACACCTGAGTACATGTGAAGTTCTGGAGGGAACGTGTTGTTGAAACAGACTATTCCTGCTGTAAATGCCTGGGGAATAGAGGGGCTTGAGATGAGAATACAGAAGGGGTCTGTGTGTACTGCATTTTGTGAGTCTGTTGTCTAGGCTGCCATGCAACTCGTCAAGTACTTGAAAGTGATGCTAAGAATTAATTCAATTGTGTTTGGAGTTTTAAACTGTGATTACCCTTCAGTATTAGAGTAGGGTAGCTGTGCAGACACTGGAGAGAGATGTTGACCAAAAGTGTCACTTAATAGTACTGCCTAACAACAAATTCAGATCAGGATGTGTCAGAGGACATGTTGGTTTCAGCACATCTTTGGTGACTAGTTACTACTAGAGTTTCTCAGAGAGTATTGGTGAGAAAGCTGAAGAAGCATGTTGGACTGGCAGTACTTTCTCCTGGTATGTCACAAGAGTAGACTCCTTGTACTTTTCCAATGTGTTTTCTACTGTGTGCCATTTATAGACCATAAATGTGTCTCATCATTCTTTTCCTCTTCCTGTTGAGACAGTCTGTTTGAAAGGGCAGAGCTTCTAGACATTCAGAAATTCCTAAATAGCATCAATCTTTAGGACATAGTTCTATTTTAATCACTAAGGAAAACTTGAGTCATGATTATGTGACTTGATTTCTCCGGTTTTTACTGAAACAGGCTTTGAATGTTTTAGTTAATGCAAAGAAATCTACTATGTATGCTTATAGTATTGCACTTTAATCAAAGTTTCCATTACTCTGGCAGAACCTTGTTTTACACATTTCTATTACATTATTTTGTCTTATTCAAAAACTTTGCCCTTACACCAGGAATGACAACAAACTTTTTTGTTTGTAGGGGCACATTAATATTTACTAATCGTGGATGTGAGTAAAAATCCTGAATTCAAGCCTTAGATTTTGGAAACTTCACCTTTTGGTCATCGAACTGCTTCAAATTTAAACGGTAGTGAATTAAATAGAGTAAATCAGCTGCACATGACCTCTAGGTTTTTTGGTAACTAAGTATGCTGCAAAAATTGAATGAGGACCAACTACAGCTGTAAAAAGTACTCCAGATAATATAGTAAAGCTGTTTTTAGTGTAACACTAGAAATTCCAAAAGATACCAAGGTCAGTCAGCCAAGCAGTAAATCAGCATGGAATACACTTCTTCCTGGACCAGAAAAGGCACTCCAGTATGGACTTAGATCAGAATCTGATTTTATAGCATTGTAGCAAAAGTGTAGCCTGTAAATTTTAGGTCGAATTTTGTAAATTACTTACTTTGGAAAGAGTTCATAAGAGTCAAATATTTGGAAAAAACATGGAGGCATTGAAATGTGTTTGATAGGAGTAATTCGTTAATAGTCTGGTTATGAAAAAGCACAGTTAAAGTGAATATTTTAGACTGTAAGCCTGTCTTAGGCTCTAAGCTGGAAGTTGATTCACCGCAAATATTGGTGTTATGTCATTATTTAGAGCAGCCCTAGGAGTGTTCTGAGTTCTGCAGGGTGGAGGTGGTTGTGCTGCCTGTAGCTCATGGCTTACTGAGAACTGGTGTTCTCCTGGTGAATCACCCCTGTGTAGGATGCTGTCTGCTCCCACAAACGTGTGACTGGAAGACTTTAGCCTGTCTTGCAGGATAATTTCAGACCCCTTTACACTTCTGAAGTGAATGTATTCTGGCCCCAAGTCTTACTGACTTGAGTCTTGCAAGTTGTCTGTGATGTGCTAAGCCAAAAGTAGCTGAGAAAATTGTTGATGTTCAGCGCTTTAGGATAAATAATGATTTATTCTTTATTTTACTGAAAAGCATAGTTATTTATAGCATTTTCACTCTCCCTGAAAATTAGGTTGGGAACAGCTGAATTTTCTGAGCAGTTATGCAAACTTGTGAGAGAGATTGGACCTATTAATGCTGATCAAGTAATGAAGCAAGACAAATAGTAATTTTTTTACGGGTTGTTCAGGTTTTGGAGACAATGCAGAAATGCAAAATCCAATCATTCTCTAGCAGTGTTGCTCAGTTCAATATAGCATAAGTGCTCTCAGGCAGACATTTTGGAGAATGGTGGGAAGGCAGAAATTTATTTGGCTGAAGGGATGATGAGAGCACAGGTGGGAGAGGTGGAAGGGCAGGGACTGACTCATATTGGGTCCTGAGGAACTGCTTGGTGGTGGCTTGTGCTAGAACCAGAGCAGAAATCTGAGTCTTGCTATTGCTCTGCTGAGTTCCAGTTCTCTTTGTTGGCTGAGCTCTACATCTCTGCTTCACTGATGAGGAATCTTTACATTAGATTTGTAAGGCAAATGTGAACTCCTGTGTATTGCCCTGATACTAAAAAACACTGGATTGATATAATGACACCAGTCAGAGTTAAGGTAGAGTCATGATTTACTTCAGATTAGTCCGTGAACCTTTTATTCATCTGCACACATAATTGAAAGTCAGGCCCCTCTGTAAATGACATTTTAAAGAGTCTGACATTTAGTCAAGGTGACCACCAGCTGGTAACTTTTGTAAAAAATCAATAATGGAAATAGTGGTCTGTTAGTAGAAATACCACTGTGAGGTCATCTTTAAAATAAAGCTGGTTCTACTTGCATCATTATCACCCCACCTTTGCAGAAAGGGGAAAAGTCACTGGCTTAATTAATATGTGTTGTGTGGCACTACAGTGACTGCTTGTACAGGCAGTCTACCATAGGACCTGTTATTTGGCTCTGTTAGTATAGGGGAACAAATATATGACTTTAAGCTTGCATACTTGTCTTGGATAATAAATGAAATCAAGGGTGGTGATTTTTAAATGAATAGTTTGAATCCTCTATCAGCAGGCATTCTGTTAATGTGGTTATGCTATTTAACAAGACAGTGTCTAGTCTAGGAAAAGAGGACATGTTGCTTTTGTTTCCAGAAGTTAAGGCCTAGATAAAACAATATTCCATCAAGCAAGAAGATGCAAAAAAGAACATACAGTCTAGAAATAATTGTTTTTTTCCTGCTGAAAAATACCTGATCTTCAACTATAAGTCCGTTTGAATTCCAGTTTGTACTTTTCTAATAACATATATTAATGCCACTACAATGTTACACATAAGTTTGTTCTATACTACTCTTTACATATGTATAGGAAGCCCCTTTCTGAAAGGAAGGAAGGTTTTACAGTCACATGAGAGAGTGCATGTGCGTTGAGTTCTTGAGCAGCATCTGACTGTTCTAGTCATGGTAAAGAAATATGGAGCTGAGAATGACATTGAGGATGAGTGTAAGCCAAAACATGTAGGGAATGTCTATTGTGTCAGTAAGTCTATGCTAAGAGAAGTACTGTAAAAAATGAGATATCCCATTTAATATATATGCAGTTATGGTGCGTGCAATAAAATAGCAGGATAGATTTGTCCAGGAAGATCCCTGTAGTATGTGCACCTTTTCTGAGAAGTTAATAAAATGGAACTTTATCAAAACCAGAACATATCCCAGGGCTTACAGCAAGTTTTGAAAGCTGTGAAAGTTTTATGGTGTTTTGGTGAACTTTGGTGATCTTGTCCCATCGTTGCCTACAAGCTTCTTCCTCTCCATGTTATTACAGCCAGGCATCAGATATCTCTGTGTCCACAAACACAGATGGCAAAACAAAGCACAGTCATAAAAGTTTGCTGACCATTTATTCCCCCCCACCCCCCCTTTTTTTTTTGTTTGTCTGGGTTTTTTTAGGATTTGTTCAGTTATTGGAGGGAACGGAGGTGTGTTTGTTTATTTTGGGGTTTTTGTATATTTTTTTAATCTTTTGGCTCTAATGCTAAAAGGCTCCACAATGGCCATGATTTCGGCATGTTTTTTTCAGAAGTCATGAAGACAGGAAACTTGCTTTTTTGCAAGCTACTGCTGCCACTCAGAAAAAAAAAGAAATCTGACATTTACATCTGATGACTCATCTTGAAGAGTGAAAGAAATATAAATATTGTGAGGCTCATTGTAAAATTTTAGTAGCTGGGATCGCTGTGTTGGATGCTTGTACTCTTGTGTGTGTTTTCTTCTATGGAGAGTCATTAAGATGCATACAAAGATAGTAAAAGGTCAAGTAATCTGTTAGCGCAGCAGGCAGACTGTCACCCTGGGAAAGTGCTGTTTCAGGACCTGCTTTCACAGTCTTGGCTCTTGTGTGCCAGGAGAGAAAGTCAGTTGACCAGATTTTGCAATGGCAGGACTAACAGTCCGCTCAAGTGTGCTAATATCTTCTGGGTAGTGTTGTCACTTCTCGTAATTGTATTGGAAAAGATAGAATATGACTTCCTCAGTAGATGGACACCCTGGAGGTGGTTCAGCTTGTCACACTAGATATGTCCTTTGCCTTTGTATTAAAGTTCATCTACATTTGTTCAACTGAGGTAAAATTAGACAAGGAAAGTTTTAAAAAACAAACCAAACTCAAACAATTCTGCCTAAATGAAAAGCTGTGTCATGTGTCAGAGTGGATAATATTTGATAACCACGTGAAAGTGCTTATTTTGAAATTTAAAAAGAAAACATAATGGATCTAAATGCAGTGGTAAAGACAGTAAGTTTATTTTCCTTTAGTTTTTAGTATTGTATTGTGACACTGCTCTGGTTCTGTGATAGTTTCTGAAGAGTGGATGAAGATGGTAATTCCCTCATTATTGAAAAGATAAAGTGAGCCTTGTGCATCACGATTTTCCCCTTCTCATTTTACACTGAACAGTCTTGAGAAGTTCAGGAGTCCAGTAAGTGTGTTGAATAGTATAGGCTTTCTTTTTTTTCCCTGCAATAAAATAGCAAATACCTTTCTCTAAGCATCCTGTAGATTTAGTAATCTCTTGCTTAACACTTGTGCTCTGCATTCCTTTAGCAAGCTTTGGTCTTTCCAAAGGTTCCTTTTCACTGTGAATTAGAGTTGAGCAAGTGCGTACTGATGGCTGACATTTCTGTGAGCAGTGGTTGAGTGCACAAGTTGGCTCTTCTCCCCAGTATTAGCAGGACTGACTGGAGTCAGGGTATTCTTTGGCATCTGTTGCACATTTTTGATTTGTGTGTGTATGTGTCACAGTGAATGATTAATTGCATAGGTATTAAAACTTGTAAGTGCTCATCACAGGTTTTATACCACCTGTCCTGCTGCGCGTAGTGTGAATTTGTAACCATTTAGAACAATGTGGCCTAAAACAATAATACAGTTCATATAGTTAGCATCTGGTGGTTTTTCTAAAGCAATAGAAACTTTCTCCCTGATTAGATTGCTGTATATTATCTCTTGCAGAGTTTAACTACAGTTTTAAATGATAATCAATACATTCTTTGAAGAGCAGTTTTTTGAGAGTAAAGGTCGTGTGGTTTTCGAGGTAAACAAAGCTATTTTCATCAATACCATGCTACTTGTGCCTGAGCTTTCGTGCCACCCCTTTTGACAGCTGGATTTGGACTCTCCTGTAAATAATGATGTTTAGATGATGCCCATCAACCCAAACCATTCTATATTTCTATGATGAAGTGCAGTTTGATATGTAATCTTCAGTGTCCTTTTTAAACATAAAGCTGAGGGGTATTGGGAGGGAGATGGTTTACTGAACTTTTCCTCCTCAACGTGTTGTAATTAGTTTTACATGGCACTTTGAGTCACAAACTACTATGTTTTGTGGTGCTCTGTCATCAGAAGGATCAGCCCTCCTCTAGAAAGCCTGATGTGAATGAACGTGATTACTATTTCCTAGAGCACATTTCAGAAAAAAGAGAATGTAATTGCTTCAGACCGGAAAGTTAACCATAACAAATGTTGTCATCTTTTATCAATGATAACAACAGGTGAAATAAAGAAGAATAAGAAGTATTTCCTTGAGATTATCCAGGGTGTGTTGTAATTGTCTGTGACAGGTTGAACCTGAGGCTGGTCCTGACCCTTTTCTAATCTACTTACTCTCAGGAAAGAACAAAATAAAAGCCATGACTTTCCCATAGTGGTACCACATGCTTTGGGACAGTCTGGCTTTGTTTTGCTTGTCTCATGAATAAATTTTCCTCATGAAATAACTCTATCAGATTCAGACACAAACATTTATTTGCTAATGGTCTAGTACACTACTATACAAAATTCAACACATATTAGTCTGCAGATTAAATATATTTATATGGTAAAATAATTATACTCACAGAGAGATACTGTATAAAAAGTGCTATTTTGTGTGCTTTTCTAAGGGTAGCTGAGTGATGTAGAGGAGATGATTTATGATCTTGCTGCAATAAGCAGTGGCTTGAAGGCTAAAGAGACTAAATGATGCATCCAGGATGAAAAATATTTATTTGAGGGGAGAAGGAGAAGAAATTACTTTGAATTTTTTTATAACTTCCAGTAACATACTAATCGTGCATCATAGATTACTTTCTTTTACTATGGTTGTGCATTCCCAGACAGACTAACTTGTCAAATATATAAATTAAAGAAACAGCTTGGGAAATTCCATAACTATATTATGTTGCTGTTTTGCATTCTTTCTTGCTAAAAGGTATCTGTGTAAGTTTTTATTGACTTCTTAATGGGATAGCTGAAGTTTTATGCAGTTTTCTTGTTTAGTCTCTGTTTATATTGGGCAAATACCAGATGTCTTAGACACTAACCACCAATTATGGACTAAATAAGTGTTGTATTTTCCTTTCTGAAATCTATTCTTAATGACTTTATTTCTTAGATAAACTTCTTTTGCCCTGTCAGCAACTTTCTGAATTAAAAATATTTAAGATGTTATTTCGCTTAGGTCATCTTTTGCCATCAACGTTATGCTTAGTTAGAGATGATGGAGACCATATTTGTCATAATTCCTGGTGTCTTTTTGAAGGATTTTTGCAGTGCTTTTCAATTTCTGCATGTTTCTGATTACTGCAAGCAAAAGTCACATGATTTGGTGGTCTTGTCATTTTCCAATCACTTTCATAAAATCATAGAAAGGTTTGGTTTGGAACAGACCGTTAAAGATCATCTCATTCCAATCCCCCTGCCGTGGTCAGGGATAAGAAATGCCCTCAGCAAGTGTCTGTGGGCAGAGGAGCACAGGTAGTGTATATTTTAAGTTATCAACATAATCCTCATGGCCTTTAAGGTTACAATTTATTAAACTCATCAACCAAAAGATTTGTAATCTTTATTCCAGACAGTATTTTGGCACAAGGTGGGGGAAGCGTGGAATGCAGATTTAGGGACATTTAATGTTTCTCTGTAGCCATTATTTAAAAAAAAAAAAAATTAGTTTTACACTGATTTAAACTTTCTTCTTAAGAAAATTAATATGAGAACTAGTATATATAATGGTAGTAATATGAGTAATAATTACATTAATCTCTAAATATCTGTAAATATCCACCCAAATCATCCCAAATCTCATGGGATCTCATACTTTGCACAAGACTGTAAAAAGTTCTTTTGTGTAAAAGGAGATAATCCACAGTGGAGGATGTATGTAGCATTTTAGGTAACCTACTTATGTATTTCCAGTATTCGTTTTCAGCAAAAAATCTCAAATTTCTAAGTGAAAATTTTGGAAATGACAAAGAGCTCAAAATTTCACAGGCAGTCTTACCAGACTTTAGTGCTAAACCCAACTCAGAATGCCCATTGTAGTAGTTGGAAAAGCTTTCTTAAAGGTTTCTTGTCCAGTGTTATTGAAACCTGAGGGGCTAGAATTTATGTCTGTCAGATTTAAGGGCCAAGCCCTGCAGTACTTTCCCCCTTTTTTTCACATGAATAATGTCCAAGATTATATATCAGGTTTCCTTTATATTAAAGCAGCTTTGCATAACTGTGACAGTCTGTGATGTCCGTTGTTTCACCATCACCACCAGAGAGGCTTTTGCAGCTGTAATGTTATGCAAACTACAGAACACTCAAATCTCCTTCCCCAGTGCATGAAAAAATACAGCCAATTTACTGGTCAGCTGAAGCATTTTGTAGCAGATTATTTAAGGGCTTTTTCCCCCTCAAATTCAGGCAGTGCTACAATTTAGGAAAATGGTTAGACAATTTCATCTGGTTTTAGCTTGCTGTTTGTTTTACTATGTTTATTTTTGATAGAACAGCATTGTGCACAGGATATAATTTGAACAGTGCTATAGAAGCTTGTTCAGTCAGAGATATAGACAGTAAAAGTGCAGAGAGCTGTATAAAAGAGGCAAACTTTCATTTTCACATTTATAGCATGGATAAATTTGAACAACATTTAAATGATTTGTAGATTCTATGTTAAAATTCAAGCAAATGAAGTTATATGTGAAACCTTTGGCAAAGACAAACCTGGATACATCTAGAGGAACTTCTAAAACACTGTGTTTGGCTGCAGAAATTTCTTAGTGTTCTGACTCTGATGCACTTAGTGTTGTCTCACTTCTTGCACTTTCCTTCTCCGACTGAAACAGATTTATCCAGTCAAGGAAGAAGCTATTTATCAGTGTTAATATTGAATTCTTACGAGGTACCTGGTGTATTATTTGAAAGATGGTAACTGGCAAAGTGTAAGCACCAAGCACAAGTATTGCTGTTCTAGGGGTGCCCTTGTAGGAAATTTCTGGTTTACAGATGTGGAACTACAAAGAAAAATCACTGTTTTCTAAAGGTAGAATGTGTTAGCTCTCCAGTATTTGACAAGAGAGATTTCTGAAGTTTGTGCTTGGAAACTGAGGTAGCCTGCAAGATCTTAAGAACTGTGTGCTTCTACTGTTGGTACTCAGTGAAGTAGATAAAAATGAACATATTGATAGGCCAGTTTCTGGCTGTCCTCCTGGTTAGTGAAAGCTGCCCTATCTACAATTGCCTTCAACTTTACATCTGTGTGAGATAGGGAATTAATGTGACATATTAAATTCGAAATTCATAATGTCACAGTAAGATACAGTCTGCAACAACAGGGCTCTAATTTAGATGTTAAACTGAGACAATAATTTTGAGAATGTTAGCTCACTTAGCAGCAGGAAAACAGCTAGAGAAATATTGGGGAAACACTTCACTAGAAAGACTATTAAATGCTAATCAAAACTGCATTTTGCATTTAAGAAAGTTTGTCCCAATATTACAAGACAGCATTTTTCAAGTCCCGTTTTCTTGATAAACTGTTCAGGAAAGGCTATATACCCGCAGAAACTTTTTCAGTGTTTTGCTACTGATACAAATGTAGGAAGTATTCTACTTATCTACTGGCTAAGCTCACATTCTCCACTCTGAGCCACGAAAATATCAAAAGAAAGATTACTCAAAATAAATAAGCATCAGAGTCCAAAGGTGGGTAACCATCTTTTCTCTTAGAGTAACATCTAAAATGAAAAAAATGAAGTAAAATATCTGTAGTCGGCACATAAAAGATAGTACTGTAACTGGATTGCTGCTGCAAGCAAAGAAAAGTGATTTGGGTTTGCAGTCAGTGAATGTTTTTCCTCCTCTAAAATGGAAAAGTATATATTGTTTTAGGATTCTAGGAGGCATTTCTGTCCTTCACATAATATCCTGTGATAATTCTTTGTGCATCGGTGCTTGTTACTGCTTGCTTGGTAGTGAAATTTCTTATAACTTTATTCCCTTTGCCATTACAATGGTTTTATCCTTTTTATATTTTTAAATGCAAATGAGAAAATAAATCTTGAAATGCAAAAGGATGTGCATAACTCAGACATCAGACTTCGTACATTGAACAAGACAGAGTGCTTCATATATAATGAACAGAACTCTCTCAAGTTGGGTATTTTTTACTTTCCCTTTTTCTTCCTGCCATGGATGCCATACAGTATTTTGTTCTTTCAGGTATTATTCAAGGCAGGGTTTAAAAAATAGCTGATAGTATTGTTGTGTTCTTAAGAGATGAAATTATATAATGAAAAATAAAACAATTAAAAAGTGGAAAAGTAGTTTAATGTGGAAATGACTTTCAAAAAGCAACAAAGAGTATTTCTTTTCTTAAAAACAGAATCTCTGCTACTCAGCTGCTCTAATGGTGTGCCTTTATACATATTAAGGAACTGAGCTTAATAATACCTGCACTTCTAAACCATTTTCAGTAAACTCACAATAGTCCTTCAAGATCCTCAAGAAAAGCTCCAGACAAATGATAGAATGTTAAATCTTGTTTTAGTAAAAGCCAGAAATTATCCAGCTGGAATAGAAGAGTAAAATGAAGTGTAGATTGCAAATGAAGCAGAGAACCTTGTTTCATTTTTCATGTATATCATACAACGCCTAACTCACCTTCAGGGACCTGCAGTTTCTGCCATTCCTAATAATGGGTTGCTTTCTCCTGTCAAAATGGATCAATGATATTAGATAATTGGTATGTGTTGCAGTAGGACTGGAGTTCCAGTAATTCTGTGTATTTGAAAAGTTGATGCAGTAACAAGATTAGTTTTAGTGCTAGGGTTATGATCTTAACATTGTCATTGTAACTGTACTGCAAGGTACTTCAGTAATATTTCCTTATGGTTTTTTTACTGGGTGCTTCTACTGTGGCAATAACCTGCCTCACTCATCTCCCCTGACCCCTGTTCTAGACCATATAGCACTTCATGACCACTAGCACTCTCGTGTAAGCCACAAAGTACATAATGCACAGAAAGCCTTGCTGCACATTGATCTGCTGTATTGCAACATGACTTGTTTTGGCTTATCAGTGAAGAAATCCTCTACATCAGTGACTGTGGTTAAAAAAGCATAAAGGAAAAATAATTGTGCAGGGAAAAAAGAAGCGGGCAGAATAAACTCCTACTTTGCAAAAGTATGATAGCACATAAACCTCTCATAAACCAGTTAGGTGTAAAAGAACCTGTAGAGAACTGGCCTTACGTGTTCATGACTTAAGAAGACACTGGCTCTCCTGAGTAGTGAATATTAGAGAGGTTCTTAGGAGAACTTCAAGGTTGGAATTTCTGCAAAGGTTTAATTATGTTTAATCCTATTTCTGTTTAAGACAGGGCCCTTTGTAGATGTTGGGCAGTAATATATGATTCTATCTATAATTTCTTGCAAATTTGAAGAATAAAAAACTTTCAGGGACAAAAAGACTAAAAACCCTTAACAAACTGATAGATGTCCAAGTCCTAGCTGAATGCATAGTGAAGTATATTAGACTAAAGAAGTGAAAAATCACCTAAATGCTTTCCAAACTTATTCTCAACCCTCATCTAAAACTTCAGATGAGCACTGTGCATAGAGTTCCCAGATGGCAACAGTTGATTGCAATTTAATAGTGAAATGTAAAAACTTTCTAGAAAAGTTTTTTACTACTTGTAATATTGTTCTCATTCAAATAAGGCCAGATTGCTAGAACTCAGCTCTCACAAAATGCCTTTGTCTCACAAAATGTTTCCTTACCTATTTGAGTGTTTCAACTACTTCCCCTGAAACCTGGGATAAAAGGCAAATTCCCAGCATCTGCAGGATTCAGTAATACAGTTCCTGTGACCTTCTGTATGGGTAGAGCCATTCACATCATTCTTTTAGAACCCTGTATTGGCCTTCAGGTTGGTTTCTGGAAAACAGTGAGTTTAGGATCAAATTTTCCAAGTTAGGTTTGTAAGAATTATAGTAGCAACCTGTTAGATGTTAAAAAATAATAATTTCCTAATAGGTACTAATTCAATGAGAATTTAAATCTATTTTAAAAAATTGAATGCTTTAATCTCCTTAATTCTTTAGGAAATTTTTTCTTGTTACCCTCCCTTTTGGGGTAATTTTTGGCACAGCTGAATGTATCTGAAAAGAAGAGAATCTGTGAGCAGGAGATGCACAATTTGGATATAATACACTTGCCTTTTGGATGTGTCAGCCAATAAATATCGAAGATTAAATGATCTGCTGAGCATTAGTATGCTCACTGCTTTGGATAAGATACCCTAAAACCTTTGCTGGCAGGCATCAGTCAGGGGAGGAAGAGTTGTGAAATAGATTTGTGATGTTGTTGACTTGCCATCTTCTACACATTGTTTCTTAATGTGTTGGATTTTTATACCTTACTGTGTTGGTGTGGTTGTTGAATGCCAGAGCAGGTGACAATGCCAATTTCAATAAGTCTGTGTGTGAAGCCAGGTTTACCTTTGCCTTGTGTGGCTCTGCTCCTCAGGCTCCCCCCATAGCTTTCCTGCAGCACAAAGGTTTCTACAGGTGTCTCAGCGAAAGTATCAGACTGGAATTTTGGATCCTCGAAAGATGAACAGTACTGGTGGATGTGTGGCTTCCTGGTGTATGGCTTTTTTTCTGTCACTAGTCAAATCTGTTATTTGAAGTGCACTAAATCATGTTGAAAAGTCCAAGTTTTCATGTTTCTGAGAAAGACTGATTAGAGATGAGATTAAGGGTAAGGAAATGGAGAGTAAAACTCTTCTTTTCACTTTCACAGATAAGATCATGTGCAATATTTGGTATTCAGAAACTGCAGAGTAGCTGGTGTCCTGAGGGATGCTTATCATATTTTACTTGACTTTTTTTGAATTTAACTGAAGGCTTTGGAAACAGCCTTGGCATGTAAGACAGTTTATAATCCTTTTCAGTTCACTAAAATTCAGTAACTGTTGAAAGGTGTTACTTAAATTGAAGAGATTCTTGAGATGATGTTAATTATTTTCTATGGGTTTTAAAAGTTCAAAAGACCTCTAAGTCACAGTTGTTGAAAACCATAATAGGTGTCAGGCATCAAATGTATGTGTTTCCTGGTTAATGGTAGTCAGAAATGAAATTCTGGTATTGTGTGTTAAAAAGCTAATGATTCAGAACCCGAGGCTGAAGCCTTAAGATCAACTCAGTTTAGTGAGGGTCATCAGGCCAGCAGACTCTGTGAATATGTGATTAGAGTAGCTAACCCAATGTCTGAGGATGCCATAGAGTTTCTGTTGGAGACTTGAAGAAAAAGCTCCTGAGATTCCAAAGTTGTATGAAATCTACATTTTCACTCTGACTCAGTGACTAGCTTCTAGCTAGTAGAGGCAGTTTTGCCTTTTTGTTATTTTGTGCTGTGCTTGACCTCTTGTTTTTGTTATATTTTGTAAGCTTTAAAACCTTTGTAACTCCTCCTCTATTAATTTTATACATCAAAGTTACGTATTCCTTTTATTTACATATTATCAGTTTCAGAAAGACTTTTTTTTTAATCCCTAACTTCCCAGATCAGTCTGGTTTTAATCAAATAGTGGCTGTCCCAAATATTTGCAGTACTACTTATTTATAACTGCAGATATGTGAAGGGAGCTGTAATCCAGTTGTGTGAATTTCTGGGAGAGGAGTGCTGGCTGTTCCTGGGTAGCTTAGCAAAATTGTTCCTTTGAGGCAACTGTAGTTTTGGATCAATACTTTGTAGTCATTACAGTTATAAAACAGGCTTCTATTTAGAAAAATAGTCCAATTAACTAATGGAGGAAAAGATGATTCTGCTGTATGTTGGTTTACTGCAGCTTGTTTAAAAACTGCCTCCCCTGGAGATGTTGTTACTGGGTCTTGGAGAAGAGATGTGAAGGAGACTGAGAGAATAACAGATAGGGAAAAGGAGGAAGAAGGGAGGAGCATTTCAAGCAAGGATGTACCATAGGACAGAGAAGAACAAGAGGGACAGTAAAAGAGAAATATATATATATATATTTTTTTCTTTTTTTTTAAAGCATTGATCAGGAAGCTGGTCAGTATTACACTGCAGTTAGACATGCTGGTGTCTGTGTTGTGTTGCCATTAATGTTTTCAGTTGAGAAGAGGTAACTAATGGACGTTTTCCTTCTTGCTTTGATTTCAAGGTAATTTTTACGGTGTTAAGGTCCAAAGACCAGTACTGAGCACAGATGTGTATAACTTACAAATACATCATTGCTAACAGGTTTTTGGTCTAGATACTGTCATCACTATAATAAGCTTGTTAGCATTTTCTCTTGCCTTTTCTGCCTTTTCCAGGTTGTGTCCTTTTGAGTCCAATCACTCAAAAGTATGACATCGAGTGATGTTGTCTACTTTTAATTATTCTTCTTCAGTCTTTTCTCCCTATCAAAGTATGTTAAATCTCTTGCCAAGAAGTTTTTGATAATGATGTGTAACAAGTTTAGTGCAAGGAAAAGGAATACAGCAGGGTGGAATAATGCTTCTGGATGCACTTGAAAGCATGAAGAAAATCCCCCAAACCATTTTATTTTATCTGAGATACTCAGAAGGCTGCTAGATGTCTAAGTCAGCAGCCTTGTAAGGTAAACTTTACCAAGATTCTGCCAACTTCTATTTTGGATCATTAATAGACTAAGCTATAGAGGACATAAGCTGTTAATGGAGAGTATAAGGGGACCCATGTTTCCTCAGATAAATGAGGAAGATCACAGCTCTGGAGTATGGTCTGTGTGAGAATAAACATTTTTAAATGAGCCTGAAAGTTTGAGAAGTCAGTATGGAGATTAAAGAAGGGGCAGCATGGCAGCAGCTCTTTTCTGTGTTGGTGATGAATCTTGCAGCAGGCATTCTGTGCCAGCCAGAGTTTTCTCAGCATATCCTGAAAGAAATGGAAGTCTACATTACAGTTCCTGAAGTGAGAAACAGGCCCTAAAATGTCAGGCGTTGATCCCTGGAGTGGTCTTTATTTCATAAAAAAATAATTTGGTTTTTCTTTACTTCAAAATTTTGAAGAAAAGATTTGAATGTCATACTGGTCCATGGTAAAGCTCTTTACTGTGTTCTTGGAGGACGGATATATGAGTATCTGAAAAGCACTCTAATCTTATGTGATTAATAACTGGGTAAAGTTAATGAGTAGCATCTGTTCTTCTACAACAACAACTCAATAAAGCTGTCCACTCTTGAAGATGAAGGATGTTTGTGTAAGAGTGGCAATAGTAGCTGTTGTGGGCTAAACCAGCTATTAGTTTCTTAAAAGGGGATTCTGCTTTAGGGAAAGTAGCATGGTTCACTGATTAAGAGTAGATTCTGTCATTCGCCTATCCTAATTTATCAACATGTCAGTTTGACACTTGAGATTCCATCTTGATTCATACAAAATGAATGAGCAGGGCTTGCTGGAAGTGGATCAGCTTGAATATTTGACAGGTATGATCAGTCCAAATTTTATGTGTGATTGCACCAAAAGTTAATTGAGTGAAATAGTTGTCACTTCTCTTATATCAACATCATGAGTAGAGTTTATTTAAAAGCTTGAGTTGCAATTTCAGGTTATACTTTGCTTTCCAGTAGTTCAGGTAGTCTGCTGACTCAGAAGCACAGTGATAATGATAGTAAGGCTGAGTCTGCTGTGTGAGGGGGCCGAGGGTGAGGAAAGCAGACACATCCTGCCACTGAGTGGCGATGGAGATGTGCTGCAGCTACTGCTGCGGCTTCATTACTGTAATTAGTGCCTATGCAGTAGCAAGGGTATGTGCTGGCTATTCCAGGTAGAAAAGATGGTTTTGGTTATCCCAAATTACCACTTTGCCCTTTGCAATAGCTACTTTTGTCTAACAGTACCTGGCTCTTCTGGTTCCTTCCATCTTGCATTTCTTGTTCTCTCCTATCCATATCCAGATGCACTGATCTGATTCTCTTCACATGCCTTTGAACCTGCAGAAGGAGGAGCAGCCTTGGCTCACAGTACGTTCCTTTTGCATCACACTATAGACATGTTCTTTTTTTGCATAAGGTGTTGGCATTTACTTACACAGCTTTGAAGGGGGTTGATTCTCTTTATTCTTTTCCTCTCTCCTTCAGAAGAAAACGTGTAATTTTTCACAAAATACCTGTAAGTAATAAATGAACAGCACCTTCTGAGGCCATGCAGATGTGAAATGCATGAATTTGTAATGTGGCAGTTGCAGACAAAGCACTTACCTACAGAAAGCAGATAATTTCTTTAAAGTACTGTGCTGATAGGGAAACCTTTTTTCTGGAAAGGAGATGGCTCTGGAGTTGTGTTCTGTCATTCTGGTATCAACTATTGCAAGTATTTAGAGTAACTACTTTTTAATGCGCCAGTCATCTTAGATTTGTCTTTGGTGTGAGTATGACAACAGTGGCATTCGTTGTGTGCTATTCCTGCAGCAACAGCACAAACATATCCTGTTTTATGTTAGAGGGACACAGAGGAAGAAAAATATATGGATGGAATTAAACTTTTGATATCATCTAGTTCATTCTGTCATTGAATAGAAACAGTAGCTCTGACCAGTATGAGTCCATCTATTTTTGAGAACCACCAACAAAAGGTATTCATAGCCTTCATAAATATCATGCTCCGCTGCCCACCTAAAATTACAATTTAAAAGGGTTTTGTGGGTTTTTTTTTTTGGTTTTTGTTTGTTTTTTTGTTTTTAACAGCAAATATCAATTTCTTTTACTGCAAATGAAGTTTGGATTTTGTTTTACATTCTGCGTAAATAGACTAATGTCTTTTATGCATCAGTCTGATGTTACACTTGGTCTTTTAAAGATGTTTCCATTCTGTCTGTTGTGATTCTTTATTAGAAAACTTAATCTGAAATTTCTTTACAGCTTTATTTGAAGTGTGATGTCCAGTACTCCAGAGGAAACTGCCTGAGTGATGAGTACCCTGGATTTACCCCTGTTCATAGAATATTACTGCTAATGTGTCCTGTAAATAACACATTCCTTGCTTTTTTTAAATAATTATTCCCAAGACCTTTGTTTTGCAATATTGTCACCAAATCTGTTTATTCACAAGACTCAGCCTTCATGCACCTTAAGCATATTATGTTTCCCTTAGCATGTAAACACTAGGAAGCCATTTGACTATTTCTCTAACAGCACGAAAAACCTCTCACAGAACTTAGAGATTCCACTGCAACCTATGTTTTGCAAGCTACAATCAATTTGTAGTTTTGTTTCATTGTGTAGATAAATTTTTGTAAACATTGTATAGTTCCAGACTAAAAATCAGGAGAGCCTTAGAAACTCTTGATGATATTTTATTTCAGTGATGCAAAGGTTTGTGTTCTGAGTACTGTTGGGTGATACTGTAACCATAGAAGCTTTAAATTAATCAAAGGTTAGTTTTTACTATGTATGAGTTCATTCCAACAAAATCTTCCACATTTCAGGCAACTTGTTAAAACCCTGCATTTTAATTCAATGATCCATTCTAATTTCTAGACTTCATAACTTCGTTCTGAAATTATATTTACAAATATGCCAAAATATGCATATTAATCCTAATCATATCTGTTAATGAGTTGCAAATATTATTTCATATCATGGCCAGGTACATCTCACAGCGTGGAGCTGTGTTTGTTCACTGGAGGTTCATAGAACTAGTCAGAACTTCTAATAGAGCGTGCTCTCTTAAATTCATTACAAAAACAAATGCAGTGCTTGTTTTGCACAAAAATTAATGGTTCTGTTCAAGCAGAAATTAAAAAGAAAAAGGGGGGAGGGAAGGGTACAAGAAATAATAATGCTTAAACAAAACATGTAACAAACAGATGATGAAAGAAGGACTTATTTTCCATTATCAGTACTAAATACAAAAGAGCTAGGAGGCAAGCTTGAATAGTTCTCTGCTTGATTGTAAGATGCTGGGAGTTGAGGGAATTATGTCTTCCTTAATGAAACAAAAAAAATAAAAAAAAAGAAATTTACTGAAATCCAGCTCAATTTAGTAGAAATTGCTGGCACTAAAACATTGTCATGTGCAATATTTATTTGCAAGAACTAGTGAAAATACCCTGTAAAGGCTGAGCAATGATATACATGAATAGGAAAGCTATGGGGACTTTAAAAGATGGTTCTTATAAATTTGATACAGCTTAGGTTTAGCTGTGGTAGATAGCAGAAATCTAAATGACACTTAGCATATGTGTTATGTACTTGAAAATGGACACCTTCAGAGTGGAGTTAAAACTAAACCTGTGAATAGAAAAATGCCGAATTTTATGGTGCATTTCCTGGACAGATACTAAGGCAATCCAGAAACTGAAAAGAGTTGTGAAATCAACTGGTTTAGATTTAGTCTTTCACCTTGGATACAAAAACACTGTAGAACTTCTATATTTTGTTACAGCTGTTCAGAGATGCTTTAGACCAGAACTCTGTGACTGTTTTCATTTCAGCTACATAGAAAGTAGTTTCCTGCAGTTTTTTTGTGTGAATAACTGAAGGCATTATTTCATGCATCTGAATATAATTGGAATTTTTAGATCAAACCAAAAAGCAAGAAATACTCATGCTAATCAGTAAAATGCTTTTATCTTAAATCCTATACTTCATGCATGATTCAGTCTATCATATCTTCCATTTAAAATTTTATCACATATTATGTATGTTTATAAAATAGTATTTTCACTGAGCACAACAGATAGTTCTTATTAAAAGCTTATAAGTAAGAAAGGAAAATATGTTGATAACATAATCACCTGAGCTGCAATTGGTGAAGTGAATGGGAAAGATTTTTCTCACAGCTTAACAAAATCTTTCAAAACACTGAGAGTAAATACTCCCAGCCTCCAAGCTCTCAACAAGAGTGCTCACTGGAGATGCAGGGTTTCAGCCCTTCATTCCCGGTGTTTTGGGCTCCTGGTGCTTCAGAATTCATGTGGGTCAGGTTTTCCTTCTGTTTAAAGAAATCAGTCATGCAGGAAAACTGTGCTTACTGTTTGTCTGTAGTCAAGACATTTGCTTATCAAAGGTATATGAAATACTGCAAGAAACCATGAGGTTTTCTACTTTAACAATTAATTCCTGTTTTTGTTGGAATTCAACTATAAAGCACGCTGCTGGCTTTACTAGTTAATGCCTTTCTTTACATGAGTGAAGAAGTCTTAGTACCAAATGTTTCTATAAGCATGGTCTACAACTCTTAAATTGATGAGAAGTTTGTTTAATGAGAGAAGTTGTGGTGTTTTTTTAAAAATAAATACTTCAAATGATTCTATCAAAACCCCATTAAATCTGAAGTGGTAAAGCAGTGGAACAGCAGCAGCTGTTCTCAGGAAGTCCTTCGTGTTAGGAGCTGTTATTGGAAATTGAAGGTCATGCACAACAACTGTGTTCACTCACTATCGTGCCTGTGTTCTCCCTCCAGTGTTAGGCAAGGAGCTTGCCTTGCTTATTACACCACAGAAGGTAAATAAGGTTGCAATAATATTATATCTAATATTATATATCTATATCTATATCTATATATATATATCTAATATTATTTTCAGTTAGAATGTAAGAGTTTGTTGTGGTAACTGTAGTGAAATGTAAAAGTTTATGAAAAGTTGGGAATTAAGTGTATTATGGTAACCCCAAAAGGCATGGGAAACTCATTTTTGCCTTTTGGTTGA
>JAWWEU010000005.1:23249616-23314078 GCA_035583155.1 Acropternis orthonyx | reverse complement strand
GAAGGTCATGCACAACAACTGTGTTCACTCACTATCGTGCCTGTGTTCTCCCTCCAGTGTTAGGCAAGGAGCTTGCCATGCTTATTACACCACAGAAGGTAAATAAGGTTGCAATAATATTATATCTAATAATATTATTTTCAGTTAGAATGTAAGAGTTTGTTGTGGTAACTGTAGTGAAATGTAATCTTTTATGAAAAGTTGGGAATTAAGTGTATTATGGTAACCCCAAAAGGCATGGGAAACTCATTTTTGCCTTTTGGTTGAACATTGCAGGAAGAACAACAGGGGGTGCAGGCACCAGACTGGAGGAAATAACCAGGCAGCCACAGCACAGCAGCAACCTTGGCCAGGGAGATGGAGGTGGGAGGGGAGAGTGGACAAGGAAGTGGTTGTGTCAAGGGAAGCTGAAACAGAAGTTTCAGGGAGGACATTGAAAATCTCACTAAAGTGAAGGATAGGCAGGACACCCCATGTAAAGATTTGATTGGTAGAAAGGGCAGTGGCTGTAATTGTTGTGGCGTAATTAGAGTTGTTTATGGAAAGTTATTAAGATTGCACATTGCTTTGAGGATTGGTATGTAGAAAGAATAAGTGTTTTATGAACAGACTTAAGGAAAAAAACCCCCAAGCATAAAACCCCCTCTTCCACCTGTTAAAGAACAATGATTTTTTGTGAAGGTCATACTGTTTTTTTTGGTCATACATATTTCTTTGATGGGTTACATATTTTGTAAAAATCAGCAGAAAATACACATAATATGTGCATTTATATGCAT
The DNA here is from genome assembly GCA_035583155.1 of Acropternis orthonyx. Taxonomy (NCBI): domain Eukaryota; kingdom Metazoa; phylum Chordata; class Aves; order Passeriformes; family Rhinocryptidae; genus Acropternis; species Acropternis orthonyx. The sequence continues at coordinate 23,313,299 of JAWWEU010000005.1, read as the reverse complement.
ACATATATAAATGTGTAATATCTATAGGTATGCATAGCAGGGAAAAAGTCTTGTGTTCCTTCTTTCTGTTCTGATCTGTTTACTCACTGTGACCTCTGATGAAAAAAATGTAATCGGGTTTTTTGAAAAAAATCAACAGAGGATGAAAATAAATTCTGCTATCAGCTGTGGGTGTGCTAGAATTCAGTGCTGCAGTGTATCAAATAAAAGGAGCAGGTTGACCACAAAGAGACAATATCATCCTGAGATATGCTTACAGACAGATTTGTGTTGTTTGTTGAATAGACATTGACTGTTAGAAAGTTCAATACAAGCTTGGATATGTCAGCAATAATAGCCACCTAAACAGTATTTTGCAACCAGTGGTGGAAGCTGTGATGGCCTCCTGAGTCCACACTCTGTCTCATTATTTGCACTAATACAATTTTCTAGTGCATAAAATGGAGTAAAATGTTTTTCTGAATTTATATACTTAGCATAAAATGAAAGCAAAAGTGGTTTTTGAGTATGAGATACCAGGAGTGTTCCTGAAATCACCACAAAGACTTCCTTTGTGTCCTCTCAGCTGTGGCAGTTGCAGTTAATTACTAACACTTTCCCCAGAGATGCATTGGCAAAGCATTCATTGTGCTGGTGCAGCAGCTCTGGAGTGTACTGAAATGGGTATATTATCTTATGTGCTCACAGGAAAAAAACAGAGGGATAGAAGGAAATCAATGCTAACCGGATATAGAAATGTAAAATCTTGTAGGGAAGTTAACATTTGGCTTTCAGATTTCTAAGGGAATATTGTTATAGCAAAGATAAAAAGTAATTTCAAAATTAATTATAATTTTAGTGGGATATATGAAAAATTATTCATGAGGAGCACTGGACATTGAGGGTGAAGAAATATTAACAGGTTTGGAGTAAATAAGAAATGTTTTCTTAGAATTGTAGAGATGTGAAGCAACCTCCTTGAAATAGAAGCTCATGGTCAATATGCTAAGTAAGGGACTTACACATCTTTTAAGGACAAGAAAGTCTTTGTTATGTGTTTTCAGCTACCACAATCTAGTCAGGATTCTGTCTCACCAGATTGTGTTCTAATTGGTTGTGCTGGGAAGTTTTTGTGGTTCTCTTTGATTCCTGACCCTGTGACAGATGGTTTGCTGTCCAGATTCATAATCCTGAAGTCTGTTCCATAAGGAAACGAATGATGACCAAACATCTTGCAATGAAGCTGCCGTTAATGGGGATCCCTATTGACATCTGCTAGCATTGGTTGTTTTCTCTTGCTCTGCAGCTGCATACTCTACACAGTCTATCCAAGGACAAACAGTCCCCTGGTGGCTTTTTAAATGTATTTTTTGATAATGCCAAGGACATTCCACCCAAAAAGAAAAGGGAGCCAGATTTCTTTTGCCCAGTATGAATAAGACTTCAAATTGTTTCATGAAATTGGCCTGGGAAAAAGCCAGCCCAAGAGAAAGAAAATATATATGGAAACAAAATCACAGAGGATTGATAGAATTTTTTGCTGAATAGATAGCATCCATGTTTTGCCAAAAATACAGTTTTTGTGACTGTATTTGAAAATCTCCTGGAAATAATACTGATAGGGTACAGACAGAGAAAAGAACTCTCATGTTCATTAATATTATGTTATGTAAACAACATTTGTGTGGACATTTTTTCTGTGTCCTTCCAGAAGAGAAGTTTGAGGGAGCCAGTCTGCATCAATATTAATTAAGAAAGATATATTTTAGAATAAAAAATAAACATGTAGATCTCTACTTGAATGAGCTGTCAGCACTTAAAACGTTTTGGCAGAGAAGTTGCAATATTTGAAATTGTAACTGTGTTCCCTTGAAAGTAAATATTTTGCTGTTGAAATATTCTGTTATGAAAGATGGCTTCTTCTTTACTTCTGATATTCTGGAATTTGTGAAACGAGTAAAACTTACTTGAAATCTGAACAGCATTTTCTTTAGTCTGGTATAATGACACAGCATTTTATTACTTAATATTTAATTACTAATGCTATTTAAAATTCATAAGTGTATTCCAGGTGCATCTGATCTGAAAGTAAAAAAGCAATGCATAATTGCCTCCACAGGACACTGCTTTAAAGGAAAGTCAACAAAACAGTCACAAAACTTTAACATGTTCCTGTCTTGCATTAAGTTCATCCCCTGCAGTGTAATATAAACTAGAAAGGATGAAAACATCACTACTTTTAGTAGTGCAAAGGATGTGTCTTGTATATGTCTCCTTATTTAACTCATCTTAGTGACACTTATTTTAAAAAATGGTGAATTTGGAGTCAAAGTGGATTAAGGACAAGTGAAGTAAGTTAAATACAACCCAGCAACTGCCATGACAAATGTTAAGATGGTTCAATACTTGAATAATTTATTATTGAATAAATAGGAAAAGTCTAACCCAAATTAATGAGAGGCAAAAAACGTCTTTTTACAAAAATAAGTGTTTGGACTTGAGGCAGGGTCCACATCAGTTACTGGGACAGGTTGCTGCAGGCTATACTGAAGTTCCCCAATCATGTGTTAAAGTAGCCATCAAGTTGCTTGTGTATTGGCAGAGATTTAAGGTTTAGCATGTGCTTTTATATTAGGGACATAATGCTCCAATTACCATGTAATTATACTAAAACTGTATATGTGTGCATATATATATATATATAAAATTATATTTATATTTATAGTTACCTTTAATTTGTGTATTTTTAGAATTTAATTTCTTGGTTAGGAATTATCAACAAAATTTGAGTGTAGCTGGAGATAGGTTCTTATTGTAGTAGCAGTCAAATAATGGTAACTGAATACAACCATAGAAGGGTATTTAAAATGGAGACTTTTTGTAGTCAGCTGGATACAAGTGCAAGCAGGCTGAGTGGAACAGCCCCCAGGATGCCCTTTGTGCTGACATGCCACTATGGCTGTTCCATGTTGTTGTGCAGAGTTCATTACCTCTGTTCAGTGATTTCACTAAGAAATCCCTTGCATTTGACTGCTGGAAGAGCAGAAAAAGTTTGGGAGTACTCAACATAGTTTAAATTATTCACCATAGCTGGTCAAATGAAAGAGGTAGGTGGTAGGTTGTCTTCATTTCACAATAAAATTAATCTTTATTAGATTTTTGCCTTCCTTTACTGCTCTGCGTTTTGTGTAGTTTAAAATGTTATGAGGCCTTGATAATGAGCTCTGTAACACAGGTGAGATGGGTCAGACATTAAGTGTAGTGAACAACTTGAAAATTACTTCAATACATATTTTTTCTGATATTTTCAATGGCAGTATTTTGACACAGTATGTAATAATAAGTAGCAGCATAGGCTTGTTTTCCCCAGTGGTTTAATCCCTTTTAAAATAACCAAAAGACCCTTTATTCAGTATGAATAAGGTTGTCCCTATGTAAACCAGGGTTTTGCTGCAATTCTGAACAGGTTGTTTATCCTATGTTGAATGTAATCGATCATCCAAACTGTTTTAATTTTGGTGGGTTAATGCACAGACTTTAATCTTGAGCCAGCTTTTCCTAGAGTCTCTTGGACCAATTTTTTGCTTTCTTGAGAGTTCTAGATTACAAGACCACAAGCTCTTTTAATCCAATCTAGGTACTCCGTGTTTATATAATATCTTAGTCTTTTTTCTGCGTATGTAACATACAGTGTACGCTTTTTGAGGCTCTCATAATTTAAAAAAAACTAACTCCAACATCTATAATAAAGGATGTTCCAGCCTTTTAACCATTATTACTTTTTCTGAACTCTTCAAATTCCTTCCTAAATTCTGAACCAAAGAAGTAGATAATCACATTCAAGCAGTGGTCAGTCTAGCACTGAATTTTAAGGGGCCACTTGTATTTCATTGATGTTGACAATGCCTGTCTTCATAAGACTACAAATTTCATTGGCCTTTCTCAACAGATTTTTGCACATTATTAAATGATTAAACATTACAACCTAGAGAGTGTTATTCTCACAATATTCTTATGGTGCATTATTCTCATAGTGTGATTAGTAAGCCTATTTAATAGACATGTCTGGTTGTAAACAAAGGTGTTCTCTTTGTGTGGGTTTAAAAGAAGAAGACATGTAAATGTGAACAATGAGAAGTGGGCACAGTGCCTTATGTCTAGGATTCACATACCTGCTGTTGTATTGGTATTTGGCTTTATAGACAGTAAAGGGAAAATTAATATACTCTAATGGGTCTTGTGGGGAGGCACCCCTTTCTAATACCCATTTATTATTGTGCAAGTATTATTTCAGTAACTGAAGGGAATTTAGAAATGCACTGATTATTCTTGTTCTATGATTTGATGTCTCTTTTGCTTCGTATTTCTTATCTACAGACTCTGAGATTACTGGCAGTGGCTCTAAAATAATTCTAAAAAAGCACTGAATGCAAGGGAATAAAATTATTCAAGCACCATGTTGGAGACCAACTTCAGAAACGTTTTTCTGTGGAGTTTTTTTATCCCTTGGGGCATTAACCTCATAAGGCTTGTCTAACAAAAGCTATTTGAATAACTTTTCTTTTTATCTGTAAACTGGTGCTGCAACCTGTAAAACAGCAGAAACAATGTAAAAATATGTATACCAGAGGAGTTGCAGTTTAGCTTGTAGGCTAAAATATGTGTGTGTGTTATAAAGCTGTGATACAGCAACAGATCTTTTACGTATGTGAATGTTGTGACATGGAAGGGGGAGAATTTTTCCTGTTCACCTGGACTGCTGTGCTTATTTTCTATTATTTCAGTAGTGAAAATCACACATATTTCAAGGTTTTTTTGAGAGGTGATTTTTTTTTTTCCCCTCAAAAGCATGTGCTGCTGCCAGCAAGATCTTTTTATGTCAAAAGTATGAAATGCATAAAGGAAAACGAAAATACGAACTATGCTGGGGAAACAATGCATAGAAATCGTAGATAAGTAAAGAGTTAGGGAAAGCAGCTGACTGTAAATGATTATTTTCAAATTTATTGAACTGATTACAATTAGGCTGCTCCAATCAAGAAATAAAAGTATTTGAAGATCATGATAAAATCACTGAAGAGTCCAGTGTCTAGAACCTAGTCAGAATAAATTTGACACCAGAAAGTCATTAATATATCTGGGTACTGGCATAGTGTGTGCTATCCAAGCCTATACTCTGTTTTTTATCACTGCCAAATCTAGAGCTAAAAGATTAAAGTGGGTAAGGAAGATAAATTTACTTGAAGACCAACAACAAAACAAAACCCACCCTGGTTTCTGTGTATCAGCAGGTTTTAGGCAATCAAAACTATCCATTTTGAGTCAAGTAAAAAAATGTTGCCTTTTCAGTTCCAATCTGTATATTCTGAATTTTAGATTTAGCTACAGAACAAAAATCTTCATTCTCTGTTGAAAGCTGAAAAGCTGGGACTGGGTTTTACCTGCCACAGTATTTATACTTCCTCAAATTGCTTCTTAATTTTGTCTTTGCTATTCCATGCTCATGGTGGTGTTTGTATTATGCCTTTTTGGTTCAAGGTTTTCTGAAAGATAGTTCAAGATTTCAAAAGAAAATTCTTCTAAGCTTTTAGTTTCTTTAAGTATGTGACCTTCAGCGGTAGAGTACAGTTGTGCCTGAATAATTTTGATATGAAAATCAGAATTAGAACATGTTTCAGGAGCCTTGAGAAGAGCTCCAGCTCTTGGAGGAAGACAAAGGGTATTATCTGAAGCAACTTTTGCTCAGTGCTGTTGTGTTTCAGTCATGGTGCTCTGTGGGTTGTCATGCACGTCTGTGGGTGCTGCAGCCTCCTGTCACAGATGTCAGTGCATGTTGCATCCAACAGCTCTGCCAGAGCAATATGACTATAAAGACTTTACCATAAACAGATTTAGGAAACTGCTGTGAAAAGTATTTATGACTGTGTGTGAAATTTTGATTGCTGGTGAGTTTATTTAAAATAGCTCTATTTTTTAAGTGCTACTGGGTTTTGTAATTGGTATTGATATTGGGAAACATGACAGGCTTCAACTCTACATTTTGCTTTGTGCCCCTGTTCCATATTACACAGTTTAACTTGTGTAGTAAGAAAACAGTCTGAAGCCTTGGGTCCTTAGTAACTTTTCTGGATAGCTTTCTTCATTAATGTGAATTGAGTGGCACTGTCAAAAGGGAGAAGGCTCAGTGTTTTGTTTGTTTGTTTTAAATTGGATGTCCTTGACATGTATTATAAGAGAAATACTTTCACATTTCATGCCCAGATAACAGTTTGTGTTCTTGAGATTAACAAGGTTCCTACCAGTGGCTGGAATATTTTCATAGGAAATGAGAGAGCAAAAAGAGGGTGTATTAGTGCATCATAGGGTGCTTGAGAGAGACAAATTTATTACATATTCAGCAAAGTATTTCACCATAGAAGCAATACAATTTTACGAAGAGTTGGTGAGAATTGCCTGTGCCTGCCTCTGGTTGCTCAGGATCAAGCAAAGTGAATTCAAAAAGATGGAGTGCCATTCCTCTGAGGTTAAGAGGGAATATACCCCACGAAGACGGGAAATGGGACATGTCAGAGAGAGGGTGACTTAGGGTGTTGATACATCACTGAGGTGTGAATTGTGTTGTCCCTCTTATTGAAAATTAAAAGTAGGAACCTTGTGTAAAAAAGGCCTGAAAACAAACCACACAGTACTGTTACATGAGATCCACATGGTGTGCATGTGATTGGAATGACTATGGAAATGGATTTTAACTTGAGCCAGAATTCATTATTATTATTCACATGAAATTTTTTGCTCATGATCTTGTGAAGTTGACTTCAGCTTTTGAGAATATTTTTATACTGTTATATATTTGGTAATGTTTTGAATCAGTAGCCTTTAACCTATTCCTTTGATCATGAGCTGATTGATTTACTCATATGCTATTAATTATTTTACAGTTTGTAATTGGTTCCTTAAGTAATAAGTTATGGCTTTTTACTTGATTGAAATCTTAGAGATAGTGGTTTGAAAAACATTGAGCATAGTCAATAATGAAAATTAAAATAGTCACTGAATATTTGAGTATAGTTAATAACCAGTATTTATATATGCAGCTATGTGGTTTAGACAATATTCATGTGTTTTCCATAAGGAATAACTGTTTTTCTCACCTTTAGTGCAGGTAGAATATTCTTTCAAGTGCTTTTTTTAATAAATAAATGTTGTCCTTCTGCATTGATTAAAAAAAACAATAAATCAAGGTCTTCAGTAATTTCAGAGAGATCAAGGTCTCAGAGTTAAGTTACTGTTAATGCTGTAAAAGTGAGTGGCCTGCAAGTGGAAGGATGCCATGACTAAATACTTCCTGTTTGCAGTTTTGATCCTCAGCTGTTCTGAGACATAGCAGCTCCCTGTCCTAAAGGTTACTGCAGAATCAGGCAGCTCTCAACAGGCCTAGATCTGTGAGGCTCTGTTAGCCTTCTGGATGGGTAGGAAATTTTTGAGAGAACAGAGAAGAGAGGTATTATGAGCAGAGGCAAAGGGTCAGGTACAAATAGGTGTGAAAAGTCAGGACACTGGTTGTCAGTAAGGGGGTGTTTACTTGTTCTGCCAAGGGATGATTTTGGAACTCCTGCATGCCAGGTAGCATAAAACCATGTATTTAGGATTTAATCCCTGCCTGAAGGAGTTCATATTTTTAATACGAGAATAGAAGCACAACGTATACATTATATGAATTACAGTTAATGCAGTAAGAGATTTAAATGCAAAGCATAAATTGACGTGAACAAAGTAGAATTGTAACAGGGTCAGGCTACAAAACAATGCAAATTCCCAGAGGAAACAAAGTGAACTTGCTACTCTCCCATATCTATTATTTCAAGGAAATTATTTCTGTCTAGAGTAGAATCAGGTTAATAGGGCTGTGTTTCTTAACAGGAGGTTATGAATCAGAGTACACTAAGTGTGCCTGTAGCCAGGAATTACTCCAACATTCCTCACTACATGGAGGACATTGAGGTGCTGGAGTGTGTTCAAAAAAGGGCAATGGATCTGGTGAAGGCTCTGGAGTACATGTCCTGTGAGGAGCAGCTGAGGGAGCTGAGGGTGTTCAGTCTGGAGAAAAGGAGACTCCGGGTGATCTAATTGCTCTCTACCACCACCTGAGAGGAGGTTGTAGCCAGGTGGGGATCCGGCTCTTCTCACAGGCAACAAGTGAGAGGATGAGAGGAAATGGCCTGAAGTAGCATCAGGGAAGGTTTAGATTGGATATTAGGGAAAACTTTTTCACTGAAAAGGTTGTCAAGCATTGGAACAAGCTGCTCAGGGAAGTTGTTGAGCCACCCTTCCCTGGAGGTATTTTAAAAAGATTTGTAGATGTGACACATGGTTGGTGGTGGACTCAGCAACATTAGGTTTATTGAACGTTCGACTTGGTGAACATCTACCTGAGAGATGCCTCCGGTAAACTGAGCAGAGCTCTTTTCCTCAAAGAATTTGGGAAGGACAAGAATAGTTTGTGTGAATGGGGTGCTTTCTAGTTTTTTGATGGCTTTCACATATAACATGTTTTAGTTTTGAAGTAATGCCTAGATAGTACAATGTCTGTAGGAGGCATTGTACAAAGGAATACAGGTCAGAAGAAGTAGAAACAATGAAGTCAAGTAATTGCCACTGAATCAGACATTAAGACAAGAATAGAATAAAATTCAGATGTTCCTATCTGAATAGGTTACACATCACAGAGCTGGGTTAAAGACACCTGAACGTTATGTCCTGGGAAGGGTAATGGCTTTTAAAACCTAAAATATTTCAATTTTTTATCATTTTAAAGATTAATTTTATGGAGGTTTTTTCCCCAGTAAATAGATTTAAAGATGTTTTCATTTAACCATGGTCCTTTCATGTGCTTCATAGTAAATAATTCCAAAGAAAATGGCTTTTTTGATAAAGGAGAAAAATATATTTGCTACATTCCATGTATTATTGTACCTGTAATTATATCTGCAAATTATTTATCTGGTTGACAGATGAGTGAGCTAAAACTATTGTGACAGTGTGACTTTAAGTGCAGTCCAGATCACTTTTGTTAAGAGCATTTTGCTGAGCTTTTTTCTTCCTAACCTCTTTGCTTTTTCCTGATGATGAAATATGGCAGTGTTTGTTTTTCAGAGAACTCCAGGCAGATCTAACATGCTGAAGCTTGTGCTGCACTAGCTGTTAGTTTTTGTAAAGCCATCATGATTCAAGACCTGCCTGTCAGAAGATACTGTAAAAGGGTATAAAAATAACTGCCTCTATATACTACAAAAAAAAAAAAAAAAAAAGAAAAAGAGGGTGGTGGGGAGGGAGGGTGGCATTAGGAGCCTGAGTTTGGGGCAAATCTCCAGCTGCATGTAAACAAACAGTAGGAAAATTACAGCATGTGTATTATCTGGGACAGTAGCACTGAATGCCAGAAAAGAGTAAACCAGTTCAAGTAAATTTCCCCTTTGGTGGGACGCAAAGATTTCGTAGCCAGTTAAAGCAAGGGTGGAAGCTTCGTGCAGCTGGTTACTCAGGCACACAGACAGTGGCAGTGAAGGGATCCCTAAATCATACTGACTGTGGCTACTCGACTTGTGCTGGTTTACATGTTTTGTGCAGAGACCAACTCTAAGGAAACTGAAATGGATGAGTTAGGATATATAGGAGAAGATTATTTGTATCAAAGATATTGATCTAAGCTTTTTCAATCAGGGAACTGTTCAGTGGTATCTTCTTGATGCATCTGCTGAAGTTAGTAAATTCATGAACTTTGGCAACAATTGGAAGACAGTGTTGGGTTCTCAACTGCAGGATGTATCAAGTAAATTCACTAGATTCATTCTTCCAAAGTAATCTAATAATATCAGACTTGGCATGCATATTCCTTTCTGTTCAAAAGGAAAAGTACAACATAAGGTGCTACTTATTCCGTGGAAATGTAATAGTGGAAAAGGGATACAAGTGGTTACTGTGGCAGTTGCAACTTCTCTGCACCCACGGTATTAAAATTAAGTTCCAAGCAAAGCAGGAGCTGGAGAACAGGAGAAGCCAGAAGTGAAAAACATGGTTCTGTATTTTAAAGAAATAGGGCTACCTCTTGTTGTTTGGGTGTTGATGGATCAGTAGCAAAAAACTCAGCCCAATTGCACAGACCAATCCTGTGATTGCATGTGCTGTTGTGATCAATGCTGTCAGCTCAGCCTTCTCTGAGTTGTTTCACAGGGGAGAGCAAGTCTTGTAGCAGGTCTGGTTGAAAACCACAAATACAGCTCTGAATTAGTTTTGTTATCAGATCCCTTTTTCAGTGCAGTTTGTCATCAGCTAACACTATGAATATTCTTAGAGATCTAAGCAAGAAAACAAATTTCGTTGTGTGAGCCAGGGTCAATATATTTTAAGTTGTAACCTCTAGGCAATAAAGATCATATTTTAAATGACTGTCATAAAAAGTATCAGTGCTCTGAAGTGAAGTTACTGTTTAAGAATTTTGTTGTTGATGCAGACATACATAAATGTCTCAGCTTACAGGTTATGATCTAGTGTTATTCATGGGAGTTAAAGGCAGAGCAAACACTTGTTCTTGAGCCAGAAACCTTCAACTCAGAGGGATGCTCATGTGTTATGGTCTAGTAATGACTTTGACTCATTCTTAGGCTTCTCTGAGCCTGCTTCTTTGATGCATTAATTTGCAGGGGAAAGGGTTTTACAATGAAATGAACGAATGTGATTTGGTAAAATAAGGAGTAATTTCTTGAATATCATTCTCAGCATACGTTTCAGGTGGGTGCAAGTCCAACCAATAACATTTATTTCTAATATTCATTTTGTTCTTGTTTAAACCACACTAAAGAAGGGAATTTGCCCAGTGATTATGTGAAACAAATCACCTCATTCAGAATAGATCTGAGGTGCCTGTTCACTGCAGGGTGGTGAGCAACAAACCTTGCTTGGTTTGTATACAATTCAGAAAAATAGACATTAGAAGCAAACTGCTTAGCAGGTGTCCAGAAGTATATAAAAGCTTTCGACATGATCAGATCCAAAAGAAAAGTAAGTACTTCTGTGTTTGAGTTATTATATAGCTAAGAAAATATTTGCTGCGTGTCCACCCAAATTGTGGTGTTATCATTCAAGACAGCAATTGTTATCAGAAGCAGTATTTGCAGGAAAAGCCTATGGAAGGTTGGACGTGCTTGTACCCCATGTTGGCCTGTGTTTATCTCCAGGAAGAAAAGTTCTGAGAATACTTGTATCAAATTAACTGGAGCTTCCCTAGCTAAGATTCAGGAAAAATAGAGAGAGTAATTTTGTTGGCCTGCTGTAAATATAATCCTCTTTTCTATTTAGGTGTATCTTTCTGTTATGAAAGCCAGCCTTGTAGCTATGCTGAAATGTGAGCTATAAGGAATTTCTTTAAAAATGCATGAATTGCTGTGAAAGTATGGGGTGGGTGCCTGCTACAAAGATAGCTGATAGTGGACTGATAGACATTGCTGCTAGTCACTGTGTGGTGAGAATTTTTGTGTCTTTGAAAACTACACTTTCAGGCATTTAAGCTATTAATCATCTACTTTTTATGCTGATTGCTGGGTTTTTTAGTATTTGTCGGATTCTATAACTATATTAAATACATACAAATATGTTTCAGAATGAAGGCAAGAAGTGTTCTGAATTAACCGTGGTCTTTCAGTTCTGGGTATTCATCCTTTCTTATCTGACTTAATAATGAAGGCAGATATGTTGAAAGTACCTTTTCCTACAGTGTAACTCATGTAGAAAACGTCATAAACTCTCTTGAAGCAATCAGGAAGGTAACTGCAACTCAGCAGCGATATGCCTGAATGTCTTGCCTCTTTATCCATCCTTCAACCTCCCATTTCCTCTAATTTCTTTTTTTTTTTTCCTAATAAAAAAAGAAATAGCTGAGGAACATAAATGTGTCCTCAAGCTAAGCAAATTTGTTTGTCATTCACAAAATCCACAACTACTTGCATTTGATTTTTTTTCCTGTGATATAAGACCTAAGACCCGCATAAGTGTTTTAATACATGTTTGTAGATGTCCACAGAGAAACTTCCAGTGCAAAAATGAGAGAGCATACACCCAACTTTCCTGCATTTAGACATTCTGGCTTTTTGGGGAGTTCTGAGACTTGGTAATGAAAAAAAAAAAAGGCAGTAGATACTATGTGAGTTTTATATTAAATGAACCTTGAAGTCTACTAATTGCAGAATAAAATACATTATGAGGAACTATGGGTATATCTGACTGGAAAATAACTCTGTTAACTTGCTGGTTTTTTTCAGCACTTCAGAGAAACTTGTGTGACTCCCTATTAGCAAAAACAGGGAATGCTGCCATTAACTCATACTTTAATCTTATGAAAGTAAATATTCATATGTACCTCTGGTTTAAAAGAAAACAATTTCATTGCTTTATTTTCAAGCATTGGTTTTTTCCATTAACTAAACAGTAAGTTCTGCCCGTCCTCTGATTTTTCCAGGTATTAGTTGGCATACTCAGAGAATAGCTTAGTCTTTGCAGTGCTCTGTATGTTTTCTGGTTGATGCGACTTCGAGAAAAGTGTGGTTTTATGTGTTTTGAGTTCAGTGCAGTTTTTCTTATATGTGTCTGTAAATGCCCATTTTGACATCTGAAGTAGACAGCTTTTTCAAAGGCAGGGTCAAGCTTTTTAGGAAAGTTTAAAATAGGAGGTATAGATCAATATTTTAGTATATTTCTAATACACTACATTTTGGAATGATTGTTTATCACTGTATTGTGGTGTTCACAAAGTATTGTGATTTTTAACAGAGTGGTTTTAATGTGAATGCTGTGGGTTTTTTAAGGTTTTTTTTCTTCACTGTGGGGATTTATATTGTCAGTGGTTTGATTTAAAAAGAGCAGCTGGCCTACTTTTAGGGCTTTGTCCATCTACTAAAATCTTGTGTTTCTAAAATCTAAAAGTTGTGCATACTTTTGTATATCTAGTTAGTAATATCAGTGCTGTAAAAGCAGCCCTTCTGTGTTCTGCATTTATTCTCTAGCATTGAAGTGCTGAAAAAGATAAGGGCACAAGGTGAAAAGTCCAAGATTGTAATGGGATGGCTCAGATGTGGATTGGCAATTTTCTGGAGTGTAGAGTAAACATTAAATAAAAGGAAATCTTAGCAGTCTCCAGGAAGGGAGGTTTTCAAAGGAGTATTAAATGACTCAAGAGTTAATGAATTTGTTTGTGGTGGTACCATTCTCACCTAAATCAAATGTCTCTGTCCTCCAAAACAATTTGAATTAAGATTTGGCATTCAAGGTTTTTCCTTTTGCAAAGCAATAAGTCTCTTTAATACTTAGAATTCATTAATTAGCAATACTGTGAAATATTAGCATTGACTTTGAAAATCCTCATTTCTGTAATAAAAAGGAGGAATACCCCTATTTTTTTTCTCTTTTCTAACCTTCACATTTTTACATACATCCAGTTCAAGTAGTTAGAGACTTTAAAAAGCCCCTAATTTACTAACTGATATAAGGATATTTTTATTAGCAGGAAATAAGTTCTGAGTGATTAACATACATTCTTAGGCATGATTCAAATTTCATTTTGCTGCCACACCTCTGCTTAAGCATTGTAACTTATTACACAAAATAGTTACGTTTGTGACAGAAACTGCAAAGCTTTTTCTTCACATTTTTCTGTTTGATTGCTTGAGTGACCGTCCTGATTTCTTGAGGGTAAAAACAGTGAGTGTGTATCTGCTTTTGGCTTTTTGTTATAAAAATCAAGATATCAGAAAGAAATTTTATTGTAACAGTATTACACACAAGATAGATTTATAGTTTAAATATACTGGGAATATTCTTTGTGCTTTTAATGTACCAAATACTGCACATGTCTATAATGATATTTCTCAAATGTCTAATTGCTAATCTTCATGCAGACTATAGAAATACTTTAATCTAGTTGTTAAAAATCTACTGATTTATTATTTGATACTGGTCTTGCTGCTTGTAACAAGAAACTGAAGTGAAAAAGGAGACTGAGAACACTGAAGGGCCAAAGTATTTTGAGAACTGAGGAACTAAAATGTGTTGCTCTTCCCTTATATTTTGTTATGTTCCTTATACATTTCAACTATAACTTGGAAAAAACTATAATGTGCATCAGTTAAAATCAAATTTTTATCCAATCAGGCCACCTTTTTAAGCAATGTCGATTTACCTGTGATTAAGAGGTATAGACTGTATATGCAGATTTGTCCTTGATTAGGAAAAGAAAAAAAGCAAACCAATAAGGGAGTAGGGGAAAAAATTAACAGTTGTTTCTGTGTGTTTGTGGTTTTTGTGGTGTGGTCTTCCTGTTTGTTTGTTTTCCGCCCTTTTTAATGTCTGCATTTATTTTAATAGGTATGGAGAAATACAGCTTGGGTAGATGCTCTCTCCGGAAAGCAGCCGCTCACTCCAAGTGTGAGCAGGGCAACAACTTAAGATATAAGCAATGAGGATTTTGTAAAGAAATTGGACACAAACGGCAGATCTGTAGCATCCAGAGCACTCCAAGACTGAAGTCTACATGTGAGTCATTGAATTTTTTCAAAAGTTCAAATGCATTGATTATCATCTACACCTAATAAGGAATGGCAGAGATAAAAGTGAGATCTCTGTAGCGTCACACATTTATTGCAAAAGCTTGGCAGTTAGAATGCAGAGTGGGATAGAAATGGCAAAATTCAGGTTTTCTGGGAGTCTTTTCATGGTGAAGTGTAGGCTGTCATGATTCACATAACCGTTATCCACACTGTCTTTGAGTACTGTGAAGTTAATGTAATAGACTCTGGGAAAGCTTGCAGAGGCAACCTCGTGGGGGACCTTTGAGTCTTCAGGCCCTTGCAGCCCTTGTTGGTCTGAGGATTCTGAAGTTTTATGTGAACTGAGACCTTTAGCATGGATTTTTCTTCTCTTTATTTATAATGTACTTTTTGTTCCAGATAGGATATATATATATATAAATTTAATTTTTGAAAGCTCTACTGTAAATTCTCCTCTTTTGCATCACTGCACAGTCCCAGCAATGGCTGTAATAGTGCAATAAGGGGAAACAAACAGGTGAAACTGTGTGAAGTGTTAAAGGAAGTGGTTACAAATAGCTCTCATGGGGTGGAGTTCTTGGAAGAAAAACATTCTTTTCCAAAGAGTTCTCTCTGGCTCATTGCAGATAACCTTTTGCTTTGACAATCTGGGAAGGATCTGTATGTCCCACAGGAAGCTCTGTATTCTGAAAGCTTTTCTGAGCTCAGACGCTGCTGAGATGCTGTCAATACCCAAGTTTGCTATATCTTTTTATTTACATTGAAATGGAGGGGCAAGGCACAAAGCCCTTATCAAAGAATTTGAGGAGAAGCATGCAGGACCAAGGAAACTAATTCTGGTGTGTGCTGCTTTGTGACATCACCTAAGGAAGCAGTGATTGGCTTTAATTTCCCAGCATTCATACAGAAAAAGTTTATTTAAAATGCTAGTGCTACAGAGAAAATGAAAAGCTGGAAATCTCAGTACCTAACAATTAATTTATCTGCTATTGGTTTGTATGCTGTCACAATGCAGTCTGTGGTGGAAAAACAATCACTCCTATAACAATATTTTGAGTTTATAGTTCCTAGTAATAAATAATGTTGTCGTACTGATAATAGACCATTATGATCAGCATCAGTCAGCTTAGCAGCTCCCATTCCTTGGCAAATGCTCAGACTGCATAATTCTTTCTGTCCCTTGTATCATTGGAATATTGAACTGTAAACTGACCCGTGTTCAAAATCCATCTCATTCAGGACCCTACTTCTCTGGGATTATATCTTCTGCTTAGATCTCATGTAGTTCTCTGTCAAGCCCATATGCTATAGCTTTTTGATGTCAGCTGGATTAAGGCTCCATTAGGGCATTTGACATCTCTCTCAGCTATCTGACTCTCTGGACTTGGCTTTGATGAGCTTCTTTAGCAGTTGGTTTCCTCATTTAGTATTTTTGTGGAAATCTGTGTCTGTTTTGTTGCAACTTGAGAAGAAATGGTGAAGGTAGCTGTTCAGATGCCTGTGGCAAATAAGAAGAGCAAGTCAAAATTGGTGTGTATTCATCACTTAGACTCAATTCTCAATTAATTCAGTGGACTTTCTGCTAAAATCTTAGGATTAATCACCCTGAATTTTATTTAATGACAAGTGCAGAGGCTGTAAGTTAGAAAAGCTGATTATGTTTTTACTGAGAAAGACTAAGTTTAGGGAGTTTAAAAGAATTTTTATAGCTTTTTCATTAATCATTGGAACTATACCTTCTGAACTGCAGCACAACTTTTGTTTTGCAAGTGCCATGACCCAGTTTGAAGGAGAGGGGGAAAAAAAGTATGATGAACGCTATAGTTTTCAGTGACTTTTTAGGTGGAAAAAAGCATAAAACTGTTCTTTGACAAACTGGCAGAATGGCTGATCTGAATGCTGCACCTGGCTTTCTGCATATTCATGTGACTGTGGTTTGTACCTCACGGGTAATGTAATCAGTGCTAAGCAAGTTGAGAAAGGAGATGGCTGATGGTATGTGCAGCTGTGATCTGAACTCACAAATTTGTCAGCTTACCATCACTTGAATAGTTTCCTTACTCCAAAAGTTTGGCACCCGGTTCTGTGGTTCTGCTTGAGAAATGAGGTGTTACTCGTTATAATCAAGGTGAAGACTTGAACACTCCGGCTGACGTACTAGTACTGAAATCCAGTCTAGTCCTTGAGCAGCAAACTGAAAGCTGGCTGCTGTTTCAAACAGTTTGCATGCTCTGCTTAGACATAACCTGATAGCAGTCCTCTAATTTGCATCTCTATTCCTTTCTAAAATGTGATGACTGGGTTACATTCTATTGTGTGGTGAGATATCTTTGAGGCGTTAGAGATGTAAATAACTTTTTTAAAAAATTGACACAAGACTACTGTGTATCAGTGCACTTCAGATCTTGGGATCTCGCTGCACAGATTTCATAACCAAGTTAATTGAACTGTTTGTTTTTAGTGATTATTTGGATAGGGAAAAAAAAAGTTCATTTGATGTATATAGATGAACAAAGCAGTATGAAGTATCATTTGAATCCTAGTCATTTTATCCTTACAAAAATGAAAAACTGGATTCCAGTAAGTACAAATTGCCTTCATAGATATTTAATTAGTTTAGGAAAAGTGGCAAATTGGAAATAAACTGCTTTGGTCCTTATAGCACTTGTGAATATTTCACAAGCATAAAGACTAACAGAGTGCTGATGCTGGTGCCAAATATGTTTGAGCCAAGCATAGCTCAAATCCATAATGAGAGCTTTCCAAGCTGCTCAAATGGTCCTTTTCACATCCGTTTGACATTTTTCTGGCTTGTCTTTGTTCTTGCCTGCAAGTTTCTCTGCAGTCTTTAAAATCAGCAGTCTCACAATGTTGTGAAAGTAAACATCATTCTTGCAAAGTTACAGTTCAACCAAAGCATTTGGACAAATTTAAATCACGCAGCTTCTCTGCAGAAAGCTAAATTTCTCCCAAAGGGCGGAAGAGCAAACTAATCTGAATCCTGACATGTAGTGATTTCCAGCAGATGAGACTGGAACCCAGCAGAACAGAATTATTATTAAAGGATTATTTTTAATTATTGCTGTATGTATGTAGATGCCATAGTAGAGGAGGGGATTACAAAGTTATGTACATATAAATTGGAATAAATGTTTCCTTACCTTTTCAGAAGAATTATTATTTAATGTTTTACAAATGCATCAACCCTGCCATAGCTCTTTTGCTTACTCCATGAGTGGTGACACTGAATCTGTAGTTTGAGTGCTAGTATGTACCATACTTTCTTACAGCTGAACTTTAAAATTACTTTAATGTACTTTGCAGTTAAAGTAATTTCCTTTTATTTTTCTGTTTAACCTGAAGCATTTTTTTTCAAATGGGAGTTAGAGAAAAAACCCTTTATTTGAACTCTGGGGTTTTTTCACATTGTCCCTAAATGAGTCTAAGTGGTGCCATGAAAAATATTGAAGATTTTCATCTTTGATCTGTTTTGTGGACAGATGTTGACAAAATAACACGTTCAGGTGCACTTGGAAAGTGCAATACATGCATGTAATAACCACAATTATTCAGCTGTTTCACATAAATGAGGTTTTTCCACAGTGTTGCTATGGATAGCACGTATCTTAGAAGACAAACTTGGGTTTGAACTACACAGTAAGAAGCTCAAGTTAAAGGATATCATCTCTCTCTCTCTCTTTATATATATATATATATATATATGTATACAATAACTGGCATATTCATCAACTATTTGGTATGACCCTACTGTGTTTTCCCTGGGCCTGTTGTTGTTACCTTCCTAATGGTCAGTAATAGTTCTTCAGTACTGGGGTTGAACCACAAGTTTGACCTTCCCAATTGCTGTAATTTTCTGGGAATATAAAGACCAGTTCTAGATTTTTATTTTTAAGCTGACATTTGGCAGTCACCATACGACATTTTTTGAAACAGAAATTTTATTATTATAAGGGATGCTGTTAGGAATCTTTGACTTCCCGAAACATGATTCTGTAGGTAAGTCAAGTCATATCACTTCACTCTTGTTAACTTGAGTAGGCTCTGACTAAACAACAAAATTTAACAAGCTTTGTAATTTTTTTTTTTTTTTTTTGAGATCTTGGCCATTGTTCACCAGATGACTGAACTAGAATCCACTTAATGGATTTTTACTCCGAAGTTTATGGTGGAAGCTTGTTGTTTTCTGTTACTTTTTCTGCTTATACTATGGAAGTCTTTAATTTGATTTACTGCATGGCTCTAGATGAGGCACTCTTGCTGTAAATTATCTGTCTAGACCCAATACCTTTGAAATTTTCCTCCACTAAACTGAATCCCTCAGGTTTCCTGTCATATATCTCCATAAGCCTTTTGGTGTGACACAGTTTGCAATAGCAATTACTAGAGCTGGAAGTACAACTTTTGCTCTTGGTGAAAGAGCTCTGTTCCATATGAGAGACAGCCCTACCTAAATCCATGGCATCATTTAATACAATACATGGAGGGTGCTATTTCCGTGAGGTGCTTGGGCTCAGTGCAACCAATTGGGGTGTGTTCCCAGCTGGACATATTTGTCTGTAAATGTATTCAAAAAACAGCTTTCATAGAAGTCTTAAAAGGCCGTTTCAGTGGCTCTTCCAAGACCTTATCATTCATGCTGGAATAAGCAGTCACAGGCAAAATTCATAGGACCTACCTTCTTCAAAAGCAGTGTTCCTTTCTCTGCACAGATCTATTTTTTAAGCTGACCTTAAGGTAGCTGTAAATTCTAGTGATCCTCAGCCTATCTGGATAAATGACTTCCAAACATGAGCTTTTGGGTTGTACCACATCCTCCCCCTGCATAGCTGTTAAGCGTTGCCATCACTGTTGCCTGATTCCCTGCACTTTGGTATAGTACCACAAGTAGGCAGCTGCTCTGGGAAGATGAAACATGAACTTCCTCCCACTGCAAGTCCCATTCACTCACCAACCTCCCCTCACAACTTCTTGACAGTAAAAATCTTATAATGTGGGGTCCTATTCTTTTTTTTTAGAGCGGTACTCTTATCTTTTTAGGGTTCATCTATTACAAGCTTTTTTTTTTTAATTTTTTGATCAATACAGAAAATTAGTAACTATGGACTCCTTAGACTATAGGGTTCTAGCAGTTCTTTACAGCATATCAGGTAGAGGAACAGATGAAAACAGTAAGAAACAAAGCTAACAGTTTATTATAAGTTACAGTTTTAATTAATGGTTTTAAAACAAACCTACTGAAGTGAGAGTAATTTACATTTAGATATCAGATTAGACTAAAAAAAATCAATGAAAAGTTTTTATCTTTCTGTATTAAAGATTGATTTTTTTTTTTATCCATCATTTACAAAGAGGCAATGTTTTGATAAAAATCTTAACTGAGAAGAATGAGAAGTAATGCACATGTGACTCTTAATACTGCAGTTCAGGACTACATCCTCTTTCATGCTATACCGGAACAGTTTTAAACTTCTGATGAATTTGTGGAGTTTTTATGCTCCATTCAACTCAAAATCAGCACAACTATAAAATGGATGAAGAAGTCAAGAAAAAAAAAAAATAATGAAGAGGTTCTTGTGTGCAGCACAGTATAAACCCCCTAACCTAAATTTTATAAAGCTCTGTGATACTGATTAGATTATGATTATTTAGAAGGATTTTTGTTGAATTCTTGAAGGGACAAAAATGTTCAGTTGATTGATAATGAACCTCACAGTATAGAGATTTAATCTGGCAAACTCTGCTGTTGCTTGTTTTCTGAAGATGTCAAAACTTTCCATAATTCTCGTGATTTCCAAACCAGTTTAATGTAAGTATTTCCTGTTACTGATTTCTATTCTCGATGTGAAAGATGAGTGAAAATAATTTGAAAGCAATTTTGATTAATTGCTCTGTAGTTGTGCTATGTGCTTTGTATAAATACACTGTCTTGCTCCTCTAGCTCTTCAGATTTGAAAAATGCCAGTCAGTACTGAATTAAATTTAATTATTAAATAATGTACTGTAATCCATGCAGAATAGTTGATCTGTGGTAGATAATATTATTTGCTTGCAACTCATATTTTCTATAACTATTTTAAAGCAGTCTACAGTGAGGATTTAGAAATCAGAAATGGTAGGAACATACTATTTTTAAAGGCTTGATATGAATCAAAAAATTAGGGTTTTAAGGTGTAGTAATCCAATTTAATTCTAATGACAGTAAATTTTTCTGCTCCTTCTAAAGATTTAACCCATATGCTTCAGATTGTGATATCTTTTGGATGCAAATGTGGTTTTCCTACTGGAGTCAATATATCACAGCACACTGAAAAGCAGAATTAGTCATGGAAATGCTGAGCATAGGGCTAGAGTTTTGTAGGTATTTCACCTGCTTTAGTACAATAGTAAACATATCCTGTGCCTTGCACAGTGTGGGGTGGGCTGGTAGGACCTGCTACTGAGCGGATGAGAGTGCGGAGGTGACCAGGGAGTTCTAAACTAGTCCCAGGTAATTACTGTGCTCCAGAGCCTTGCCTGGATGTTTGTTGTGAGTTCCAGAATGAGCCCTGAGTGAATTGCAGAAGGAACTTTTCCTTGCTTTTACACAGAAGGTTGTGCAGGTCAGTTTTGTAAATGCCTCGTTTATCATCATAAGATCTGAAACAGTGCTGGCTCCACTTGAAGACCAGACATAAAACTTAGTGGGCCCATATGGTGATACATGTAGTTATAAAATGGTCTTTTATTTGCTTAATCTGTTGCTCTTTTCCTGCAAACCAGTCTATTTAGCCAGGCTTCTGTATGGAATGTGAAGGCCAAAGTACATTTTGAGGATTTGATTTGGTAGATTGCTGAATATATAAATAGTGCTAAGGGTGTTTATTGTACAGATTTCTTTTTTAACTCTTCCATTGCTAAGGCTGTGGCAGATTCTCTTTATGTCATTTCTACCATGTGGGGATTTCAAGAATGAGAAATCTTGTGTGTTACTAGAACTTGTTACAAGCAGTACGGATAGTGGTCTTATTTTGTCTTCTTTGTGTAACGCAACTTCTGACAGCAACTTCTGTGTGGGTTTGTTTTTGTTTGTTTGTTTGTTTTTTGAGGGCTAAGTCTACTAATAGCAAATTAACAAATGTGTTCAAAAAAAACCCCGTTAGAATAGCAATACAGTTGCTCAAATAATTTTTCCACATCAAATTTATACAAAGTAGTGAGGTGCTTGGGTTGCAATCCACTGGCTGCCCTTCGAAGGGTATCAACGTGTTGGTTCTTAGGAATTATTGATTCTTTAAGTATAAAAATACAAAATCTGAGAGAGATGAGGCTCTGAGATTATTACTTCGTATGTTACTTTGTACAGCCTTTTAACTCCAATGGTATACTCTTTCCAAAGCATACTTCTGCAGAAAGCTACAATATGGAATCCAGTATGGAATTCAGCACAGCAAAATGAAGGCAGTGTGGATTTCAGAGCAGGTTATATCAGTGTTCCCAATACACTAAATCTTGGCAGCATTCTGGTGTTAGGATACAAATTGTAATGAAGGCCACTTGAGTGGAACTGCTAAGATGAAAACTAAAGCCTGTGAGATTGTAATTATGGAAACTGGCAAACTGTGAGATCAGAAATATGCAACTGTGACTCCCCAGGATCCATGGAAGGGTTTAGAAACATGTACTCTGGAAATTCTTCAATATTCTGTGTCTTATTTAAGAACAGCTGCTTTGAATTTGAAGAATTTATTTTACATATGGAAGCACTGGACCAAAGCATGTGGAGATGCTGCACCTGAAGTTTTTGTTCTGTTACTTTGCCTGAATGTTCTCTTGAGCTTCTGAGCAGTCCCAAAGAAATTCCAAGACCAGGCATTCAGGGTGCGTCAGGAGTGTCTGGTTTCCATCACTTTGGTTCAGTGGTATGCTGGTTTAAACTGGACTGGAGAGGCAGGAGCTTTCACTGGTATGACTGGGGTGTGTGTGTGTGGTAGAGCAGAAATCTAGAGTAGGAATCACTGGCTGCTCCCCCACGTATCTTGGTTAAGTGGCAATGATAACAGTGTAATGGCATCAGTACAGACAGCACTGATTGTTAGACAAATACTTGTGATTTGGCTCTGGAGTTGCTTGTTGCATACGTTTTCTAAGAAGATGCACTTTGAATATAACCACGTGCTGTTTGTATTTTTCCTGCGAAAACTGATGATATGAGCAGGATAATGGGCCAGATGACCTTCAAAAGTCTCTTTCAACATGATTGACTCTGATTTTTTTTTTGGTATAATTTTTCTTTGAGTATATGCTCATTCAAACTTTTAATAGTATGGTGTGTGTACATTGTTTTGTAAGCAATAGGCCTCCTGCTTTGTGAAGACCTTAGAGGGAAAGGACACTAATTGAAATGACTATGAAATGGATTTAGAAGTGGATTGATTTTTGCTGCGTTTTGACATACTTTTTAGTGCTGCTAGCATGAGAATGATGGTTGCTTCTAGGAACTATCAAGGGCCCAGGCTCTGTTAGAGTCACTTTGAGAGGCTGCCTTTGACCTCAAAGACTGAAACTCCCAGGGAAGGAAAAAAAAAAAGTAATTTGGTCTTCAGTTTTATACTCATTAGCCAAGAGTGAATCCTCCCAAAGCAATTTATGAAAGATAATGAAACAACTTAATTTGCCATCAAGTTGCTTCAATTTGCATTCTTCTCAGTTGCATTCAGTCTCAATAAAATTGGATCATTATTTATCTCTAATTTTAATTCTTAAACTAAATTGTTTACCAGAAGGAATTTTTACTGTCTCTCTCTCTCCAACAACAATCTATTAAGCACAGCGTAAACACTGAAAATAAATCAAAAGCAAATTGAAGCTCATGCTGACTTATTGAACTTGTAGTTTCTTCATATAGCTCTTTCTATGCAAGGCAAAGAGACTCAATTATTTGCAGTTAATTGTATGCCACTGAAAGAATTTAACCTTCTGTAAACCCCAAAGTGGGGAGACACTGTATATGGAGAACTCATACCAGGTGTGGCAGCAAGACTTAACGCATTCTAATGGGCTGTACATAATAATGTAAAAGCAAGAAGAGCAGAGGTGGTTCAGATACCTGGACTGAGAGGGGAAAATGAATGCTGTGATGGCACAGTGGATGCTGAGAGGGCTATGGAAGGTGGTAGGGATAAGTCCTCCCTTGTTTCCGTACTTGTCCTGTACCCTAGGCAGCTGCATGCTTTGTCCAAGTCCAGTCATATCTACAATTGCAACTTAGTGCTATGGTGTCTTTGTCTTACTGCAGTTTTGTTCCTGCCAGATTTTTTCACTGTATATTAGACTAGGTAGAACTGCAGGTGGTAAGGAATATATAGGCTGCTTTCTCAATCTATTGCTACTGTGTGATTATATGTATGAGACACTCAAGTTATGCTAAAATTCAGGGAACTGCTCTGCTGTGAAATTTTTTTAAGGTATGCCACAGTAACTGTACAGCTTTTCCCCACTGACAGTGATATGGTACAAGGGAAAAGTGTTTATGGTACCCAATTCCGGCAGTAAATACTGGTCTAATGTAAATCACTCATGTAGGCTTACTGGGGACAATTATGGATGTCTTTATAGACAAATGTATTGAATAGCATGATGACAGAATTGAAGCTAGAGTATTAAATACAAGTGGTTGCAGAGTTCACAATGTAGCATCATTGTCACAATGTAGCATCCTTGCTTTATAACGTAATAAAAAAACCCCAACAAAAACCAAAATACCAGTAACAAAACAACACCACCAGCCCCCCCAAAACCGTCCCCCCCCAAAAAACCCCCAAACAAACAGACCCCTAAAAAATGTAAAAACCTAAAGAACACAAATTCCCTTACTGTTTCAGTTAAATGAAAGGAATTTTAATTGGTTAGCATTCTGAAAACTGTGAATATGTGAGTCAGAGTAGGGTGCTTTACATATCTGAAGCAGATTTACTCTTTATGAAGATTACTGGAATACAGCAGTAGAGAAATTACTGCTCTAGAATTATACATACTAGTTACAAACCTGAGAGTACAATGCAGGGTGATGAAATGGTAAATACTGCAGAGCTGGTAGTAACTGTGCTGCATTTCTGTACTTGACTGCCCAAGACAATTGTGTTGCTACAAATTAAAATGTGTTTAGGAAGAGGAGATGTGGGAGGCAAATTCTGGAACTTTCTGGGGTTGGAATTCTGTTTCTGAAGGCTTATATTGCCTTTTATATGATTGACAGGTTAGACTGCCTGAGCCATAATGTGATATGATCATTGCTATTTTAGTTACATTGCATTATCCTTTTAAAAAGAGAGGTGCCCTGAACAAATGCAGATAACTAGTAAGACATGTTTTATTATAGTGAAATTCATATACTCTGAATAATTACCTTATTTTCATTATTCAAGTAAGACTATATTTTAGCACAGTATTATCTCCAATGAAATATAACCAGATTTATCTGTTGCAGATACTGGTAATCCAAGTGCCTACAAACCTGCCTTAATTAAAATAAGCATTCAGCTACTACTATATTAAATGGTATTAAAAAGTAAATTGAATACTAAAAATACTAGAAATAGATATGAATGTTTTATAATCAAATCTCACTTTACGTTGTTTTAAAGCCACCTATTTTGTACACTTGCATTGTCTTTCTCATCTCTTCTGTCAGTATTTATCCCCCTCTAGACACAAAGTTTTTAAAGAAAAAGGCAAATTACTGGAAAACTAAAACTGTTTCATGTCTAGAGGAAATGGAAACACTGAAATAATAACTACACTCTGTATACACCATTTTGTGTTTGACAGATGGACCAAGAGACAGAAAAAAGCACTAGAAGGCTTTTGAAGTGCCACAGATATACTGTCATTTAGAGCCCCAGCTCAGCGTGAGCCATGATGCATGGGCAAATCAAGTCAAGTTTTTGAGTTGCAGCTCTTTATTCCTTTGGAAACTTCTGTCTGAAGTCACAGAAAATTGGTATAGTCAATGAAGGAGGACAGAGAGGTGATCCAAATGGAGGATTAATTTTAAGCAGGACTTGAGCAAGATGAAAGAAATAGGTTCTTATGCTGAATATGAAGCAGGGAACTGGTCATTCATTTGTAGTTTCACTTCAAGTGTCGAGTATGGTATTTATGGTAAATGTCTGGTCATAAATTCCTTCTTCTAATCCTCACTTAAACAGGAGAAAAATTGGGTTCAGTTTGGCAACTGATGATTCTAAGAGAGGTTATTGCCCAGAAAATCAGAGGTTCATTAATGTTAATTTATGAAAATTGATGTATTCCAGAATAACTAAGATTGAGAATGCTTGGAGTGAATTTTAAGGGGAAGGGAATTTCAGTAGAAAGACAGGACAAATTATTTAATCCCAGTAGCAGGTAAACCAGAATGCAGTCTAAGAACACATTTTTGATCAAACTACTGATGTCCAAAAAATGAAGTCAGCCTGTTCATTTCAAAATAGAAATCTCAAGCTATTAGGACACCTCCCTGGGTGAAACTTAGAGGGGTGAGTTCTTTGCCCCAGGCTGGAGGGGAGGCATTAGGAATTCTGTGGGAGGTGTCACAGAGCTCTTAACTGTATGCAGAGATTTTTTTATGCCTAGCCCTAAACCGCTCTTCTTCTGGCTCAAACTTTCCACCAAATTTGTGAAAAAACTTTCACAAAGGACTACTCAGAAGACTTCAGGGAGTACTCTGAACAAAATTTGCATACATTACTCCTTTTAAACTCTGTGGTTTCTGAGGTCGATCTGTAAGCAAATTGTTAACAATCTTGCTTGTTTTTTCCATCAATGAGGATTTCCTCATTTAAATCTGCAACCTTACTATTTTAATCATTGACTCTTAAAGACACTCAACTTTCATATTTTCAGTCATGCTTTTTCTCTTTTGCTTTTAGTTTTTTACAGCAGAAGTCAGCAGTTCACATGTGTTCTGCAGATCTGTATATCATTAGTCTCCAGCTTTCGAGCTTTTAACTTGAGTTGGGAAATGGAAAAAAATTGAAGATTACTGTTCAACAATTTTTGGTGGTGGTCAGTTTTCAGAATGTTCCCTTAGTAGGGAGATTCTCATTTCTGTGCTTTAACCAATAACAACAACACTGTTCAGTATTCAGGTCACTTGTGACAATTAGTAATACAGGTGCAAATGTATAGGCAGTGAAAAATATGTGCACCCATACAGAGACACTGTGTATGTACACCCTGGCAGTTCCTGTGCATATCAATTGGTCTTCCATGCAACACACACTTTACTAAAAGACTGTGAAATTCCACAGAGAATAGATGCTATTAAGTAATTACATCCATTAGCAGAAAGGACACTTGGCTTTATCTCGTTCTCATCCCTTTTCTTGGAGAGGCAAAATGATTATCTCATAAATACCTGACTTGCATTGTCATATCTTATTACTTGACCAATTTAACAATATGCAGGGCAAATATACTACAAAGCCAAAGCTCTCAATGTTAATTAGTCAGAAGAAGATAAGGAAAAGAAATTTTAAGCCTGAAAGAATTTGTATCTCAGAAGGGAAACACCCTTTTGCAGATGTGGGATATTTCTTATTTAGGAAGCATTTGTAAAATATTTGTATTACAGAAAGAAATATTGACTTTTCACTTACTTTGTGTGGGCATTTATATTTTCTCCAGCTCCTTAAAATCTCTAATAATCATTTCTGTGGCAAGATCCATTTTTATACGTCACTGCAACTGCCTCTAGTAATGATTATGTACTTTCATAGTAGTGATAAGCACAGCAGAAGATATGACTATGTGACTAGTACAGCCACAGAGAAAATGAGTGTATGCAGGTAGAGCTATATGCTTTTTTTTCTCACCTATGATGATCATCATCTATGTTAAGTTACCTAAACAAAGTACTGAATTAGGATTATAGTGCCCAGAGAATTTTTGTTGTTCAAGGGAAAAGTATTTCTAGTTAGTGACCCAAGTCACCTAACATTCATCCTTTTTTCAAGAGCTGTCTAGCATAGTGTTTCTTGAATCCTTTATTATTACACATATTTTCCAGGACTTGATTTTCACATGAAATAGAATTTATCTATGAGTAATCAGGGAAAAATAATTGGATTTGAAGTCAAGAAATTGCTGATTTTTTTTTTAAATATGGTGGCTAAACTAAGATTCTTTTATACATTTTTTGGGGTTTTTTATGTACCTTTAAGTGATACACCTTTTTGACATGGGGTTTGAGTAGGAGCAATATTGATGTTCTACCTCTTCAACGGATATTCCATGTCTTGATTCCATTCTGTATCCTTATATATTGTCCATTGCAAAGAGCAGAACTCAACCTTAGCTTCTGCAAGAAAGGTATGTCTACATTTCAGGTTGCTAAGCAAACATTTGTATGAGAAGCATGGAAGCTAATGTGGTAGTTCAGGCTTTGATTGGTCAAGAAACTGAACCAGATGATTAACAGTAAACTGACACTTGATTAACTTGTTGAACAGAGAACATCAGTGAGCAGGAGATGTCATTTTACAGAATCCAGAATACTTTGATAAAGCAGAGATTCAATCATGTTTTCTTTGTTTGGTGGGGTTTTTTGATCCTTTTGTTTTTACCCTAAAATTCCTTTTGACCTTTGAACTAATTGGTGTGGCTATCACAGAATAGTTGGGCTTGGAAGAGACCTCTGGTGATCACGAGTCCAACACCCCTGCCAAGAGGTCTGTCTACAGACACTGCAAGCACTATAGAGCCATGTTCTATGCTTTATCTTAATGCTTCTTTGGTGAAATAAGAAATAACTTTAAGAGCAAAGTCAAGAACTGAAGTTTACTCCTTAAATGCCCCATCTATTTAGCTGCAGTCATAGTGTCTCCTCATTCTGTGTTCATCCTTCCACTGTGTGACCTTCACAGAAGGACTGATGGCCACTCTCAAGACAGTTTATAGTTCATTTGTTTGGGAAGGAGACTGTGGATTTAAAATTTCAGAACTGTTAAATTTCCGTGATGACTGCTGAAACTGGTCTGCTGTATAAAAGATGCAGCCTTCCTAAATCAGTAGAAGTAAAAGATATGAATTTCCTGAATGATAAGAAACCATTGGAAAAGCACTCTCACTGGTACTATGTGAGTATATCTTGCAATATATCAGCATAAGCAATTTTTGTTATCAAGATTTAAAATCAAGGAGCTCATGCATAATTAAACACAGCCTTGTATGAACTGTCATACATTCTGCTGAAATAAGGCTGAATGCTTGTTGGAGCATTGTTCCTAGTTAATATAATAAAATGACACCATTGATTCCTTGGATCTGTTTAACCTTGATAAGATCCTTAAGTTTTTTGATTATGTAGCACTAGACTGTGTTCCATTTTTTTTTTTTTTTGGTGGATTATTTAATTGCATTTAATTTCTAGAAATCAGAGTATTGAACGTACAACTTTATATACATATAAACACGCAAATAGTGATGCCAAAAAATTTGTGCCTCCAAAAAGGCGCAGAGAAACTGCACAAAGACAATTTGGGTCTTTATAAAGTGAGGTATTTATTGAAGCAATGTTGGGGGAATCCCAGCTCATGCTGGAAAAAGATTCCCAACTAATCAGTGGAAAGCTTGGTTATTCATACAATTTCTGTGTGAGATTACATCATCTTTACATGCATATTCATATTATTGCATTATTTAATTATAATCATAACAGGTGGGGTTAAGGAGGAGTTAAAGGCAGAGTCTTTAATTTGGGGAAACTTTGAGGGGTAGTTCCTGTTACTTCATCCTTAAGGGGTTGTTTTTTACTCTTGTTCCTCAGGTAAACTTTTGAACTTCTGGTATTTTTGCTGACTCCACTGTGATTCTGGCAGGGGTTCCTGGGCTCTTGGCACCTTTCTCTCTCTTTATCCTGTTGTGTTCTGACGAGATACCCATTTATGTAGATGTGGCATTCTTAAGCGTTCTCTTTGTGTGTTGTCTACTTTTTGTTCCTTTGTGTCAGCTACTACCCTTGAGCAGAGTATTACTTTCTGTTGTTTTGAATTTTATGCTCTTGCTCCGTCTATACATCCTGAGTTAACTCTTCAGGCCTAGCTCTGCTTCAGTAGAGAGGATGCTGTTTGATATTTTGGGCTTCAATTGATTGGTTTTGAGCAAACCTAATTCCTTGGTTTAATTAAAAGAAAAAGCTTCATTAAACAAGTCACAATATATGAACAGATCAATGCCATATTAAGCAATGATGTATCCTTTTCTGTATTTCAATGTTCTTATGTTACTGAATCAGACCTTTTAGGGAAGGGCTGATTTTGTGCTAAAGGAAATAAATTTGTTTATGGTATGTAAAAAATGCCATCTGACAGCCTATCAAGTTGAAAATTGGAGCAGAGGCAAATATATACAATGGAGAATGCAACTTTTTTCTAGCAAAGTAGTGTCATCATCTTCAAGCAGTGCCAAACCAAACATCCCTGT
The DNA here is from genome assembly GCA_035583155.1 of Acropternis orthonyx. Classification (NCBI taxonomy): domain Eukaryota; kingdom Metazoa; phylum Chordata; class Aves; order Passeriformes; family Rhinocryptidae; genus Acropternis; species Acropternis orthonyx. Next base: position 23,283,246 of record JAWWEU010000005.1, on the reverse strand, counting down.
TCACTGATAGTCACCTGATCAGAAGCCATGCAACTGCTTGTTGTTGAAACCAATAACTCAAGCTCAAGAGATGTTATTTAGCATGGTAATTAAATGATTATTTCTATTCTTATTGCCATTATTTTCTCAACTGCCCTGAGAAATGGTGTAGACATGATTATCTCTTGCTACCTATGAGGAAACCATTTTAAAGGCATTACTTTAGATGCAAATATAACATAGTAATATGGGGAAATATGCTCGTGTATGATCAGAATAATTAGTTTTATTTGCTTTTCAGTTTATTAGTTTGTTTTATTACTCCCTGACTAGTTATTTTGTGTTATTTGGAATAATTTCAATAAGATTATATTAGCAGCTTTGAACACCTTATTTAGATAGCCTTTCAGCTGAAATATTATTAATGGAATAATTTAATGTAACCTTTCAGCTGAATTTTTTAATATATTCCAGTAAGTTATTCCTTTTTTTGTGCCTTTGTTATCCATGTTATCTATATACTATGGTAGCTATCAGTCTGTTCTGGAAGGATACACACACACACAGTAGTTGTACCAATTCCTGTCTCAAGGATACAATGTCTCTTCTTACAGTCCTGCTAGTTTCCCAGAGCACTTTATCTTATAAGACATATACTTGCAATAATCTCGCACTCTTGATTCCTTGGCCTTGTAATTGCAACTGTGCAATAAACAGATTTTGTTTGTACTCTAAAATGTAGCACATGTCAATAAGTACACATCACAGCGGATCATTTGGCTGTTAAATACAAGTCAGTATGATTTCTTTTCTTTGTTTTGATACAGAAGACCTTTAGTCTTTAATTGCTTCTAGATAGCTGTAATTTCATTTTTCCTTTAATGCAAAAGAAGCTGGTGTTTTCCAGGGTTTTGTAATTGTACTTCTTGAATGATCAGTAGTTAGAGAACCATAGTTAGAACCATTTAGGTTCATTAGGTTTCATTAGGAAAAGACCTCTAAGACCATTGAGTTCAACCCTTAACCCAGCACTGCCAACTCCACCACTAAATTGTGTCCTCAAGTGTGTCCACATGTCTTTTAGCTCCTCCAGGGATGGTGACTCAACCACTTCTCTGGGCAATCTGTTCCAATACTGAACAACCCTTTTGGGAAAGAAATTTTCCCTTATATTCAATCTAAACCTCCCCTGATACAACTCGAGGCCATTTCCTCTCATCCTCTCACTTGTTACCTGGGAGAAGAGGCCAATCCCCACCTGGCTATAACCTCCTGTCAGGGAGTTGTAGAGAGCAATAAGGTCACCCCTGAGCCTCCTTTTCTCCAGGCTGAACACTCCCAGCTCCCTCAGCTGTTCCTCATCAGACTTGTACTCCAGACCCTTCACCAGTTCAGTTGTCCTTCTCTGGACTCACTCCAGAGCCTCAGTGTTTTCCTTGGAGCCCAAAAGTGAACAGAAGGTGAAGGTTTGAAGTGCAGCTTCACTGGTTCTGGGTACAGTGGGACAATCACTGCCCTGGCCCTGCTGGCCACACTATTTCTGTTCTTGACCACCAGGGCACATGCTGGCTTGTGTTCAGATGGCTGTTGATCAGCCCCTCCAGGTCCCTTTCTGCTGGGGATATTTCCAGCCACTCTTCTCCCAGCCTGTAGCACTGGCTGGGCTTGTTGTGACCCATGTGCAGGACTTGGCACTTTGCCTTGTTGAGCCTCACACACCTGACCTCAGCCCATTGATCCAGCATGTCCAGGTCCCTCTGTAGTCTTCAAGTTGAATAGTTGACTAACAGTGACTTGTGTTCAGTTGTGGGAGTTTCAACACATGCACACATTGTGTTGCTGTCTCACCCTTAAACTGTATGTCAGAAGAGACTCCTGGTACTGAAATGCAGATCACACAATGAGTTCTTGTGTCCTACTAATGTTAGGTGAGCAAGAAGCTCCAGCAGAATGAAACGTTTGTATTCTAAAACAGTAAAGTTTCAGAGTAGTATCTTGGCAAAAAGGGATTGTCTGAGCCTTAAAAATCCAATAAGTGTGAGAGTCTGCAGAGGTAATTTAATTTCTCTAGATGACACCAGTTAGCCTTTTGATGAAGCAGTATATGTAGTTCTGGAGTGATTGAGAAAAGGTACAGAAAAAAATTGAGCAATCAAAAAAAATTGCCTCTGGAATTATCTTCTAACTGGTTAGAGTGCTTTAACTGAGATTTACCTTTTAGACACTATCTTTTCTTTTTTTTTTTCAGCAGCAGAGTAAGAGGTAGGAAAAATAGCCTGTAAGTCTGTCTGAAAGAAAATGTCACAATTGTCAGTACTTGAAGTGAAACAAAAGCCATACAAGGTTTCTATGTAATTGTTTTCTATAATGGTGATGGTGAGTGACCATTGGAACAGTTTCCTAAAGGAATTGCTAACTTCTCTTTTGGTTAAAATTTAAACTACTTATCCTTAGATGATTGCTTTCCTTTAGGAACAACTTATTAGGCTGAATACAAGTAAGTGAATTAAATAGTGTAGTTTTTCATGTACAGTAGATTAGACCTTCATGTGCAGTAATTATTTCTTGATCCATACTTTTAAGTTAAATGCAATTGCTTATTACATGGAATGTAAATTGTTAAAGAACATGGGTCTAAGAGGAGTCAAATATTCAGGGAAAAAAAATTTCAAGGCTCCAAATACTGTATTTCTGACAGAGGGAATGTTTAATCAAAGGAAGAAGTTAAATATATAACCAAGAAATGGGAGAAACATTTTACAAAATCCCTCTGAAATATCATGAAGATAATACTAGGCAGTGTAAGTAATGGTCTATTGTACTCTTAAGACTGTTGGGATAGGTTGAAAAGCTGTGTTCATTGGTAAAACAGAGGCAAGGTAGATGGTAATTGCAGATAATGGGCTAAAACCAAAATAAAACAGTCTGGATTTTGAATAAAATGTTTAAAACCCACAGAGAAAAGCAGTAATTGAAACAAAAACCATTTCCAACTTACACATTTGAATAGTGGAATAAAATTATGCTAATCTAACATATCTGCCTTATTGTGCTTTTCTGTTCATTATGCTGCATGCATAAGTATGAGATGGTTATTATCCCTTTGATAGTAGTCCTTACTTATCTGCTTCAAATTGGTATGCTCTTTCTGAGGACTGAAAATGCTGTCTTTTGAAGGATCTTGTTTACCAAATGAGTTTTCTCTGCTTGTTATATTGTATTTTAATTTAGCTTTGTTTACATCATGTAAAATGTATTGCACATGATATTTACTAAATTGTATTATAGGTTTTTTTATGCCTATATATTTCTGGGTATATCCCACATCATCTCTGGAGGATTCCATATCCATTTCCTAAGAATTATGCTGCAGAATAAGAGATGGTCGTGACTGGCATCCTATCTCTAGTCAAGGAGCAATACTGGGCACTCCAGAGAAAGATGTGGGCTGTGCTCCCAGCATACCTAATTATGGCCCTGGGAGGTAATTGCTTTGGGAGCTGTAATTGGTGATCATTTCATGTAAGTGGTATTAATGCTGTTGTGATTTTTCCATTACTTATTCATGCGTCTAGTATTAGTTGTTGTGGTTTTTTTTGTAAGATCTTTTCCTGCTAAATGTTACTAGTTCAGACTCCTGTCTGAGTGTTCAGCATTTTGTTAATGTGCAATAAATACTGGTCACACAGTGAGACATGGCTTGGTATTTGCAGTGAGTTCCAGAATCATCCTGAAGTATTCATTGTGACATGTTTTATGCCCTGGATTTAAAGATCAGCCCCTCAGTCTAATGCTGAGCTCTTGTTAAGTTTGGCCTTAAAGAGTTACTATGATCATGTCTCAATGTAAAACAGATCTAGAAATAGCATGGGCAATTCTGCAAAGCTTAAATGATGATCCTATCCTAGAATTATTTAGGTTGGAAAAGACCTTTTACATTGAGTCTAACAGTTAACCTAACACTACCAAGCCTACTACTAAACCATGTTGCTAAAAGCACTACATTTGGTTTTATATACCACCAGGAATAATGACTCAACCACTTCCATGGGCAGCCCTTTTGGTGATATTCAATCATAGAATTTAAAGTAAGGTCACTTTTAAAATTTAATTAAACTACATCTGGATAAGTTCTTAAAAAATTTACCTTAGTGCCTTCAGCCCCTCTCATTTTTTCACCTTTGTTCTTAGTTTCTGTGTACTTCAGTACCCCCTGAAACACTTTTTCTAGCAGAGTTTCAGCATGAGGGCCAGAGAAAGCCTTTCTTTGCCTCTCATATAAAATTAGCCCCAAGACCTCTGGTCAGTCTTCACTTGCAAGACAGGAACTTGAGCACCTTTGGGCAAAAAGTAGATACACACTCTGATCTTCCTTACTGAGATTTACTGCAAAAACTAGACGATTACACAAAAATTTTGCATTTGTTTGGTTTTGGTTTTTTTTTCCTTTTTAAATAAAGTTGCATTTGTGTGATCCTGAAGGTGTGATTTAATTAGACTCTGAAAAGGAGTAATTGATGAACTTCTGTCACCTTAAGGCATAAAATGGACACTGAATTCCTGCATGAACCTTGCCAGAACTGAGTTTCTCTGGGCATATCCAAAATTAAATTTTCAGGTCTGGAGGGTTATTAAAAGTTTAGAGACTGCAAAAAAACGTAATGCCTGTATTTTAGGTATGGTGAAGGTAGAGAACATTTTACTGGGGACAAGGTGGCAGAGGTTCACTTTCTCTTTTCTTAAGGTGTGCCTAAATGTTTATTTTAATCAACAAAAGAGCATATTTTTGAATGAGTTCTTATGGGAATCAGTGGAACCATGGGAGCTTGAAGTAAATATATTTACGTATTAGGATATTCTGGTAGTTTTTAAGGAAAACGATCCTTTGCATTTCTGAAGTGCATTTTCCCTACTTTATATTTTGATAGAGTGAAATAAAGTTGCAGACAAACCCTAGAAAGTCTATTATGGCCCAGGCCTCAATACTTCGGGATTTCTATTGTGTGTGGATATAAAGAAAGGCATTATAAGCACCTGTTAAACAAGGATTCAGAGGAACAAATTTGCTGAAGAGGTTTAGGTGACATCCATGTCACTTGTCAGTGTGTGCTGAAGGCAGAGGTTGTCCTGTTAGAGTGGCTCTCACAGAAGCTGGTTTGAGAGCTGTGGGTTTCTGAGCAGTAGTGGGTGCTCAGCTGAAAGCACCGTGTCTCGGAGTTTAAGGGAGAACAGGACTTGGGACCCATGACTCGGATTCCTGCCAAAATTTAGGTGTGTGAAAAGTTAGTCCTTGGGTTTTGTGGCTTACTTTTAGATTCAGAACATCTAAATTGCCTTTAAATGTACTTTAGGCCATCTAAGGATCTGCTTTTTGAGTCTCATCATAAGTACTTTGCTAAAGCACAACCATACTTATTTTCAGAGGCACTAATGTTTTTTCACAGATTGTGCATGACCATTTTTATTCTTTAAACATCCAATCAAATTCTACCCTGAAAGTAGCTGGAAATTTGGCAACCTTTCTTGAAGCTGTAGTTTATTAAGTGAATTCTACAGCTGCAAAGTTTTAGCAATTTTTATTTTGGAACTACATCAAAAGCTTTGCATTGTGTAAATGTGCATAAAAGACTTGTTTAAATTTGATCAGTGATGCATAACCCAGATTTAATTGTGGCTGGGTTTCTGCAGTGCCCAAATCCCTTTCTCAGTGGGGATGGGTGTTGAATCAAATACCATTTAGAGCCTTGTTCTGCAAAGTACAGATCAGTCTCAGAATGGTGTGAGACTCCTGTTATTTATTCTGATGAGCCCTGCAAGTGTGGAGTACTTAACAGTGTTGCTTTGGCACACTCTGAAAAACAGTAAATCCAAATTCCTTCAGAGGTTATTTGTGTTTTGTTTTAGAAGAACACAACTTTCATGTCTACCTGTGCTACAGCTTTCTACCTGCTGCATCTTTTAAGATCTCAGTGCATTACGGTAAATGCACAGCCACCAGCTTCCAATTTCTAAGACCTTCTCTTAACATTTTGATATATTTTTGTTTACTTTGTTTTATTTCATAGATGGAAAAAGCAGCTTAAAAATGTGAAGTGCTTTATTGGAAAAATCTTTCAATTGGAAGAAAGTGATCAGAATGGACTCATGAAAAATAACTATTTTCCAGACAAATACTGTCTCAGCCTTATGTTGATGTGATTTTTAAGGGGTAGTCCACAGGTTGTCCAAACCCATTTTCAAGTACTTCAAATTTGACATGTAAGTAAGTGAGAGAGATGGTCCTAAAATAAAGTAGGTTGAAACAGTCCATCTGTACTTAGCAGTTTTATTTGTAGGATCAGTTACTGTAAATTATTCACTTTGCTTTTGAACAAGATGAATAAAAAAATATTACAGTGCGTATTGTAGTCTTTGGACTGGCTGTAATGGCAGAAATGATCCTCTCAAGAGCTTTTCTGGTATGTGCAGAGGAAAAGTAAGAGACTCATGGTACTAACAGGAAATGTGTGTTTTTGCAGATTAGAGGTTTTCACTTGATCACAGGAACAACTTGTGTTGTCCACATATTTAAGCCACCTGTGAAAACTAAGGGTTTGGAAGTGCAAAATCATGCTGTGCATATAGAGTGGCACAAGTGCTTTCAAGCAAAACACAGGAGTGTGTTTGGTAATTCGCCAGGATGTATTGCCTGAAGTGCTTCATGACTTTCTAGTTTGAGCAATAGCAAAGGAATAGAAGATGCAAAAAATTAAAAGTTTCTTTTATAAAAGATGGACAAATTGAAAACAAATCTGATGTACATATCTGATATGTATTTTCAGAATGTTCTTGTGCATACCAAAGTAACCTGTATGATATTTTCAGGGACAGTTGTTAATTCTCTGTTTTGGAAGAGCATTAAGAGCAAGTAAGGCGAACTCCTTCATCAATGAATGTTTGGGGAGGTGAGGGGACAGAATATGCTTCTAGTCTTTTCCAGTTTCACTTTCCAGTCTTTTAAATATGCCAACTTTCACTGGATAGCAAACATACCAGCCAAGGATGGTGGTTTCCATCACTATTCATGGATTTGGTTTTCCAAAGGTAGGATACAGCAAGTCTCATCTCTGTGTATCCATTAGCTCTGCATTACTGTTGGGCAAGTAACTATGGGGTATGAAGAGGTAGATAAGTGATTTTAGTCATCTATCAGTTGTAAGCCTGAACATACATGCCAAGCTCTTTCCTGATTTTTCTCCCAGTATTTCCCACTGGCTTATGGTTTCTTAGAGCAAACATATTGATACAAATCAGAAACATCATGTTATGTACAACCACTTAATTGGAAATGCTGTGTGTGTACACCTATTATTCCAACAGGAAGGTCTGCTAGCACTTGGTTCACCAAATACACCTGAACTCTGCCTGACCTGTTCTCACTACTAATGCAACTGGGGCTTAACAAATTATTCTGACTCTGAAATGTTTGTTGGGTAGTCTTGTTTTACTGTCACCTTAGCTTGAATTATAGGACTGTATTCACCTAATGTTCTGCCTAACTGTTGAAAACAGAAATTGCGAAGATTTTCCTTGTTAGATATTTTAATAGATAAATAGAAAATTATCAGCACTTAAGCAGTTATCTGTATTAATATACAGCCAGATTAAATTTGAGTGAATCCTGCATTGAGATGGAAGAGATAATATATAGTTAATACTTCATTGAGATGAAAAAGATAACATATACTTTGCCACGTGATTGTTTCAAGCTGCCTGCAGCCTTAGGCAGACATGCTATACATGACACATTTAAAAGGTTATCTCTGTATCTGGAATAATGTTTACAGCCTCAGGCTCAAATTTGACTCTGTTTTGCTTGATATCTACTATTGCAAGGATATAAAGCAGCTATAAACCTGTCTAACCAACCTGTTAATCCCAGTTTATAGCTGCTCTTCAGGTCTAGAATGACTTGAAGTGTTGGAAATAAGGGAGCAAACTTGGTCCTCAGTTTTGTTTATAAGAGGAATTTCATAGTTTTTTGAAGCACAGTTATGTAGAAATTGAAAAATAATCTGTGATTTATGTAGAAATTGGCTTGCATAGTAAAATTATACAGAAGACCCTGCTTGCACTTTCCTTTGAAAATAATCAGCAGGTGCACAATCCACTCTTGTTATACACAGATGCAGAGGTCTGTGTTGGGGTCATAAACCCTTGAAAACTGTAATCCATTGTGTAGTTCCTGTAACTTTTTCTAGTTTAAATGACTGCACAACCAATAACAAGGATGGATTCTATAAAGAAAGCCTGCTGATTAAAGAAAAGTACATATTTGCATCTAAAATATGGGGTTCATTTGTCAAAAAAAAATAAAAAATTTATGAGAGTGGGGAGTGAGGGAAGTGTCTATACTCACTTAAAAGCATCCCCCAGTGAGGTTTATTCTAAAAAATGGTACCATGCCAATCTATTATAATTATGTGCTGGATTGATAAAAAAATTCTTTATCTGAGTCAAGAATGCTTTTTCTGTTTATTGTGACAGAACTTGCAATAGAATGCAACTTCTGAAATCCATCTAATTACATCTATTTTTAGTTCTTATTTTTCATATCACCAGATAAGAGGAGATTCTAGAGTGGAATAATTCACTAAGTGAAATAAAACCGAAGGGGAAAAACAAGTCAAAATGAAGGTCAGTTTCTGATTCAGAATACTACATGAGGAATATTGTGATGCTTTTTATGTCATGGATTCAGTGATTCTTATTTCCAATGGAAATCACTAAATTGTAGCTTATTCTTAAGGGGCTTTGGGAGATTAGTTTTTCATTCTTGTAGGTATAATGGCAAAATAAATGTGACATCTTGAATTGAAAGTGGGTGAGAATGTTTTTGTGGGCAGTGTGTTATGTTTTTAAGTCTATGCAGTTCCTCTCAAACAACCTTAAACTCTTTAAAGCTAACAAAATACTTTGTGATGATTCATATATTGACCCATTGCTAGGTAATTCTGTTTTTCCACCTGAACATTAAGGCACATTAATCATTCATGCTCACTGAAGTCAGTGGAACTGTAAATCACAATTTTTGAAAGAGGACTTAAGGAATTATGTATTCTAATAAAACTGGGCTTGGAATAGCCTTGGATGCCTCACTATTACTTTGAAAATCTAAACTGAAAGAGGATCTGACTCATCTAATTCCAACTAGGCTCTTACTACTGTCAATTGTAAATGGTGATTCATCCCATGTATCTTGGATAACTGTTTTTGCCTAGAGTTGCACTGAATCATTTCATGAATAATTGCTGCACAAATACTAATGATGTAAGTTCTTTTGGAGACACACAGCTTGTAATCAAGATGCAAATATATACATAGCTGTAGAATTTCTGGTCATGGATTTTTTTATATATTAGGGGTAAATCTGCATGTAAGATACAGACACTGCTTGTAAGACAGGTTGTATATATAAGCTTTTAAGGACGTAGACTATTTAAAAATGCTTATCTAACTTAATTGCAGTGTTTCATTACGATAATAGTTAGAATATGTTTTTGATAATCATTGCTTGATGTCAAAATGTAGCAGTGAGAGATTGTTTTGCCCTAATATCTGTTGGAGTAGGTTCTTTAAATCAAAGCAAGTATTAACTGCCAAGAATATTTCTAGGTGGTTTAAGCTAATATCCATTCTTCACTGAGATGAAAACCTCCACTTGGGTTGATAGGTACTTTCACAAATAAAATTAAATATAGGTAGAGATTTTAAAATTTGTATCTCACCCTGTTTTTGGATGGTGGTGGTATACTGCTTTACCCTGCATATATAGTACAGTATTTTGAGTCTCTTTGTACAGACTGGGAATCTTACGTTAACAGCGTACAATACAATTAGGGTTTTTATTGAAATAATGTGAATGTAATACTCACTTCCAAGGGAATTTCACTGTTATTTGGCATCAATTAACTTGACATAAAAATCATTTCTTACAATTCCCATGTAAAGTAGAAATATTTATCTTACGTGGCAAATTACACTTAGCTCTTTTGATTTTTATGTTGATGTAATTTCATTCCTCTGTAACTAATTTAACATTAATTAATGTCCAGATTAGCATTTCAGTGCTAATACATCGACATTGGGAATTGCTGGGATTTTCTTCTACACAATTTAGTTGGCATATGTAGTTGGGATTAGGGGAACACTTTCTTACTGGAAAGCAGCTAGGACTGCCTTTCTGTCATACTCAGTGTTCCTGAATAACATAGTGGATGGGTTTCTCCATGGTCCATCGGTGGGACTGGCTTCTCTGAAGTGAACAGGCGTGATCATTTGCTTATTAGCAAAAATGCAGAATTCACTAAACACATAAGAGCAAGTACACAGCAAGTCATTCTGTCTTATTCCCACTAAGCACAGTGATTCTATGTCAAGATTTTTATTCTTTAAGGAAATTTTTCTGTAGTCTTGTTCAGTTGAAAAGCAGCCATCTGTTGACTTGCATTATTGTAGACAATAGAAATTTTATAAAGGAAAATATGATGTGTTCTATCAACCTGAAATGCTTTAACAATTTAATTTCTTTCATGTTATGAACTATGATATCCAAAATATATAAATAGAAGAGTCATAAATATACATAAACTTAATTCAAAAATGTGTTTTTGGAAGTTTACCTCAGTTGTGCACCTTCAAGCAGTGAAATTGCTATCAATGAGTTTGCAACAACTGGGCTGATATGGACAGAATGGCATTAGAATGTAATTTACATTTTCTTACATTATTCCAGTTCTGTGCTTACTATGTTCGACTTGCATTTTGTTTCATTATGAAGCAAGTGCAGGCCACTGCAGAAGGACCTGGGACATTCACTCAGGGATTCTTGTGTCAGCACAGTATTTTATTTGTTGGTCAAATAGTTAAAGCTGAGTCTCCACATAGGCCTTTGTTTCACGGCTGCTTGGACAAGCTGTGGTGCCCAGTTGTCTTTGTCCTAGTTGTGAATTTGCCCTTTGTCTTGACTATGAATAGCCTGTGAACATGCTGTTGTTTTGGAGGCTGTGTTTGCTAGTCAATGAATTTTTTATGCAGACAGGTTTAGTGTTTTTTATCCTGCAGGTTGTTCATTGCTTGTCCAAGGAATTACTTAGGCTACAGATAAATTTCCCTGGAAATTTACTTCTTGATGATTCAAAGGATAGGGATGAAGAAAGCAATATGCAAGCTTACATATTCCTTGTTCATAATACAGATCCACAGGCAAGGTCCTAATTTTTGAAATAAAAATTACTTTCCATACGTATGTGGCTGCCTGAAAGAACAGGAAGTCTGAGGCTAAATTATCCGAAAGGGTATGATGGCAAAGGAACTCATGTTCTGAAGGAGGAGAAATTTCCTTTTCATTTCAAATATTCACTTCAGGAATATTTAACATCTTAAAATTGAGTCATAGGAGTCTCTCTTTAATGTACATCTGCAGGCCTCTATATTTTCATTTTTCATAGCTCTTCAATTTGTAAGCCTTTGTTTTTGTCAGTGATATTTATACACTGGGTGATTCAGTAGGTACCGGATAGCCCCTCTCCCTGTTGTCATTAGAAGGATGTCCCTCTACCTACAGTCCCTAGAAATCAGCTGACAGCTTGTGGGTAATTACAGTGAGTTAATGACAGCTGACTCAGTGACAACTCAGTCGTGCAGATTTCCACTATATAAGCTATGGCAGAGTTCTTTGGATGTAGTTAATAGTAGTATCACTTGATGGAAATTAAATGGGATTCAGGCCCTCTATGTCTGAGGAAGCAACAGAAAATTACAATGTCCCAGCAAGGCACATTATAGCAGTTTGGAAGTTACAGAGTGGACAATGTCTCTGGGCAAAATGAAGAGTTTCATGAAGAACAGTACAGAGCATAAGACAGCATAAAAGAAGAAAACTATCTTTGTGGAATCTTCGAAGATTAGTCATTGAAAAGATATTCAGAAGAGAAAGGCTGATGAGGAACGGTTGTCACTCATAGCTTAATTGAAACCCAAAAGTTACTAGTGTTACTTCAATCTGAAACTGGTTCTTCTGAGTAGAAAATGTCACTATCTTAAATAAAATGTGTTCCACCTAAGCAAGATCCCAGCACTTAATTTGAATGGGAATTTTACACTCATCTCTGAATAATGCATTTTTTTGTGTGTGTTTGTTTCCTGGTAGTCTTTCTGAATAATTGGGGGAGTTTTTAAAAAAAAAAAAAAAAAAAAAAGGTGTGCTCTTACAGACTGCCTTTAAATTTTTCCATTCTTATTACTCTAATGATGGCAAATTTTGAAATGAACAGACACCCATAATTTGCCATGTAGGAAAGTTTGAAATTTTTGAATTTGTGGCTTTGTTTAGTTTGGGTATTTCATTGCAATAATATAAGTACATTGAGGCAGTTATTTCTGGGACAATGCATGTCTTTATTATATGTGATAGAAGCATTTATTCTGATGGCTGTCATCACTGTCCCACTATCACCATATGAACATATGGTTTGAAGATTTCTGAAGGAAAAAGGTATCAGGTACACAGTTAGCCATATGCTGGGGTTACTTCTAAAAAAACCTGCTGGTTTAGTCTCCTTCAAAAGAAATCCAATTGCATATACTGACAGTACTGTGAAAGCTGAACATTCAGGGAATGTCTCATTTCCCACGTATAGGAGAAGCAGTGCTTCTGCCGCTCCCTAAGATTAGCACAAATTGCGTATTCCTTACTGCTGTGATGCTGTGCTGCTACAGCAGCACTCGGCTGTGTTAGCATCTTCGCTAGGAGAGGACCAACACCCTGGTGCTTTGCCTTATTTACCAAGACCTCACACTTTGTGTCTTAGTGGCATTTGTAGAGGTGGCTGTGCCCCATCAGGTCCTGCTGATGGGCAGCTGGCTGGCTGAACTGCTGCATACAAATAATTTCTTATAAAATTGTAAGCCCTGGTGTACACTTGCAGAGGAAGGAATCCAGCTCTTTGGAGCTGTGTACATCCCATGAGCTTGCCCACTGTGGTATAACTCGTGTTACTTAAAGGGTAAGTTATTTGTTGTTCTCAGTCCTCCAGGCAGGTACTGCACAAGCACTGGAGGAGACCCAGCCTGGGGGATACCGAAGTCATTTCCATGAAATTTCAAAACCAACCAGTAGCAATACAAGAAATAAATTCAAGACCGTAGATTTCTGATCACAACCTCAATCGACAGCTATTCCATCCAGACTTTCCCCACACTGCCATATTTCATCTAGTTCTGTTATAAAGCTGATACATAAAGATTTTTTTGAAAACCAGATCTTTCGTCAGCCTCTGCCACAGCAGAGCTGTGGCAGGTAGCCATGGGACTTTTCTGCCTTGAAAGCAGTGTTGTATCATATGTTAATGATATATTTGCAGTTGCTAGACACTTTGAGGATGAAGAAGCTTTGTCTTTGTTCAGTGTAATATACTGTATTAAGAAGTAAACAGCCCATGCAAGCTATCATTCTGTGACAACTTGAAAGTTTTGACCTGCAGCTAGGTAAATTGTATAGCTAACCAAATGCCAGACTTGCTAAATGGGCTTTTATTTACCTTGAAATAGGATCAGTTTGAAACACAGACTGTTTCAGGTAATAGGCATTTAGCCTTCTGTGTGCGTTGTTTTGGTCTTTTTGTACAAAATAGTTGCATTCTACCATGAGATGCAACAGTAAGTGAGACATAGTTTGTGTGATACTGCAAGTAGAAAATATAAAAAAACAGCTAGGATTTTTTAAGATAAAATTACTTTAACAGAACACATTTAAATTACTCTGAAATAAGTAGGACAAGCCAGCAAATGCTAGGGAATTCACAATGGAAGTTTGATTCAGATCCCATGGATAATTCATACTTCACATTCCTTCTCCTTCTAGTTCAGGATAAAAGTCATGCTAAAATTCTCATCAGGACTGCTACAAATTACTGAATTCTGTTTCCTCCTTCTAGAAATAGCTTTGTGGTTCTCTGTACCTTATCCTTTATCTGTAACTATCTTTCTACAAAGAGATTTTCTAAACTGCTAAAAACTCCCTTGTATTGCTCAACAGTAGTTTTCTTGTTCTTGTTTTTTTTATTTTTAAATGCATTTTGTTGTTCTTTCCCCTTAAAAATACTAGTTAGTAAGTTTTTTTCATCCAGGTCTTCTGTCCTCCTTGAGGCTTTCCCATCTTCCTTAGGGTTTGGTTCAAAGTGCTTTGAAGTCAATGTGAACTGTCCCATTTTCCTCATAGCTAATTTTTGGAAGAGTCATTAGATTTTGATACACTCTGTATAACTAGAAAACTTGGTGTCTTGAAAAGTAGGTCTGGTCTCTGTTCTAGAATATTTATTTTAGTTTGAATAAAGTGAATTTACACTCCTCTAAGTTGTATAATTCACTTTATGTCATGAGAGAGCTGCTTTCAGTGACTGGCACCTGTGGAATGGAACACTCCGCATCCTCTCAGAGGGGTGGCTACCTGAGACAGGCCCTAATTAGCCCCTTGTTCACATGCTCAGGGGAATCTTTATCTCCTCTGCATTGCCAATATAGAAGACATTAATAAGGATGCTGGATTAGAATCTTTTTCTCCACAAAACATTCAGCAATGGTAACCTGCTCTCAGTGCTGGGAACTGTGATCTCATGAATTCCTGATTTATAGGTGGTGTAAAATACAGATATTTTCTGTCTCCACACCCCTCAGTAGGTATTTTCAGTCTCCTAGTAGTATGGTTGCTTTTGGGCTGAAATTGCTTAGCTGAAATGATTCATGTACATACTTCTATTTTAAGAGCATGTTTTTATCTAACAGCAGCAAGATATGAATTGTGTTGCTTGGATGTTGTTTTACTGGAGTGTTTACATTTATTCATTTATTTACCTGAAAAATATATGTATGATCATATTGCATTCTATTATTACTATACATTAAAGCAATTTATAAATTCCATGTTTTACAAATCAAAGTTATTCTTATTTGTAAGCTAAAAAGACACCTTAATCTAGAGTAGTATTTTCTGTAAAATATCTTGCACAATCACAGTCTTAAGCAACCAAGCAGTTTGTTTTCTAGATGACATTATATCTGCAAATATCAGTTCTCCTTCCTCAAAATTTGATCATTGTATACACTGTGCAAATTGCCAATTAGTATGTTGAGTTGAAGGCAGTTTTTACCCCATGCTCTGCTTCAAATGCATTCAGTCTTGGAAATAAAATTAATTGTGTAGCTTTACATCATATAATTCTTATATAACACCTTCAGAAAATGCTTAATCTTAGGAGGAAAGTTCCTTGATGTGTTTAAAAAAATAAATAATTCAGCAGAATGTTTTTTCCCCCCATTTTCTAAGCAACAAAAAGTGAGTCAAACTGAATCCAGAAAATACACAGCACATGCAGTAAAACGCTGAGTTATCTATAAAAACACCTGGAAAATGAAAATCTGTTTTATTAAGTATTATTATTTCCCTTGAAACACTTTTTCAGTGTCACTTTTTGAGTAAATTCCTATTGTGCAGCATGATTTAAAATGTATTCATTATCTTCCTTTTCACAGTTCTTTGGAGTGAAGTTTGTTCTGTACTTTGCACTATTAACCCAACTCTTCTTTGTTTATTCCTTTCAATTATGCTTTATGCTGTAGAAGAAATAAAATTTTAGAGTTGCTGATAAATTTTTAACAGACAATATGGGATTTCTGTTAGTGCTTATAAAATAGTTTTATAGTCTATCCAGTGTTCAGGTTAATGGTTAATGTAGCTTTTCCAGAAGCACAAATTATTTTAAGACTTTCTTTTAATTTCTTTTACTCCATACATCTTTCTTACCTTACGTAATAAAGAAGTCTTTGAAAAATGTCATTGAAATTCTAGAGTTTCTGCAGAAAGTTTACTTTGCTGCGATCTGTGATTTTCATCTGTAGAGTTGACTTTTCAGTCACAGCCTATAAGGTCCAAAGCTCTAAACGTGAAACATTCTTTGAACAATGCTTGGCAGGAAAAGATCAGAATTTGTTTTCTGCACGTAGGTGTCCAGAGTATTGTGCATTGATGGCTGTCTCCAAAGCACCATCAGTCTCCTATACTTGAAATATTATCTATTGATTATAGGATTAACTTAAAGCCAATAGATATTTCTTTCTCAACAATAAGAAGGGAGTGGCAGTTTTCTGTGATGAAGCCAATCCCTGTCAAGGTTACACAAGAAGACAAACCAAAGCAGAGGTGAGTTTTATGGAGAAGGCCTGCTTCTGAAGGCAAGGTGCTTCAGTACTATGGGACACTGGAAAACTGTGTGCTGGAGTGAAATTGATGAAACAAAATGAAACATCTTCCAGTGAACTGCCTGGATTAATGACATATTGAAAGCTATTTCTGAAATAACACATTGAAAGTCAGAGCAAGCTTTAGGCACTGCCCGGTCTTAGAATTGTCATGGTTTAACCCCAGCCAGTTACCTTGATCTCTCTTTATTCCTCCCTTAGTTTGTTCAAGCTGGCCACCTTTGAGAAGGCCTTTCAAATTATATTTGACTATGTCATTATATGTTATTTGATGGACAGAGGTCCATCAGATTTACATGGAATTGAAGGAGGTATTGCTAGAAATTTAGGGATGTTGCTTTAAAACTGTTTACTGTCAGAGAGCTATCACACTGTCAGTAACACAGTGGGTTCTTGCATGGTAAAACCAAGTAATTTAAATATTATTATTCATATTGTTCCATAGGGCAGTCCCGTGGTGTAAAGGAGAGCACTCTGGACCTGAATCCCAAGGGCCCGAGTTCGAGTCTCAGTGGGGACCATTCCCTGGGCAGTTAAATGCCTCCCTGCCATTCAATCCCGTCAGATGTTAAGCAGGGTCAACCCCAGTTAGTACCAGGGGCTGTAGACAGTCCCGAGGATTTCACTGTCACTGTCCGAGCTCGCTTGGCCGTGGCAAATGGACCTGAGGACTTAAACGGTGAAGCCAGTTCTGTGCCCGCCGTGCCTCACCTAAAAAAGCCACTGCGCAGGCTGGAAGGGCACACCCACGGGGGGGGGAGAGCCCTTCCCCAGATCTTCGTTCACGAAGTCTGGCCATACATACATACAGATATTGTTCAATAGTGACTTCATGGAATTGTTATGATACTGACAACTGATTTTTGAGAAGTGAAATACTACAGTAGTTTTGCTCTAAGCATCAAGGACAAAACACTTAAATTTCTGATTCTGCCAATCTGCATAAAAAACTGTAAATGAGAACTCTTTCACCTTGGCCTTATCTTTGTGTCTCCCCTGTCCCAAACAGACCGGCCTTTCAAAGAGGTATCAGTGATCACATCATACAAAATATTACAGGGGGGAAAAAAAAAAAAAAAGGCAGCAGCCTTTTCAAGCCTAAAGGCAAATGGCTGTGTGATATTTTATTCCATGCATGCTACTCATCCAGGTTGCTGTTTACTTAAATCATTGAATTAGAATTTTTCTCTGTATTGTCTGGTATATGTTGCCTTACCGGGGATATTAAAGATGTTCACTGAAGTAATTTTTATTATTATTTCCCATAAACATCCTGGAACCCTATAGTGATTTAAGTTCTCTCAACATGTAAGTCATTAAATAAAGGTTGGGAAAATTATCTCTGCTAGTGCATGGTTTGATTCTTAATTCTGCTCCCATTTGCTTCTTGGAAGCCCTGTGTTCAGCTGGAGATGGATTGGGTTTAAAATGATACGAAGTTTCATGGATAAAACTCTACTATGTTTCACAGTTAAAATATCATTTTAGAGTGAGACTAGCTTCTCTTCAGATTTCATTGTGAAATATTTTGCCATTCAGTGGATATACTTTATCACCTTCCCATAGTTTAAGCCCGAAGCAGAGTTTAAAGCCTATTTACTCATGTACCACCCCCTGGGATATGCACTGAATGTCATGAGAATATGATTCTGGTTTCAGGTATTTTTTCCTGTTATTTAGGACCAGGCCCCAGGCAAACTCTAGAATATTTTCCAATGTTTGAAGATGCCACTTCTCTCAGTAAAGCCTTATAAAAATTCTCATGCTTGTCAACATGTGCATCTGAAGTGTCTGCATGGAGGCACATCAAAATGAATATGGATGATTTCAAACTGCAGTGTGCAGCCATATTCTGCCCAGGTATATTTTCTAATCCAATAACTTTATATGGGCAGTGCAATGTACCCATAAGCATTGCCAAAGCCAAGCACCAACCCTTTAGAGCTGGCAAACTGGCAGTGAAGTTTTATGTAGAGTGTCCATTTTATGTAATTGCCTGCTATCACTTCAGTGGCAGGTTGCCACTGGGTGAAATTGTTGCTGCATCACAGTTTTTCCTCTTCCCAGTTGTATGCAGAGCTTTACTTCTTTCTAATGAGTTTATTGTAGTGCGAGCATTTTAAAAAAATGTATCTCATATATACTTTCCTTTTCCTTGTACAAGGAACTGTTTACAGCTACGTGTTCAGCAGGGACAAAAACTGTGTCTCAGGTATTTGCCTCAGTGAAACTGTTCTGATGTGATGCTGTGAAAAAATGAGCTTTCCATTTCAGTATAGTAGGGCTAATTTGAATTGTCAAGACAGGGGACAGTCAAAAGATGTCCCTGCAACCTGCAACTGCTGTTAGACATGCAAGATGTAAGAAGTACTTAAGTAATTTGCTCAAGGACCACTGTTTTCCTTCATTTATTGAGTTAAGCAGTTATATGTCCTTGTCCTAGGTGCTATGACAATTTAACTTTGTTTTACTATTAAATATGTCATGAACTGCACCTTGTAAACTAGTTAGGAGGAAGATGATGGCTAATTACAGTAGTGAATGAATTCCTCGCTTTGGTTTGCCCGTGTAAGTATTTTAGTATCTGTTCAATTTAGGCAGCTATCTAGACAAGTAAATCCCACTGAGAGTCACCAAATCTGGGCATGAAACCTATGCTGGCAACTCTGAAAATCACTTAAATAATGTAAATGTTTGTAATCACAGACACTTCTAAATAGCAATGCATTTTTTTCATGAGTAGTTTTCAATAATTTATCATTTCAAAATATGCTCAAGTTCTCATCCTTCTACTGCCTGATTATTCTATCTGCTGTACTTATAATTGGGCAAGCATAATCATAACTAAGCATATTTTTTCACTGTGAAGTAGGTAATAAAAGCAAGATTGGTCACAAAGCTGACCTGTCGGAGGACTGTTGCCAGTGCAGCAGTCTGGGGCTTAGTGTTTCAGAGTTTGTTCTGGTTCTCATCGACCTGGGCAGAGTTGAATGACAGGTGGTGGTATCTATGATTTGAAATGAGAACCTTTGGTGTTTCTGATGCCCTGTAAGTCTGAATTTCTGTTACTTTGCTTATCATTTTTTCCAAAATGCAGATATGCCTCCAAGGAAAACAGGAAATATGTTCTTAGTTGTGTTCTTGTAGGTTTCCATGACACTATATAACAATATGAAATGAATTTTTATTTCACCTCTAATTTATACCTATATGGAATAACTTCTTTAGAAATAACCTCCTTTTCCACGTTAAGGTTCAAAAAACATAATTCCTCTCAAGTATTCATATTGCTTTGTCTTGTGGTTTGTGGTATGGCACTCCTTTTCTAGGTGCAGAGTGAACTGATTGCATTTGGATCTCCCTGTGAAGTGAGGGTGCTTGGCTTCTGGAAAGTGTTCCGTTGCTTTCTTTTGAATCAGGTCCTTGATTGCTGACACTTTCTCCCATGAAAGTAAAACAGTTCCCTTCCTAAGCAAACGGATTGGTGCTTAGTGGCATCAATCTACCCTTTAGGGTGAATGAGCAGTTGTTTTCATATGACTCTTGGGCAGTTTGGAAAAATTCTTTTGTCCCTGCTTTTAAAATTGTGGATTGTTTCCATGTCCCCCCTCCCCACCCCTACACACATGCGCACACACACTCCTTTTCAAAAATAAATATTTCAGTTTATTTGCATGCCAATAGAACATTTGTATTTGAACAGTGAACTATTGGCTTTCTAGTTGTCCAAGAGCTGTGTCACATGTGATATTCCCAAGAAATATCTGCAGTATATATGTGGAGCGATCCTGTATCCTATGACATATCCTAGGATATAGAGATTTAGTGTAAATTTTGTACTGTTGGATACATCCTGCACTGTGCTATGAATAAACTATCCCTGAAGACTTGTTTGCATACTGGGGATCTACCAGGTTTTGGCAGCATTAATCTGCATTTCTTATTGAAATTCATAATAGGTTTGAGTTATGGTGCTAGCTCCAGAAGGTAAATTGGAAGCAATTCCTCTTCAGTTATATTACTCCTGGATCAATTGACCTCTATAATATTTCCATGTAAGAGTTTAAAAAATTATTATTTGAGGTAGAAGTTCTTGATTTAGAATAGTTTTAAAAGAGAAAACTGAGCAATTCTGTCTTCAGCCAGGGTATATTACACACTTCAAATATTATGTAGATGATAAAGCTTGGAGAATGCATGGTCTCTGCAAGAAAAATTTAGGGTAGTTTCATAAATAGTGTATGGCGAAAACATTGTGACCCATGTTCATGTATATTTACTGTGCTATGGTATTGTCAACCCCAAGTGTTTCAAATATATGAACATATAGAAATATATTCTCAATATCAAGCATAATGGTTTTGAAAAGGAAGAGAGTGTTTTTCTGCTGCTAATCCATGCATAACATATTGCACAAACAAGATACTCTTTTTAATGAAAAGGAGATATTAGAAGTGGCATCTAAAATTATCAAATCAAACTTCAGGTGTCACCAAAATATCATTAAAAGTGCAAAACCTAACAAACCTGACTGATCTGTTAAGTAAGAGTCTCTGGAAAATTATGGGTCTAGTTATGAAATTACAGCATAGTTAATTATTGTCTCTGATTTTCCAGAAGGATCTTACAGGTTCAAAGTTTAATTTCCCCCCTCAATTATAAAATGGCCAAGACTATTTTAAAATTAGGATCTCTAAACTTAGAATTCTAACCAGAACAGGAAAACTGACTATTGCTGAATGGAGTTATGGATTAGCATTTCACAGAGGTTCTCCACATACTTGTGACAGAGTCATTTAATCATAGAATAAGGTTGGAAAGTCTCTGTGAACACTCATCTTGCCAAACTTCAAAACCGGATGAGGTTATCAGAGCTCTGCTTCTCCAGGTTCTGAATATCTCCTAGGCCAGTGACTCCATGTCTCTGCACAAATATTCATGGGAATAGAATATGTGGGTATTTGATTCTTGACACCTCACACTGGATGGCTGGATAGATGCATACCAGGATAACTCTGTAGTCTTAGACTAAAGACTCACTACTAACTGCTGATTTTTCACAGCTAGTATTTGCTTTACAAATGCTCTAAATCTGTGCCAGCAGAGTTGTCTGATAGTGGTGCAGCTGTGGTGTGGTTCTTGTATCATTCAAGAGCTGCACAGCCTGGGCTGCCTTGCAGTCAAAACAGGTACTTCTGATGAAGGTCAAGGATGAGTTTTGAATCAATAAGGATGTTGCCTGAGATCATAAGTTATCACTGGTAGTTATAAAGGAAAGCTTTTGTGTTGCTTATGCAGGTGGATAATTGCCCAGATGATTTTCTCCATTTTTCAGAAGTTTGAATTTAGGATATTGGTGTAGGTCAGAGAGTTCACGAATGCAAGAGCAGGTTTTTGGCTGTATAATATTTAAAATGAGAAGCTTATGCCTTTATATGTAATTGCTTAAATGAAAGGTCTCATTGTTTTAAATGGGAAGAAAATAAAAATATGGAGGATAAGATTCTGGCCTCATTAAAATAAATTGGAATTTTCTGTTAGCGTGCTTCGGGTGTTTTCAGGGATTTTTATCTGTAATACTGGAGTAAAGCACAATCCTGAGGCATAAAATCTATTCTCCAGGCATTTTACCTTCAGAGTAAAGAAAAGTTAAAAAACAAAGCCAAGGATAATCAAAGGTAGGACTTGGTTAGTATTAAAAAGGAAGGAGGTACTTAGTGAGAAGCAAGGACCATAATAATCAAAAGGCAGGTTCCTTCCATCTCCAGTGAGCTTTCTACCCAACCTTCTTTGCAAAAAAGAGTGTGCATTATGTGTAGACAAGGATTTCAGGAATACATTTTGAATAAAATCCTAAGCCACTTTACTCCAAAAAGCATTAAGCATGAGGTATTAAGAAGAAAATGCAGTTTTGAAATGGAAAAAAACCTTTAGAGGCAGGTAATATCTCAAAATAAAGTAAGTCCATTATGACCTGAAAAAGGATTAGCAATTTTTTATAGATCTGAAAGTGTTTGTAGTGTTGTTATTAGAAATGACTTTGTAAAAAGGAAATGCTTTTGAAATATGATTATGAGAAAAACAAAATTAAAATGCAGGTCAGGTATATTTTTGGGTTTGCACCTGTCATGTTTTGAGCCACCCTGCAGCAATGTATATATAGGGTAAAATAGTTCATGAGAGAATGTTTTTGAATTTTAATGACAGCTTCAGGGTTTTCATGACCTATCAGCTCTAGAAATAATCCTACTGGTTTGCAAAAATTTTCAGTCAAAATCATATGACAGTAATTATGATGGCCTCTCTGTAGAAAGAGTAAATTGATTAAAGACATATGACATGTTAAGCACTGACCTTGGAGAAACTAAGGCTTTTGGCCCCAGATCAGGGAGATTTGCAGCAATTCAAAGCAATAACCGTTGGACAAGTATAGTGTATTTTACAGCTGTAATTTGAAAACAGCATGTGGCAGACTGGTGTAATTTATGCCAAAGTGTATTTTTACTGCACAACTCATTACTCTTTCCAGTGGGAGCCAAGAACATAACCTGCACAGGTAGTACTGAAAAATCCAAGTAGGTTGCTAACAATTGCCTTAGCTACATAAATAGCTGTGAAAGTCTGACCGATCAGATGCCCTTGTCTTGTGACCAGGAAAACAGAGTTTTCTTTTGGAGAGGGAGTGCATAAGTGGATGTCAATGACAAAACTGAATGAGAAAATTGGAGATTCTTTTAAGAGGTAATTTCTTCCCACAAAAGTTTATGGCATGTCTTTGGGTGATTACCAAGTTGTGTGCGTTTTTTCTTGGTTGGTGATATATGGGTTTCTCTCCTATAAAGGAACCAACAGAATTGAGCTGTTCATTTTGAAAGAAAATATCTGAGGTGGCAGACAATGATTTTTGTGTATTAATTGTTAGGAAAGCACTTGTCTTCAGAGAAATAACTGATGCCAAGTGTATTTTGAAGTCAGTCCCAGATTGCTACTGGCATTAGGTAAATGTGTGATGTGGGGTGGAGCAGTAAGTATTGGAACTTCTTCTGAGTTGTCCTTTTTTTTGCACGGTGAAAGGAGAATTTGGCTCTGAAACAATTAAAGTTGGTCTTGAATTGAGCTGAATAGTCAAGACATTCTCTTTGCTGGTCACTGAATTTTGTAGGTAGTGAACTAAAAAAACAGTCTCACTAGCAAATACATAACCTTTCTTAGTAATCAAAGGTATGAAACAGGACTTTGCTAATCAGAGATGTAACAAATATCTTCCTAATCCACTGCTGTCAACAAGCAGCTGCAGCTCATTACACTGGTGTGTTCATTAATGCTCTGCAGCATGTTTTCAAATAAAATCCAGTCAATTACTGTAGATAGATTTATTCACATGAATATGTGAAATATTCAACAAAATATTATTCTCTCAGATGAATGAACAGACTTTAATTGACTTGAAAATCTGTGTGTCTGTCAGCAGAAAAGAATGATCAGAGGTACTTTGCTTATGTAATGTTGTCTATTTAATTTCTTTTGTTATTAATAACACAGTGTCTTTGAACATAGTGATTTAAAAATTATGGTTGAGGTACTCAGTGGGAATAAAATACAACCCTGATTTTATGACAGCAGTCACTTTTAGAAGTGTAAATTGATGTTTCCATAAAAATGAGACTTAAATAGGGCACCTTAAAAGGACTGATAGTAGAAATTCATCTATGGGTACTTCTCTCTAGAACAAGTAGTTTAATTCACACACTGAGGAAAACATGGGCAGTTAATCGCAAATTTAGAAATCAGCATAGATTCAGGCCAAGGTAATATTTAGTGACCCATTGTTTTCTCCAATAGGTGACGTAAGTCTTTCTCTTTTTTAGAAAATTTTTTTTGTAATACATTTCAGGCTTTTAACACCTGACCCACATGACTACCTTGTTCATTTCTTCAAGCTTCTTTGTGCATTATTCCTGAATTTGAGGACAGAACAGTTCTGATGATCATTCAGATAGTCAACCTAGTTCCCATTCACCAGGATTACTTCTGAATGAGCTGTAAAGAATGGACTCTTCTACTTTGAGTACTAGTTGATCAGTGCAATTTTATAGGTGTTTGCACACCTTTTGCAAACCCGAAGAAATGAACAGAAGAAATAGGTTGTAGTTATATAGAATAAAAGGAAAAAAACCCCAACCCTGACTGTTAGAAGGTAATTGAGTAATTGTCTGTGTTACTTGTCTTCAAATATTCTGCACATGTGCTTTGAAGTACTTGCTGTGTTTTCTAAAAAAAATTATGTGGTTATATCCTTCAAAGATGCCTTTTCTCTAGTCCACAGTTTGCTGTCTAGAATTCTGAGTTATGACTTAGTTTTCTCATTTTCTTTCTATAAGTATTCATCTTTGCAAGGCAAAGAGTTCCCACTCTGCTGTGGCCTTGAGCTAAGTCTAATGTAGATTTCTGCATGCGAAAATCAACTGTAAAATAAGAACTTTCTAAGAACCTGAGGAACTGGGGAGCCCTTGAACCTTTAATTTTGAGATGTGATGTAGTATATGTTGTTTCCTACCACCAGTTAAATAAAATGGTTTTGTGGTGCCTGAGACTTGCAGGCTGTTTATTCATTTTAGTTCTTCCCTCCCTTGCGGCTTCTAAGTAGCTTCTCAGCACAGCAGTGACTGAATTCTGGATACAACTGAAGCACAATTTAGGTGGGTTTAATAAGTGCTCATAATGGTGAGGTCCTGTGAGCCTTGTGAGTGCTCTTCAGGTGCAGCCAAATCAATTAGGTATCACCGTGCACAATTCACTCAAGTGGACTGCTTTGATATACTCCAGGAGATGCATTTTTTCAACCTAATTTCTTTCCTGTGGAAGGCCTGTCTTGCTGTAGGCATTTTTCATATCTTTTCAGTGGATTTGTATTCATCAATGATGTAAGATCAAGAAATCAATTTATCAGTGTACAGCCAGACTAAATATTGTAAATTATCCATTAAGTTGTACCAGTATCCAATTTAACAAAAAGACATCTTTGAACAAAAATTAATTTTGTCCAAGTTTATAACTTTGCATCTTCAGTGAAAAATCAGGCTATAAAAAAACTTTATAAAACATCCCCAGTGACCAGGAGAAGAAAGGTACTATTTCTCTCAGTGTATTTTAATTTTTTTGCTACTATCAAACAGTGAAAATGGTTTGAGCATTTTATTACAGACCTCTTGGGAAATCTGTGCCTGCCTTTTAATGTTTTTATAGTGTGTGACAAAACAAACCTACAGAATTACATTTATATTAGTTCATTATGGATGGATGGATCTTACAGTCTATATTCCATTGAGTTGGGGTGAGGGATCTTAGGATGTTTGCAACTTACAGTGAAAACAGAGACAGTGTTTTCAGAGACTTAACTGGGAATTTAGTACAAATATTTAGGCTTAGCGTACTTTAAACTCATTATCCTGACACTGGCATTTCTGGGAAGTTAGCTATTCCTGAAGTCATGTAATTATTGGTAAAAAAGATTATAAAAAGTACTCAGCTTTCTAAGTGATCGACTAAGATCTGTCCCAGAGAGACACATTGTAAGGATTTTATATGGCTCTATCTGTTATTGCAAGAATTGGGAGTTCACGAACTCAGCAACTGAACAGACCTGTAACAAATTTCTTAAGTAGAAATCTAAACCTCATACTGACTATAAGAAAAAACTAATATGCGGAATATCATCATATGGAGCACTGACGAGGCAGGACAAGTTGTAACTAAAACTGATCTCAGACTCATCGAGTGCTTTGAACGTTGTTTAAACAACATTTTCTGGGTTTGGTTTTTGTGTGTTTTTGTTTGGGGTTTTGTTTTGTTTGTTTTGTGATTTTTTTTTTTTTTTTGGTGGTAGGAGGATTTTGAACTAAAAATTAAGATTAAATATTAAGGTTCTTCTTTCTGCCTTTTTGTTTTCTATAAAGTGAAAAAATTGCCAAACACATTTCAAGAAAATATTTTAACTTCTCTGTTTTTTAATGTAAGGTAATGCCCTTTATTCTCATATGCTTTTCCACCGCTGCTTTTCACAGGGACATTGTTAAAGGAACTGTAGGAAACAAACAGGATTAATTTTAAGTTTCTAAACAGTATCAGTGACTGAAATATGTTTCACTTTAATTGTTTCCTAAAAAGAAGATAAAAACTTACACAGGGGTTGGTGCAGAAAAATAGTATGTACATCATATTTACAAGTCAAAATGACATAAATAGTTTTGCAGAATCCAAGACTGTCAGGCAGTACCTCAGGCCAGCTTCTCAGATGAGTGAAAAGGAAGGACTGAAAACAAAGAAGTGCGGGGCGATCAGGGGTGGAAAAAAGACACATGACTAAATTTGGTTCAGTATAACTCAGCCAGCTTCAGTGACACTGTTAACAGTATTTGAAGTCAGAGTTCAGGTCACACTTCTGTCCAAGGGGGCATGTTCAGAGATCTTGAAATCAATTTCTCATAAACTGATGAATATTAGTAATAATATCAATAAATTTTAATTAATATTGAATATGAATACTAGGGTGGATATGTGTTAGAAATAACCAAGGAAAAGTGGTTTGCTTTTACTTTGTTTCCCTCACCTCTGTCATTTAATTTCTCAAGTTACTCCGAACATCAACAAACAGGTTTCTGAACAGATGAGTAGTCACAAACGGGTGTCCGAAACGTGGTACCGTCAGACATGGGCGCTCTTTCTTTGCAGAGGATTCTATTTCTGTGCAGTTGTCTCCTGTTGACAGACTGCTTGTCCCAGCCCTATCGCCCCTTCCAAGGGGCTCCTCCTTCCTCTCCTGTCGTCCCTGCCCCGGCGCTGCGAACGAGCCGCACTATGCGCTTTTGAGACAACGTGACTCTTTGCGGAGCTTCGTGACGCCTGTGAGGATCTCCGCCTTTTCCCTTTCCACCCTCTGTGTTTGTTGTTCTGGAAACCCCTTTCCCACCCGCCCTTCCCCATCCACCCCTCCCGTGCGCAGGTGGCCGCGCGGGGCGCGGGGCGCGGCACCGCCCTCTGGCGGGCACTGGCGGGCACTGCCCCGCGCTGCGCCCCCGGCCGGAGCGACCGCGGGGCTCGGCACCCCCACGGGAACCAGGGACCCTGAGCCTGGCTCTGCCCCTTTGGACACCTTTCCTTTGAATGTGTAGGCTGCTCGGCTTAAATTCATCAAGTGTGTGTGCACTTGAGCTTTTTCTGTTGTCATTGCCGTGAACTCAAACTGTTTCTGTGTTTGCTGTTACCTGCTCAACAGCTGTATTAGAAGCACAAGGTGTTTTTTGGCTAATTGGTGTCTTTTGTGTGAGCATCTAGGCGTGTTAGCATCCTTCCACTGCTTCTCTTTTAAATTATGTGAACAGCAGATGATAAAACATTGTGTAAGGCACTTGTTCAGGGTCATGGTACAGCCAAGGTTGCATGGTTCTCATTCCTCTCCTCAAAGACAATCTGTTCTTGTTCCTTTCAGAAAACAGGGATGTTTGGGTCTTTGAAATGATAATGCAGCCTTCTGTCCAAGGGGGCATGTTCAGAGATCTAGAAATCAATTTCTCATAAACTCATTATTGTTATTAATAGTATTAATAATTTTTAATTATAATTTAATATGAATCCTAAAATTAATTTTATTTACTGAGAGGTTTTGTCAGGATGACAGATTTGTGCATTAAGGCCCAAAATTTACGTTAACTTCAAAGCAATACTGCAGGGCACTTGTAATCACTCTAGATTGCTTTTTCACCAAGTGAACCATTAAATACACATAGTAGAATTACAGTATTTGTTTTAATCTGTCAGTATTGTAAAGTGTGAAGAAATTTCTGTAGATAAACAGAGTGCCCTGATGTGTTTCCTTCAGCAGACACAAGTCTCATTGTAAGGTCTCTGCTCTGGATTTCTAAATAGCCCTAGACCATGCACCAAGAAGAGCAAAACAGAGAGATGCTCACTACGCCTCAGAAGTTGTTTACTAATTTTCCTCCCTGAAAACCTATCAACTACCATTCTGAGAGGACTTTGTTGTAACATGGTTTCCATCACTTTTTCGCAGGCTAGTATTTTTTCCTTCTGATTATTGGAAAATGTATTTTGATTGGTAAATTTTATTTAGAAAGTCTTTTGTGAATACAATCCCTTATGTTTTCTTCTCTATGGCTTTGGATATGTATTCTATTTTTCTAACTTTTTAAAATGAGGAAAAGCTGAGGTAATAACAAACACTTCCATTAAATGAATTTATTTTTCCTCTTTTGCTGTGCATGCCAGCTGGTCACTGCATTTCTAAGCAGACTTTTTAAGTCAGCAGAAAAGGAAGACAAACTGTCCTAGAGCTGGCAGTATCAAAACCATCAAAACAGAAATGAAATACATGTCGTGTTCTGATTAATGCTGTATTCAGAACAGAACATTCTGCTGGTCTCTTTAAATCACATCAATGGCCTGATCTGACCATCTCAGTCTCTGTAAATAACACATGTCCATAACATTAATAGGAATTTGAAGTCAAGAACTGAAGGAGCAAATACCTTCAGTCCCTACACTGAACTTAACCTCCTCCTCATATTCCAGATTTAGTCCAGACTCAGCTGACCTACAGTCATTTTTCATGAGTACTTTTCCTGTGAAATCATAGATATGCACTGGTCACAAATGGAATGGGGAAAGATGTCTTCAGGGAAAGTCATGGCTGTAAGACCTTTTTTTTAGCTTCTAAGGCAACTAATCCAGCCTTCCATGTATTTTCTGTCTGGTCCTAATTAATTACTGAGACCCTTTGGGAATGAGCTCCATGAGTCACTGTAGCACTTGCATTATTCAGCATTCATATCTCCACTGCTCATCCAGCAGCTAGCACTGGATAAAGTCTATGAAGAAAGAGCATAATGAATTGCACCCTAGTGGTCAAAGGCTTAAGACACTGTATTCAAGCTTCACTAGGTCTTTTGAGTCTTCCACTGAAATGTGTTTCACTTACCGACCTTCTAGATGTCAGATGTCTCAAAACTTTTTGAAACTGCAAACAACAGTGTTGCAATGACAGGCACTGGAGCATGGGCTCTTCCAGTGTTATGTAATCTCTTAAGAAGGGTTTCAGAGTGGGTTATTACCTGTGGTTGAGAGAATGACAGGAATTGAGAAGAAAGAACTGTGCCATAAGCCTTTCCAACATATCATAATGGCTGGACACTGTGCTCCATGAACAGTATTTTCTGTGACCCCAGTTTGCAGGTAATCTCGTTTCCTCTCCGTTGTCATGAACATAGGTATGGAACGAGGGACCGTGGATTGCAACAGACAGCACGGCAATGTGCCCTTCAGAAATCTGCTTTCTGGTAACTTTACTGTTTTGTGTATAGCTCTTAAGTACTGAAACCCATTTTGGTAATGAAAGCACTTAGGCACACCAGTAGTCAATAGAATTAAGGTTAAGTAGCCATGCAGTTTTTAAAGTGGGCTTAGTGTTTTAATTTGCAGAGGCACTTGGTAATGTTACCTGTTAACCCATGCTGTTTTGAAAATAACTTGCCTTGGTATCTCTGAGTTTTCTTGTGGTTTCTGTACTTGTATCATTTGAATTTCTTGATAGCATACTAGTGATTTTTAATTTTATTTTTCAAAATTTTATTTTGGGTATAGCATAGGGTCAGTTTAAACTAAGGTAAAATGTGCATACAGTAGGTAAAGTCCTTAGCTCTCTAATTGACATAACTCCACAAGAGTCAGTGGATCTTTACCAGCTTCCCCACTGGGGAGGATACCTGGGCAAGGCAAGGTTAGTGAACTCCTCCTTGACTGTCCCCTTAATCATCTTATATTTCCATTTACTTTTTTGTTTTAAATGAAGGTATTTCTATTTCATATGCTTATGTAATAGCATTTCTCAAAAAATCCACTATAAATAATCTAGCTACTTTTATCATCTTTGTTTTCAACATAAAACCTAGTTCAATCTCTGAAGAACTGCCTTGTAGAAACATGAATTTGTGGAAGCATATACAGGCAAATCTTGGCAGGTTCTTTTACATTGTAGTACTCACCAGCCAAGAAGGGAACAGAAGAAAGGCAGTGGTCACCAAGCTGGTAAAACCCCTTTCTATAGAATACCACATGTGGAATAATGTGTTGTGATTGCACTGTGAAAATCATCTTGAAAATGCTTTTTTATTTAAGGCTCATTTTGGTAGGAAGATCCATCACCTTGATCACTCTAAATGTATATAGAATGATTGTCATGAATACATTTGAAACACACAGAAATGCTGAAGTCTCTACCTTCTAAATGCTTGCACGTTTACAGTTCAGTCTCTGTGCACAGGCAATGTAAGTACTGGATATCTTAACCAGCCAGGCTCCCACTCTTAAATAAAATAAAATAAAATAAATCTAAAAATTACACTGTTATAGAAAGGGAAGAAAATGAATAAAAAATGTGACATTTTGATTTTGTTTTTTAATACCCCATTTTCAGGACAACTAAAATAGTGATGGTTGAGCAGCAGCATTGTGCACAGTTTAAATCCTCCCAAAGATGAAGGTCAACACAGGATTCCGAGATAAAAAAGACCGATTAAATATTTTGAACATATAATGCAGTTGATAATGAAATCTATAAATGGAAACCTTTTCTGTGTTGTATAATGATAACACATGACATTTTACTGTCCATATAACCTTTAGCTTTTCTGTCAATATTATTGTGCTGCACTGATTTCAGAAAAGGCATTAAACACTGTCAGACTGAAAGGCATGTTTTAATAATAAAGCAATTATTATCCAATTATGATGTAGGAATATAATGGGCTTTTAATATATTGAATCAAATGCTATCTGCTTCAATAACAGTGTTGTTAAATTATCATCTATAATTTATTAAGAATGGAAGAAAAATTGATGTCATGAATGTAAACTAAGCCCTGCAAAAAAATTTCTTGCAAAATACACAGCAAATACGCAGCAAATTATGACTGAAGGGTCCAAATATTTGCAGCAAGCTAGTGTTTGATGTTTATTTTATTTTTAACATGTATGCAATTTTTAGATGTATAAAAGAGGTGAAAGCAATTTTTAAATTTTTAAAAAATAATTGGTCAAACAGCAGCAGCAGAGACCACATTACTAGTGGTTGCATAAGTATTATTTGAGACATTCTGTTCAACAATCTCATAGGACTGCCCCCCTTAAAAAAAAACTTGTGATATAATTTCTAAACACAAAGCACGATCTCTGAATAATTAAACAAAATCAAGATTGAGTCATTCTGTCCTGTAGTTTTCCATTTTAAAATCTTAGCTTCCAATTTGTAATTTGTATGCCAGTTTGTAGAAGGATGTTAAATTGTTTTTAACTCATAGGCTCAGCTTTGCCTGAGAAATTGTTTGCGGCTACATTTTTTTATATTCAGAAGTATTTGACTGTTCTTGGTTGCAACTGTGTATTGTGGAGCTTGTCTGATCTGTTTTAAAAGTTTTATTGAGAATGTGATAAACAATGAGGACAAAATTACTTCTTGCCATTTTAGATGCCTTTAAGAAAACTTATCTGTGTTGCTGATGCCTCAGTCAAACTATGCAAGTGCTATAATACAAGACATTATTTAAGAGACTGATTGCAATGATCAGAGGAAGCAGAAGTTTTGACAGCCATGTTTGTACAGAGAAAATTGCAGCTTTTCTGTAAAACTAACATCATGGCATTTTGTGCTCATTAAGCAATCATGACAGAACAGAATTCTTGAAAATAGAGATCCAGACTCTGCAGTGCCATGAACCCTATGTCTTGCAGAAAAGCCAGATCAATTTCTGCTTCTTGCTTCCAGCCTCATTTAACAAAAAGGTAGAATAGTAAGGCATGGCTTTTAATAAATACACATTTTCTATATTTCAGCATTGAAGAGCATACTTAAAAAATGATCAAGCAGGATTTAGAGTAACATGCCAAAAGTAAAGCTAAAATCACAATAGAAGGCTCTCTCTTGCTGGATGCTCTGATACCAACGAGGATGGTGTAAAAAGCAGTGGCAGGCAATGGCTCCAAGGGTTTGCACTAAGTTGCTATTATGGATGTTTTTATTACACTGCAGGATAAAACTACAGTGACCTTGTTAACTTCACCTCTTATTCCTGATGTTTATTTGAACATAATGGATAGCAACAGAGATTGCACAGAGACAAGAATTAGTCCTGATTTTGTCATCTAAGCTGCATAGATGCAAGAATCTGCCAGAGCAGATCATCTTGCAAAATGAACCTCTATGATATAACATCTGAGAGTATGTTTGCACTGTAATGTACTGGGGAAAAAACTAAGCTAGTGTTAAATGAGTTTCTAATGAGAAATAGTCCATCTGTGGCAGGATGGTAAATCATCCTCATTCAGAGCTGGGCTTTTACAAATTGGTTTCTACTACCAAAACCAACCATTGATTATCTGTACTGTGTAGATGGGCAGGAGGCTTCAGTGCTACATCTGAGCTTGAGTCAAGACTGCAGTGGTAGAATATGCTGTTCTATCCCCTTCTTCAGGGGAACCTTAAAGTCAGATTTTCTGAGCCAGAGCTTTAGATTTATCTAAAACTTACTGTACTTAGACACTGAGGTACATACCTTGTTGAAATCATAGACCCTCCTGGCTTTTTTTTAGCTAGGTTTGAAAGTATGATTGTTTTGATTAACCTTTCTATGACATTGATGCAACTAGCCATCATGTGAAGCACATTTGGAAGATTAGTAAAGTACTTACGAGAGGTTCTTCAGTGCTTATTAAGTTCCAGTTATTCACCCTTTTCATTAACAATATATTTGTAGAAAGTGACCTTCCCTGCTTCTGAGGTTTGGTTCTGAGAACATTCTGATCCCACCAGCCATGACTGTAATTCATGTACCAATTGAAATGTGTGAAATTCATTTTCAACTTGAATCAGCAGCTGGGGTTCAAATCTGCAAAAACAGGTGCTGCAAGGACAAAAAAAGGATCATATATTGCTAGATTGGCTCAAAAATGTGTATCATCAATGAAATGATTTCAGGAAGTATTCTTTTTATTTTATAATGAGAATTTTAGTACAGACATTGGAATTGACTGAACGCTGACTACACCTCAGACTGGAAAGATAATAAACCAAATCTCTATACAATTACAAATACTAAGTGGAAACATTTCAGAAAACACACAAGTAGTGCAAATGGAATCCTAAACCTGTGTAACAAGATGTGAGAAATACCTCCTTATTGAAATTCCGGCTAAAAACTGCGAACCAAATAACTTTATTACCAGCACGTGCTGGGTGCCTCAGCCTGTGGGAGGGTCTGAGCACACACAGGGGTTGGAGATGACATC
>JAWWEU010000005.1:23234931-23246706 GCA_035583155.1 Acropternis orthonyx | reverse complement strand
TAACTGCCCAGGGGACGGTCCCACTGAGACTCGAACTCGGGCCCTTGGGATTCAGAGTCCAGAGTGCTTTCCATTACGCCATGGGACCGCCCTGAAGGTATATTAGTACAAACTTAAATGACTCAGGCTTTAAAATAAGTGGATATGGTCAAAATTAATTAATTAAATTTAATTAAAGCTGATGTTATTACTAGCTGCTATAATTCCATTTGTTAGCAGAAAAACATTAAGGAACTATATATAGCCCAATTGAGAAAATGTTATGTAATTATGTCACATGCATAGTTAAAGGGTATAATTGGAATGGCACATTAGACACTGGAGTGTTGTATCCTATAGCTGGGGACAAGTAAAGCAAGACAGGACAGCCCTTTTCTGCTTCTAAGGCCAAACCTGTGTATCTTCATTGCAGTGCCAGATGCTGCAGGTATTCAGAATATGGCCAAGAAGGAGCACATGAGTGGGAAACATGTTCTGCTCTCACCAGCACTTCTGAGCCAATAACTAAAGGTTCTGTACTACTTGTTCTCTTCCCCTTGTGGGCAAATCTCTGATAAATAATTTTTTCCTCTGCCATTAGTAAAGTAGTATTTAAAAAGAAAAAGAAGTTAGGCTTGAAATACCTCTGATATGCCTGCCAGGATCCAACAGTGAATGGTCATTTTAATAAAAACTGCATTCATATCATAATCTTAGGCTTTCTGCAGCCCAGGACAAACAAAAATTGTTTGTTAGATCTGTTCCCTGAAAAGCTGACATTTTGAATTAAGTGTTTTCATTTAAGAAAAAACAATCATTTTTTTCTTCAAAATTTCATTTTTGAAGGAAATAAATTTTAAGTGGTTTGAAATTCTTGAAATCAATTAATTTCGAAGTCCAAATTGTAAGGTTTCTGGCTCTAGCCATAAAGATGAGCTCTCAGATCTCTCAGA
This sequence comes from Acropternis orthonyx, assembly GCA_035583155.1. Taxonomy (NCBI): domain Eukaryota; kingdom Metazoa; phylum Chordata; class Aves; order Passeriformes; family Rhinocryptidae; genus Acropternis; species Acropternis orthonyx. The sequence goes on along the minus strand of JAWWEU010000005.1, from coordinate 23,245,774 downwards.
CTGATAAAAACAGCAAGATTTTATAGTCATGGCTGGACAGAAAGATTAACAGCTTGAGAAGATTCTCAGATGCAATGCTGTAAAGCCAAGAACAAATCCTGTGAATCCTTGGTATAGCTGAGACCATGGGAGCTAATGAGTTCACACCTGCACAGCGCAGCTGATGAATGTTAGGAGTTCTCTGCATGCTTTTCTTTAAATCCTTAAGTAAGGTTTCTAGGGCTTCCAGGCAGCAGGAAAGTTTTGAAGCCTCATGGTCTACTAACTAAAGCTTGGGACAGAAAGGGGAGTTGTTTTGTGCCATGGATCTTTGAAGAAGTGCTGTCTCCAGCAAAAATTCTGTCTTTTTGTCAGGACCACACCAGAACTTGTTCCTGTTCCTATGTAGGAGCAGGAGGGACCAAACCAGGTATGTGTGGTGGGGATGTTCAGTCGCTGCCGCCTGTTATCAGTTGTGCTTTCATTACTGTGTCTGTCTTTCTTTGGTGCTCATGTACTTGTTTTATCTTTTATCAATTTAAATGAAGGTGCATTTTGACATAGAGGTTTCAAGTGGTACCCACCATGCTTCCAAGTCTAACAAGTTAGAGGCATGCCATTGAAGCAAATGGATCAAACTTGATTTCAATTTTCTCTTGCTAGAGAAAATGTTTAGGCTCTCAAGTCCTTGCTGCAGTGCTACTTTTTAATCAGGTAATCAGATGAACGTCAAGGCTACATGTACTGAAAACTCTATAAAGTGCTTATTATGAGTATTATTTGTGAAATCGGTTCTAGCAATAACTGTTACAGGTCTAATTTGAATGTCTTTGAAGCTGATAGGATTTGCATGTAAATCTATACTCTCAAAGTAATGTGGGAGCTGATGTTAGAACTCCAAACCTTCTTTGTGATAAAACTTTGTTCAAGTTTGAAAATTTAAATTTGAAAGGTAATCCTGTCCATATGATCTACTTAATCCCCACCATATATAGAGCTAGAGGCACTCCCTGGACCTGTAATTACTTCAGGGGTGTGAAACTGAGTCTAAGCTGAATATAAAAATGTTCTAATCTTAGTAATTGTCCCACACATTATAAGTTAGTATTATAAATGGTCTTATGCAGGGACAGTCCTTTCTCCCACGAGGCACTGGACATGACAGCGCTAAAGGGGATGGGAGCACCAGCTAGGGCAGCTTTCCTCCCAGGGCAACTGCAGTGGTCTTGTCATCAGAATTCCTCAGTTTCTCCTTGTCCAAGTGCTGTGGGTGACTTCCTTGTGGAGCCTCATATCTCTCTGCAGAAAAACCTTTGCTGACTGGAGTCTGCAATGCCCAGAAGAGAGTATAATTTTCTCCTCTATATGGCTCCTTAGGAAGTGTTTGTTAATAATGCATTATGTCATGTTTCCTGCAGATGTCTATTTTTAACGTACTTTGTTATGAGTTGCTCTTCTCAGTGTTTTAGATCTTGACTGTAGGTTTCTATTTATAGGTGAATTCCCTCAAGGCATTAACTGCTTCTAAAGATCTTTTTCATTCTAACACCCTTCATACATTTTACAGAAATATATTTTTCTTACTATTCTATTTGTAAAGCGTTCCATGCTAAAATACAGAACAACCAAGAACATTAAAAAACAGTCTGATGAATGCCTTTCTGAATTGAAAAACTGGATGATAGAAGATTTTACATTGTCTGCTTTCTGTTTTCTAGTCATACTCCTTTAAGTGCAAGTTTGAAAAACCTCTAAGGGCTCCTCAGGAGTTAGCCCTTTACCTGGTTTTGTGCCTTTATTAACTCTTGCATGCTGGCAGCTCTTGCTTGAGAAGTTATCAGTAACATTCACTGTCATCATTAGGAGACAACTTTAAACTGATTGGAGTATTTGTCACATACTGTCGTTAGCACTCTCAGCTGAACTATAAATCATCCTAACTGACTTCATGCTTTGTCACCGTCTGAAGCCTGACCCTTATTTTATTAATCCACAGGAGATAATACATTAGAGAGGAGTGAATTGAAAGAAGAATAAATTAGCTGAATAGTTTTTAATAGACATAGCTGTCTTCAGAGAACTGGGTAAATTTTAACAGTTAAAAAAATCAGAGGCGTTTTTTATATGGACTCTAAGGAAATAATTCTTTCCAATTATAATGTGTGGTTTCATAAATTATATTACTTAGTCTACATAATTGTGTAAAGCAACTCAGGTTGTCTCTCCCAGTAATCAGTCTGATCACATTCCCAAATATACAAATTGGGTTTATGCTGTTAGTTGTTCCATTGTGGGTAGGAAGATAGATTTACATTCTTTCCCTGGCTCTGTGCCCCTCCTTAAAATGCTATTCCACAAAAGTACTGTACTCTTTGTCACATATAGGAAAAAAAAGAAGCAAAAACCTAGGAAAGTCTGCTGGCAGAAATATCTGATCCCAGAATGAGAATTTTAATTAAAAAGTCTTTCTTCTTGTGTACCTGCCTTGTCATACATCCTCAGTTCCTAAAACACAAAGGAAATTCTGTGAAACTGATGAGTAGCTGTAGTTGAAAGTCCAAGAGAAATTCTAAAGGCTCATGGACTAGCAATAGTAAATACCCATAAAACCAAAATGTCTGTTGTCCTGATATAGTTGGAGTCATTCCACTGGAGGAAAAAAAAAAAAAAAAAAAGGACTTTGAAATGAAGGGAATTTAGGTTTTGTCTTCTTAATATCCTCCTGTGAAATACCTTCTAAACACAACAGCAGACCAACATTAAGGCAGAAAACTGCCATTTGTTTCAGTGTGTGTATGTATGTATGACAAAAACCCCCCAACCTAATCTGTAATGAATAATTGAACAAGAAAATGTGAAATGTTATTAGCTGCAGAATTGTGTTACTGGAATACAAGACCAAAAAAAAAAAAAAGCTAAAAATATTTTCTGGGAGTGTTCTCTTAAGTGGAATTTTGCCAGGCTGTGAACTATAAAGCAGTTACTCTGCATTAGGACTATTCTGGCTAATGTGCATTCTCACAACTGTAACTGCACAAGCTGGTTGGTTAAGAAGGCATTGCCTGTAAATGACTACAACTACTCAGTCTCACTGTTTCCCAGCAGACATGAGATCAGCATGTCCCTTAGGTCATCGATTAGGGAATCGGAGAGGGGTGAAGTTGGTTAGTGTGCCTGCTGATAGGCAGGAGAAATGGGAGTGTGAATGCAAGCTGGGAATTTAAACTTGTTTCTTTCAATTAAGTTAGTTGGTTTCTTTCAATTGAGTTAGAAACACACACAATCTGTTAAAACCTCTCTGGTGAGAGCATAATATCATAAAGTGCAGTAATTTGATCATTTGTGGTCATCTGAACATACCTACGTTTATCCCTTGGGCAATTCCATTGACTTCCATGGAAGTACTCCAGGGATCAATTAAGTCCTATGCACAGAGAAATACCAAACGGCTTTTACAGAAGTTTGCTTACACTATGTTTGTATCAGAGCAGCTTTAATGTTGAAAAAACATATTCTAAATATTTTCATCTAGTTAAATTGTCAGCTGCTGTTTTCAGACTCAGGATTGGAATATGTAGTCTTGAAGTTTGTGTATTGCAGCATTACAAATAGTTGAAGCAGTAGCTTCAGAAAATGTGTGTGCTTTCAGCTGTAGACAAGTTTTCTTATGTCAGTTTTTGTGTTTAACTGCGTTTAATTAATGTTCACGTGCTGGATAAAACCAGTAATTTATAATAATTACTGTTGTCGTCTGATAAATATTTTCTTTTGCCTGCAAATCATTTGTGTAGACAAAGCCAGTTCTGGAAAAAGAGAGGGTCTGCCCTAAATTGTGTTATCGAGGAGACTGCTGGAGGAACGGAGTGCTTGGTAGGAAGTTGTGATGGCAAGAACAGTGCAGCAGGGCTCACATTCATTAGCAGCAATAGAAGTCTGAAGACCATCAAAGGAAATTACAAAGGGATATAACTGAAAGTAAACACATCCACTCTGAGGTTTTCAAGCAGGTTTCTAATTAGTTTTTATTAACCCTAAATCTTTTAAGAGTTTATGATATGAATTCCTCTTTTGTAGTACAGGTATTCTGGCCTGTCCCATCACATCATCTTTTGTCTGAGATAAGCAAAAGTTTCTTCAGGCTTCTAAAATGCTGCCAAATTAAAAATAAACATGTTGCTATATGGTAATAATAAGTTTATGATAGGTAATAGGTGAGGAGGGTGAATATCTTAAGATATACCAAAACCTGTAAAACTCTCATAATAGAGCTGAGATTTTAATTATGAATGAGTAAAACTGGCACAAAGTGAGAGAGGAGTGGCAAAGTACAGTTGGACTGAGTACAGAGTAGGTCTGAACAGTTAAACTGAGTCTTTCAACCACCTGTACAAAGTATTTTGGGCAAATATGCCAGAAGCTAATGCAGCATTTCCAGGGAGCAGCTTTTGGAATCTGCTCCATTTCATCTAATTTAGCAGATGAAACTTTTGATGTGGAAATAGCAGACAGTTTATATTCTCCTAAAGGAAGGAAATTTTACTTTGGGAAATAGGGTATAAATACTTGGTAGGTTGAATTGAGTTTAGTCAGTGCCTAGAATACACTAGCTGGTGCAAACGTGATGAAATGGCGGACTGCAGCTAAACAATTTGAATTATTCAATTCTTGCCCTAACAAACAACCCTGTTAAAAATAGGCTGAAACAGCAGCCTCATTGCTTCAGGAAGATGTCAGTGCACCTTACAAAAATTCAGCAAACAGCCTTTGTTAGAAAGGACTGTGTAAATGTAAATTTTATTCAACCTATTAAAAGTATTTCATGGAGTCAAGCAATAGTTAAGGTCCCTTTATACTTCCAAAGTGAAATCAGACAACAGTATATCAGCATGAAGAATACTGACTGTTTATGATTAAACATAAAATTAGGGTTTCAAAAACCTAGTCCATGTACAGCAATGCTCTTGATGCTGCTAGCAGTGCAATAGTCTCTTTCTCTTGAATTCTATTAACTTAAATGGGAAAGTGGTAGTTCACACAGTGGGAAAGCCAGATTGTACTATAAATAGGATTATATTTTTGTAAGAAGCTAACCGTAAAAGTCAGTGAGACGAAGTTCCCATGGCACATGAAGAAAAAGGAAACCTGTGATGGCCCAACTTGTTCAGTTGAGATTTTGGTTCTGTTATGTCCGAATAAACTATGTTACTGCAGAAAGGAAATATGTTTTGGAACCGATGAGACCAATACCAATTCCTGCTGACTGTATGGCAGGAATGGTTCTCCCACCAGATTTGAAAGGCAAGGTGCACTCAGATGATTATGCAATTGCAAGCCTGATAAGTGTGTATTAAAGACCTTCTTCTAGCAAGTACTGCTGTATGTGTTGAGGTCAGCTTCCCAAGTTGGGGTTCTGCTAAGAGATAAAGTGAAGGGAGCATGTTATCCATGTTAAAGGTGAAAACAAGGAAGTTAAATGTAGTTATTATGCATAAAAAATGAATTTGTTTGGTTTGTTCCTAAAAGGGGGCCAAGTGTACTGCAGGCCTGACATGAAGATATTCTGAATAGAGGAAAGAGATCAGTAAGCCTGAAAACTAATAATATGGTAAAGGTCATGGTGGCATCTCTGAGCAATTAAAAATTATGATTTGCAGAATGGAGTCTAGAACTTTTTTATACAGTACACTTATAGACTGCAGCTATCTGTTGGATTAAGTAGCAAAACTGCTGTAAGAGCTACTTGATAAAGTAAAATCAAACTGATTGCTGGTCCTGTATTGCAATAGTTGCCCATGCAGTAGCTGAGGAGATGTGAGGTAGAGTAGAACTGATGTACCTCAGCTCTGTGGATTCGTAAAGTAACAGTCAGCAGGAAAGAGATAAATGTATACTCATCTTCAGGCAGTTCCATAGCATTTCCCAAAGAGATCCTTCCAAACAGGCAAATTGCAGGGGCTCTGACAAGGGAAGCCATAAAAACCCCAAACATTACTCAGCAGTTGTAAAGTGATGAAGCAACACCACTGCTCTGCACAGTTTGCTACTCTTGTCTTCTCTGTAAGTTTTATTCTTAGAATTTTACTGTTTTCTTTATAACACACCAGGTACAGTACTAAATGGTGGAATTTTTCCTTGATACATTGATAAGCAGCAACATATTCAGCATCCCCTGATGGATGTTGCTGAGCGAATATTTAATTCTGGTCCCTTTGGGTCTTTGAGTCACTGATGTGCCAAATACAGAACCCTTGTTTTTCTTCTTTCCAGTTCTTGCAAAAGACAGTCTTTTCTTGAAATATCAGTGCACCAAGTACTTCATAATAGAAGGAAAAATCATTTGCAAGACTGGAAGTGTACCAGCTTCTTAGACTCGTTTCCTACTAATCCTGTTGGTGAGAGCTCTGAGAAGCTCCATGTTCTTAATGACATTCTTAAATATTGAAAAGCACTTGATATTTGCTTTTTTGGTATCCACACAATGAGCAAACACCAAAAGCTTCACAGAAAGGATATGAAACAAAAAGAAGCTTACAGAAAGCCTAGAGAAAGATAAGTTTAAAATCTGTGATTTATTCTGTTGAAATATCATCTGTTCATTTATTACACAATATTTTTAATGTAAAAATTCCAACCTGTTTTGGATATTCCTCTTTGTCCTTCTTCTAATTCACGTAGGTCTTGCAGCCTAGTAGTAGGGAAAATATAACCACTTTTTCAGACTTTTACCACTGGGAAAGTTAATTTATACATCCATATTGCCTCTGAAATACTTTTCCGATGACTTAAATGAAGTTCAGTGAGTCTTAGACACATGAATAATTAGAGTAAGATCTTATTGACATTACAGTTGGAACATGATGTAAACCATGTATTGGTTAATTCTCTGCTTTAAAGGAGATTGGGGCTGATCTGGTGGAGCTGTACATAGTTTGACTGCTTTAATTATCAAGCAATATGAAATTCTTGGATTAGGAGAAATATTTTTGCAAAGATTGATTTTGAACTACAGCGGTTAAACTGCTTTCCTGAGCAAGAGGAGACTGAATTTTCATCCTTGTGCCAGTGAATATTTATGCCAAGTGGAACAGAATCAACAGGAATAAATTTAATACCTTCCATTTTCGGATATGTATGTGTGTGTGTTTTAAAACAAGTATGTTCCTATAACATCCAAAGGAAGAAGGTGAAATCAGGATTGCAGAGGATCTAAGCTTTGACTCACATACCAAGTGACAAGCACAAAATCTCTCTTTGTGAATCTAAAATTAATGATTTAGAAATTTCTTGCTGGAGAACTTAGAAGCCCAAATCCTGCTTACTTGAAGAGAAAACTAGGATCCTAGGAGGTGAAATTTCCTGAAAATGGTACTTACAAGTGTCAGTTGTCTTATATTTGCAAAGTATTCTACCTGCATGATAATCTACTTCAAGTAAGGGAGTAGAACAGAGATTCAAAGATGGTGACTTAGAAGTCTTGAGAACTAACAGTATGTGAACTATTTTAAAATAAATTATATATGTCCTGAAGTTAGATTTCTTCAAAATTCATTCAGAATTACAAATCACTGCTGGAGTACATTGAATCTATTCTATCAGTACTAACTCCTATAAAACAAAATAAATTGTGTCTAGTTTTATTTAAAAATATTTTTGTTGATGTCATTCTAAGGAAGGCCATAAGAAATGAGACAGAAGGCAAACACATATACCTCAGAGTTCAACAGCTTACTGGCTGTAAGGGGGATAAAATAAAATGTTTTCATTTCCTATGAAACATTACCACCACTTATTCAATAGTTCAGGAATTCAGCCAGCAAGTGGGAGATGGGTGATCAAGGTTCAGTGGGCACTTCAGATGACAAAGGAAAAGGTTAAAAAGTTATTCTCAGTGGTGTTGAAGACTGCTGTTTGTACCTTGCTTTTCCCTTTCAAAGATCAGCAGCTTCACAGCATCTGGAGTAATGGCATGATAGACTGCACTCCTATGAAATAAATAAATTAAATCGTATGGGAATTTTTCACTGCATATGGTTTGCCAGAGGAAATTGTCTCAGTCAATGACCCACAGTTTATTTCAGAAAAATTTGACATGTTGTTAGGTCTAAATGCAGTGAAGTATGACAAAGTTTCTTCATTTCATGAAGCATCAAATGGAGCACTGGAACTTTTTTTTCAAACCATTAACCAGACAAGCTCACTAACAATACATTATCAGAAAACTGGAGTCTTTTTTGCTTCCCTTTTTTTTTTTTGGTGCTTTTTTGTTACCAAAAGTTCCTCGGTATGTCACAATAAAGGAAGCATTTGGTTATTAGTTTTGAAACAGACTGAGAAGTCCTAAGGCTTGTCCTGTTACCTTAACATAATGCTTGGTGCTATTTCACCTGGGGTAATACTGTATATACTGAGAAGCCTTTCTGGCTGGAATCACAAAGTACTGGCCTTCTTGTTGAAGCTCAGCCCATTGCCTGGAGGAGAATGGGTGGTTTTCTTCCCTTTGTCCACTCATGCAGATAAAATTCTTAAGAATTTGAAATTCTGAGTAAAGCAAAGAGAAAGTGGAGCTGAGAGCAACAAGGATAATGATCAAGCGTGTCAGACAAGCTGTTTCTTGCAAGGCTCTGAAGAGTTTGTTTTCCTGCTTTTTCATTTTGACCTGGGGACGTTCATGACATTGCTGTTCAAAGTTAACAAAGACTGAAATAAATGAGAAATAATGATACGTATTGAGAACAGTGGGACTGTAGTGTCCTATAGGAATGAATTGCTCAACTGACAATCAGGGAATTGATACCTGACTGACTTCTCTACCACTGATTTATTATGTGGCTATTTCTATATGAAATGCAATAAATATTTTGGTCTTTTATTCTTGGTACTATCTAATTAAATTGAATAGCGGCAAAGATTGGTTCATACTCTTTGCCTAGATGATGTACAGTACCATGGCATCACTAAAAGGTCCTAGTAATACATTAAATAATAGAGATTACCCATGGCAGTTAAATGCCTCCCTGCCATCTGATCCTGTCAGATCTCGGATGCTCAGCAGGGTCAGCCCCAGTTAGTACCGGGTGCTGTAGACAGTCCCAAGGATTTCACTGTCACTGTCCAAGCTCGCTTGGCCGTGGCAAATGGACCTTAGGACTTAAATGGTGGGGCCAGTTCTGTGCCCGCCGTGCCTCACCTGAAAAATCCACTGTGCAGGCTGGAAGGGCACACGCACGGGGGGAGAGCCCTTCCCAAAATCTTTGTTTGCGAAGTCTGGCCATACATACATACAATAGAGATTAATAAATACTCTTTCCAAACATGAATGCAAGGCATGAGGAAATTTAAATCTACCTACTTAGGGCTTTTTAAATTGTAAATTTGTTTGGGAAAAAGTCTTGGCGAATCTAGTAGAGCTGAGAAACTAGATTTTTGAAAATGAGAATGTAGGCCTTGCAATGTGAACTATAATTAATGATAGATAACTATTTCAGAGGTACAATTTAAAATGTGAGGGTTTATTTTATTTTCAGACCTTTCATGCTTTTTAATCTTGCTCTTTTGTTTTCTCTTTCTTTTTCTTTTTTTATTTTACTTGTGATTGGATTTTTTTCTTGTATTTTGGAATTGCTTATGTCTTGCATGACTCATCAGTAAGACAAAAAAGTCTTGTTAATTTTAAACATTACAGGTGGGAGTTTCTCATCTGGCCTAGTTTATCATAACTACACTGAAGTGAACTTGTCTGAGATAGTTTATACTAAGACCTACTACCCCCCGTGTTTCAAAGGCAATGTGTTCCTGTGTATTTAGGGGTAGATTTGCTGAGGGAAGGGTTTCATAGAGGCCAGGGCCAGCCTTCTTGCCCTTTTCCCAGGTGTGGCACATCTGTTCCACATCACATAATGCAGCTGCACATCTCTGCACAAACTCCTTTCTCCTCTGCCTTCAATCCTCTTATTCACATCATGGCTGTATCTGTCAATAGATTGAAATCACTGAAAAGCTTAGGGTATTTTTAATAGTTTTTTGCCAAAGAATGAGTTGAAAATCATCTCAGTCTAGCTGTACCTTGACAAGAGACAATTCGGTCAAAGAACCGTGTCTGTGTTCTTTGTGGAGAACTATCACTGTCAAGTTCAGTGCTGGTGGTGGGGGCACCAAGGAGATGGGCTGAAATGACAGTGTCATGAACTTGGCAATTGATTCTTGCCAACTTTCTGGGATTCCGGCCAAACCCTTCAGCATGATGGACAGGACAAGTGCAGATGAAGGCTTTGCCCTATTGCAGCTACTGAATGGCTGATGCTGAATAGAAATGACTCCCAATACAGTGTATTACATTATATTTTATAAGCAGAGCTGAGCTGTCTCCGAGTCACTTGTGACTCTTAGAATAAATGTTCACAACAAACATGATACCTATGAATGGTTGGGTTTTTGTTTTTTTTTTTAACCGCTGCCTCCTCTTCACCAAATATGAAGTCTGTGTTTACTTTGTGCTGTTTGCTTTGATTTGTGGATTGTTATTGTTGGGCCTTTTCCTATACTTGTTACCTCATCACTTATGGCAACTTCAGCTTTTGTGCATTTATTTCTATGGGATTATCTGTTTTCATGGTCTGCTGTTGTTTTACACATATTTCTCCCTGTATTTTGCATTTAGAAAAAATCTAGTTCATAGAGGCCATTTCAGGATACACTTGCTCAGTCCAAACAGTTCTAAAATTGAATCACAATGTGAGAAATATCTCCTGATAGAAATTTTGGAGACGACCAAAATCTGTGAAGGAAGGAACTTTATTACCAGCACGTGCTGGGTGCCTCAGCCTGTGGGAGGGTCTGAGCACACACAGGGGTTGGAGATGACATC
>JAWWEU010000005.1:23137412-23234831 GCA_035583155.1 Acropternis orthonyx | reverse complement strand
CCACATACAAAATGACCCCTTGGTAGCCCACACACAAAATGCCCTCCAGGCAACCCAACACAAAATGGCTCCCAGGTATCTTGTCTGTCCATCTTTCACCTGCTTGTATTAGAACCATTTTTTTATTCCTCACAACAACATTTCAAAAGAAGCCCTTTCCTCCATTGTTGTAATAGTCCAGGTAAATAAACTCAGAAAAATACAGCCCTGCTATAGAATAACATTTAAGAACTTGTAAAGAAAAAGTCATAACTTTATAGTACATCTTGAACTCCATTAATTTGAAGGAATTCATTGGGGAAAATTATGGACAATTATAGTCCAGAGATTTATTTATAAAAAAACTAATTTAATATAATTCTGAGATTAAAGCTACCCTCTCGTTTAATGTGGGCATGTAATTTTTGTTAATATTAGAATAGTGTGTGCATGAACAGAGGATGCCTGTATGCCATAGTGCATAATTCTTGTATTCAAAATCATTCTTCTCCTTACAAAGGATTTAATTATTAGGATTGTTCAGAATTCTGTGTGGTTTGACTTTAGCAAATAATGTTGGATAGTACTTGGATGTTTTTTAAAAAAGTTAAGTTACAAGAAGTAAACAGTAAATAAATAGTAAATAAAAGTAGTAAATAATAGACAGTCATTATATATGTAGGACCCCTGTTAGCATCTTCCCTTGCAGTCTTTTCTAAGTTTATGCTAGTGTATGCTGTGGAAGAATCAGTTTATCTGTGTTTTTTCTACTTTTTCAGGAATTCGAGTTTTAATGTTTTCTTATTACACTCCAGTACTGAACAGTCAGAAGATAATTCAGGTCAGAAATTGGGAGGTCTCTTGTCCAAGACCTTGCTCAAAGCAAGGTCACCTATGGGCTCAGACTAGTATTCCTGGGACTTTATCCAGACACATTTGGAAAAATTGCAAGGATGGATGCTGTAACAGTATACATGGAAATATCCACATCATAGGAATATCAGTATGACAAACATGCTCTGAGTGGTACAGACTGCCCAGATGAACTACACCTTTGAAGCCCCACACTGGAAGGTCCTTGCCTGCTCTGAGGTGGGTCTGCTGAGAAGTGTTTAATCAGTCGGTATCAAACAGGATGCTACAGGTGATCTGACCAGTGTGAATCATTGGCTATTTAGCTGGATCCTGTCAGCTAATGGCTAAGGAGGTGGTTTTACTGAAATGGGAGGAACTAGACCTCCTTATCCCTGCTAAGGATCAGGTCTATTAGCTTGGGGTTAGGCTTTTAAGTCACTAGGTACATACAATTTGGCAAAGTGCCAAGTGGTTGAATTGATTGGGTTTGGCACTTAAACTGCCACGAGGAAGAGATGATTTTCTTATGTGCCTGGTGAGGGCATATCATAGTTGACAAGCAAATGTCAATATTATTATAAATACCCAAACATTCCTTATGCAGATGATGTTTATAAAATATGTTTACATTAGTGCTAATGACAGTAAAAATGAGGATAGTGGTGAACACAAGCTCCATCTGTAACTGTAAAAGAGTAGCTGTATAGATTGGCACTAGTTCAGCTATCTTCAGAAATTTTAGTTCTTTCATTAAGGATGCCAGAAGCAAACTCAGTAGAAATATTTACAATTTCATTTCAGAGCAATATAGCCTCACATTGAAGATGCTTTTGTTCCCACTGAAGCGTGAGGAGCAGCAGAAGTTATTTAAACTTGCTCATTTCTGGAAATTAAATACCTGATTCTGTTGGAGATATTTCAAGCTTTTATTAGCATAAATTCCAAAGCTAAACATTTCAGTAGTGAGTGCTTCAAGTCTTTGTCTGTGTATCTTCATTCTCTTACTGCTTAACTTGATAGAGAGCTGGGTCAAACATTTGTCTCATTTACAGTAATGGAGTTCATGACTGTTTTATAGGAAACTAGCAAAACCCTAGTATAGCACCCAGAAAGCAAGTTAAATAGCTAGAAATAATAGCAAATGGAAACGCCTGCTCTGTGCTGCATTGGAAAGATACAGAGCAATGGTGTAAGGTACTGACTGGATTATGAATAGCAGGCATTACAGTACATTGTTACACTGGCCTTTGAAGCAACCATGGATTTTTCAAGCTCTGTTTATTTTGCTTTTTTGCACGCCAGCTGTAGTTCCCTTGAAAGGTAAATAAAATTTTGAACTGTATTTTCTATGAGGGGAAGTAAGCAGGAATGTAATCGCCAGTACCTGAAACACAGAGACTCTGTATTTCTCAGCAGATGTGTTATTGAATAGAATGGCCAGACATTAGCATTTTTAATGTCCTCTAACAGCATATGACAAATGTGTCATGAATAATTAGATATTACTAACTACTGAACAGTGCTTAATTCACTTACCTGCCGGTACATTTGCCCTTTCTATCTGACAGCTCAAGCTGAATAACTGCTGTCTCTGGCTCTGAACCACCAGCTGTATGGGGCACAAAGGTCAGTCTTTCACATCATAGACTGAAAGCTCTTTACAGTGAATAGTAATGCAGCTCCTGAGTCTGTGCTATTTGAACAGACCTGCTGGTGGTAGAACTGGACTTTGATTACATGGTGTGTGAGCCCATGGTTCTATGCTGGTGAGGCATGAATTAATGTCAGTCAACTAAGAAAGTAGTTTCTCAAGAGTATACATCCATGTCTCTAACTACATGTCAAGAAACTTCTTACATAATAAACAATACAACAGTCAGGTCCTCAGTTAGTGAGAACTCCATTTCACGGGAGAAATATATAGACTTAGTTGATTGTATTGTTTGGAGGAGTATACTGAACTTATACACAATGTTATAAACTACCTTAAAAATATTGATGGGACTGTAGGGGATGTGTGTGTTTTGGAAGATTTTGCTGCATTTGTTTTAAATTTGTAAGACCAGGTTTGCAATACTGTATGGCTTAGAATATTCTTCACACAGATGTGTATGGCTACACTAGCCAATGAATTCAAATTCACAGCTGGAATAGAATTGATTACCTTAGTCTCCTTTGTCAGTGGTGTCAAAGATTTACATTTTAGGTAGAAAATAAGGGCCGAGACCCTGCTCCAAATGCCGTTGAAATCAATGGAAACTTTCACACTGACAGCAGAATATTTAGGGTCAGGCTCTCAAGTCCAACCTCCTGTGCTCGGATGCTGCCCAGCACTCAGGGTTGGCCACTGAACAAATAGGCATGTAAAGAATTTCACATCCTCTAACAGGTAGTAGTTCTTTTACTGTAAGGTTTAAAAGGAGGAAGCATTTTGCTGTAAACAGTGGAAAAAAGAGCAGGCAAAGTTGTTTATTAAAAAAATACAGATTAATGCAATTCTAAAACAAATTATGGTACAGTGTGTTTGCTAGGATTAAAGGGGAAACTGGGGAAAAAAACCTCTTGGGAAAAAAGTAGATTGTATAGAGGCTTTAGGCTGCAGAAAGTCTCATTGTGTAACCCAAATTTTGCCAAATTCCATGAATGAAAACCAACGTTGTTAAATAAGAGCAAAAGTAAAAGAAAAAGTGAGATGGCAGGGTCATCCACGTGAAGACCATGACAGAGACTTCGTGATGTCTTGTCACCTCTTCCACACCTGTGAGAAAGCAATTTGTAATCATTCCAGAAGTTAAACCTAATTTCAAATGCAGTGAAGTTAGTGTTGTGTTAGAAAGGTCACATGTCCTTGGGGAAGCTGTCTGGTAAACTTTGCCTTTCTCAGTATGTACTACCTCCATTCTTTCATTGCTGCTTGGCAAAAATGTTTTGTGCACGTGCTTGAGTGATGCATTTTCATGATAAGATGGGATGGAGCTTTTGAATCTGAACTGAGGAAATAGGAATTAAAGCAGCATTGAAATGGGCTTCTGTTCTTTCTGCTGCTGGGATAAAATGCATCTGTTTCTCTTCAGGGGAGCAGGTCCACAGTAAGAGAAACAGTGTCTTTGATGAAATGTGTTGCTGATTACTCATTTTCTAATTGATATGAATGCACTCAGAACACATTATATATAAATATTTCTGTTACACAGCACAACTCAGGTTGTACTGGTCTTGATTCATAAAACAAAAATTCCTGGGTTTTAATTCCCATCCATTTGGTGATTGACTGTCTCAGGGGTATTTAAGAAATTGGGAAAAAACACTTTTTTTTTAATTTATTTTTTTTTCTTAAGTCTGTGAGATTCATCTTCCTCCAGGATTAGGTGATACACATATTTTTGTTTTCTTGATTTTAACTGAAAAATTGGGAGATACTAGTGTTTATATTATGAATATGTGAAGTACAGAGGTCAACTGTAAAAACTATTTCATATCTTGTTATACTAAAAAACCCGCTAAAACAAATTTTATTATTCATTATCTCACAGGGTACATAACTCATAAGATGGTCTTAAAATTGCCTGTTGTGAGTTTGTCTATGCATATGATGACACATTGATTATAAAGCAGTTTAACCAGTTCACTAATCATAAACTGCATGCTGGGACTAAGCAGAATTAAAAAGGAGCAAACAAGGAGTTCCAGCACCACTCACATGCCTACTGGATTGGTGAGCTCCTCGCGATTGGGGTTATAGCCCTCTGTTGGTTCAGTCCTGTGCTTATCAATGACAGATTATATTTTTACCGTTAAATAATTTGTTTTATTTCTGTGAATGTTTACAGGACTCTGATCCTAACCGTTGCTCAGCATTTTCATAATTGTTGTTACCTAGAACATAACTTTTAATATGTGTTTTAACCACGCTTGACTCAAAAAACGCGAAGTCCC
This sequence comes from Acropternis orthonyx, assembly GCA_035583155.1. Taxonomy (NCBI): domain Eukaryota; kingdom Metazoa; phylum Chordata; class Aves; order Passeriformes; family Rhinocryptidae; genus Acropternis; species Acropternis orthonyx. The sequence goes on along the minus strand of JAWWEU010000005.1, from coordinate 23,230,061 downwards.
TCCCGTGGCCAATACACTGGGCAGTTTCTGTGCATTCCCTGCTTCTGTTGGACATAGGACCAGTTGGGCTCATGTGTCTGTGATCCTTTCCCCTAGATGCCCTTCTAGGGACACTATATGTGTAGGCTGTTGCCAGGAGTGATTCAGTAGAAGCTTAAGGTCTACTGCCTGAGCTACTTCCAGCACTTAGAGCTGGAAAGATCTCTGGTTTCTTTCCAATCAGCAGTCTTTTCTGCTCAGATATGTGTCTGCTGGTCAACTTGTTGTGTTGGTTTTCATATCCATGAAGATTTTGTAGGATTTCATTATCATTTGGATTTCCAGAATCTTCTCTGTCTCCTGCAAGGAGTTAATAACTTTAAGTTTCTCTGTACTATGTAGCGGTAATGTTCCTTTTTTCAGCAGTGTGAAATGATGAAAGGGCTTTCAGACAGTCTGTATATTCAGTCTCATAAATTATTTAAACATATTTGTATGTTATTTTACCAGGCAAATACTGAGTTCTTACCAAATATATCATTGTATTTCTTAAATTTTTCTGACATATATTGTTTTATCATTAAAACTTTTCAGCAGAGTTGAAGGAACTCATGCCTGTAGCTAAATGGAAAAGTAATATGGACATTTCCTTGCATTCACAATAGATTTTCAATGCTGTTCACCCCAAGGCTCTTAGTATTGAGTGAAATGCACTCCTTAATCAGACATGAGACCTCATTGTAATTGTAAATCTGCAGTCAAAAAAGGCCTTAAGAGTACTTGCAATATAACTGTAATGTGTTACAAGTTGAACAGTTATAGCTCAGTGTTTAGTTTAATATGGAGTGGAGAGACTTGATCCATACCTGGGGTATTCAGAAACTCAAACTTAGCAATTGGAATGGGAATATTACTGTGGATTGTTCTTGCAAGTCCTGAAATGAACCATTTTCTTTGCTTACATACATTATACACTATTTGAGATGGCTGTGTCCTAAATGTCTTGGATAAAATATGTATTTTAGGCCTCCAAAATTAAAATTGCTAAGCAGCTGAGAACTTTAGCAAGTGAAGTGATCAAGTCATTAAAATTCCCCATCACAGGGAAGCAATATCTTCTGTAACATGGTATGTGGAAATGTGAGGAGTGTTTTGAGCTGGGATGAGATGAGTTTTGAGGAGTGATGGCTGGCTGATAGCTAAGGAAATATTTGTTATTTTCTGTATGCTGGCACTGTATAAGGTGGTCTTTTGCCACTCTCCACTGCTGCACGTATGGAATATATTTTTTAAAAATCAGCTAAAGATTTGTTATTAATTGTTGCATTGTGTTAGTAGGAATATTAAAGTTACCAATGCCTCGTTGTCTGAGAACAGCCTAGGTGAAATCTACCCCCTCAGAGCATGGGAACTGCAGCTGAAGGCAGGCTGCCGAACAGGCAAACTGCTAATTTATATTTTTAAGTGAGGATTGGCGGTTACACTGACATAAATTCAGATCACGGAATTTCTCATTATATGTTCTAATTCTTTGGGCCCATTTTATTCAGCATAGTTGTTAATCTTTGTGCAAAGGCAGCATGATCCATTTACAAAGAAGCTGTGAGAAAGAATGGTATCATTGCATATGTAATCTGTTTTTCACACAAGAAAAATATGTGTATCATGGTGAAATCTGGGCCTGGATGAAGCAAGGAGGTTTCATCAGTTTAAAACATCAGTAGAAAAAAATTCACAGACACCCAAATGTTCACCAAATTCATGTTCCTTATGCATTCCTATTAATTATAAGGAATACAGGGGTTATGACTAGATGGGTATTTAGGTGTTGGTAACTATATACAATTTCACCAATGCCTTAAACACAAACATGCATTACCTATGAAAAGTAAGAAAATAGGTGTTGAACCCAGTACTAAATTTTGGTGACTAACAACTGTCAGAATTCTCCATACATATTTATTTTGCAGAAAACAAAAATTCACAAGAACCATTCTGGTTTATGTTCTTCATTCATCTCAGGCTTTAGTTTTACAGTGAACAGCCTCCAGTTGAATGGAAGGACTGGCATTCCTTGAGAAAGAAAGCAGAGAAAAGAAGTAGGAAGATATAAGCAAATGGAAATTGCCACTGACAGGGGGAAGCACTTGATGAGAGTTAGGGAAAAAAAGAGGAAAATGAGAAAGAAGAATTCCCCAAATCTTGGCTTAGTGATGCTTTCTGGACCAAAGGATATTACAGAAATATATCTCCAGTAATTAAAAAAACTCTACTAAGATAAGGAGCATTCAGGGGCACAGTTGGTGCTGCTGAATATTGCTGACTAAATCTTTTCTCCCAAGAATAAGAACAGTAGGCACTCATGGTTTCCAAGAACTTGAAAAACAAGCTTTTGTTTAATTAAATGGAGAAAGTTCCTAAGTGAAGCTCTCTTGTTTGAGCTGAGCTTTGCTGTACTAGAACTGGCTATTCAAATAATCACTGTTGTAATTTCCAACTGTGAATGGTGGTGATCTACACCATGTTCACTCACAGTGATCAGATATCACACAAGGATGCAAGTTTGAAAACTCTAAAGGTTTCTAATTTGATACTTCTAATTTTTGTGGATTATATTTTTCTTAGCCTTAGTTCTTTTGTGGATGTATTTCAGATTTCCAAGTTATGACAAAAAGGTGGTATTCCTGTAATGATAGCTTACAGGAGCAGGATAGTTTTGAAATGCTGTATAGAGGAACATAAAATGACAGCACATGGTCTAAAATAATTGAAATTAATTGTCTGTATTTCTTGTAAACCAATTCTACTATGCTTTTCCAGATGCACATGCAGAAGGTAATGATGCATTCATGAGACTGCATTACATTGCTGTAGAACGCTGTCACAAATGCAGCAGAGAATAAACCAGCCACGAGTTATCAGGAGGGAGTTCCCAGTGAAATACTGGTCTGCTGCTTATGACCTGCTTCCTGCACCCGCCCCTCTTCTCTGTAGCCCTGTAGCATTTACTGTGGGTTATTGTGAGTTTACTGTTTGCTTCTCTAAACAGGTAGTGGACAGATTCTAGCTTGACAGTCTTGTCTCCCTTATTTCCCTTTTTACTCTTTGAAATATCAATGGAACCATTTATACTGTTCATACTTTTCTTCTGTACTCTTCTTGCTCTGCAATACCTGTATTTGCAAGAATCCAACAGAAACACTAATTGCACAAGCACATAGGTCCCCTTGTCACTTATTATGCATTTTTTGTTGATTGATGCCAGCTGAAGTTTTGGACTAATATTTAAAATGTACAAAATAGGTGTATCAAGATAGTGGATCAGGTTGTAGCTGGTCTGTGAATATGTGTATATATCACATCAAATATCCCTCAAAGAAGCTCTTAAATCTCTCTTGCTGAGGACCAACAACAGTGAAAACCAAAAGCCCTTAAATTCAAAAAGTGCTAATCTCTTACTGATCTTGAGGCACAGTGGGACACACACTTTCATAGAGTGTTCTGAATACTGGTAAAATAGTTGGAAAAAGGAAAGCTTCCTTATTTTACAGTAAGTCACACAGCAAACACTGCCCTAAAAGCTGGGTTAGAGGCAAAGAATAGTCTGTGAAGTAAAAATAAGTTTTAATTTTGTAGAAATACCTTCACTCCACAGAATCCCAACCATATGTGCTATCTTTGCAGGCCTACAACCTCTAGGGATGAATGTGCCCTGTGAGATCTCTGGCACATGCCCAGTGTGGCTGCCAAAGACTGAACCCTAACTAAAATAAGTGGCAACATAAACAAGTTGATATGAAACATTTAACAACAGAAGTCCAAACCTCATGTTTGTAGTCATAACAGTCCAGTTCTATCACCTAGGAGCTTTAATTTCACATTGTTATTGTGCTTTTGTGTTATTACTATTACAGGAAAAATCAATTCAGTTAACAGTCCACATATCAACATACACAAAAAGTAGACTGTATCTAAGCATGTTATATAGAACTAGATTTTAAGGTTAAGAGTTGGCTGTGTTGTATGTGTTTCAACATATATGTGCTGCGTTTTTTATTCCATAGCACATTGTGGTGTGTTATTTCATGCAGACATAAATATAGACTGTGTGTGCATTGCAGCAGTCTGAGGAATTAGCTGTAGATTTGACAGCTTTTCAAAACTTAAGACAGTATAATTCAAATTTTAATTGGCTTGCAATGAAGCACTTGTTTTGAAATCTTCTCTCTTAATAAATCTGTAGCACAGCTCTCAGAGGCTTAAGAAAAAGTACTTGGCCTTTTCCTTATCCCCAGAATCTTCATGCATAGATGTAGGTCTGCACCAATTGTCTCATCTCCAGACTAATTATCTCATTTACATATTTCCTGCTTTGTGCTTAGAATTCTTCATGGAACAGACAAGATTTAAAATGTGTGCTGTCAGACAACTGGTTAAGGGAGAGGGGCACACACATTTGTGTGCATTCTATTTTATTAATATTATTATTTAGTATTAACAGAATAACATATTATGTAGTGCTTTGTATAAATATGGTGTTACAGATGAAGTTCCCATAACTTAAAAAGTGCTAAAATTAAAGGATTTTGTGTAATCTTCACTGGTCTCCTCTTCCACCCTCTGGTATCGCTCCCCCCTACACTTTGAGTCAATGATCTCTTTACTTCCTATTTAAGGTAATAGAAAGACTCTCCTACCAGTTACATTTTGTAGATGTCATGCCATAGAACTACAAAGTTGCTCCCAGTATAATGACACATAACTGGTGAAATAGTGACATAGCAGACAAGTACAAAGACAGCACAATCTCAGCTGTATGTCAGGCACACCAAATTAAAGATACATCTTTGGTTACGTTCATAGTCTGGTGCTTAATAAGACACTATAGTTGAAGATTGCCTCAATATTGAGCGTGAATTTGGGATCTTTAATAGAACCTAAATGCCTCATAAAGTCTGCTTTTAAATAATAGTGACCACATGAGGTTGCCAGGTAAGCTGCACATTGCTATTGTATTCCCTTAAGACTAAGCCTCTTAGGACTATGGGTGCAGGTAGGCTGCTTTTCCTCAGGCTTCTTCAGAGAATCATGTACTATTAAATATATGGAAGGTAGAAACTTTAGTGGTCTGCTCAGTGGAGGCTGTGTGACTGTTACACGTTCTGCTCTACAGGTTTCTGTTAAGTGAGTTATTTTACATGCAGAGTGCAGAAATGTCGTGTTTCATTGACTAATGGCTTCTAGCCCACATCCCTCTATAGCAAGATTAATTTGCTGTAGAATGAACCAAATGAGCATCCTTGACAGGCAGGATGTGTGTCCTTTCAGTAGTTGAAATGAAGAGTTACCCCAGTTAGTGTTGACCTTTCAGTTCTACTGAGAGGCAACTTAGTATTGTTCCGTCATTTGAGGATGGGTGGTGCTTTTCTTCCTCTGGTAAGAACTGCTGCTGGATAGCAGAACATGTCCTGCGGTGAAGTGTAGACCTACACAGAGACAGTAGGCAGTCCTTTGTGGTCCTTTCCTCCTCTGAAATGTACCATCAGTCATTTTATCTTTGATCTTTCTTTATACTTTACCATTGATCCATAAAAAGTACTTTGATGCTAAATGAGCACAGAAATCTCTGAAAACCACCTGTCTACAGATATCATGTATGGATTACTGTTCCTAAAAGGAAAACCTCATCTGAACACCAACTAATAGGGAAATCTCAGATTAAAATAAAAGATTGAAATCTGTATGTACAGCTACGAAATCAATAGGCAGTCCTTGAAAGCACTGCACAAAAGAAGCATATATTGTAATGCATATTTGTCTGCAGCTCTAGAAAAAGAATTCTGCTCAAAACAGCATCAGTCTGCCTGAATAACTGAGGTAATGAAAAGAACAAACAAAACCAAAACAGTTGAACACCCTCCCTAGCTCCCAAAACAAAACAGGAAAACATTTTGCACCATGTAGCTCATCAGAACGTTGTGGACTGCTTTCCTTTACTCTTGTCATCAATGTCTAATGCTTTATACTGCCCATAATACTGAAGAGTGTGTTCAACTGCTCTTTAGATTCAAGATGTGTGTGCTTGAAGTATTTTGTAGTGCTCATTGATGGTACCTTCACATGCAGTGGCTTTTGCACAAAATACCCTCAACAAACAAAAACAAACAAATAAAAACAAAAAAAAAAAAAAAAAAAAAAAAAAACAAAAAACAACCACCAAAAAAACCCAACTTCGTCAGCAAAAAAATCCCAGTGTAGAAACAAAAACATTAAATATTTCACAGCTATACATTTAGAATCAGCAAGTTAGTAAAATTGCAAAATTATGTGTAATAGCTCAGCTACCGAAATCAGTATGTTCATTCCCTTCCATGTACAGAAGAGCTTATGCTCTGCTCATCCCCAACCAGCTGAAGCTATAAATACATTAAACACAAAACCAGCTAATTATAATCTAGGGTGTATTTTCTTCTGACGTATACAGGACCTTAAGAGCTACAATATGCTTGACTTCTGGTGTTCACTCTATTTCAGTAATTCTACCCAGCAGCCCTGTTTTCTCCAGCTACATTTTAACCTTGCAGTTGCCTCACTCAGACTCCTTATGTGATCTGATATTTTAGTCAAGAAAGAAACAAGAGTTGCCAGGGCCTGATGGCTTTGACTTTAAATGTCCTGTTTAATCATGGCTTCCCAGACATTTACAGTCTTCGGTATGTATATTTGGCAGTTCAAAGAGAAAGGAATTTGTCTAGTAGTAGCACTGAAAGGGTATCTATTTTTACACTTAATTTTGTAGATTCTAGTATTTGAACCTGTGAAAGGCTCTTTCTGTCCTTATAAAATCCCATCTCTATGTTTTAGTTGTTTTCAGTTACAAAAGTAATTCTGCTTTCTATAGGGCATTTTATCCTTGAGGAGGGGAGTATGTGCCTAACAGATAAAGTACTTTAGACAGTACTATATTCAAATCTTAAATGCAAATATAAGTACTTTTTAAAATATCTGAAATTTCTTTGGACACTCTGTGAAATGTGACATGGCATAGTAGTGTTAGAAATCATGTTCCTGAAAGTGAAGACTTATAAACAGCAAAGTCATTCCTTTTCTTCTTTTTTCTTCAGTAAGGGTTCAAACTCCCAGATCCTTCATCAGTTCATTGATTATGTTCAGGTACAGTTTCTACTTAAATAAGTAAAATCTAATTCTAGATAAGGATGTTAAAATTTTGTCTGACACTATCTGTCCTTCTCCCAAAGGAGTCAAACAGTTAATTCTTATTGTTTCTGAAAAGACAAATTCAAAATTACATACCACTAGGTTAGCTCTATCTTCGTACAAGACAATAGTAAATCTTGTATAGATTTTAATGGGAATCATTAGTTCAGTTCTGAAATTCTGAGAATCTAGAGTGACCAGCCTCTGCAGAGCCTCTGCATATCTCCCAAAATAAGAACAAAAGGCATTTTCAATGCAGTGATTCCTGAGGGTGGATCCAGCAAGCTGTCATTAAAGTTCAGCAATCCACAGCTTTGTAAGTGGCACAAACTTGGCATTCCCTGAAGTGAATGTAGAGAACATGGGTTTAGATGAGTTCCTGAGCTGCTGTGCTCTACTAGTTCGGAAGCAAATTATAATCGTTCCTATTTTGTAAGTCCATATTCTTATCGTTCTGAGCAATTGAGTAAAATTATATTGCTTGGAAGAAAAGCTGTCTAAAATAGGTGTTGGATATCATAGTAATAATCTGCTTAATAAAAATGGCTAGACTGTGATCTCACAAAAGCAAAATGTGGCACAGGGCTAATTTGTAAAACCACCTTGTTAACTGAAGTTATTTGTAGCTTGTCAAATATTAAGTTGCTCAAATTGGTTCTTTGTAATTGAATTTCAAACAAATTAACAGTCTGTTGTAGTAATGAATTTAGTAGATTGTATATTTGGTGTATTTTGTCCAAGTTAAAATTAAGTAAATACATGGCTAAGTCTTTCCACAAATTTTGCTTTTTTAATGTCTAAAAAAATCATGAAGTTAACTCTCTCTGACTGCATCACTGTTAAAATTAATTTAAAACCTAATTGAGCTTGAAAAAACTAGAACTCATTATAAACAAATTTGGTAGGGTGGTGTGTATTGTCATATTAATTTTGAAAACAAAATTACTCTGATAATGGTTTTCTGCTATTTGCTCAGTTTAAATTGTATTTACTCTTATTTTTTTCAGTCTTAAATGAATCCACATGTTTTTCTTTTTCCTGACATATAGAACTTCTACAATAGAAAGAAAACCCAGTTTTATCACTGTCCTAGAAGAAAATCTTCAGGAAATTCATTATAAATATATATGAAAGCCTGGCTTGTCACAGGCCCCAGCACAATAAAGATTTGCCCTTGTAGTGCAGAGGTGACTTTGAAAAAGCACCAAACGTTCTAATGTCTGTTCAGGTCCTAACTTGCTATTCTTTCATAAATGCAGCTATGCCAATGAGATCTGTTGCTCAAACATGCATAAAATGTTGCTTCTAGGTGTATATAAGCATCCCCCTTCTCTGTGATGCCTAAACAAACCGTGCTTGTGAGATCCATAGCTTTTTAAAATGTCCCCAGGGTTCCTGTAATGAGTTTACCTCCCTTATTGCGTCTGCTGCAGAGCCAAAGCATGGCAAAGAATTTTCAGACAATTGCTATAAAAAGCACATCACAGTATCTGGATTAAGGAGCTTGACTTGGGATATGAAGTTGCAATGCAGCACATCTTTTAAATCGAAGTAAACTGAAAGTAAAAGGATAGGGATCGAGGATTTTGAATTTTTTTCCCAGTGTAACATGTAAGTACCCTATATAAGCTGTTGTGTTATCAGTAGCATGGTAACATGGTTACTGCTGATGGGTTTTGTTAGCATTAATAATAATAGTACCAGATATAATGCCTGTTATTACATGATTTATTGTGTAAATGGGGGGCTTTAGTTCTAAAATCTAATCTTGTTCGAGTGCAACTATATATAGACTAATATCAATAGTGCTAGGCAGAGAGAAAAAAACCCATGACCTCTAAATGAATAATTCATGTGAAATAAGAAGAGAAAAGGTAATTGAAATTGATGTTTATTTGTCTGGGTGATGAAGTGGAACAAGTTCCTCTTCGGTGCTATCACTGAGAGGAACTCAAGGCCTTTGTGGTTAACCAGCCACTCAGCACACACACCAGGCTCATTCAGCTCCTTCACAGAGTCTTTAAGGGCAAAGCAGGGATCATCAGGACACTGCTCTGGCCCTAATTGGATCATGGGTGACATCTGTGGTATGGGAGTCTTAAAAAACCCCTTTATTGTATATCTCTGTAAGTTTAAATCACACTAGGAAGATCAATAGTACTGTTTTTGCAACAGTCAGTTCAAATCTTTACTGTTAAACAGTGTGGTGTAGGGTTCTGTTCTGGAGAATTTTTAATAGTGGTTAATATTGTATCCAATAGATATGATTTCCTTGATCACCCAATTGCAGCATCATCAAGTAGTTACATGCAATGCTTTCAGACTTTGTTAAAAGTTGTAGCTCCACATTTTGTAGCAATATTTTTTGCTCATTGTCCCCTTGCCTAAGTGCCCATGAAAGATGTCAATATCTGTGATTATTCTTGCAACTAAATGAAACATGCATGAATAATACCTACGAGCAGTAGAGGGGTGGTAATGTAACTTCTGTTTGTTTCATAACCTACGGTGCACAAGGGAAAACATTTTTGTTCTTGTGTGCTGCTGCTTAGTCAAATTATGGGACTTTTCTGCACTGTAAGACAAAATTGGGAGTTGTGTGGTTCTTATTCCCAAGCGGTGAGTGCAAATGCCTCTTCTGAGAGCCAGCAAGAAGAGGGGGCAGGGGTGTAGAGTCCCCAGACAATATTAAAAAGGCAAACAGGAAAGCTTTGCTAAAGCAAAAACTTTCACGGCTGCTTTGAACCTGTTTATAAAAACTTTGCTGTCACTTCATTGAAACTTGAATAATTGAGAAATAGAACATTCTGCGGTTTAGTATTTATGTGGCATTTCCTCTGTACTTCAGTGTGAAGTGCAGACTACGGAGTCAAAGAAATAGTGGGAAATGTACCTCTAGATTTATAATCTTCAAAGATAAAATATTTCAGAAATAATCAAAATAATTTTAGTCAGTTGAAAACTTGCATATGCATCAGTAAATACCATTACTGAACTGCATACCAATGGGTTTTTTTTTTCCTGTAGATTTACTGTCCATCCTGAATTCACTGATAATTTGTGTCTGAAAGCAGGACAATGGGAGTTACAAATGAACTGAACAATGACATTCTTAAAGGGAGGAACAAAGTATTTTATAGTTTCATTTATTTGAAATGAAAATTCTGGAACAGAAAGCGTCACACTGTAAATTTTAAAAAAACCCAAAATTATTATCAGGGTAGGAACTGATATTAAATAAAGTAATTTGGTTTGCCTTTTTTTCTGTAGAGAAAGTAATCTGAAATGTATGATTTGAAGACAGCTATTAAGCACTTCCATTTACATTACAGAACGACCCATCTTCAATTCAGAAGAACCAAAATGCCTTTACTTACTGCAAATTTAATATAATAGAAAATAACATTTAAAGGTAGTATTTGCTAATGTATGGTCTGTAAGATTTATGAAAATTGAAGTAAATGGCTTCCAGTTAGACAAGAGTTCTCTTTCATAAAATGCTTTTTATGCTTATTTTTACCTTGATAGTTCAGCTGGTGTGTCAGGGCTCTGCAGTCTGTCTGAAGGAAGAAATGCACAGGTGGAGTTACAGTCCTGAGTTTTACCTCAATGATATTCAGGTTTGACAGTGTAGAAGGCTTAAAAAAAACCCCTGAAGTTACTGACTACTAATGACCCTCATTTCTGAGTTCCCATGTTCTCCTTAAAAAACAAACAAACAAATCACTTTGGTTAGAATTAGTTACAGGTATACAGTCAAGGATTGCAGTAGAAGACAGAAAACCCCCTAATATTCATCATACAAACACCACGTATTTATCAGCATACTGCTAAATAGTTGCAGATAGTTAAAGCTATCAAGTTTTACTCGATATTTGATCACTGAGCTAAATTCAGTGAACTCAGTGTGATAGGTTTTCTGACCTTCAAGAATTTACAAGATGCTGTATTTTTCAAGTTTTTCAGAAGCATGCCCTCTTTTTCTGGAAACAGGTCAATAAAATAATGAATCCTGACAAACATGCAGGAAGAACTCAGACTTCTTAAAAGTCATTTTGCAGTCTTTTTAATAATACTTATTTCTGGCTTGGGAACAGGATTTGTAATGGGCAAGTGAAAGATAACTCAGGTTCTGAACCTGGAGGAAAATAATGCACCTCCACAAGAGAGAACCAGAATTGTTGTAGGTTCACCTGTTTTACTCCCTTGATGGCAAATTGAGGTCTTGAGGTGGAAAAGCATGCAGGGTGTTTCACAGCCCACATCTAACAGGTACCTCTGTTACTACTTTAATAATTGCAGGAATCACTTGTATATGTGAATATGCATTGCAATCATTTTTGTGATCATATTTCCAGATTTTAAAAGATATGTTATTCTCAACATGATTGTAAAGGTATCCAGCACTTTGGAACAGGGAATGCATTTAATTGCCTGTATGCTAAACAAGAATTTTAAGATACTTCAGAAAAATGTGAATAATTAAATATGAAGTAGAACTATTAATTCCTACATGCTCTGAAAGCTTAATTGTGAAGTCTACAAGTTATGACTTCTGTATTTTATTCCTTCCTTTGCTATCAAGTTGATACATAGTGCCAATAGCTGTAAAGTCTAATTCAGGAAAATGCCTTAAAGCATTTCTACACTTAATGACACACTAAAGCATAGTGCTGTGGTGAGGAGAAATCCAAAACTTTTATATCTGCTATACAGGATTTGCCTTTGCATATTTGGTAAGAAAGGTACCTTGAAAGCGTATAGTCCAAAATTAAAGAAGAAGCTGCACTTTTGCCTTTCTAAAACTTTGCTTAAGAAAGTGGATGCCTATTACTACTCAGCACTAAGGTCTGTTTCTAATGGTAAGTCTCGTAATTGCACAACATGAGAAACAGTGGGAAAATCTTAAAATCTGGACAAAAATAATTAGAAAACATTTGTCTAACTTCTGCACTTCTATCTGGTAACTTCCTCACTTGACCTGCGAGTCATTTAATGTGGCATAGCCCAGAAGAGCTTAAATAATCCAAAACAGAAAAAGTTCCAATAAGGCACACGGAAACTCTGGAGTTTTAGTGCAACAGGCTAAAAGCATGTGATCATTCCTGCTTCCTGACTGAGGGTCAGTGGCTTATCAAAACAGAAAATCTGGCACTGCCCTAGGAGCAGTTATCAGGCAAATGTGTGCTGGCCAGCAATGATTTATATGGGCCACTGGTTATTTGAGAAAATGACGTAATTTTCTGTTTGGGAAAAGAAATCTCTTTCCAAAAGCACACTGTTCTTGGCTGTAGTGAGATAGGTAAATCAAGAGGAAAATGTTCCTTCATTTCAAAATACTTAAATAGGAAAGCAGAATTTGGAGGAGAGTAATCTGGGTCAGACAAGACCCAAGAGAAAAAAAAAGGTGTGGAGAGCACTTAAATATCTTCCTTGGGAAGATATTTATTTCTGTCATCTAGCACAGGGAGCAGATTGCTTTTTCAAGCTCAAACTCCTTCTTTATTGGCTATTGGTAACTCAGGAACAGAAACAGCTGAATTATAATTCACACTACAAATTAAATAATGAAGCCTTTTCTTGTAGTTTAATGCTTTTGTGTTCTGAGATTTCAGCTTTGGTGCCCACTATGTCAGTATGAGTTTTGTCCCATGGTAAACAAGGTTTGTCAAGACAGCCTATCTGAGTAAGAGACAACATATACAGCATGACAGACAGTGCTCTTTCTGTTGTGTCCAGAGGTTTTCTCAAGTGTACTATTCACTGTAACCCTTTCCATTCTCCTTATCATTGAAATCACCACAGATCTCCATAATACCTCCAATATCTTCAGTTACATGAAATATTTTGGCCCTAAAAAATAACAGTACCTGTTTAAGGTAAAGAGGGGAGAAAATAAGTTTTCATTATTTTATGGAGCCTCTGACATGACTGCAAATTGTTTGCAGGAGAAATGTAGGAAGTCAAACCATGGTACATAGAACAACACATTGATCCTGCAGCTAAGTCTGTTTGACCTGAGGAAGGTTCCTTTGAAATTCAGACCTAGTTGACTGTGTGATCTTTAGCATAGAGACCAACTCCAGCCAGGTGGTGAGAGAATGTGATGTGCAGCCTTAACAGTTCTTATTTACTCAGAGTTTCTCATAGAAACACATAATTACATAGTTTAACTTTCCATGGTTGCAAAGAAAAGCTTGGTGCTATAATCTTAGGAGTAAATATGAATAAAAAAGAAATCTTACCAGTGGTATTTTAGAAACAATCTCATGATAAAAGTATTTGCAGTTTTGGAAAGCTTGGTAGAAACTGATTTGTTACTTTTCACTCTCACATCTTATAAACCTCTAACTACACCCTCATACTTTTCATTGCTGTGAATGCTTAGCACAGCTCACCCATGTAACAGTGGAGCACTTACTTTATAACTCAGTGCAGTATGTCTAATAAGAAGGAAAAACAATCTTAATATCACAGGAATTTATTCAAGACTTTTTTTACAAGGAACTAAGTTTTTCACTAAAGGATCCAGCTGTGTGGTCACTTATGTTTAATCCTAATTGAGATGTTAACTAAGCAGCCAAGTATCCTAGACAGGTCCTAAATTTAAAGTCGATGAGGTCTTTTACTTGTAACTGTTTTCCTATAACCATGTTTGTAATAGACTCCAAGATTTGTTGATCAAAATATAGCTTGAATCAGACAGTAATAAGGATGGTTTTCAAAATAAATTGTTTACATTGTTAGACTACATGGTGCATGTAGGACAATTTATTAAAACTGAAAGAAAATATGCATCTATTTATCTGGGGAGCATTAAGTATCCCACTATCCAGTTACTACATTGATATCATAGTGTGACCTCAATTATTGCTTGTTTTAAAGAAGGAAATTATAAGGTTAATTTAAAAAAGTCCAAATGATAAATTCCAGCATAAATTTTATTTCATTCTCCTAAGAGAGTGTCACCAGTGCCTATTTTTGCAATATAGAAAATCTGTCAATAAGTGCAAAACAGTTGCAGAGTTAAGTGTGAAGAGTGATAGGCAAACAAATTTCAAATTGCATTGTATTTGTAAGATGGATATAGCAAAAGATAACTGTCTGTATTTCTTTTTCTACTTGCTAATGTATCCATTCACTGAGAATCAAAACAGTGTTGCAGTTCATGATGCATTAGCAGTTGCAGTTTAGTTCTTGAATGGCATATTTTCCTTTCTTTGACCCCTTTATAAAATGATTGAGTTTAAATTACTTGAATAAAGAATGCAAAGAACTTTGTAAATTAAGCAGAGCAAACCAGAAAACTACCAATACCAGGTAATCACAAAGCTGTTTTGATGTGAAATTTGTCAGCTGTCTTTAAACATGCACTTGGAGCTTTTAGAAATGAAACTATTTTAAGGATATTTCATGAACTGCTTTGCAGGCATGAAAATGAGGCATCTTGTTTTTTCTCAAGCCCCACCTATTTTTCAGCTATTCAGAGTCCTAATGCTGATAGAATGTGCTAAATCCCTGTTACCTTCATTTTATTATCTTGTAGAAATGTAGAACTGGAACATCCAGTCATAATCATTTTTCATTCAAATTGATCACAGCTTTAAAATTTGTGCTATGAAAGTAATCACATCATAAGAAAGGAAGACAAAGATTTAGGTCATTTGAATAAAAGGGAAATTATCATACAGCTAGAACACATTCACATCTCTTCTTGCATATCATCTTTCAGGCAAAGTTGCACATATAGCATTTTTATATTCACTTGAATGTTTTAATAAATTATGAGTGATATTATAGCTGCTATTGCCTTACACAGCATTTTGAAAAATATTTCTAATTACAGTGACCTGTGACCGTTGTCATTAGTTTGTCACTTTGAGTACTCTCTTGAAATTGGAAATGTGACAGGGTTCAAATAAATATCAGTAATCTAGAATAGAAAGTGTTTGTTGTCATAATGACATAAAATAATATTTTCTAAGTGAATAATTTATGTCTGATAAAAGCACAGGAAGATATCTTCCCTGAAAATCAAATCTCAAACATTATGACATTGGAAAGCAGGGATCTAATAATAGAAACACTTAGGTAGGATCAGACTGTGCCTGCAGCAGCCCCTAGGAGGGGGGCAGAAAAAAGAGTATTGCAAAAAGAAACTACATCCCTCATTCTGTGTGGTGCTTTCTGTTTGGAGCTGGCACAAAGCAGAGCTCTGCTGTACAGCCCCAGTTAAATCAATGGGGGACGTCCCTGTAGCCTGGTCCCCCACGAAAATGAGATGAGAAGATAAAGTCAAAAATAAAAGTGCAGAGCAATTTATAGCTATCACAATGTGACAAGAGTAGCAGTTTTACTCTGGGAGGTTTCAAGACTTTACTTTTTCCTAACTTGTTTTGCAACATAAAGAATAAATATAAGCCATTTTGTTGCCGTGTCCCACTGTGGAGTATCCCATGTTATGTGTACTACATTTCTGCAGGCTTGATGGCACTTCTTGCTGATGCTCTGTATCAAAGGTGATAACTTTTTACAGGTTTCTGCTATAATAAATTATATTAAGGCTCTCAAAACCTCATATAGACATTTAATGTGAATGCCCTTATACTAAAAAAAAAAAAAAAATAGTTTTAAGGTAACCAGCTAAAAAGAAAAAACAAACCCTCACAAATGGGAAAAAAAAAAAAAAACAACAGCCCAAGCCCTCTCTCAGATCCTCAACTCTAACTACTTCTCTGTAAACTTTAAATGAGGGACAAATCTAGCAAAATTATAAATTTGCAAAAATCTTTCTTTTAAAGATTTACCTGTGAATACATTTTAAGGGGAAATATCATCCACAGAGAAGGAACATTCATAATGAAGCTTTCCAGTTATTTGTTCTTTTGCTTACTGGTTACCTGTGATGAATGGATTCTTCTCCCTCTTTCTTGTTAGTAAACCATCCTTACAAGCAGTTTTTCTACTTAGGAACACACATGCTTACTTTGGAGTCTTTTTAATGCATGTACAATGAGCTGATTTACTAAGCCTGTGGTTTATGGTTGAGATCAAAGAAATTTTGATTTTCCTTGGTAAGCCTAAAGTCTTACCAGTAATATTTTTCTGCATTCTGATAACATGAAGACTTTGTATGTTTTACTTCTGCTTAGTAAGGGCACTTTAATATTATTGCAAATTTTAAGTACCACATTTTATTCTGAACATTTGAAATTAATCCATGGAGAAGAATAAGAACAGTGAAAACATGATTTCTGAGCAAAGATTTGGAGAACTAGGTTTTGAGGAGGAAAAAAGCATGGAACAGTCACTGATAACATGAGAGTTTATTATAACATTTATTGTAACATTATTTCTGACAATGCTGAACATTGTCAAAATGTTTTACTTCTTTGATGTGAGTTTCTTGTACTTGCCTGAGAATGAACTTTGCAAGCCACCAAGATGTAGTTTGTTTACAGCCCTTTTCTGAGTGGAGAGATGCGAACGAGTGAAGTAGTATATGAAGTGCTAGTAGTATATGAAGGGTTGGATTAAAAAAAATAGCCAAACTGCTGTTACAGAGGATAAGTGGTGAACAAAAAAGCCCAGAAGGTGAGAGAAGAGAGAGATGCACTCTTTGACTGGCTCCTATTGCCCTAAAGGGCCCTTGCCCGGCTCCTTGGCAGGGAAATGTCTCCTCTAGGGCCAGGCTGGTAGCAGTGACCTGCAGACGTGACATTGCGTATTATTTTTTTGTCCTTTCTTGCCTGAAGGTTGTTTTGTTTTTCTTTCTAGACTATTTTAAAATGCTTTCAAACTAGTAGAAAGTGTTTCATTACCATCTGGTTCTGAATTATGAGACAGAAAAAAGGATCAATATGAACTCCACAGGAGATTTATAAATATAATATGAAATTAACCATTTAAGTGATGTGTCACTGCATTAAAACTCCCACAAAACTAATGGTGTCTATTTGAAGGAATCCCCAATCCAATTCCATTGTTTATGTGCCAGTCCTAAGAAAATTTCATTTTCTCTCTACAGCTCAGCTTTTCTTTTAAAGAGTAATACTAATAGAGTGATAAGTCACTCTGAGATCTAAACAGTCACCTGTAGCTTGTGATAACTGCACACTGTTCACTGCAGTCTGTACTCTGGGTAGAAGATGGCATGCCTTCCCTCAAGTCAGTGCATTTATACCCATGCAAACTACTTGAAGTTTCTGTACATCAAAAATCGAAGGTGGTAAGAACTGATAAGCATTGCATTCATTCAATGATAAACAGATGTGAACAAGGCATCTGCAAGACTTTAGTGAGAGATCAAGGTACTACATGGTAGAATAACACATTCTGTATATTAATGTAATATTAATAACATTATTATTTTCTGTTTTATTAAAATTACCACCTGTTTCTATATTGATTTGTCTACATTTCATTTTAAATATAGTTTGAAGATTCAGTTAAACTAAAAGAATCATCTAAAGATAGTCCAAAACAAAATTCATGTGGCAAGCTTTTTGTGTTACTGATGCATAATTCAGCCATGTTCAGATATATCAAGCTATTCCTCCTGCCTTCTCATCATTACCTTCCCTGGATTAGATAAAAATTGGAGGATGAAATGTGCTCCAGCACTGCTGCCTGCTGAGCCGTCTAATAAGTTGACTGTCTAAAAAGAGGGTGAGTTAAGACAACATTATGAGCAGCTATCATGAAGGGTAAAGTTAGAGATGAAATGCTGCAGCTTTAAACAGTATTCAAGTGCTCATACTGAAAAGTTACGCCATTCATAATTTTCACTTGCATATAGAAATAAATGTATTAGCATATTATTTTAGGATGCTTTGATTCATCCTGTTGAAGGAATCAGAATAATGACTTTAAAGCAGCTTGAACTACTACTTCTATCCAAGGAGCCTTGACTGCTGTGTCTTGAAGCTGATTAGGTCTTTCTTCAGAACATCATTTCCTGTTGCAACAAAACGTACTGGCATTCTCAAAATTCCCTTTCCACTGTATTTATCATTGGCTTTCATTTTAGCAGGTCTTGTGTAAATTAAGTTGTACTGGAAAATGCAATGGCCTGGGAACAGGTCACTGGCTTTAAGAGCATGGACACACTTGCATCCATCTGGCCTAGAGCCAGCTTCTTTTCCTGAATATTTCCCTTTGCTCCAATGAGAATAGGCTGCAATAGTGGGAAGGGCTGTGTTAGCAGTTTAGCAGTACCACTAATAAAAGGCCCAGGCCCTGGACAGTTTTACTGTCCTTTTATTTAAATGTGTGCATGTGGGCTGAGTTACCCTTTACCTTCCAGAGTAGCTCATATTTCTTCCAGTAATCACTTGAAAACGTCTCAGCTGTATCTGTCTTTCCACCAAATACAAACCCTTCCTGTAAAAGAACTCTGCCCAGCGGAGGAATATTTCCCAGAAAAGGGTATCATTTTGCTAGGGTCAAATAATAGTAAAAGATATTTTTTCACAGTCAGTTTGCAAGTCCAGAGTTTTTTTTTCACTTTTCTGGTTTTATGTAGACCAACTTCTAATCGTTAAACAGATTAATAACATTCAGAATTGGAGAGGTAAGAATTTGTCCTACTGATGGGTAATCACCCAATAGTTTAAATTAATAGAATATTTCTCTCTCTGTACTTCCTTTCAAATTCTTCCTGTAGGAATATTTTATTCCTAGAGACCTTAGAAAGGCCTTGGGGTTATTACATTTTTGCAAAACAGAAGTCTAATGGTATTATTGCATCCCTCAGTGTTGCCAAAGTACACAAATTAAAAACCTGCCTGCTTGTCTTCTGTGACAGCTCAAGACGATAAGAATCAGACTGAGAAATAAGGCCTACACTCATCAGTATTTGAAGCAAGACTGCCATCAGATTTGATTTTTTTGTCACTTTATACTGTCCCATTTCCCACATCAAAATGCCAGGAATATGAAGTGTATACTACTTATGCAGAAAATGCATAATATCACATTGCTTTGCATAACAGACCTTTACTTCAAACTGTGTAAAAATTCTGCTACACTTTGATGTGGCAGTACAGTGTATCTGTTGCACTAAAGAGCCACAGGCTTCTGTCTGCTGACTCTGTGCTGTCTCCATAAAGGGGGAAATCCTTGCAATGTGGGAACATGCTGTGAGTTCTCATCCTGAATGTATTTTTACTATATAAATCATGTGCAATTTGGCTTTTGCAAGCTTAGCGATTTATAGAATAATAGCCTTTTATTTTTCAGTCTTCCACTTCAAGGAATGAAATTACAAAAAAAAAAAAATAAAAAAATCTAATGCATACAATTCTTTGGTTCCACATCTTCCTTCATCTCAAATCCCAAAAGCCTTTTTTTCTCGCTTCCAGAACAAGAGGAAAATAGCTCTATTTTCCTTAATCCCTCGTGTAGCTAAAGTGGCCATGAGGAATTCACCTGAAAAACATGAATGGGCTATTCACATTAGAACAGAAGCCTACAAAGGCATAAGGGGTATCTTGCTCAACTTCCCGCTGAGGTTGGCTTTTAGGCCCTGACTATGTAGTTGCAGGTGAAAATAACACTCTGTTCTGAAAAATTTGTCACTCGTGCAGCAATGATGATTGCTTTTCACAGGTCCAACCTGAGGGCCTGTAAAGTGGGAAATGGGAACAGTTTTGTTCAAAAACAAGAAAAGTTTTTGCAGATTGTTCTTACTCTTAATAAACGATAACCTCCCCTTTATTGTCATACCTTTCCTGCACTTTAGATGAGGAGTGCAGAAATGACCCCTGGCAAACTTAAGTCAGTGTCACATGCTACACAGATCTGAAGCCCAAGGAACCTTTTAGAAATATAATAGAGGTAAAATTATCTTCGGAGAAGAGCATCTCTCAGCTAGAAATGTAATTAAGAATCAGGTCCCTGATATGCAGTCTGTGTCATGGATTTTCCACTAAACTGGTGATGAATAAGCTTTTCCTAGCAGGAGACACTTTCATTGAGCCTTGTAGAAATAAAATACTTCTTCATAAATAAAGGATTTAACATAAGTGAAAATCAGCAAAGTTCTTTCTGTTCAATAATGAAAGATAACTGTTATTTTAAAAAATACTTGAAGAAATGTCTTAGTTGAATCTATTTGGATTCTGTTGCAGAGGGTTACTCTAGTGTGGATTTTACTTGTCATTATAGCAGGATGTCTGTTACTGTCTATTAGCTACTTCTACTCCTGAACTAATAAATTAAATTTCTATTCATTTTACGCCCTTATTGGGAGGTATATGTATGTGTAGGGTGAAATTAATTTTTTCCTCTGCTGGATCTTCTAGAACCACATCTCCACCAGACAAACCACTGCCTTCGCAGATGAGTTTGCTGAGAGGGGAGTGTTAGAAATGTGGGCTCACAATGTGTCAGGAAAAGACAAATACAAAGTACTGTACAGGATCAAGGTACCAATGTTCTCCAGCTGCTTGATATCGTTTCTCTGCTCAAAATTGCTGATCCTACTGAATTAGCAGCAAAAATGTATGTGAGAACTCTCCAACTACCTCACAGAAAAGTGAGACAGCCTAATCCACCAACAAACATATAAGTTTTTGAATCTCAAATGGGTGAAGACATTAGTAAGGCTGTAGGAAGTGTCACTTGTTGCTCTTCTAATAGGAGATTAAAAGATGACAAATAAAAGGAGGTGTTCTCTTTTAGGAGCTTGTTTTGCTACTTTTTATACCCAGTTTTATGCAGTAACATTTGGTGAATGCATAACTATTTTAAGCAACTAAATGATGATTTTCCAGGTCACTGACAGGTAATTGGAATTTGCTTTTTGAACATTGCACGATCAAAGATCAACATGTGTGACTGGAAATACATTTTCATTCTCTGATGCGTAATCAATAACCCTCTGCTTTTTCTTCAAATCAGAAATCCTGTGCAAAGTCCAAAAACTGTGTGTGGATATGCTGGTCAGCATTTGCATTCTGTGAATTTGATAAATAAACATAAATCAGTAAGAATGCATAAAATCAATTAACTAAACAAACCATGCATAGCACTCCAAAGATGTAGTTCTAAGTGCTGCAAATGCAGTCATCTGCATCTCCACTTATGCTTACCAAGATAAGGGAAGTTATTTATACATTTTAACATGCAAGGTATTTGCCAAAGAGTAAATTTGAGTTTCTGTTGAAATTAATGAGGGAATTCTGGTTCATAATCACTCATGTATGTTTTGATTAGTGAGAAGTCCAACGTTCCCTGGTACTTACATCTACAGTAACACATAGTTCAAAATTGAAATGCAATTAGAGAAATTTAATTAGAGAAACAAGTATAACATTAATTGAATTTTCTTTGTATGTTATTTCCTTGAGTAGAAATGGTCAAACTGTCTGTTCAAAGAGCATTTTAGATTTTTGCATACATTCAATAGCAATGGCTATTCAAATCCTACACAAATGTAGGAAAAGAAAAGTAAAGTATAGCAAGGCTGACAAATCAGTACATGTTTCCCTGTGGTTTTTTTTAGATTGTTGGAAAAAGCAGGCATGAGATGCTGATTTCAAAGCATGATACCTCCTTCCTGTATCTAGTTGCATTCTTTGGTCTCGATTCACAATTGGCTTGCATCTTAAATGAAAATTTGTGGTGTAACTGCATATAAAGAGTACTTTACATCTGTGTAACACTAATGTGAGGTTAAACAAACATTGCACGTAGTCTGCCTGTCTGGAGTAGAGGATGTGAGAAGATGATCATCTTTTGACTTAGACGCAGAAGTTGCTACTGGTTGTGACAGATGCTTTCTCCTGAAGGGGGAAAATTGAAGTGTTACTCTCATCTGGCTTCAGATCTTGGTGGGGTTCTGTTGTTTCACGCTGCCTTTGTGAACTGGTGAAGTAGCTGCTGTAACGTGGCAGCAGCTCTCTGGGTATGTAGTCTGGGTGTATCTTCTGTGTGTACCTGCAACAGAAATCACGCAGCGGGTGGAGCAGCCCTAGGTCAGCCAAGTGTCAGGGCAGTGGTGCCATCACTGCACTGAGGTTGCCCAACAGTTGGTTGCAGTAGCCCGGTGGTGACCCTCAGCCAGGATGAGAGGTGTGCTCCTGGGCTGGCTCACAGCGCATCACTTGCCACAGGGCAACCAGAGCGCGGCTGGAATTCTGTGCAATGTCTGGGGAACCCAGCTGAGGGAGCCTCCTGGCACCACCTGGGAAGTGTTTAGGGTAGCTAAACCTCCTTCTTGAAGATTCTTATCTATAGCTCACCATAACATGACAAAAGGAATGGTTTCTGAAAGTCCGGTGTCACTGAACCCTCTCTGCATAGGAAAGCTATAAGGTAGTTTAGGTTTTTCTGAGACAAAGATGAGGACATGTGGAGATTCAAAGAAAGAATTTTTAGCATTTTAAAAAGGAAGTTACTGTCAATAAGACAAAGATATTAAATGGCTGTCTCTAAAATTTTAACCTTTTTTCTTCCATTAAAAAAATTCCCAAGTCCTTCTAAGAAAATAGTCATTACAATAGGAGTTCTAGAATCTTCCATGTTATTCTCATTCAGCTATTCACTGTCTACCAGAGAACTGGACATAACTATAAAGTATATCTTTACATTTCAGGTATTAAAAGTATGCAAGAGTGTCATGAGAAAATTCTATTCATTAGATGGCTCCGTGTATTTTAGTAACAGTTCATTGCCAATGCCATTTTGAGACATATTTTCTAACATTTTAGTACAATTCTTTCTAATTCCAAAAGTGATCTACTGATGTTTACAAAAGAAGTTTCTGCAGCTTGAGTTGTTAGAAATTTATGCTTCTTACATCTTCTTTCAAAATCAAATCTCCAAGAGTTTAATAGTCTTGTTATGATGGGGAAGCCTCTCCGAGTAACCGTAAAATGGTCAGAATGACCATTTAATTAGGAAGGGGACCCAGTGTATTTCCAAAGTAATAGCAGTATAAATATTCAGAGTTCTAGGAGCAGCACAGAAATCTATGTGTCAATGTAATCTTAATTTCCCTAGACATCAGGATTTAAAATAATTTAGAGCCTACAGTAAAAATCAATTTTGAGAATTACCTTAGAATCCTACTTGCACACATTCAAACCATTATTGTTTTGATTGAAATGTTTGTTTTTCAGGCACTATGAAAAATTCTTTATGTTTTTAAAAAGGCTGTGTTGTACAGGTAATGAGGACAGGCCATCCAAATATCAAATGGAGACATCTTAATATGTCCAGTGCAAGTAACATGATAAAATGTGTCAGCACAGGGCCATAAAAGTAAATACTTGTCTTTAAAAAAAATTTACAAGCCTAACTTAGAGGAGTAGTTATGGTTAAGAGATTTTAAGATTAGAGATGTACATCATCATCTACTCACACCATCCAGTAAGGATCTAGATAAAATTTCTTGTTCACGTACATTGTAATGCTCCTGTGTGCATTTGTGTTTTTTTTTTTTTTTTCTTTTAAATTACAATCATGCCCACAACAGAGTAATATTCCAGCAGAATAAGGTAGGTAGAGGTACAAGAAAATACTCATTCACTGATTATTGTTAAGTTTGGGGATTTTTGACAAATAAACCTGCAGTAAACTAGGGCATAGCATTGGCATTATGATCATTTGGTGTTTTGACTTAAATTTGGGAATCCAAATAAAGGAGCATTTTAAGTGGTATAACCCTTGTGACAGTGCAGGGAAGGCCTGTGGAACAAAAAGTAGTATCACTATCTTGACAATTGAGTATCTTGTGCACTGGAAATAAGGGTAAGGTATCGGTGTCAGGAAAGTCTGCAAGAAAATACATCAGGTTTTTCCTGGGGAGGGTGTGTTAAATCTACTTTTCTGTCACTTGTGATTTGTTCATGGACATTTCAGAAGGAAGTTAGCAAAGTGTCTCATGAGTACTTTGTCAAGGAATATTTTAAAAACAGGCATCTAACACATGTAGGGCATTTTACTGGGCTTTAAAGGGAGTTGATTTAAGAGAGGGGTTGTGGCTTCTCTGGAAGGGAGTGTTTTGCATAATGACATTTCTCTTTAAAATATGTTATTTTAACTTGAGTCACTAGGCACTTCTTAACAGGAAAAGGACTTTAAACTTATCACACTTTTTTTAAGGACCGACTCATATATGATTCTGGGCTCATTTACCATTGCTTTGAATAAATTTCATCATATGCATGGATGAAAAGCATGTATACACCACAACTTTTCTGCTTTGGTTTGTGCACACTTACACTTGGAGGTTATTTTAAACATTTACTTGGACTGTTTACTTTTTGTGTATCAGGTGTCCTGCTGTTCTGCGTCAGACACCGCATCTCAATTTCAAATAAATAACTGCACAACAGAATGCAGTATAAAGCTCATCCAATTCAATCAGGCATTGAAGTTTTCTCCTCTCGTCTGTTGTCACATATCTAAAGCACAGAATGCTGTTGGTGTTACTCAGCCATACTATTAGATCATTCATTAATAAACAGCTGCATCTCAGTAAACAATGACCTCAGTTAGAAAGAGCTGAATCAATGAAGGTTTTGTCATGCATTTATTGAAAAAACGTCCAAACTCACTGAGTGTTTCATAAATGGAAACTGTCTTTAGCAAGTTTGCTTATTTGATTGCTGTATGTATATAGTTTAGGTGGCTATATCAAAAGCACTGTAAATGCCAAGTGTATTATATATAGTCTATGGAGTTAGTCCTCATAATTCCGGAATCTCATTAACATCTTGATCTTGAAAAGACGCCAGTCAGACAGGTTACTTGTGTCTCTCAGATCAGAGCAAGATATTTAACAGGTGTTCCCGCCAAATGCGGGTCATTTTGCTGATCTTAAGGACCTGGTGAAACATTCTGAACCACTCCTTACGCTCACTGTTATTATTCTCAGGGCATGAGAGTAATCAAGTGGTTTGCATCCTCATTCTGCAGAACTGCAGATATGATGAACTGGTTTGGAACAGTGTGAATCTCTTCCTTCTCATGTTAAATTAGGATAAAGTCAGTGTTGAAGCTCCTATGTATTAAAATTGTTCATGTATAATCAGTCATCTGGTTCAGGAGAAATCAGGATCTATCAGAGGCGTGATGTAGGTGTGCTAGAAAGGTAACCATGAATGTGACTGAGCACTATTCACCCTCCCATTCTTTCAACTTGCTGTATGTGACAAGTCTGTACTATTTCCGAATCTCATGCAGGCATCCTATATGAATGCTGGGGACAATCAGTGTCTTCATATTAAAGGAAAACCCCAATCTACTGGTTTCATCTTACCCTGTGCTTTAAGAAGTCTGAAACAATCACTCCCTGATTACTCAGCAGTCCTACTCATGCCAGCTAGAATTATTATTCTCTGTCTCATATAAATATCATGATTACAGAACACAGTGAATGATTATAATTTGCAAGCAGTAACAATCTAATTAAACCAGATACTTTATGAATGTGCTACATCTTAGAAATTTAATATCTCTGTATCATTTTTTGCCCATTAATATTCTGTATTAAAATATTATCTATCCTACTTTTTCAAACTGTCATCATTAGAAAATAATTTACCTGGATAATGCATGAACTTATTATCTGTAAGTGATAGAAGTTACAGCATGCATAGTTACAGTTTTCCAGAAATATATTTAAATTAAGGTTTATAGAGGAATGATGTTGCCTGTTTTGTTTTTATTCTTGCATCAAAAATTCATTTGTTACTGAGCTTTGTTTGACATTTCTTTAGGTTCAAACTTCTTGAGATTCTGAATATAATCATGGCAGATACATGTACATCTCTTATTGCTTGGCTGAGCACAGAAGACTCAGAAGCAACCCTAGAGGAAAAAATCCACTCCCTTGAGGCAGTCTTTAAAATCATTAATGCATTCTGGCTGCAGCATAGAAGCGGGTGGTGCCAGCAGAGCAATGTAATTAACCTTCTTTATAAATTAAATGTGCAAATGTGTTACGTAGTGCACAGAATTGAAATAGAATTATTTCTACTTCGATGTAGGTTTAGCTGGGAAAAAATAATTTTCTAACAGCTGCTCTGTGGCTTGGGAATTTCAAAGAGCTTTTACTCTCTTTAAACCAGCTATCAAATACCTGGGGCTAAGAATGGCAAAATGTGAAATGTAGTCATATATTATTATGTACAGGATCAATATTTCAAAAGGCCGTCTAAGCTCTCTGAGAAAAGAGGAATTTAACATTTTTACTGCAAACCACAAAAGATGCATAGCTGGAAATACTTATTTTTCTCATCACTTAGAGCTTAGAAAACAGAGTTCTTTTTAAGGCAAAGGTGGCAAAAGAATAAATAAATTATTCATCATTAATTGGGAAGGTTCTTTAGCAGTTGTGGAAGGTGAAAAAAAAAACTTGCATGATCCATAATGGTAAATACATAATTTTAAAAAAATAATTATTTGAAAGGAGGGAGCTTTTGAACCATTTGTGCATAAATTTTTGAAAAATATTCCTTCTTCCTGTCCCTAAAGACAAGGGTGAGCACACTCCATATATTTTGGAGGAAAAAACATTATTTCCTTTATTTAAAAAGTGGGGCTGCTCCCTTGTCTTTACGTATTTAAAGCACAGCAACATGATGAAAAGGCAGCAGATTGAAATTCAAGGAGTGTTACTAAAGAACTGATTCACAGTGCCAGCTCTAGATGCCATGAGATGCTTGTGTCCCGGGAAACTGCTCATATCCTGAAGGCATGCTAAAGCTCTCAAAGCAATGAACTCTGCAAAGAGCCCCACAGCTCCTGGAGGTTCTTTTACCTGAAGGGATACGTAGGACCTAAAAAAACAGGGAGGAGTTTCTGGAGTTTATACCATGACAAAAATTACTCCAAAATAACTGGATATGCTTATTTTCACTTCCTCTGTCCTGAAGCAGGGTCTGGCAAGGCTCCCATGTGGGTTCATTTGTAGTTCAGCCTACTTGAAAGTTGCATGAAAGCTTTCTTGTTTGTAAAGACAAGAATAAATAACTTGAGGAGTTTGTGACAGAAGCAAAAGTGCAGCTGGAAGCATGGCAACATAAATAGTTGTAGGAGGGACTTAATCAGCAACTGCTATCCAAGTAGGAAATCAATATAGCTGGTTTGAAAATTCATATGACAGCATTCTGACTTAATTCTGGAGAAATCAATGATGTGACATGACTAATTACTCATTATTGCTTCTGTTATAATGGGAAATAAACACAATTTTTTAAAAAAAATCCCTCCACCAGGCTTGCTTAATTCCACATGTTAAATCAAAACTCCTGTGGGCTTTCATAAAAGAAGCAAGTAAAGTTCACACTTAAAGGTAAATGCTATCAATAATTCCATCACTGAATGCAGAGGTGAAAGTTTCCCCTAAAAGGGCCATACAGTAATTTTTGACTTTGTGGAATGTGCCAAAAACAGGGGACAGTTTGTAGAAGAGAAAGTATTAACCATATCATTTGAAGGTCAGTTTGAATTTTTCTTCCCCTGTTACTGGACATTTAAAAATGTCCTTGTTTTTTCCTTTCACTTTTTTTCTTTTCCTTCAAATAAATTTGGTTTTAGATGTGTATTTTGCTTTTTATAAATCAGTGATTTTCCTCATCTGTACTCATATATATTTTACATACATTTTGTGACATGGACTTTACTGTTTCCTGAATTTATAACTGATATCAGAAAACATGAATATTCATCAAAACAGAGAATAATTAGAAAGTTCTGTTATGAAGTGAAAGTTGATTCATACTGATAGTAAGCTGGGGAATAAATACTCAGGTTTGTTACTTTTATACAACAACAGTCTTAGCATTTTGTGAAACATTAACTAAAACCTAATTATTAAGAAGCCCGATTACTTTGCAGCACTTTTAAAACTAGCCTTAACATTACACTAACCTTTTTTCTGTTTAGAATTTGTCATTTCTTTTGAAATTAAGAAATAAGGAAAAAGTAGAAAACATCATCTCTCTTGTCCTTATGAATCAGTAAACTGGTATTTTGGAATTAGTCATTTTGTAAGAATATAACATCAAATACTACTCTTAAAATTTAAAAGTTGCCTATTTTATATTACAAACATCTCATTCATGACTGATGTGGCAGCACAACTTTTATTTATATGTCTTGTATATGATCATTCATGGTGGGGCATGGGATTAGTATTTACATGCCTGAATTTTGGTCCTGCATGCACAAGACAAATTAGATGCAATGAAGGGTTTCAGTGGAAAATATTGTCCTCCCCATCTGCTTAGGCAAACTATTTTCCCTAGAACTTCAGTTTCTAGGTTTGACGCTTTAGTTAGGATGTGTTAACAAAGTGTGAACAATACAGATGGCATCTGGTTGTCCAATCAGGAGAATTAAGAGGGGTTGAGTATAATGGTGTGCATTTGCTACAAGATCTGGCTTAACTAAAAGTTGGCATACTAACCTAATAGTATTTTTTTCATTATATGATGAACAGCATTGCAAGATAAAGAATGATCACTGTATGTGTGTGCAAGCAGGATGTTACTTTTGTGGAAAGTTACAGGCAAAGAGAGATCAAGAGAAAGCAAGGGACTCCATTCTTACTGCCTTTATCCTTGTGGGGAAGCAAGTCATACCTAATTTATGCTGCTTGGGTAGTGTTGAGCCACTTACAGCATCTTGAGCAACACCACATCTTGGCATGAGGATGGAAATACACCATGCTAACCGTGATTAAGATGCATCAATATTTGAATGATCATTCATAGGAATTGCAAATGATTGCCCCCTGAGGTGTTCATCTACTGTCTCAGCATGATTTCACGGAGCTCTGAGCCTCTGTTTATGCTGTCTTTTGAATCAGCTAGTCTATATCAATTCAAGAGGTCTGCATCAACTGTGGTCCCATGATACCTTTAGTAAATAGGATCACTAACCCCAATATGCTGCCCAAATAACAAGTTCTAATAACAGTCAGTCAAGCCAAATTCCTCCTATATTCCAGTATTGGATATAGCATTCTTCACAGCCTCCTGTGTTGTTTTCCTCGTAAACCTCCTGAAAATGAAAGCATGCAGAACTCTAAGAAATGAAACCTTGTATCAAGTGTAGTTTTTCCTACTTTCTCCTATTCTTCCAAGAGGTGTTGCAAAAGCTAAGTTGAAGTTCACTGTGGACTGATTTGTTATATGCCTAGACAGAGCATTCAAAATCACTAAGTTACTTAGTCCTCTTATCCATCACAATTAGATACCAAAATATCTTCATGTCTAGACATATTGATAGAAGATATAGTCACTATTCTCTCATAAAAGATTATAGTTCATAATTAAGATTAAAGCATTGGCATGCATATTAGAAATTGCTGCAGCCTTTGTCATCTGAATTCACAGTAGGTGCATAGACAAGTCATCAGTAGCTGTGTTTGCTGCTGTAAACTGCTTCATGTTGGACACAGCAGCTAGTAACAAATGTCACTCTCAGCAGAGGAGCAGAGATCCATTCCAGTTCTGACTGTAAAGGTGGAAAAGCAGCTGAAAACAAGACCTCAGTCAGGCTGAAAGGAAAATTAGCAGGTCCAGTTCTGAGTTTTGAACATATCTGGATGTTGTAATACCAATTCTGCCTTTACGCATTAGGATATATATTAACATAAGGATTCTCCTTCCCAGAATCTCAGATGGATCATTTTGCATCATAGATTTGAATACAATCACGCAGTTTAAGGGCCAGTATCCAGATCAGATCCTGTTCACTTGGAAAGCAGGTAGTCTGAGACTATTTAGAAATCTCTTAAAGGAAGAATAGCTTTCTTTGAAAAGCAGTGGATGGGACTTAGCTTCCTGAGCTCCTCTGAAGGCAGAAAATCTGTAAGGAAGTTGACAAGAAAAAAGAAGAGATAAGTTTAGGTGTTGCAGGGCTTCCATCACTCCACAGACTTTTCAAAGAGCCCAGAGACCGGGCACAAAGACAAGAGAAGGCTGAGAAAAATGGCCAGTGGTATAAGTGAATTAAGAGCCACCTGCTAAAGAACAGACATGAACATACTGTGAGAATGAGCATGACTCCTAGTCCAAAATGTAAGGTAAAAAATATGAGAGATATATATGATATGATATATATAATATATGTATAACAGCCACCTTGAAAGGTTTCATTGCCATACATACAGTCTGATCCAAGAGTGGTACACAGACCTTTATTTTTCTTTTTTAAAAATCTTTCTGATGTTGGCACGAATTTCTTAGCCTTTCCAGCAAGATCTTTACTGCAGCTGCTCAAGTGTTTCTGCATGTACTGGTCTCGTACTCTAATTCATTCCTGGGTGACATACTTTGAGTATTTGAGGAGCTTTGTCATTTCCTTCTCAATTTTTCCAGCATGGTACATTTTTATATTGTTTCGCCTGGGCCCTGTCTTTGAGAGCAATGTGATTCTAAATTAGTTTCTGGCATGATTTAGAAGCATCTCTTTCTGAGTTCTTCAGTTTTCACTTAATGCATGCTGTATGAAATCCTGAACTGTAATAGGGACATTATAATGGTATATTACTGGCTTTTCTTAAACCTTACACAATTACTCTTACGACTGCATTTTTTTTTTTTTTTTTGGCAGAGGAGGCTGAATTCCAGTAGAATATATGTTATATCAAAGTTCATTAGCATTTTGGTCTTTCAACATTCCTTTTTATTATTTATTTTAATCACCAACCTTCATGTTCTTGGCTTGATT
Organism: Acropternis orthonyx; assembly: GCA_035583155.1. Lineage (NCBI taxonomy): Eukaryota > Metazoa > Chordata > Aves > Passeriformes > Rhinocryptidae > Acropternis > Acropternis orthonyx. Next base: position 23,199,173 of record JAWWEU010000005.1, on the reverse strand, counting down.
ACCACCAAAAGAAAAATCACTTGAAAAATTTCTGTCATGTCTGTAATGGAAACTGGCTTTCTTGAATAAATATTCATCAAATGTTTGTTGTACTGAATATAAACAAAATTTAATGGCAGTCTGAACTGTCAAAAAATGAACTACATAGAGGAGTTGTAGTTTAAGAAGAAATCCAGGCTAAACAATGATTCTATATTAACAGTTTCAACAGTAAACAAGCAGTACCATGTTTCTTGTATCTGTAAAATTGCAAAATTAATTAACTGGTGCTATCTGTGACACTCCCAAAACATTTGATAGAATATGGCCTTTATGGATATTGCACATCTGTGTTTAAAAAAAAGAAAATGAATGTGGCATCATTTTGACAGGATAGATGACAAAAATACCAAGCAGTGCTCTGTTGTTAACTATGATCTTATTCACAGTTACCAGGTATAGCTATCTATAAATGGTTAAAATCAGAGTGATACCCTAAAATCTTTTGGTATATTTGCTCATGTTGTCCTTAAAAGTTATGCTTTATCGTTCTCATATACCACCCCTCCCAATTTTCCATAAAAATCATCTACAATAAAAGATCTTCAAGCATAATAGAGGCAAAATAAAATGTAATCAAAGTGTAGAGTACAAACACAAATAATGAAAAAAAAAGCTCTTTTTATATTTGAGCACATGGCGATATTAAAATAATCTTTATTCTCTCTCTCTCTATATATATATATGGCTTTTAAAAATATCATAATGGGCATTTAGAGGGAAAACATCTTGGTACCATTAGCTGTTCTTGAAAGAAGAAATATTCTCTTAGGTGCATGATTCATTTCATTGAGTGTCTTGAAATCGGAGGGAAATGAGCATATTTATTAGGGTAACAATGAAACTCCTGATTTCCTTTGGTGCTTTGAAGAACTGGAAAGCAATATGGTAATAGGGAGTACAAAGATTTTACTTCATGCTTGTTTGCAGCTCTAACTCTTTGGTGAGATGTAATAAGGTACAATAAGAAGAAAAACAACTGCTGATACTTTAATAACCTGTCCTGTAGGACTGCTGGAATTTCAGTGCTTTGGGTCTGCATGTTATGCAAAGTGTGAAATTTATGAAGAATCTGTCTTTCTGCTCTGTTCTTTTATTCCTGTTTCTTTTGGGGATTTTTAGTTTTGCGGGTTTTTTTTTCCCCCTTATATTCCTCTACCTTTCCTACCAGGCACAGTCCACTTGAAAGATTGAAAATTATCCTTCCTTAAATAGAATATTATATAGGATGCTGTTGTGCTAATCATAAAGGCCTTTGCTTGGATTGGCATCTACAGAGGTTTCTGTAGCTTTTGAAGTTCTCTTAGATGTGGAAATGCTTCACATATGCTGAATATTTAAGGTAAAAATACTGGATTTCCACTCCCATCTCAGCATTTATTATCATTTCATACTTACAGAGTAAATATCTCCACAAATTACCAGGCAAGCTCTAGCTGCAGGTATGTCAGTCAAAACCAAGAAATAAAAACTGTAGTATAAAGATTGGTTTAACTGGGTTGTGTTTCTTTGATACTCTTCAAGACCTTTAATACATGGTCAAATTAGCAACAACAGATGTGGCTCTTGAGTGCATTCTACGTTTTCTCTAAGAATATCATTTGATATATGAACTCAGAATAGTGAAATAATTCTGTATTCTTGTATTTTGATAAGAAGTAAATTCAGTCTAATGGAAAATTAAAAGGCAGAGGAGTCATTACAAATAGGGTTTTTGGAGTTGACCTTTGAAATAAGAATTGAGAAAGCAGATTGGCACAGAGCTCAAAAACATTAGTCCCAAATGTAATCTTTGGAGTAGTCTTTTCATTTTTTTGTATACAAAGATGCCTCATTTGATAACCTGAATAAAGACAGTCTTGATTATGGTAGACTGTTGGCTTCTAGAGAGCCCATCAGTGCATGCAGATGCAAGGGCCAGTGCTACAGAAAGTCAAGTGTGAAAAGAAAAAAAGAAAAGGGGAAAAAAAAAAGAAGGAAAAGAAAAAGGAAAAAAATAAAAAAAAAGGAAGTGGAATGAGAAAAACCCCATGTGTGATTGCTTACCTGAGATTGTGAGGTAAGACTGACCCAGCCACGCCATTGTACAGCGCAACCCCTTTCATATCTCTTTCTTCTCCACTGTAAATACATCCTGGTAGTATTCTAGTTAGAAATGCACAATATTACTTATTTTGTTGAATAAATCTAATCTCTGAAAGCCCAAGGATAAGCAGAAGGGACAAAGCAGTAGCAGTTTCAGGAATTTATAACAAAAATTGACACATGCTAGCTGCAGTCCCGCTGTTACCTTGCCTTTTCCAATTCAAGTAAGACAGCAACTATAAGAAAATTTGAGAATAAGCTCATTCTTCCACACAGATGACACTGTTTTCTTGCAGTAAATATGAACTTACTAAACAAGTTAATTTCAAAATTAATAAGAGATGATATTGCAGATATAGCCCTTAATGCAATGAAAAGAGGTGAAATGATTTGCTAAGAATCTAGAAATGCTCTGTGGACAATTTCTGTCCTTATACTGCACACACTGAGAGTAGCTGGCAGAATGTAATAGAGGTATTTTTCATTTTGTAAACAACGCATTAGGTAGTGTGTCATTTAAGAAAAAGTACATTGTAAAGTAATGCTGTAAATACTGCACGGCATTATTCTGCTCCACTGTGACTGGGTAGAGGCTATGAAAAGGAACAAGAAAAAGTACCTTTTTAAGCACTATTAATCTGCCTGCTTTTGAAATTTTTAATATTTAAAGCAACATAAAGCCAGTTCCTTATCCTTTAATCATCTTTCTAGCTATGAATATTTGTTTTTTGTGTTTCCAGATTTACACTTTTGCTATTTTACTATTATTTTAGTTTGTTCGCTGATTGTGCAGCTACTTGTGCAATAATAAAGAGCTTTTTTTCTTACAAGAAAAAAAATAGAGTCCTTCATGTGGGTCTTTGGTTGCCTCTTTCTGTGATATTTTGTTCCTTCTGCTCTTGTGAGCAGAGATGGACTATGAAAAAATGTTTTGCTACAGTATTAAGAATTTTCATAATGTAAGTAATTTAACTCAAAACAAGGAGAGAAGGATTCACCAACTAATTATTTTTGGTTCAAAGATTAGATTTAAAATATCTGTTGGATTTAACCCCTCTCTGAGGTTAAAAATCTGTATCAGTCTTTTTATCTTCATAAATAATTCTTTGGCATAATCCAGTTTATTTGTTCAAAATCCGAGACATTCAACAGGTACAGATATTGTTATTCCGTTGTCGGTTTATAAACATTGAGACTCTGGATTTCTGTGAAGAATGTACTGGTCAGGGTGTGGCTCGTACTCCCTTTTTTCTCCACCATGTACTTACATGTGTTTACCTGTATGGGTATGGTCTCATTTAAAAGTATCTTTTTTACTACTTTGCTGAGGTGCACTTAGATATATGAGGTGATGTAAGCATTTCTTATTTAATTTTGTTTCTCTTCTTCACCACACAAGTGCCTGAATGCATGTGTACATATGCACACATATACACACACTCTTTTCTCACAAGGAATTAGACACATAATCTTGTTTTGAAGTTGTATTTGTAATATAGAATCAGTCAAGAAATAGTAGTTCCCTCCTCTGTGTTAAATCATTAATGTTATATCAACAACAGTTCTTCTATTTTTAGTAGCAGATATTTCAGTAGACTTGAACATTTTTATTTTAATTTTTTTTCCTGAATTAGTGAAATACTTTGCACATAATTTTACAATTTACCAAAATCTAATCTAGCTATAGAATAGTTTAATAGATACATCCTTTTAGAGTTCACCAAGTCTTTCATAATAAAGTCAAGTGTGTACAGCATTTTATTCTTACACTTAAAATATTTCATGCGTCCTTGACCAACTATTTCAGTTTTTTTCATGCTGCCTAACACCAAAATGCATTGCAGGTTGACATAACACCTCTAATCAATTTTGTATGTAACCAAGAATTATTTTTATTATGCTATGTATATTATACAGCTGAATTTAAATCATAGTCAAGAATAACATCAGTTGATAATGATGTCTGCTCATCTTTAGTTATTACTGTACGTTCAGAGACAAAGGAGAAATGGCTGTTTGGGTTTCTGGTATTGACTCCTTTAATTGGAAAATTGGAAAAGTAGCTTAGAGTTCACATTTTTTTTCTGTATAAAATAGCTTTAAATTGTCTTCATAAAATGCCAAATGATCCTGAACCTTCCTGTTTCTATGACAACCTGACCATGGTGTAGTAGTAGGCTAGAGATTCTCTGAAGTGACTTTATTAAGTACTTTTGTTTTAAGAGGTGAGGATGACACTGATTTTTACCAGATGAGCTCTTGGACTATGATTTTAGTCTTTGGTTTTAAATATGCTGCTTTTCAGCATCTTGCCTATTTCTGTATAAAAATGTTGAGGCTCAGCTTATGATACTTTATGCATAGAAATAGTAGTATCTTCAACTGTTTTTAACTAACAGAAGATCAGTTTCCCAGATTCAGACTTTCCAGAGGTTGTGCACTTCTTATTTAAAAGATACAGCTACTTTCAGCTAAATTTCATTTTGAGAGGAATATGTACTGTTTTTCAAGGAGACCAGTTACCTGGAGGCAAATTTGGCTTTTTTTCACTTTTTTTAGTATGGCTTGACTCTGAAACACCTTTGTTATCTGGTGGTTTTTTCATCCTGCTTTTATGAATGCTCTTCCTCAGTTGAAGAATTTAATGTTACTATGCAGCAGTGAATTTGCACAGTCTGTATGAAGAGGTAACAGAATAAAAGAGATATTGGGAAGACAAATAGTTGCTAGGCCCTGTATGATTTGTTTATCAGAAGCCTAATTTGAAGACTCAGGACAGGTGAATGACAGCACAGCGCCATGTCAGCTAAACATTTGTTCTTTACATTAAACATTGCAAAATGTATTGGAAAAAAGAGTAAACTTGATGGATAGTTCTGTTGGAATTTACTCTGATTTCTACTCATTTTGAATTGCGCTTCAACAGGAAATCATCCCCATTATGGTTTTCCCCCTGCTCTCTCATTGCAGAAGTGAACATACTGCCAAGTGTTCATGTTTCATTCCATCTACTGATGCATTTTTTTAGACATTGTAGTAATACTAATTATAAACTCCTACTTAAATGTGTACATGACACATGCAGAGAGAGTCAGATCCACAGCAAGTAAAAAATGAGAGAATTTTATTGCATTTACAGATGAGCGTTCCCAGGATATAAGGCCTGCAACGTAGTAAATTTTCCCAAATTCTAAGAACCTTTACAGCCAAGCTCTTCTACCAGGAACAGAAAAATGATGCTATTTAACTCCTCTATTTTGCTTTCCTCTCCCAAAGTGAGCTGTGGTTGTGCTAGATTGGCTTGAGTCAGTCTGTATTTGCACTACATCATTACATACTGGACCTCATTTCAGTCAAATGAAAATAAAATGCTTGGAAAATACTGGAGATTTCTGTTACCATTTCAGGAGATCTGGTTCTGATAAACAGCATTTTATTTTAGAAGGTAGATTAAAGGCTTAGTTCTTAAAAGGTGGCTGGATACTTTTCATGTCCTAGATAATTAAAATGCACCAAAGTTTGCTGTGAGGAATATCACAGGAAGGACATAGGGTTATAGTCTGGTATATAGGCTACTCTATCAAAGGTTGCAAACAAGCCATTTAAAAGAAAGTATTGGTGTTACATGTATGTTCATTTTCTTGAATGCAGCTACTCTACAATATTTTTGTTGTTTTACATTGATCAAAATTCGCCTGCAGTTATATTGGTGAAGTGTGCAAATCAATGTTTGTATTAGTAAGGGTGTTAGTCACTTCTTTCAGTCTCTCAGTCCACTGAGAACAGGTAGTTTTAAGAATGATAATGGGATGCTTGATATAAGGTCTTCTGTGATATAAGGAAACAACTGCCAAGAATGGGCAGTCCAGCTTTCAGAGAAGCCACAGGCTCAAGCCTTTAACTTTTCCCACATTTTTTGTTAACATGTAAAAGTAAATTATAAAGTTGACAGGTTTTTCTTACAGGCAGCTACTGACAGACCATATCTCTAAGTGTTGTCTCCAGTCAATATCGTTGTCCCTATATGCCTTAGATCGGATAAGGAACCTGATCCTCAATAGGCACATACCTAATAGTGAATATTTTTTTACCTCTAACTCCTATTTACCCATATACCTATCTGTACCATATTTTATTTTAAAATATACATTACCTAAATATTTATACTCATTAGATAATAGGTCTATATTACCAGTAGCATTATACTGTCTGACCTTTGCTGACTCTCCAGAGAATTTTGTAATATTTACAGCTGTCAGGCTTTTTGAGCTGTCTGATATTTTACAGTGTCCAATCACCATTTAACACATTCTTGAAAACAGCAGGATTTTTCTCATTTAAATAGCAATTGCATTCTCAGTTGATATGAACATGAACCATTATCTTCTGAATTGCAGGGAAAAGCACCTGTATAATCATAAATTATACAGTATAATCATAGAATCAGAATAATCAGAATAATTTGGTTTGGAAGGAACCTTAAAGACCATCTCATTCCAACTCCTCTGCCATGGACAGGGACACCTTCTGCTAGACCAAGTTGGCCAAGTCTTAATTTCAAAATGTAAATTGATTAAATTTAGTGTGAAGCATTTCTGCTGTTCTTTATTCAAAGAAATCTCAGTAGAGCAAAGTAAAGCAAAACATGTGAATTACTTCCTTTTTTAATACTAGACATAATTCATATTTGAGACAAATTGCTGAACAGCATAATTGAATTGACGAGCTCTGGAGGATTCATAAAAGAAATGCAAGAGAACTTCCACAGTTACATTAGATATATAACATTTGCAGAAACCTTCCCACTCAAGATCATGCACTGCTTGAAATTCAGAATACTTTTCTCCTAAGCTGGTTATTTCATAACTGATAATTCAGAAGTAAAAATACGCTTTATCTTCAAGAGCTGACTTTTCAAATGTCCTAACGTAGTTGGTTGACTAATAGAACCTAGTACAATTCTCCCTGTTATTCTGCCAAATAATAAATTTAGAGGAATAAGGACAAGATAGAGGGGTAGCCTTGAAGTGAAAGTAGTGAAGGTAAAAATCCTCATGTTCAATCTGAATAAACAGCTGGGGAAATTCTGATTCTTTGCCATAAACTCCCAAATTCTTTTACTTCAGCAGGACCAGATGATTTTCATGAACTTTGTGATTTTGTTCATAATTTTACAGAACATTTCAGTTCTTATATCTTTATTATAGTACTTGCACTACAAATAATACAAGCACTAAAAAACTGAACTCCTGACCCCTTAACTGAGATGAAAGGTTGTAATGAATTTAGGTTAGAACAAACATGGTCCCACATAAAAAACCTTCAAAATACATTTTGGGCATGTTGCATATGAAGCCAGGCCTTCATGAGACTGTAGTAATTTTGTAAAAATCGTCTACTCTGTTGTTTTAAAATAGGAGAAAATATAGTTTTTCCATCAAAACAGGGATCCAGGTAGACTACACTGCTTTTTATAACAGCTGGTTTAAATAACAGTATCAAATTCTACAAAACAAATGTCTTAAAAGAAAATTTCTATATATAAACAGTTTCATATGGTACCATTTTTTACATTATGTTCCATATATTAGCACTCTATAAATTTATGTAGCTTATTAGCTGTTTTAGCATGTAGAGCTGAAGTCTAAACACTGCTCAGCATTCCTTCTGCCATAATCAAGCCATTATGAGCTGAACTTGTGCATTTCCTGTTGCATTTTCAGTTTAAAGATTCTTATTTCTTTGGTAATTGAGTTTTACTGGTTTTGCATAATTTGCATTAATTACAGTAATTAATGGTAATATTACTCTTCCAAGTATATTGCCTCTGCTGTGTACCCGAAAGTTGAGCTTGTGATAATTCACTGCAAGTATTGGAAAGGATAGATAATATAATATGAATAGCTTGTAAAAACTGGTCTTAAGTTTGTCAGTGATAAATTTTAATGGGGACAAATAATTAGAGCTATTATTGCAGCAAAAAGGGCTTTAAAATTCCATTTACTTCTGCCTTCCACATTGAAAAGTAATTCAATTTTTCCATAAACTACAATACTTGGACTGCACAAGGTCTATATTGAATACTGGTAGATAGAGATAAATGGGAGAGACATAGTGTGTTTTCCATATATTTTTTTCTCTATGGTGTGTTCACAGAGGCTTAAGAAATTAATAGGTTATACAGGTAAGAGCATGGCTTACCCAACATCTTGTTGGATTAACATAGAGCAATAAAGGTGATGTATACGTTGGCATTTCTTCATCCTTATTTACATGTACCGAACCTACCATACCTAAGTATTTTCAAAGTAATAAATCCTTTGACAGCACAGTTTTATCCAAATGTTCTTGTATGCAGTGAGATGGAAGATATTTCTTAACAGCCAGCAAACTTTGGAAACACATCCACACAGCAAAGTTGCCTCTTTAGTACAGTCAGATTCACACCTAAATACATTTTTACTTTTCGCTTTTTTGCTAAGGCATCTTTTTATCCATCCCATTTTCAATTTCGTAACATGAAAGGAGAGACTAATTGGAATATTTGGGTCCTGAAAGTACCGTGAGAGGGCAGAGGAATGTTGAAAAAAATTTGAGATGGAACATATTAAAATAATTAAGAAAAACAGAGTGTAAATGAAGTGGCTGAGGAGATAGGAGTATGGGAGCTGTGCAGTTGGTGATGCACTAATAGTAATTAGAGTAAAGGGGGCAGGTAGCAAGGTAAATTGGACACCCATAGACAAAGAGCCAAGATTTTCAGCAGTCAATGAAATTTGAATTAGTCACCCTTGCAAATAGTTTGACCATGTTTTGGGGAGCAGGATCTACTGCCCATGGATCCAGAGAGGCTATGAAATGCTATTTATTCAAAGAATTCTCTGTTAAGTCTTCTCCACAGCTTCTCTAGAACTTGCTAAGCTGCTACATAGCAGACTGTGTCCAGAGAATTTAGGTATCTTGAATATATTTTTCTATTATTTTTCAGTTATTTGGTTATAAAGTCGTAACAGTATCTTGGTAGCTGTATTTCATTTGTTTGATTTTCTGATGGATTCCTTCTGCAACTTTTAAATATCTAAAAGAAACATCACACCTTGAAAGTATTTTATTTGATTGTTTCATTCCTTTCAGGAGAAAAACTACTGTATGTAATAATTTTGTGAATCTGGATCTGAAAGCTAGAGTCAAGCATGATGGGAGCAGGTGCTCTACAAGCTTTTCTCTGCAGCTCTGCCAACAAAGCTCACTTCAGTCCAGCCCAGCTCTTGGCATCTCCTTACTGTCTCCTGGGCAGCCGGCAATGGGGCTAGCTTTCTTTTATGTTGCTAAAGAGCAAATTGGACTAGATTGTAACTCTTTAATTAATTTCACCTCTGAAACACATGCACCTGGGTATTGTCATGGCCCCGAGGGCAGCACTAGGCTTTAAATGCCCTGACCAGCCTCACCTGTTCCCTGCCTCTCCACCTCCCCTCCCTTCCTTCCCCGTTGAGCTTAGGTCAGCTGCCCTGGTCTCTGCCCCAGGTGCGCCCATCTCTGTCTCCTGTACAGGTCATGCTGCTTGCTATCCATGCTCAGGCTCTGGGCATGCTGCCACGTTTGGCTCCTGCTTGTCTTCCTTCCTGGAGCTGCCCTGTTTCTGGTGCTCTGTGAGAGGTATGTCCTTGCACAAACTCCAGAACTTTGTAGTTGTATACAGAAAGCTCAGAAATGCTGGGGAACTTATACAGACATCATTTTGATCTCAAAAAGTGGAAGAAACTTTCTACAGAGAAGTAGTTGCAGCATTTTATTTACTTTGTAGTCCCTTAGGTAATTTTGAATACATAAGATTAAGTGACCAGCTTAGCATCATGAAAGAGCCATGGCTCAGGGCAGAAATTCAGTTGTAATCCCCTTGTTCTTCATCTGCTCAATTAGTGAAGGGGATTCATATGAAAAAAATCTGCCTGATTCAAGTTTTTGGTATTCGCATCTACTCAGGAAACAGGCATTGTAATTTAAGAAGGAAAAACATTTATATCATACTTGGTCATATGTTTCAGTGCTTTACTGTAAAATAAGTGCACCATGTCTTTTCATCTCAAATCCTTGTGAAATTTAAAAAAAAAAAAGGCAACTATTACAAGAAAACTGTCTTAAGTACTTGCTGTTAAGATAAGCTTGTGTTTGTTTGTTGACTGAAAAAGCACATAGGCTCTGACTGATATACATTCATACTCTCTATATTCTCTTTTTCCAGCGGGGTTCCTTGTGCTTGGCTGTTAATTATACTCTCAAGATGTTAAAAGCTTTGGAATCTCAATATGCAAATTTTGCACAGTCTTAAAAAAAATAAAATCCATGTGCTCTAGAAGAGTATCAAAGAATAGGGCGGTCCTCACAGCCAGTAGTTTTGGCATTGCTATATATGTCCTGTTAGTCTCACCTTTTGGTATGCTCAGTCCTTGCAGCAAAGAGAAAATGGCAAAATAAAGGTAGTGTCCATGTTTATATGGCCTTCCTATATTCCTCTTTCAGCATCACTGGAGAGACTGGTGCTTCTTACACTGAATTCACTTTACTTCTCTGTAAAGCTGTATGTTATTTGTTTATGAAAACCTAGACGGAAATCTCAAATTGTCACAATTTCACACCTGCTTCCCCAGAGCAAAGGTTGTCAATCAGCACAAAAGCAATGTTTCCAAACTCCGGTATTCAAAAGTGCTCCATGCCGAATCTCTAGAAGGTGTTCCTCACAAGAAGTGCCTCAATGAGATTTTTTTAAACTAGGTTCTTTTAAACTATTCTTTTTTGAAATCTCTTACCATTATTCATTTAATTTCTGACAATGTAGTTTACAGCAGTTCATATGACCCAGTGCCAAAATAGATGTAAATGCACTCAATACGTTTTCATTTCCTCTTGAAGTTTTCATTTTTAATCAAAACCATCCTTCATAAACCTCGTGTACCTTCCATCTCTTTCCCCTGAGTCCTCATCTGAGGCCCACTGAACTTAGAGGAAGCTGTTTCACTGCATTGTAAAGGCTTTGATTCAGGTTTCAAATAGTGTGTTTCACATGGCAAAACAAATGTCAGTACAGGCCTACACTTGCTTTGAATAATGTGCATTCACTGAGACCATTCAGTGCCTGTTTGAATTCAGTTGTACGTTGGGTAATCGAAAACAATTATTTCTATCGGGTCAGAAAATAACCTTCAATGGATCTCTGCTGTTCTATGTTGAACTGTTGAAAGTTAAATACAGTAATTTTTGTATTAGTAGCATTTTTGTAGAGTAAATTAGCAAAACTATTTTTCAGCATGAGGGTTTTTGTTCTCATTTTGCAAAAAGAATTCTCAAAATTACTTTGAGACCCTGGGGAGGTAGGGGGATGGAAATCTGGTAATTGTACTGGCTTAAAAACCCCTATGCTGTTGTAGAGTCCCTGTTGCAGTACAGGGATGCTGCAGTTGTTTGTGCCACCTTGGAGCAGCTGTGCATGACAGAACCGTGCTTCCATAGAGACGTCCTGCATGCCAAAGTAAGAGTTAATATGTGTAATCTTTCCTTCTTCTAGCATTTCTCTGTCCCCAAGTATGGTCCAGGCACACACTGCAGACTAAGTCAGCAGATCTCAGGTGATTCTATCAAGTCTTTATCAGACATGTTTTGCCTATAACAGCAAGTGTTTGTTTTTAAAGAACCACAATGTAAGAAGAAAGGAGTGGAAAGTAGTTTTAGATACTTTTCCAGTTGGCAAACAGGCCCATTAATGGATAGATGACAACTTTAAATGGCATTAGTCTAGAACTTGTCTGATACTTTTTAGCATTTTCTGTTTACATATCTTCTATATGCAAGCCTTTTCCATTTCCTCAAAGTACTCACATGCTTTTAAAATTAACTTTTACAAATATATTTTCCTCTTTGTTTATAAATTGTTTGCTTTAACAAAAAACTAGTCATGTTCATTGCTGGCATCATGGGCTATTGATTTTGCTTTTGTAGTGGTTTACTCAGGTTATTTTAATACTAAAAAATTGGCTAATCTCTGAAAGCTTGTGTTAAAAGTTCTTTTCTTAAATGAATGATTGAAAATAACAAACAAAAAATCCATGTTTTGGATAGTCGTTTTTACTCCCAACATTGCTGAAGTCCATAGTATGAAGAATATGGATAATATGGAGTCATCTGTGCCTGTAAGCACTGGCAAGGTCTACTAGTGCTTTCAGATCACCTTCTGGTTCAATAAAAGTTAACTTGGAACAAATACCAGGGGAAGAAAAAAGCCATCACAACAGTTGACCTTTGTGTAATTTCATTTCCTGATGACTTTTTATTCCTTCAGTTCTAACTATGCAATTAATAGAAGAAAGAAGTAAAGGGCAATCGGTTTCCTACCAATAACCCAGGGGTCAGAATTTGAGGCAAATTAGATAATGAAAAAAGTCCCTAAAGCAGACCCACAGTAAAAATGGAATTTAAGAACTAATAAGAGACATTTATAATAACATTATGCACAGGAACTGAAGGTACTTTGGAAAAACCAGCAGTCTTTCAATTAGAGGTACTGACGCTAATAGAAGACATAAATGACAAAGGAAGCCCTTCTTTGGGGAAACAAAGTCTGCAGTCTGGGTTTGGAACAGTCACATCTGTCCACACATGTAGTTTTGAGTTATAAGTTTTAAAATCACAATCGAAGATCATGGAAGAAATATTTTTGTAATAAATGGCAATTAATGTTGTTTTCTCTAAAGTCAAGTCAGATATTATGGAGGTCTGTGACTTGCAGCTACAAGCCCTATGCACTTGGGAATGTCCTTATATAGGGTAAGCAGAGATAAACACAGTTGGTTAACTGGGGTGCTCAGCTTTAAGTTACACAATATGGCAACAGACGAATGATAGTAAAATACCAATATATTTACTACTTGGTTTGTTTTTGTGTATATGGTGTTTTGGGTTTTGTTTGCTTTTTTTTTTTTTGGGGGGGGGGGGGTTGTTGGTTTGTTGGGAATTTTTTGGGGGGGAGTGGGAGGTTCTGGGTTTTTTTTGGTGGAGGGAGAGCGGGTAGGCTTTTGTGTTTATTTTTATGAATATGTTCCCTTTTGTGTGATTTCCAGGGTTTGCATTGCAAGAAATAGCTGATAGCAAACTTGTTAAGTAACAGGAAACTGAAAGAAGACAAGGGATGTAGCAAAATGTTTTTATATGACCATGACAGGATAATTTTAATCATCAAGTTCTTAGGACAGAAGAAACAGCACAGCTCTGTTGTCTTCAATGGAAAATATGAGTTTAACTGTCTGACTTGATTTTTGTAACTCTAAAATATGACCACATGGGTGTAAATTTGATTTTTAGTGAGATTTCAGAAAATTTATGTGGTACAAAAAGCCTAATATTTTCTTTACATAACTATAAATTATTCAGTTTATTACAGCAAACTTAATGGGATCAGAATAGCATTTGTTTGCAGAGTAATATGATGCCTGGTCTAATAAATGCCCTGGAGCAGGCTGCTGTAAGTCTATTCAATTCTGACAGTTCTGTCATAATTATGTGACATGGCACTGCTATCAGACAAAGGTCAAACACACCATTGGGGATGAGTATGATTCTCCAGGCTCTAAATAATTTCATTTAGATTTAGTTCAGAGTAAGCCATGTTATCAGATTTCTAACAAATGATAGGGTGGGAAGTTTCTTTCACTGGAAGGTCTGCTGTGGTCCTTCTAGTTTATAGGACTGTGAAATACTGTCCCGTATGTTGCCATAATCCCAAGTGAAAAAAAGTTGTGCCTGGGCCTAAACTCAGGTCCTACTGTGGAAAAAGAGAGAATGTTGAAGAGAGAGAAACAGCTCTGTGCTGTCCTTTGACCCAGAAATAAAGCCTTACTAGGTCTTCACTCTTCATGTACCACTCACTGACATCTGCACTGTCTTGAATACTGCTTTATCCACCCAACTTACTCAGCAATCAAGATGTATACCAAATATAGGGAAAATTATTACATTATAATAATGCAGTATAATAAATTAAGGTTATATTGACTACAATGAATTTGAATAATTTAATACTACAGAAAACCAATATCTCACACCTATTGAAATGTTAATTACAGTAAATTGTTTAGGCTATCTAAAATGCTTATAATTCACATGAATATTAACAACCTCTATTTCCCAGACAGATAGACAACAATTAGAACTGACTATTCTGTATATAATATGGAAATTACATTCTTAATGGTAGTAATTTTTTTATTGCAGTGAAGGTATAAAAGACAGATTTGTACAGGCAGTTATGAATTGTAACAAGATACAGGGTACAGAATAGTTTCTCCCTAATTTAGTATTATTAACAAAACTTAATTTTTGTTTTGAGAAGTAGCAAAGGTTTTTATAGCCTGTTTCTGGGGTTTTTTGCTTTAAAAGTAAATAAATAAAAGGCCCGCAGTTGGCTCCAAGACAAAAAAGCAAGAATGAACGGTGGTAATATGGTTAATGACTTAAACAGTGAGGTTTGTATTCAGCTGAGGTCTCTGGTGAAAGTACTGTATTTCTATTGGTCTTGCTGTGTTTAGGCCTCAGGCCCTCATCTGTAAAAAGGGAATGGTACATTGTGTTGTCTGTGATTCTTTTTTTTTTTTTTTTTTTTTTAATATGGTCTGCTTTGGACAGAGGAGCTTGTCTTTGTGCGGTGCAGCTACAGAGTGGTCCAGAGTTGGCTGTTATCCTCATAAAAAAATCAAATATTCTTTCTTCTGATTTCTTTTACCTTTAGTTAGAGGTGAAGAGAATATTTTTTTCAGTTATTTTAAAGGGGATAAGACATTTCCTGGACTGACCCTGATGCAGCATGACACTTCCATAAATTGTTGTACTGAATAATTTTTTATATTGTACTTTTAGGAAGTTCTCAGAATAGATGGACAGCAATAGGTCTTTTCCTCATTAAGCACTTCAAAAAGTTTATCATTTCCTTAATTTCTTGGCCACACATAATGGCTTTATAACTGCAGATATTATAATGGTTGAAGGGTTGTCCTTTTCATCCCAGGAGCAGAAAAATATTTAATATTGGTACTACACAAAAAATCACTATTGTTTCCCACTTAGACATTGAGCCTTGGGCATTTGGGGTTTTTATAAGGTTTGCTAGCTATGGCTTGTTAATGCATGACAACAGAAAAATACATTCTGTATATAAATTTTAAGTCAGGTATTGACTTATGGAAAGCTTTACAAAATGAAGTTCACAATGTGAATCTTAGTTACTTTTTACAGCTGTATGACAATTCAGTGCAGAGTATGAGAACTGCTGTAAAGCTGTGAGCTCCATACATATCCCAGGAAATGAAAGTGAGATCAACTCATGCTTCTGAAATCCACAGAGAATTTTGGAAACTCTGATAATATACAAAAGAAATATTACTTACAAATACATAATGTCTCTAAATTATTCCATAAAAAAAAAAAGGGGGAAAAAAAAAGAAGAAAAAGGCAACTAGAAAGATGCATCTGTCTCACAGTCATAGCACTTTGTTTGCAGTTGGGCTATGCAGAAATCAGTCTTTATATTCATTTTAAGAACAGGTGACACTTACAGTTTGTTTTTACTGTTCAGGATGAAAATGCATAAAACAAGCCAGAAGAAAATGTATCGCAAGTAGTCTTTAATATCTGACCACATCTTCATCACTAATTATTTATTAAGTTTTAGGAATCTGCTCAGTGCTTTAAAACTACTGGGAAAGTGCTTCCCAATAAAAATATTGGTCAGAATAGGTTCTTTCTTTCCATCTGATCTTCTGAATTATGCAGGTCATCACAGATGATGCCAGCCTGTGATCTAACAGGTTGTGGGTAAAGTAGTAGCTTTGTTGTCTTAAAATAGGCAGCTGTCTCAAAGAGAATGAACTCGATACTCTTCGTGCAGGAACCTGATGCTCTGGATGCAAAAGGTTTTAACCAATGAAATCTGTTTAAAGGTCAGTTAAAGCCCTTATACAAAGATACTGCCTTATACTCATAATGTACTTAGGGAAATATAACTGAGCTGAATGATGACTTAATTTTGCTGTGTTCTAGGAGTCATATAAATGGAAACAAAGGAAATGTATTGTGCTTTGGTTTTGTGGAATATGTCTTGGCACATTCACAAAAAAATAATGAGAATGTCCCAAAAAAGTCAATTTCATATTGAAAATTATTTCAGTAAAACAAGATCTCCTCAAACACAAATAAAGTTAAATAAAAGTAAATCTGAATGCAATTTGATTAAACACTTGTCAAGGAAAGGGAAAAAATAAAAAGAAAAATTTCTTCATTTACAAGAAGTACTAAACATATGGACAATGAGACAATTCCAGTAAATTAGCAGCCTGGTTAATTCATTAAGAATTCATCTCTTGGGTAATTGCTGAAACTGAAAATGTTGACAGCCTATTACCGAAATCTCTGTAGGATCCAAATGTAGAGTTGAGGGATTTTTCTCTTAAGCTGAATGACTCCCTAGAGTCAGAGAAAAGAAGAATGTTACCACCCTGTAATTTGCCAGAGAAGTGTTCTTTACCATTAAATTATAAGAATATAAGGAAGGATTTTTGTTTACATAAGGTTCTCCTTGGCATCAGCCTGAGATCTAAGTTTCTAAATAATGGGATGCTAGATATCTATATGGCTTTGTCTTTGAAAAGTTAGATTCTTGTCTACTGCCAGGAGTAATCACATGTATTTCTAGTTCCTTTTTTTTTTTTTAGTAAAATGTATCTGTGAGGTAACTGCATGATAAAAAACGCCCAGGTTGTACAAAATGGGTCTCTCTGCAAAATAAAGATCAGTAATGCGAAATACAGTTATTTCTTATTTTTACCACCTCTAATAAACAGCATCTACCACAGCTATAGCCAATGTGGTAGATACCGTGCAACTTAAAAAAATATTGCACATGGGGATTTTTATCAATCTCTTTCATTGCTATGTGTTTGTTTTGTGCTCATCTAATTCTTTATGTTTTTGGTATATATCTTTTGGATTGTAATACTGACAATAAAAGGCAGCGTAGGAGTCAAATCCTTAACTGGAGTGCATTTTAAATTTCCAAATCCGAAAGTAAAGCAGTTGTCAGAACAAAGTTTGAAAATTAATCTACTTTTCTATAAATAATGCAATTCTATCTTATAGTGTGTTTTTCCACAGTATTAATCTTTAATGATCAACTATTTCCACATTTCTTGTAACCATAGTTCTACACAAGGAAAAAAAAAAAAACAGTTCCAAATAGTATCTGGTATCCCCACCTTCTTCACCCCCAACCACTTTCTTTTTAATGCCTGCCACATGTCTTCTGTCTAGGAAGACATTTTGTGGATTAAAAACGAACAAACAAAACCCTCAAATCAGTAAATTGGATTAAAATACATGATTCACTAGCACCTAGCATTGCAGTTTAGATAGAAATTTCTTGGGTACCTCTATTTACAGAATGGTCAGGTTTGAGAGACACTAAAAAAACATTAAGACTTGGTGTTCCGGTTTTTTTCTTCTGAAGTTATTCAGCCCACTGGAAAGTAATCTCCCCAGAAGATCAATACTTTCTCCAGTACACTGATTGAGTTACCCTTCCAAACACAAACAAGAAAATAAAAACCCCAGACAGCTTGCAAATCCAACTAGGCCCTAAATGAGTCAACATGTCTATTAAGATACATTGACTTTCAATCTATATTCACATTTATAGTAAATTCAGATTACAAACAGGAAATTGTTAACTTTGTGCTAGGTGAGTTATGCACCTACTACCACACAGTAGGCTGTTTTTGCATACTACTTCCTGAAGCTTCATTTTTGGTGTTCTTGCCATGAAACAAATGCAATCATATCTTAGATGAGGATTGAGAAAACTAGCATCTTACTAGGAAGAGTACTATTAGTGAATTGAACATATAATTCAGAGTATAAATTTTCTAAGATTTTACATCCTTATCTCTTTGTAAGCATGATTCTCCAAGTCTTTTCCATCTCTTAACTGCTATTAGCTCATGGTTATAAAACTTTTATTCATAGAAAAAAAACTTAGGGATCTAACTATGCAGGAATTGTTTCAAAGCTTCAATAATCTGAGAAATACTATGGGTTGTCAAGACCACGTGGTTCTTTCCTATTCTGTGAGATTTTTCCCACTCATGAGGACACACAACAAGACCTTACTCTTACAGTGGCACACTGAGGACATGGCTTTCCATCTAGTCAGAATTGGTACCCTCTGTACTTGTCACACTGGGTCCAAAATCCAAAAGCCATACGTGTGTAACATGCAACATTAACAAATAGACATTGCTCTCAGAAGGCCTTGGTAGGTAAAGAAAAAAAATAATTCTTTTGTTAGCAGTTCTGAACCTTGTCTCTTGAACACATGCAGCTATTTCAGGTGTCTCTGTTGCACTAATATAGATAATTAGAAGAACTATTTGCTTGACTTCTCATGTTGCAGCCCACAGTCATTCTGAACTAGACACAGTCCTAATGCCTGATATTGGAACTGAGTCTTGTTGTGTAATCCACGGTAGGATGTGTTCCCTTCCTTTCTAATGAAAGCTGGCTATTGCAGCTGAATTGATAATGATTAAATATAACATTCCATGAACTAACTAGTGAAGTGATTTCAAATGGCTTAATTCAAATGGTGAATTATTTAATTCCTAGAAAAATGACTGATTAATTATCTGTATATTCTCAATTACCATCCAAAATTCAGAATAAGATCTTGTTAATGATTTTCTCAGGTCCTTGCTATTTGTATGTAGCAAAGCAGTGAAATAAGAATAATAATTTAAAATGGGTAGCACATACCCAAGTTGCCTGTGCTGCTGTACCAAATCTGCTCTGACGTGAAGGAGAGGAAAGAAAACAGAGAAGAGGCAGATATCTGAACTGAGCATTATACATGAATGATTCAATGATTTCCCAGTAAAACAGCAACACAAAAATAATATCTAGTAATTATTGCTAACATGTTACTAACAAAACTAAGTTCTTGTATTTTGCCTTATAGCTCATTATATTCTAATCCAGTATGTTCTGAATAATTAAATTCCCCACAGGAGTAACTTACATAGAGGGGTATATTATGTATTTTGAACTTGATTTCAGGATGTTGATTGTTTTCTCTTTTGGGACATGGCAGTTTAAATATAGATAATCTTTCTTTCAATAGTAAAATATCTTAATTTTTGTGGGGAAGAAACACTGAGTCAACAACTGCAATACAACATTAAGAGGATAAAGACTTTACTGAATGATGCCGAGCTTGAAAAGCTACAGGGGAAAAGTGCCACTTCTTCCTTGAAAGGCAAATATGATGCAAATATAATTAACTGTATGTATTGTGTTAGAACCTGTTGTGTTGAACCTGCAGCATACTTCTACTGAAAAAGCTTTTACTATAACTTTATATATGTACTGACTGTGCTATGAGTAGAAACACTACAGCTATCCATAAGCTACTATCATGCAATCCATCTGCTTCATGCATATAAAAATCTTCAAATGAAAAAAGCCACACAGCTTTAAAATGGGAGGCACCATAACTCTTGCTTAACTGCCTTCTGTGGATTATCTGTTGCAGAATGCCTGCTAATGCAAGACTGTCAGTCAGTACTTAAATGGGGACATTAATTAGCTCAAAATAGCTACTCATTTTTGGCTGGTTATTGTTCCAAATGTTTTATCTTTAGATAAATTATTAATTATTATGGTCATTCCTTCTTTAGTTCTAAGAAATTAATAATACCTGACAAGTGACCAATCTTTTGAGTTTTCTTCATTGATCATTGTACAGTGTTTTGTATTCCACCAGCTCATTTCACCTTTTCTTGAATAAGATGCATGGCAGGTCATTTTAAATAATCATTACCCAGTAAGTGCTTTACCCTTGACAGCGTCAGCTTGAATACCTTACAGGATTGCTGTCATCTCACCATGACATGTGAGAGAAAGGAGATAAGTTTCTTAAGTATTCCTTAAGTGATATATTTTCTTAGGTTTCTACTATTAGTTACTGCAGCCTGTGCTATTACTTGAATCCATAACCCTGTCACAGACACTTCAATTAGGGACTGACAATTCAGCCTCCAGGGAGGAAAAACTTAGTGAGTGCTCTGTGGTTTGAGATGATCAGAGAATCATGGTCTCTTAGGTAAGTAAAGGACTACGAGAATATGAGAAGGAAACTTGGGAAATTAGGAAAAGGCTGGGGACAGGAAACTGGATAGGCCAAGTTTGAGAAAGGATTAGATAATTTCCGTTGGGTGTCGGTGAAGATTCTACAGACTGAACATAAACTAGTAAAAGCTGTGCTGGTTTTCGTATGCGAACCTGCTTTTATCTTCATATTTCTGGTTTGGGAGGAAAAAAGGCAAAAGGGAAAAAAGAACTGTGCTATAGAGAAGAAATGGCCCTATGTTAGAGTATTTGGGGAGGGTTAATTGTTTTATTAGTAAAATAGTTTCTGACCAGGGATAAGTAAGTTGCTAGATGACACTGTACAAATATGTTGCCCTGGTTGAACAGGTCAGATACTCTTCAATGGAAAGTCAATTCATAAATGTCTTGTGAAATATTAGAAAGGTGCACAGCAGTCTGTTGTAGGTTACGAACCCAAATGAAATTTGGGTTCGATGGGATTTCAAACTTGTTTGTTAGTTTGCAGAACAAATGCACCTCTTGAACAAAAACAGCAGTCACTTGGAACAGTCTTGGGTTTAGGTCACTTGTAAAGAAGGTGCTCTACAGTTAATTCTAAAAGTAGATTGCGTGTTGTTCTGTGAATAATGTTGCTGCCAGAAACACCAACCCTTATGCTACATTGCCAAAAGTGCTAATTGACTATGAGAATGTTATTCTTCCTGAGATGTAGCGCTAACTGCTGTTACTTGTACCTAGGGAGGCTTGTTAAAAACTTTTCTTGACATGACCACCTGCTGATAGTCGATTTAGAACACTGTCACCTACTTTCAGTCAAGTCCAGCTTTGATGAGGATAAACAAAATACATGACAGGAACAGTGAACAGTAGAACTGCAGTGTATGTTAGCTTTTGCATGGAAATCTTGATGTAATTTCTCTTCAAAAAATGGATTTGTTTCCCCTGGGATATCGTATATCCAAAATGTCTTTCACGGACTTCTGCACAGAAGTTGAAGTCATATTATATGCTTTAAAAGCAACCAGCACATTTGCAGTTATTTCAAACAGAAAACATATTGAGAGCCTGCTAAAATACAACTTTCTGTCTTTTGGGATTTAATTTGCTTAGAAACAATACATTCCCCTGAAGATAAATAGCAAGAGGCATTGATTCTACTAACTGGAACAACGCTTCCAAATTAATTGAAAAAGATTTCCTAGAACTACTGCAACTGTTCTACCAATTAAAAATATGCCCTGATTGGAAAGTTTGGTGCTGAAGAATCATAGTTACAGCACATTGAAAACTTATTGAATTAAATTTTAATTAAGCTATTTTGTATCAAACTATTTTAATTAAGTTTTTTTTATATCAGGCTACTTTGTATCATAGACAAATGCAGCTTTACTTCAAAGAGTTCACACTGAACGTGAAAATCATTAACATTTAAATAAAGATGTGCCATATGGTTTGGCAGAAACTGGAATATTCAGACATGGGGGCAGCTTGCAGCTTCAGCATTTGGAGTCCGTTAGTCTAGAAGGAAAAAAAAGTCTTCAAAGAACATAGACATTGTCAAACGGACATATTTTGTTTTAATTTATTGGGTAATCCTGTTCTAAATAAGTACAAAGTACACCAAGTGTTAAAAATAGAGATGCAGGTGGAGCAGAAGTTGGGGATGATTACTGCTAACCACATTTTGGTAAATAGATCATGAAGGTACAAAATGCAAAAGTTTAAGGCATAGTTCCTTGATCTTGGAAAAATCAAGGTGGGCGAATCAGTTGAAGAAAGGAAAAGATCTGTTCTTTGAGAACAAGCTATTGTCTGTGAGAAAGTTCTATGCACTGGCTTCTGTCCATCTGAATTGCAGGATGTTCTTAGGTACTAGTGCAGTGTCAAAGCCAAAATCATCTGGGAGTAGAAGTTATGAAGTGCTTGACTTTCCAAATGGGGCAGTACAGGCTATACCTTAGAATACACGTATATCCTTATGAAATGCACATTAACAGGATGTGCTAGGACAGTTTCCAAATGAGGGAAAGTTCTATGTAAAGAAAAAAAATCCTGTACCTTGGAAAACATCTAAACATGACTCATGGATATTCAGCATGTGTACTAGATGTTGACAAATGTTCTAAGTGCAGTACAATACCATAGGAAAACCTATTTCCTCTGCTTTCTCTATTTAGATTTCAAGATACCTCATGTAAGTTAGTAAGCAGGGATTTCTCTGGTTTTGTTATAAAGCTGTGACTTTCTGCCAGAAGATGCTAGGCTGGGATGAGGGTGGTTGTCTGCAATGGCTGGAGTTGTAAGTTAGGAATTTCATTCTTGTATTCAGGAGCACAGTTGAAAATGTGGTGTGGCTTGGTTTGCTTAACTCTTGTTTTGAATATGCCTTCCAATTTTTCTGTAGCACAAATGTTAAAAGTAGAATTAACTGCTTTGAGGAAACCTCCAGTGATTCTTTTTTTTTTTTTTTAACTTCCTGATTATTGCTTTAAGAGCGACTTCTTTTTATGTGTGTGCCTTTTTTTCTCATAGCAGAGCTTAATTTTTTTTGAGCATATAATTTGTTGATACATTAAAAAAATAATCGTTTAAGTATAGAAATATAAACAGAGGAGATGCAAAACCATGTGATGTGACTAAGAGCATTTATGTTCTGGTCAGTCATATTGCAGACCTGTATTTGCGGATAGGATGGCAGTTGAGGGGTTCCAAAATAAGTGATAATAGTCCTCAAAAATCAACCAGCTGTTTAAGGTACAGATTTACATTTTCTTTTTTATTTTTTTTATTTTTTTTTAACTTGTGCACAGCTTTACATTTGTAGGTCTTACCTGTAGTAGCCAACGATAAAAGTGCCAACATACAGAGGTTAAAAGCAATTTTCCCAGTACTTCTGAATTGTCTGAAATTTGGGAGAACTGTAGATCTTCTGAGACTCTCTGGCCTCAGGAAGTATGGGCAATTCAGATAAGCTTTGAATAAGCATCAAACATTTTGCTGCTTACTGCTTATCTTCTATTTCAAACTGAAATTTTTTGGACTTATCTGTCACAACAAAAAGGGAAAGGAGGCAAGGTGCTATCATGGTCAATAATTTGTGCAGCCATCAATAATAAGAGGTTTCTTAGTTCTCTTAGACTTTTCCTGATACCTGCACCCTAAGGCTAAAACCTGAAAGTAGTCAGAAGTTTGGTCTGCGTTAATGTAAAAAAAGCATTTAAAAATATCAGGTCTTATCTCCATAACTGTTAGTCAGTGTGAGGAAAAGATAAGATTTCAATTAACTGGAGGTGAAATATTGGTCTAATGTGTTTTCTTCCTTGTTTTTGATTGCTTCTTGTTTTCAGGATAGACATATTTAATAATAGTCATCTGAGTATTAAGTAATTATTTCAAAGTCATCCTAAACTGAAGGTTTTTTCCCAACAGCTCTGCTTTGACATTTTGTAATAAGGAAATGTGGCCAAGTACACACTTTGTCAGAATCAAGAGCTGTAATATTTCATTCTCAGCTAAACTGCAGTGATGTTATTTTCATGATGCTTCTTTCTTATATATTCTTATAAATTCATGTTGAAACAAATTGTGAAGCATTTTCTTTATTTTTTTGTGTACTTCTCAGTTGTAGAGAATATGTTCGAAAAAACTAAAAAGAGGTATCACCATTTTCAGAGTTATTTATCAGCTTTAAAAATGCAATTTAAGCTCGTCAGTGATATTTATGGTAAAATCCTGTTGTGATTTTGAGGTTGGTATGGTTTTTGTCAGGTTTTTTTGTCATTTTTTTTTGTTTATTTTTGATCCCCTCCCTCCCCCTGTGTTACAAAAAGGTTTCCTAAATAACAGAACAGGTTTGCTCATTGTAATTAGGATGGACTCAAACTGATCAATAACTTGCGATGTGTTTTTAGTGTTCACTCTTCCACATCATCTTAGACCATGCTTCCTTCCATGGTGGTTGTTCTTCCATATGTGCTGTACAATCACAATTATGAATGGAGAACTCAGGATATTATGCCAGATGGAAGGGTTTTTTTCAAAGATGTCCATACTCACAGATCGTCCCTTTGATTTATGAAGTCCTCCTACAGATGTCTCGTGTCAGGCTTCTCTACATAAACAAACCTACAGTATTTGTGACTTTATTTCTTCTTACGTAGTTACAGTAGTTCCAATTTTCATTTAATTTACTTTTGTTTCTTCTTGTTTGTTTTTATTTAATGTAAAACTGTTGCTGTGGCTCTGAGTCTAATTCTTTCTTCCATACTGTGCCTCATCTTTTATGTACTAGTTTAAACTCCTGTGAAATCCAATTAACAATCAGACAATGGAGTCATGAAGACAGCTAAATCCCTGTCAATAAAAACTTTTAACACATTACTTTGGAGAAAATTTTGGAGTATAAGGTCCCATATGTAATCTTCATGGATTTTATAATTTCTACATTTTTTTTCCTAAATATTTTCTTATTTTCTAAATCGCCGAAATTAAAAGGGCTAAAGTTGATTTTGTTACTATAAAAGAATGTTTTAATATGGAAAAAAACCTTAAATCTTTTGAGGTTCTTAAATGCAATTCTACACTAATTCTCCAAACATATTTTGCACTGTCATTCTTTTCTCTGTAGATTATGTGAGGGATAAAAAACCAGTTCTGTTACAAACACGCGAAAGATGGATAGACAAGACACCTGGGAGCCATTTTGTGTTGGGTTGCCTGGAGGGCATTTTGTGTGTGGGCTACCAAGGGGTCATTTTGTATGTGGGGAGTTTATGGGGTGCTGGGGAATAAAACAGGCGAGACAGAAAGCGTGTAGGGCAAAGCATCCCATTTGGGCCCATTGCCAATGGACCTTGGCGGTTGGGATAGGGATTCACATTGTTTAAAAATTTAAATTTTGAAGCTTGCCTTGAAACACTTGGTAAATTTGAACAAGGCACAACTGCCTTTCCCGCCTCAAGGCAGCCAATGGGAGTTGGGCATTCATAACCTTTCCTTTCAGAGAAGGAAAGTTTGAGCAAAGCCAGAATGGCTTTTCCCAGCTGAAAGTGACCAATGAGGTTTAAGCACCCACATCTCTTCCTTCTAAGGAAAGATGTGGGAGGGCTCTGGGAGGATCTGCCTCCAAGGAAGGGCACACTCCCTAAAGAGGAGGGGTCCTCCCTGGGCCTGCGGCAGCCAATAAAATCCAATTATCCATGAATTCCCACCTTTTAAGGAAAAGGACTGAAGCCCAACCTGGGAGGGGTTGGCTTCCAAGAGGGTGTGGTCATGCAAAATGTCAGAGACCATAAAAGATGTCATCTCCAACCCCTGTGTGTGCTCAGACCCTCCCACAGGCTGAGGCACCCAGCACATGCTGTTAATAAAGTTCCTTCCTTCACAGATTTTGATTGTCTTCAAAATTTCAGTAGAGATACTTCTCACAGATTAGTTATATTAATTTCTCTAAGTCTAAATAAATCTATTTGTCCTTGAAACAGGGCAGTAATATCTAATATATGTATTTATATAGAAATATATAAATGAAAAACTCATCTGTATGTAACAAGTGTTACACTGAATGTGATTAAGTTCAGTTTTGCCTATAGAAATAAACATATTATTAAAAAATACAGTGTTGGTTGCACTTGCTGTGGGAGAGTAATTTAAATCCCCATGATAAAGACAAACTGCAGTAATATACGTATTATTGCTTACATTGTCAGAGAAGTTATGGCCAAGAGTCAGTTGATGAATTGCAGTATTAGCATTAATCAAGCACTCCTCCTTGCACTATAAAAAAGCAGAAAACCAATATGGTTTGTTGTTAACTTTTAAATGTCAAAAAGTAAGAACTGGAGATGGAATTTCTTCACCCTTTTATTCTTCATATAGTTATTTATACATTATTATTAGATTAGTCTTTCATCTGTCTTGAGTAAAATAAATAGAACAAAGTGCTTCAGTCTTGCAGGTTTCCCAAACCTTCAATGACATTTGCAGTTGAACCCTTCCAGTTTCTGCAAGATTTTCTTCACTGGACACTGTGGACTATGCCAGTAGCAATATTATCATGGCAAATAAGGACACACTGTAGCTGTTTTATCTCTTCAGTGGGCAGTGAAAGCTTGCACTCAGCACCTGCTTACTGCAGCGTCGGTGTGAGTTTAGGCTCATGATTCCCAGGGTTCTTTTTGATATTGCTTCTTCCCAGTACAGTTTTCTATCCGTAAAGAACATGAACTATTTTTTTTCTCTCTATATATTTTTATTATGTATAAAACTATATATTTAGCCAATAACAAAGGTTAATGTTCTTTTGCTTATGCCTGGTTGAGCACCTGATAAAGATGGCTTTTCATCATGATTATTCCACTACATTAATCTTTGTTTCAATCTTTATGGATCTGCAAATAAGACAATGATTTAAAATTTCTTTTTAGTGAAAATGTCACCGCTCAGAGTATTAGTTTGTCTATAATCAACATCCAAACTTCAAGGAACTTAAGGGACATCTAACTAAAGTAGTATCAGCCTCTGGGATCCTTAGGGCACTCATGATATCCTAAAGCAAATGTTTTGTTTAAGGTAGTTTTTGTCTCATTTGGTTTGTTTTACATACCTAGATACCACGCCAAGAGATTAGTATTTACAGTGGGATGATGTTAGTGATAAGGGTGTCATTAAGAAAATTCTAGCATAATGTAAAAGACAAGTACCAAAGATTGTGCAGCTACTCTTTAATCCAAGTTTATTTCATAACTGAGTCCCCATTCAATTTAAATGCTTATATCTACTGTGAGGCCTTTTCTGCACATGGTCCTTTCAGATGAAATTTGGAGCCACTGACTGATGTAAACTACTTAATACTCTCTAGAAAGTAATCAAAAACTGTCCAGACTTAGTGGAATACTTGAACTTTAGGGGAAAGGGCTAAGAAAAAGATTCACATGCAGACTTATTACACATTAACTGATAAAACACAAGTTATAAGATATTTTGCAAATTCAAATTTAGTAATTCCTACATTAAATTACAATAAATATGAAGCAGAACTGATTTAAAGTATTTTTATTATTTAATTCCTATTAAATTTATTTCATCCTATGTCCAATGTTTCATGAAAATGTCATTATAAACACTACATATTTATAGCTTTTTACTTAAAATATTGTCTCCAGAGATGAACAATAGAAGTAGTAGGAGCAATGTGAATTATTAGGCAGATCTCTATATTACAAGATCTAAAGCATTATTATGACTAAGATAAGGTATTTTACATCAAGAAGATTTCACCTTAACTCTATTATTTCTTGTTTGGTTTGAACATTACTGCTGGTAAATTTGAAGTCTTCACTGGAACAGTACCAGTGCTGAATATATGACAACTGTGGGGCCACAGTTATTCTCCCTCATTTTTTTCAGTTTATTAATAAATGCCACCTTTTATGACACTGCTTAGTTTCGCATACTAGCAGTTTATATCAGTGTAAAAGTCTTTTTTTGGTAGATTAAGTAAGTTTTATGGAAATAAATGTCTCTCACTTCCTCATTGCAGGTGAACTCAGATTTCTATTTTGTCCTCTGAAGGTAGTAATCTGTTTACCCCAGCTGTAAATCCTGTTGGAACCTGCTTTGCTTTTAGAGCTTAATTACTCTAAGGAGCACTTGAAAAAGCTCGAAGGGCTCTGGTAAAAAACAGTGGTTTGTTGAAGAGCTCCTTTATATACTCAGTCCTTTGCTTACCTAATTTCAGTAGCACAGAGCTGAGTATGCTGACATGTTTAGAGACAAGTATGGAGCTCTAAGATCTATTACCACAATTTTTAAGGCAGGATCAATAACTGTAGTAAGGAGACATAGTATAGGTATCTTACATGTATGCTATGCTGTGTCATGTGGCTATTCTGGGTATGCACAAGGAACAAAATTTTGTATACAATAAAAACAAGAGGCAGGCTGTCGCGGGGAAACCTGCTCAGCTCATGGGTTACAACAAAAAAGGTTTGGAGCAGCTAAATGATTTTTTAATTGCATGTTATTAACTGTCAGTGAGCCAGTTACTCATGATAGCTATGGTAGAATGCACAAAATGTTAATGAAGACTTACAATTTCCTTGTTGGAGCTTGTGGTGTTGGTGAGGTGCTTTCTGCCAGTGCCAAACCAGGTTTAGATGTCTGTGCTGTTATCCTTTTCTCACTGAAAGATGCCTTACAAATGTTCTCGATTCTAACTCCATGTTTTTAGTCAAGCCAATTTCAACTTTAGTAACTGTGTGAAAAGTTTAAGAAAATAATAGTAACTGGACATGTTAGAGCATGACCCGATTCCAGAAAACAACAGTAAACCGGACTGCTGAGCTGTAACTAAACATGACTCCCGTAGTGTTTCTTTGTAAGAAGGCAGAGAATGATGGGAATGAGCTGACTGAAGAATTGAAAAGCATTAGAAACATTGTATGGAATTAAATAAGGATGGAAGTATTTGCTAAATCATAGTGTCATTGCTCAATAGCAATGAATATTACTCTGGGAAGCAGTCTTTCTGCATTCTTCCCTGGTATACTTATAAACATGACTGGCAATTCCTGGAATAGTTCTTTATGATATTCATTTATGTTTATTCATATAGCCTTTGGTGCTCTGCAGTCAAAAAATCTATAAGAATTGCATTGATAGCATAGATAACATGAGACTGAACTCAGAGTGTTTCAATAACTGGGTGCCTCCTGCTAAACGTGCCCCACCACCTATGTGCTCTGAAAACTGAAGGTGTTAACTAAAATAGCAAGTTATAAATCAATTTTTTCCTTTCATTTAAAGAAAGAAATCCAGAAACTTGCATGAGATCATTTAGTTTCCAAAGAATGTAATCTCATAGCTCAGTGGCAGAATGACTGCTAGAAATACTCCAAGGGACATGCTTTGGGTTCAGCAGCCTTTCTGCATATAATCAGTTACAAGATTGGAAGCTTAATTAAATGAGAGATGTAACAGGTTAAGTGAAACACCAGGAGAAAAGAAAATGACAGCTATAATGGAAATATGTTTAATTATCAGTAAAAAGTTTAAGAACATTCTAAATATTTCAGCTGTATATTCCTTTGAATATAGCATGGCTACTCATGAGTGGCAAATATTTGTTAGAGAATGTATTGTTGCAGCAGGTAATTACTGTTAGGTTTTAGCTTGTGCTATACCCAGGATGGTTTTGATTACCAAGCCTCTGAAACATTCCCAGTAGAGAGGACTGTCAATACTGCTGGTGTGTAGCTTGTTCTTTTTACTCTTTGCAATTCTCTTAGAAGTAATATGAAGAGACTAGAAAATGTAAGCATGCATACTGAAACATGCTCTGCTTGTCACTTTTTTCTTTTCTCTATAATAAGCATTTGAAAAAGGTTATTAATTTTTTTGAGGCTGGCATGGTTCTTTTGCCTCTGAAACAATTCATTTTAACGTGAGAAGACACAATAGTTTTAGCAGCTTCCTAAAAACTGTCAATAACTATTACACTTTGCAGAATTTGATAAATCTAACCAGTTTTTGCCTCTTGTAAAAAAACTGTCAGCCTACATGTATTCTTTCTTTTACAGATCTTGAGCTGCTATTTCTCATTTGCCTTTCATTGTTGATATAATGATATTGCTTATTAAAAACATTCCAGAAATAGATTTGTATGATAACTGTAGAGTATAATCATAGATAATATTAGTAGGGATGTAAAAAATGCAATCTTTTTCTGTCTTTTCATATCTTCCTTTTTAACGTGCACTGAATTGTTGATCTTTAATAGTTCAAAAGATAAATTTAGGTTTATTATGTACTTTGTATCTTGATATCTTATTGACTATAGTACATTATGAATCTTACTTGGTAACATAGTCTGGCATCCTACCAAGAACAAGCTATACCTTAATACCATTCCTTTCAATGTCTGGCTGCTTTGGAATGGAGGAAAAGTCTCTTGACATATGTCCTGACAAAGCAATAATGAAAAGGTCATACCACATTTCCTGCAGCATTTATCTTGTTTCTTTAGTGCCTGTGTACTGAAAAGTAGATCAAATTACATCTAATTAGGAAGACTGAGTTCTGCAATAAAGTAAGGAGGCATTTATTAAGTTATTACACCTTATATTTGAAAATTCTAAAACTCTTAAATAGCATCTTGTCAACATTCTTATTCATATCCAGTCTTAAAACATTTTACCTTTTCTAAAGATCAAGGACACAAAGCTCAGCAGTTCTTGTTTTATGGGGCCTTGGGGCCATTTTGAACTATTGCTACTCCAGGTATTGTTGATTATGATTGAATACTGAAACCAAAGCACATCATAGACGTTCTGAGCAAGTCTTCCCTGACAACACTATCAGCATATGGACTGACAAATGTCCGATATTCAGTGACACTTATAAAAATACTTACATATCAATTATTTTATCTTCCCTTAGTTAAAGGCTGATTCTGAAAATACTGCATATTTGAGCAAATGCAAGCAATTACGTTTCTTTTGTCATAATGTTTTGATTTTAGAAAGCAAAGTGAAAAGAACTGATGCTAAAGAAAATATTTTCTGTGTTGATATACAATAGTAATTTGGTTCCCTTTGGAACAGACTGTTTTGAAAGACTGCAGAAGTCTGACTTGATTAGTTTTGTTAGACCCATATGCTGTTAATTACAGTGACAACAGTGTCATCATTATGGCACCAGTAAAATAAGATGCTTAATTGTGCAGTTATCACACTGCTTAAAAATGGACGTATTTATTTTACTTTGTGTCAGGCCTTTTCTGTGTAAGCAATAGCAACAATAAACTGTTACATTCCAGTTAACTTCATATTTTAAAATGCTTAGATAGAAAATTTGGTCTGAAGTCGAGGAGTTACCAGTTGCGAAGGTTGTTCCCATCACATTCTCTTCTAAATGGGAAACATAGATTATGATTAACACATTTGGAGAGAACCAACACACAATAAATCTTATTTTCCCTCTGCTTCTTATAACAAGAAGAGGTGAGTCAGAAAACAGTATTCTATATTTTGTAAACATTAATTACACACTTGCAAAAACTGACCCAAAAATTACTTTTTTATTTGTAGTTTAATAATTGCTCAGTAATGGTAATTGTTCAACTAAAATGCTTACATATTTCTTTCCCTCTGTCTTCTGGTGATTAATGTGTGATACACTCAGGTGTATGACTAATAAAAGTTCTTTATGGACTCAGCTAGCTTTTTTTACAAAATCCAATGAAAATAAACAGACTGGAGGAACAAAGACCTTTCAGTCCTCCTCTGTCCTCAAAGGCCAAGTTATCAAAGTCAATATCCCTCATAAAAATTACTTTTATATTCTTATATGATCTGTACTTGATATACTGTACACTGAAACATGACTCACTTATATCTAGTGAAAAAACTTTTTATTACTGAAGAAGAATTGCTCTAACACTGTAGATGACATAGTGCCAGGACTGACGAACTTGACTTTCATTAAAAAGTATGATGGAGTGTAATAATTCAACAAAAAACCCAAAGCCGGTGAAAAGAAGAAAGTGAACTTAATGCAGCTTTGATACAGTCTCTTAATTCTTATTATTATTCTTGATAAAAAATGCATTTTGTTTGTTTACAGAGTGTTTATTGATGTGTTTTTATAATCTGAATAATAGGATTTAATTATAAATAATTTTTATTTGATTTATTTAATTATGAGAACATACTGTGAATTTTAGGACTGAATGATTCAATGAAGATGGAGCTTATATTCACAACTATTTTTGTGCTTTTGATATACTCTCTTGCTTTCCCCATTTCACTTTCTTTCCCAAATAGTTTTTCGTCTCATATTTTGCTTGTTTCAACTCTGAGCTAAATAGAGATATGCCCTGTTGCAGGCAGGGGAGAAGGGCTGCACAGTGCCCTGGACAACAACAGCTGACAAGAAGTGATGTGAGAGTAAGTCTGTGTGACTGGAACAACTAAAACTGTCTGAGATGACTTACAGAAGTAGCAATGCTGCTGAATATGATGATGACCATCATTCAGACTGAAGAGCAACCAGGGATTTACAAAAAGACTTTTGAAACAATGCAGAAGTGCCTTGGAAAAAAAAGTCAGAGTTACATGGGAAGTATGCCATAATCATGAGGGACCTTGGAGGGAGACAGATGATAGCACAGCAGCAGTTTAAATCCGTCTTGTTACTGGGGCACCCACAGGCAGTATTTGTAGATATGGGAACCAGCACCCCCAGGAGTGCAGGGGTCTTACAGCTGTTAGTGTGCTTAGTGCAAAGCTCTGTTTATTAGAAATTGTGAGGTACACCTTGCCAGAGAGTTTAAAAAAAAGTAATTCTAAAGAAATTCTACCTCCTCATTAATTATTTGACTTGCCTTTTCTGAAAAATCATAATTTTCATTATTGTAAATGTTACCAAGTCTAATCCTAGAGGAAGAAGTACAAGGGTTATAAAAATACTAATTTAAGAGAGAAATTTTAAATAAATAATAGATGAAGTATAAATAATTGCATTTAAATTTTCTACTCTGACATTGCAAAATAGGGCCTAGATTCTTAGTAGGGAAATTCTTTAATGCAGACTCTTTTTGTACAGCTAAGATGTAGCCTCATATACCTCAGAGCTGCTCTGGGTCAGGCCCTTGAAATTCTTCCAGTTCCCAAGTACACATGTTGTGCTCTGATGGGGTATAAACAATTGAAGAAACAAATTGTATCATGGTATGGAGACCTATTACACATCAAGATGAATTAGAAAAGAGAATGATGGCCCCAAAATGTTAAAGAGTTATGACTTAGGTGCTGCTACTGCTGAACTGCAATTATCTTAGCCAAGAACAAGTAGTTATTCAAAATAAAACACCATTTGCTCTCAATGCAGACTACTCAGAATATATAGAGCATAAGTTTGCACTGATGTAAAACAGTTTGGTTTAAAGGGTGAGTTGTCCAAGTTAATGTGACCTTTTCATTTCCCTGATTTATCAGTCTGTTCAGGGATGATTTTTTTCAGGTGCTTTAAAAACGAGTCTGTAGAGACAGAAACTGTCTTGAAATTGTACTCTAAGCCTCTCTGCTATCAACAGTCCCGATTCTTTTCTGTCATGCCACTTGTTTTGCATATATTGTGCTGTACTGCAGTTTAGGGGTTAATGATCCAGAGCAAGTGGGAAAGGGCCTGGTTAGACTGTCCCCCTGGGTGATCTGGTCTCAGGTGTGTTTGGTGGGGCTGCCACAGGTGGCTGGTGTTGGGTGGCCATGAACTGCTGCACACCAGGTGCCAGAATGGGAGAGGAAAAGCTAGCACGTGCTAAAATTACCAGGGAACAATATGGTCCCCCCATACTGAAGGAGGCTATGGCTCTTCAGCTGAGTGCTCTCCACAGTGAAGGAATAGTTCCCTTCTGAGGGAACTGTTGCTAGAGCTGGAAATCTGTTGAGGGAAGTGCTACCAAAACTGCTGTAATTCTAGGATGGGAATGCTCCTGAGGGAAGTGCCACCAAAACTGCTGCTGTTGCAGAGCAGACATGTTGCTGAGAGAAGTGCTGCCCAAAATTCTGCCACACCAGAGCAGGGACATTACTGAGGTAAGTGCTGCTGTGCTGGAGCAGGAACACTTGTGAGCGGGCCATGAAGCATTGTTGATGGCACACTGGAGCAGGGACCTTGAGGAACTGTACTTACCTGTACTTGGCACTGGTTGAGGCCACACCTCAAGTCCAGTTCTCAGCCCTTCACTTTAGGAAAGACATTGAGGTGCTGGAGCATGTCCAGAGGATGACAATGAAGCTGGTGAAGCTGCACAAGTCTGATGAGGAGCAGCTGAGGGAGCTGAGGTTGTTCAGCCTGGAGAAAAGGAGGTTCAAGAGAGACCTTATCACTCTCTACAACTCCCTGAAAGGAGATTGTGGCCTCTTCTCCCAGGCAGTCATTGGAATGGACTGCCCAGGGAGTTGGTGGTCACTGTCTCTGGAGGTGTTTAAGGAAAGACTGGATGTGGCATTTAGTGCCATGGTCTGGTTGTCATGGTGGCGGTCAGTCATGGGTTGGACTCAATCTCGGAGGTCTCTTTCAACCTATTTGATTCTGTGATTCTGTGAGCAGGCAGCAGAAACCTTTAGGCCCCTGCCTCAACCACTGCACCATCAGTTGCCTCATCACAGGAATTTTCAGACTGTCACCGAAAATGAGGTACTTGGAGAATGCGCGGGCGGGATCATAAGGGTTCATCTAGTCATGTTCTGGTTTTCCTCAATACCTCAGTCAGTGGTTAGAGATTTGTTTATGGTGGACAGTGAATTAACTGAAGTAAGTTTGCCCCATGGTACTTGGATGAGACTTGATCTCAGCATTACCTGTTGCACAACTCCCCTGTTTGGATGGTCCTGGTGGACACCCGTAGACTGATAAAACTGCAGGTACGAGGTGCTACAAATTTTCCTTGAGAACTTTCATGGAGTTTTCAGGATGCTCTGAATTCATCCCAGCTCCTTCCAGAGAAACAAAACTGAAAGCGTATACAGAGCAAAAATAATGTATCCATCTCTAGGTGTGGCATCGTCAATAAAAAGCAGTGATCCCCTGGATCTGTGATGAGACCAAGGCACCTCAGTATAAGATGAAGGGCTTCTGTAAAGATGGGGTCTGCAGAAGGGTGAGGTGCAACATGTCCTATCCCACAGATACTACTAGGGAGTCATTTTACAGGTTCTTTTCCAGTCAGTAACACAGTGAATGCAACTGTCATCATCTGTGATCCCTGCTAACCCCAGGTGGAAGATAGGGGTATGCTATGCTATACCTCCCTGTGTCTTTAGGCTTGTCTATTTTTTTTTAATTTTCTTAAAGTGGATGGTTAAAACCAAAAGCACCTGTGATGTCTGTATAAGAAAAATCCCTCAAATTCATAAGGTTATGTTTGTTTTTCATCAGGTGAAAAAAAAAGATGTATAGAGTAAATTTACCAATTAGAGTTAGTGTTGTAGTGTCTAGAACAATATTATATGCCAGCAGTTCAAGTACTTCATCACAGTAAAGAGAGCTCTCTAGGGGGATATACTCATATCATGAAACTTCATTTGATGTTCCCAGAGCCACAATGAATTTGAGATGGGGCAACCCCAGCTGTCTAACTTGAATTAGTATTCACTGAACACAGAAATAGCTAAAGTTTCAAAACCAAAGAGTAATAAATTGTTCATACTGTAGCTGTCACTGTAAGCAGAGTCTACAAACAGAGCAGCCTCTCATTAAGGGTAATATCTGTTAGAGCTTACACTACATTTAGAATAATTGATACAGCAGTTCCATTCCATTACTGTATGTACGTGGACTGAATATCTTTGATCTTTTGCAGTGATTTAGACATGGTTGTGCTGACTTCAGAAAAATGTTAGTGGTGAAGTATGAAAGCAATTAAGGTTTATTATTACTAATCTAAAGTATTTTAATGATACTCAGATTGACTGTTGTATTTTTATAATATTTTCATCCCTTAATATATGGAAGGAGGAGTACGAATCAGTCTTCCTGTTCAAAAATTATAAGTGATCAAAATAGTTTCAAATGGGTCCTTCTCCCCCTCTTCCCCTCTTTCATTGTGTGAACGGATTCTGAGAACACAGATTGAACTAAAAATCAGATTACACTTGTCTTTCATTCTAGTGATTCCTGACCAGAATATTTATGTGGAGTGCTTATATGTGTGTTACGCTTTTTTCATGTCATGTGACAATTTATGGCATTGTCTCAAAATAGAGGTTATAGCAAAAGGAACATTTTGCTTTCTCAGGTGTTATTAACTATGTCAGGTCATGGTGCCAATTGGATTTTAAATATGCGGAATTACAGTGGAACTCATGTGGAAGTCCCTGTGACATTCACATGAACACCATGTGAATTCTTAATCATCTGCAGGTTATAGTGAATACTAAATGAATTATTAAGATAAATACAACTATATTCCATCTTTGTGATCAGGGCAGCTGTGTGAGTAGAAGTGTGTCCTTGATAAATATAGTAGGAGAATTTGCAGAATTACAATGCAGCATCTGTGCTGAAGGAAAGGATAGACTAGCAGATTCACTTAGCAGCTGGGGGGCAAACAGAAGCATGCTGGTATATCGTGTGTGTGTGTCTGTAGGTAATAGAATGAGCTATGGAAATCATGCCAAAATATAAGAATGAAAGCCTGTTGGTGAATGAGTCAAGGCACTATGAGGAGAAGAGGAAATATAGTCAGTGTTCATCAGCATTACGTGGTGCCAAGTGGGTAGAATTTTGACTATGCCGAAAAGCTTGGAGACTTCCTATTAGATTGTTTTATTCTTGGTGTTTGTTTCATAAACCAAAGCTCACTGGTGTAACTGGGAAGTCTTCTTCTGCAGGGCAGATTAGACTGATCTCATGGCTGAAATCCCACTCTGCTGATGTGTTGTCCTTCTCCAAGGAAGTAGGACAAAAATGATAAAAGCATTTTGACTGAAAAAAAACTCAGTGAAACTGTAAAAATATTACCTTGCTGTTAGTATATTTTTCCTGCCTAGTTTGTAAACTCGTAACTTTTCCCCTACACACAACAAAGAAACTTAATGTCCAAGGAGACACTAACCTCTATTTCATTTTTGTAGAGAAACATTTTCACATTTACTTCTAAGTGATTTCAGTTTCTAGCAGTATTTGGAGACTGTATGTATTTATAACTGCTAGGTTTCTTTTGCTTTGAAAGGAGCATTTGTGAAGGGTTTTGTGTATTCTAGTTAATCAAAGGAATTTCTCATTAACATATGTTGTATCCCAACCTTTGAAGGTACAGTGCTTATTAGACTGGCGTTGTATACACATTTCATTATTCTTTCAATCACTTTTATGTTATATTAAACAGGTATGAGAGTGATAGGTTGTGCTTTTTTGCCTTTTTTTTTTTTTTTTTTTTTTAAGAAAAGTTTTTTTTTAATGCTTGCCTTAGATCTGCTTGAAAGCTGTAGCTGAAATACCAGCAAGTCAAACATATATCTGAAATCTCTGGATCATCCAGGAAGAGGACCTCCCTTTGCCTTCTCCCTGGAGGTCAAAAATTCAGCTTTCATTATGACTATGAAAAGAAAGTTAATGGTTCTTATTGAGTACTTAGCTGTTCAATATTGCCAGAATTTGAATACTGTATTCATCAGTTAAATATAATACAGTTAAAGAATACCCACAGCGACTCAGACATGTTATAGCTCATAAGCTTTGACAGAAAAAAGGTTTTGTAGATTTTGTCTGCAACCCTGTGACAGGTATTGGGCAAGCTCTTCCTAATACAGCCTGTGAAACAATGAACACATGTATGTTTATTCTTTTCACATGGCTTAAAGAGAGTCTTCTGGAAGTTACCATTGGAAATGGATATTCATTAGGTGAATGGCTTTAACTGTAGATGTTTTATATTGGGATTGAATCTTGTTCTTAACAAAGAAATTTCAACCTCTATAGGTTTTAGAAAGCTGAGTTGCCTGTGTAATAAAAGATGCTGCAAAGATTTAGGAAAGCATTTAGTTGGTGAGTTCTTGTATATACGTTATGCAGTGATTCAGAAGGGAAAATTTCTGTATATTATTTCAGTACTTATCTATGTTTTTTGAGGAAACTTTAAACCTAACACTTAAATTTATAGACTGTTTTGGATCAATAGCATATTGATTGGTGGAAGTTTTGTGTCTTTAATAAATTGACTTTTTTTAGTAGTTTGTTCTTACACTGAGTTATACTGTTACACTAAGGTGTAGCAGTAGTTCTGTAAGGTGTTTTTTGCTTGTTTTTAAACTTCACTTTTGTTAAGTACTGAATTCTACTGGCCTGAATTTATGTTGCTAGTTCTTGTAGAGTGTCATAATGTAGAATGTGAATGTCTCACAGATAACTGTATAGCATATATGCTGTATATAACGATTAAGGTTTTTCAGTTTTAGGTTTTTTTTCTCCATCATTTTAAAAGGTCAAAGCTTTTCAGAAGTGGAAAAGACATATCCTCTGTAAATTCAGGAATTTTTATTAAATCTTTTTTGAAAATCTTGACCCAAATGTGTGGAGGTATTTTGTACCTTAATACTGTATACCTGAACATAATAAAACAGCATCAACCTAAGAGATCAGATAAAATAGGATGCTCTTAATCATGAAGGTATATTGGTGACTCTCCTTTTGCCTGGCTTTGCTCTTGATCTCTTTTATCAGACCTGGCAATGATTTCCAAGTTTGTATAAATGACAAGTTTAAAAAAGAGCTTTATATAATTGCACATTCACTGCTCAAGCCTAACATTAAGTGTTCTCTACACTTCTCATTATATGCAGCTCATGAGTGTAATTAACATATTAATTTATATGCAGATAGCCATCTAAATGCTAAAGTATTTTTATGCAGCAAGTTCTTTCCACTTTTAAATTGGTATTCAGAAAAAAAATGTGAAAGAAAACTTGGTAAGGTCAGAATGGGAGTCATTCAGACTCTCATGAACAATGCTTTTTGACTGTTCTTAGCAGGTGCACTTTCAGTTGTCCTGTTTTCAGGCTGTTCTGTCAAAAAAAAAAAAAAAGGGGCTTTTTTTTTTTTCCCAAGTGTCTTTTTCAGTGTAAAATATGTATTGAACTACTTGATTCTGAGTTTAGTTGAACTTGGCAAGCAGAAAAAATTTCAGTTAAATATGTATTGTTCTTGTCTCTCCTCCTAATCCTGTACTGTACAGGCATTTACACAATCTTGCATTGTTTCAAGAGCAGCTTAGGGCATGAACATAAGAATAATACAAACCTGAAGTAGATCCCATCATCTTTGATCTCTTTGCAATCAAAGCTATAAATCAAAACCTTGAGAGTGGGCTCCAGAGGAAAGGAGGATGAAGTAACATAAAGGACAGAATTCTTACATAAAGAAATATGCTTCTATACCAAATTCAGTGATTGTTAGTACAGATAATCAAAACAAAGAGGGAATCTATGTTAAAATTGTCTGTGTTTTCCAATTACTTTGTTTTATAAGGTTCCAGCTATTTTCATTGTTGTTCCTCAAAATTATGAAATCTGTGAAATGCAAACAGAAAATGTTTTGAGAAATGTTTGCCAAAATAGGGATAGACTGTATCAGTCTAATGTAATCTATTTTGAAACTTGGATTTTCAAATATCTTCTAAAGCTTGAATATACAATGCTTAAATTGGTTGTGTTATTTAGCTGTGACTAATAATGAAGGCAAAACCAACTTCATCTGAGATTGTAGTATCATGAAATACATATCTACAATATTTTCTTCTACTTCTATATTTAGATCATAAGACAGTCAAATGGAGAGGGATAGTGGACTCAAAGTAAATATTCATGCATTTTAATCCTCAAGTCTGTACATATTTGCATACTGATTTGTTTGCATTTCTAGTTTGTCACATTAAAAACAATGCTTGAAAATTTTCAGTATTCATAAAAATCAAAGTAATTTGGCCAAAAATAAAGGTTTCATACCGTGAAAAAAAAAGCCCCATTGTGCTTGAAATGTCTTTCTGTTACCCTTAAAAAAAAAGGAAGTACACTTCTCTCAGACTTCAATAGACTTATTTTTGTTTGTATAAGGCATTGCTGGTTGAAATCTGTCCCTTCCTACCTTAACTGTTCTGTGATTCTGTAATATTATATCTGAATACTATTTAGAATTCATCTGCAAGTGAAAGCTGGCAGTCTTGCTCCAGTCTTGGCAAGTAAACAGCATCTGGGGAGCAAAACTTCACTTGAAAAGTGGTTTTTAAGTTACCCTTATTTCTTAAATAATCTACTAAGTTCCTCCTGCATTCGTCAGAGCTACCTCTGAAAAGTGGCAACAAGGAACTGCGTGTAACCTTCTTGGGAAGTAGCTTGGGAACATCTGTCAGATCTGTGTAGGCCTGTTAAATCCACTGGAAATGCTGCACTTGTCAGAAGTGTGTTACTGGC
This sequence comes from Acropternis orthonyx, assembly GCA_035583155.1. NCBI lineage: Eukaryota > Metazoa > Chordata > Aves > Passeriformes > Rhinocryptidae > Acropternis > Acropternis orthonyx. The sequence continues at coordinate 23,158,878 of JAWWEU010000005.1, read as the reverse complement.
CAGAGACTGGCAAAGCTGGTGGTATTTCAGCCTTTTAAGAACAAAACTACAGCAGAGTTATATGAATCTGCTTTGCTTCTCTTTAATACAAACAAGACACCAGGAGATCAACACTGAATCAGAAACTGAGACTACAAATCTTCATTGTATTTTGTTTACCACATAGAAAGGTTCTGCCATGGGAGGTAAGAGAAAGATCTGTTGAAGAAAAGGAAGATTATGCAAGAGAATTAGTTGTCTTAGTTCCTCAACAAAGACCCTTTCTCTCAGAAAAAAACAGTCCCTTAGCCAAAACTGTTTCCCAGGGTTACCTATTTGCTGTGTGCTGGTTATTCAGAATTAACTTACTACTGAACTTACTTGGGTTTTGTTGACTGGTTGGTTAGTGGTATTTCTCCTCATCTTTCCTACACTGAGTCTCAATTGGAATATTTAATTGTATCTCAGGAAGTATTTTCCAAAGGTATTTAGTGAATAACATCTAAGAATAAATAAGTTTGAGGCAATCATTAGCTGCTCCAGAGAGTTCCCAAATGGAAAAAAAATTTGCATCAGAAAGAGAAGATCCAATCACAAAAGTTATGTAATCCAATTACAGATACTTTGTGATTCTGGAGTTCGTGTGCTGTTTGCCTTACCTACTAATGAGCCGAATTAAAAAGATCCCTGAAGCAAAGGAAAAAAAAAAATGGGGATGACACCTATTAAAACATCATGCAATTGGCAAACCAAGTGTTGAACAAGTTATCCTTTAAGTTACCAGTTTCAGAAATACTCCTGACTTTTACGACGTACTATTTCAGAAGAAAACTAGCTGTACAATTATGCATCCAGTCTTTATTTCCAAAGGTTTGGAGTTACTGTGGTTCATGACTCAATGCTAGATTTCAAATTAAATTAATTTCTGGTTGTTTTGATTTATATAAGTCAGATGGGTGACTTCATAGCTTTGTGACTCTTGACTCTTTTATCCCTTTATGTCTATTAGTTCTTCCCCATCAACATAGTTATATGCCGTGGAACTTGCGGAGTTTTTTTTCCTGCTGATTTTAGCATACTGTTCAACCACAGCTAGAATTTTTATAATTAAGAGCAGGGGATATTATTTTGGTTAACCCAGTTTAACGGCAGTTTACATCACTCAGCAGTGAGGCTATCTTGTTCCAGTTTTTCTTACTGGGAAAAGATTATAACTCTTTCTCTATTATGTCTACATATATATACATATGTCTCTCTCACCTGGAGAGTGGATAATCTGGAGCATTTGACTCTCAATTCCAGAGAATGGGAGAGTTTAGGTGGTAAACTGTCAGAGTCAGAATTGAGATCACTATTTGGAATATCACCAAATAAGTTATACCTGAGTTGTTTTATAACCCAAAGTATAACTACTAAGTGCTTCAAAACTAGGAATGCAGTTTAATTTCCACTGTTAGGTCAGCTATCTTATGAATTCCTAAATGTTAGGAATAAAAATAGGTTATCAATAGTTTAGAAACTGCCTAAGGCAGGGTTCAATATAGCTTTGGGCAAAGAAAAAAAGGTATTTTCTCTCAAAAGTCTATTGTATTAAAAAAAAAGGTTTTATCTGACTCTTGTAATTTTATCTTTTCACAGTATCTGAAGAAGCTGTGGTACCTCCTATCTCACTAATGTAAGTTTTTTATCTGTTCTTACCAAATCCTGTCATGCAATGGGACAGGAAAAAAGCTTGTGGTAAATTACGTACTCTTTCAGTGGATGTGTTAAAAAGTTGTTATGTTTAACGTGTCAGTACAAATAAATTTAGTGTTAAACAAATGAACTAAAATACCCAAAGGTGTATAATGATGTTTTATGTATCACAGTCAAAGTGCCATCTAATTACTGCAAGTGAGCATTTCAAGATACTTATTTCGGTAACTTTTTCATTTTATTTTTCCTTTTTTTTTTTTACATATTTATTTTCCTTTAAATTACAGTGACTTCAGTTTAGTAAATTAATTTGTATGATTTATGGGTTTGTAGGATCTGTAAGTAAGCTCTGGCTTGATGTACTAATCATCCTCAAGCCTGATTTTATAAAAAACCAATCTGAATACTGGACTCATGAGTTAGTTTGACGTGGTATTGCTGCCCCTTTTTTATTCACTTGGCATGCCATCTACGATAATACTGTGAGAAGCAAAGCATTTTATTTCACTGTAATAAATGCAAACAGAATTTTATTTTTTCACTGCCTATTGAGAAGTTAGAACACAGTTCTACAGAATTAACTAGACAGTTGCTAAATTTCTGCAATGTATATTAATTCCTCTGAATATATATTTTGACAAGTCCTTTTTGAAAAGGACTAGAAGAAGTTGGATGAATTTCATGCATCAATTGCAGCGTTGCACCAATGCACATGTTTAGAGGAACCTCACAATGTATTAAACATTTCTAAAAATATTTGTGTAAAACTTATTTCTTCCTGAAAATGCTGCTAGAGCAAGCAAAGAGTTAATCCTCTTAGGTAACAACGTACATTTGAATAGACTTCGTAGGAAAACTATGAGTGCCAACGGAGGTGTAATTGTGTAGCTAAATGGCAGAGGTAATACACTTTTTAAAGATATGTTCAAAGTGATGATGGCAATGATAGATACTTTCAGAAATGGTAACATTTGCCATTTTGTAAGAGCTGTAGTATGAAGATGAAACATCTGTAGTAGAAACTTTGAATAAATTACGCCCCTTATTTGTCGGTAGAATTAGATTACTTGAGTAGCATTCAATTAAGATACTCAGTATTCAGAGTTTGGTGTTCAGTATTCAGGAGACAGTTGTGTCTGCATTTTGGCAAAGTTGAGTAGTTTTCCTTGGATAAGTATTACTTACAGGTTACAGTAAAAACACCTTCTGTTAGCACATATGCTGATAGTTCTTCACAATACTAGTCTGAGGAGCATACATAGAGAACCGAATGGATTTGTATCACTAATATTCTCTAATGTGCAAATCACCACTAATCTTAATGTTTTAAACTTTCATTTTAATTTTAAAATTGATTTTGATCAATACTGTGGGAGTTACAATTGTAAACTTTCTGACACTGAAGGATAAGGACAAAGTTCCTCAGACAAAGCTCAAGCTTTTATAGAGAGAATGGAGCAGCAGCATGGGATGAGCCTGCTGAGTGCTTATAGAGCGTAGAGTTCCACAGTGAAATGCATCTTACAGGCATTATAAATCAATTTGTGTAATGGAAAACAAACTACAGGCATCTGCTATTTGGAATTTATGTATTTTTATTCTTTTGCTGCTGTCTTTACAAACATAATGGGAAAGTTAGAAAAACACATTATGTCGAGTAAACAACCCTGAGGGCCTGCAGGGCAGGCATAAAGGTGTTTAAATAACCATTTCAAATACTTGTGACTAGTAGATATAGGTTGAAGAGTATGTTGTTCTTTTTCCATAAATGCACTTAAATCAAGCAAAACTTCTAATCAATCAAAATGGCCATTAGTTTTCTGATTCTAATGTCTTCAATGTCAGTGCATTGGAAAAACTATTGACATACCCTGTTTCTGGCTTTACTCTGTGACATAGTCTGTGCCCTTTACTTATCAGCTTTACCATCAGTCTACAATTTGTGACTCAACTGAATTTTCTTCAGAATTTACAGGACTCAGATGTTTGGTATTACTGCCTCGTTCTTGGTCATGTCATATGAGAGAGAACTATGTGCAAACACATACTTTTATTTCACCTGCTGACTTCAAATTTTCATGAAAAAATTTTGCCATTCCTTTCAAATCAAATGTGAAATACATATCTATAGATTATAATTTCTATAGGCTATAATTTCTCCTTCCTAAGGAGATATAAGCTACTGCGTTACAGTAGCTGACTGTATAAGTTGTGACATGGTGAGAGGAGGCAAATCTTGCACAGTTAGGTGGGAAATTCACGGAGGAAGAGGAAGGATGAAATCTTTTAGGGACCAGAAAAGTAAGCTCAGGTTAATTTCTTCTCTTAAATGTTCCTGAGTGTCTCTAAAACCACATGCATAGTTATATTACTTTTAAAGCTGTTTATCAATGAAGGCCCTTAATACAAATAGCATGTGGTACAGGAAAGCCTACAATTTCAGGAAAAAAGGTAGCGGGCACAGGTAGTAAATAAGCAAATAGGGGAGTAAGAAACAGGAAAGAACATTTCTCAAGGTTTCATTTAGAAAAGGTACATGTGCATAAACCTTAGCACATTTGTACTTCTGCATAAATGCTTACATAGCTGAAGACCGTTCTTGAATGACTGAATTTAACTGAGTGCATTTAAATGAGGATAGTGATAAAACAGTCGTCTTGTTAGGAATGTTTGATCAAATAGTTCCAAGATAGATATTTCATTGTACCTGTATGGTGGATTTTAGAGTTCCTGACAGCCATGATATATTAAAACATAGAGCTAGATCAGATAGTTAAGGTGACTATTTCAGCAGTACCACAGAGTCTCCATGGATTTAAATGCAGTACCCAATTTCAGAGAGAATTACGTCAAGTCTGTACTTTCTACATGCAGTGATGGTGAGTGACAAAGAACACAAAACACAAAAGAGTAAGAAGGCTGCAAAGTACAATAATAATGAGAAGCTTCCGCTAACTTCCTAACTCTTGGATAAATGCCGTATTAGGACAGAATGCTTACTTCTGTCATATCTAAAATTTGAGTCAGTCATTTTTGGAGCAATCAGTCAGAAAAATCTTGAAAAGGAGATTGAAAATTCAGATCTGATTCGAGATGTATTAGAGATCATAACGGACTTATATTTAACTTTTTATATAAGAGAAGCAGCCAGGAAATTTCTTTTCTAAAGTGTTTTTAAGACAAGGAACTGCTTAAAGAAAAATAAGAAGAAACAGATAAAAGGTTTACCTGGTTAACCAGGTGGATGATTTGACATGTCAGAGAGGTTTTTCAGAGTCAATATATTTCATGTTTTACTGGAGTTAATGTATACCACAATTTAGCAAAAAATGCTAGAGGCATGACAGGCCAGCAAAATTCATCCAGGTTCATTCAGCGGGTTAAGAAGGAGAATTAAGGTCTTTTAAAGGTAAAGTTTAGAGAGTGAAAATAATTTCTGGAAAATAAGAACAGAAAACTGTATCAAGTCCAGCAAGTTCAAAACAAAGTCTCAACAGACTAATTTAACAGTTATTTTGAGTTGAAGTCAAAACTTTTTATAATAAGTTTTTTAAACATCAAGAGCTCTGCTACAGATTTGTGTTGCACACATGCACACAAGTTAAATGTATAACATATGTAATTTCATAACCTATGTTATACAGCAGATGTCATGCTATATGTATTGTATGTTAGATATATAACATACTACAATTATGTTAGAAATAGGCTGTATATAACTATATGTAGCATATTGTAGCTTTATATAGCATAAAGTATCTGACACAAATAATGCATATAACTGTGTATTATATGCTACAATGCTAATGATAGAAGTCTGTGGCAGGTGCACGTATTATTACTATGCTTAGTCTTGATGGAACTGTGCTGACCATCAAGGGTCTTTCAGCTTCAAATATCATCTGTATCTTTTTGATGTCTGTGTTAATAGTTTTTTACTTCAGTGAGTAGAGAATCATATTCTTTATAAGGAAATGGACAGACTCCATTTCTAGAGGATAACCTAGATTTTTTTTTCATTCTGTCTCTGTCATAGGATTTTATAGCCTGAGCTAAAGAAGATCTTGTTCAGTGCTAGTATGTCATCCCTTTTGCTTTATAGGCAACAGGACATACCTCTGTATGTTGTATAAACATACTGTCATGGGGTACAAATAAAATTCAGAGGAACAGATATGGACAATAATAGGGAAATAATATTTGCAGTAACGGGAGAGATTGATTGAAACTTCTCAAAAAACCTCTTGAGTCTTCAATTGAAGGTTTTTGCAAAACAAAACAAAACCTATTGTTGAATAGTTTGGCTTCTCTTCACCCCCCCCCAATCAGCTTTTTTTTTTTTTTTAGTCTATTAATAAGATTTTGAGACTTTTGCGTTCAATGGCAACCAATACAAGTAAACTGTTTGAAAAGAGATGAGCCAAAGGAGAGATGAGAATGAAGAAAACCAAGAATTTTTGTCTTAGAGAATGATTTATGAGGTAACATTAAGAAGATGAATACACACAATCTGAGTAACTGATATCTGAGAAGGAGCAACAAGTTGAGAGCAAGGGTGAACACTTGCGTGAAGATGAAATACATTCACAAGAAATGTAATGGCATAATAAAGTGACAGTAGGCAGTGAAATTTTAGTCTGGCTCTTATTGTATTTTTTTGTACATCTGTTTGATAGAATAAGAAATTATGGCTAGATTTAGCATTCTCAGGGAGTTCAAGTTGGCAAAGTAATGACCTACCTTTGCTGCAGTTGAATATTGAATGAATCCTCTAAATAGTTCAAGAACTTTGGACTTTTTTTTTCAATATCTACTGCTATATTTCTTCCCAAATATAAAAAATATCAACCTTCTGTGTATTCTCCCCTATGAAGAAATTATTGGTTCATTAAAAATAAGCTTTAATAATTTGAAAAGATTAGTATTTCATTTTAACCTGACAGTTTTCTTTGGAATATTTACCTTCAGTTTTTCAGTGACACTGAGAACTATTATCTAGAGAATCTCATTCTTCAATTTCTTTACTCTGTAATCAACTTAGTTTTATTTAATTATGCTTAGATATATCATCATAAGGCCATTGTAGAATTTAAGTGTTTGTATGCTGAGTGATACTGGAATGGGAATTAGCATAGCTATGAAAAGTAGTGTTGGTGGTGATGGTTCCTTCTTCTTGTTGGAGGGTGTAAGCAGTCCTTTGCTGTCAGTTGTAGTCTAACTGTTCCAATACCCTTTGTCATTTACTTAAGAACTGTTAAAATGTAAAATTATTATTGTAGTTATTTTCAAAATGAATCAGGTATCAGGTTGACTGCCAGGTTTGTAATTAGATCAAAGATATTTAATTTAGTGCAATTACATTATGGAGCATCATGCACTGTTGAGGAGGTGTGGGGAAGAGCTGCTCATAATTTATTCTACATTTTATTCTAAACATAAATACTAAACCAACTGAACCATAAGCCTTAGGTGAATAGATTTCTCTACTTGTGGTATTTACTGCTTGGAAAAATTAGGTGTACATAATAACCAGCTGTCGACCTCCAGATGTAGTACAGTCAAGCTGCATAAATTCTGCAGACTCAGACACTATGACTTTCCCTGATGTAGGGCTTGGTGGGCTGCTGTAAATAATTTCATACTGTGTAACCTAATTTCATGCCAGCTTTGTTTTTATTTTTATTTTTCTAGTAATTTAATGAAAAGCATGTGTGAGTAGCAAAGTCTGATTGCACTGAAACTGCCAGAGCTCTACTGTTTGAGAACATGAAGGCAGAAGAAACCAGAGAATGTAACATTTCAACTAGGGGGCTTGCAGCACATGACAGAAAATTGAGTCATGAGACCTCACTTGTAATAAAATGCGAAGCTGTAAGTCAAATATTGCAGTACCAATAATACAGTCTGGGGTGTTCTCCCTTCTTTAGTTTTGTTCTTCAGGGTAATGGTGGAATAAGGTCTTTAAGAGCCTGAGCTGATCACTAATTTCAGTTAAGCTGGTGAATAAATTGGGTAGCCTTACTGACCATGAAAACAGCTGTTACTCTCTGACAGGAAAGTTTCAAAAGCCTTTTAGATGTTTGAAGGCTGTTCATGGGTAAAAGGGAAGGAGAGATGATTACAGAAACATGGCAGAGGAACCTTGAGCTCCTTGCAACTTTGTAAACAAGCAAAATGAGAAAAATAAGCAAAATCCTTCATCAAATCTTTGGACTACTACTTTTTTTTCTCTTTAATAAAATTCTAACCAAAGGTGATCATATTATAAGAAAACACTTCCAGAGATGTAGATCTTCCCAATTTAGGCATATCAGGTTGCACCCTATCCACCACACAGGAAAAAAAGGCTGCAAACTGGTATGTTAAATGGATTTGAATGTCCTCTGATGTTTTACTAGAGAAACTCACCAGCTCAAATCCAGTAATTGAAAGACAAATTTCATCAGCTAGATGTGCATAAGTGGTGTATCAGCAACTTGAAAACAGGGAAAAGATAAACAACATTTTTTAAAATGTAATTAAAGAGCAGCCTCAGCCTATGAAATCCTCTGACAGAAAAAAAAAAAGTATGTATATGAGCTGTTCCTGGAAAACTACATGTAAATCGAATGAGTGGAAACTGATAACCGCAGAAGGATTAAGATTTGGATTCAGGATTCACTGTAATATAAATAGATTATTTGAATACTTCAAGCAGATTGTTTACAGGCATGTCTTTTCATATTTTGGGATGGCTTTGCTTTAGTTTGTATACCTGGAATGTGAAGACATTGTTTAGTAATGGAAAATTACATGGAATTTTGGACAAACTAAGTAATTATGTAACCAAGCCCTTACCTCAAGACTGGTGGCTTGTGTTGTTCTTTGTATTGCTTGGTTTTATCAGTAACAGGGACATGGCTCTGTGATGCACAGTCAGTTTAGATAACTGAATTGGTCATTTTTATGCCAGTTCAAGAAATAACCTGATGAAATCTCAAAATATTTCTGTGAAGTAAAATACAGAGTTGGATTCTTGATACTATTAAAAAATGTGAGTTTGTTGTTCAGTATTTTTTTTTTTAGCACCTTTGATAGGTACATGAGAAATGCAAGTGTGTTTTTGCACACTTTGGACTAAGTGAATTTTTCTTCAATTACCACTTTTCAGTTATCTGAGAAGTAAGAACTCCCAATGAATTATATAAATTGAGATTTGAATGAATTGATTCCAAAGATTGCTATTGTTTTTTCATGTGCCAACAATAACTTACAATATGAATTGCTAAACAATATTATGTTAGAAAAATTTTTTCAGTCTTATACGAAAACAGAAATAAGGCTCTGTAAAGAAAATTACTACAAAGACTTCAATCCTTTTTTATTTCATTTGTTTTCTTGAGTAATTGCTTCAGAAAATTTAAGTCAAGCTGCTCCAGATAAAACACACTATTTCTGTTCTAATAAAATAAATAATAATCTATAAGTCAGTGGGTATTTCCAAATCAGCAAGCATAAAACTTCTCCAGAGCTGTAGTAAAAAGCTATGCCACTTCTTGGTGTTTCACATTCTTCTCTGTTCTTAGGTGTCCTTGTGTGAACTCATTTCATATTGATTAACCCATGTCACTGTTTCAATCTAAGGCATTATGTCTTCATATAATAAAGGACTATTGATTCTTTTTCCCAGTCTAATGAAACAACACAGATGAAAAAATATTGTCCCTGTTTCACAGCAGTTAAAATTGTGTTAGAGATGGACTTCAGTAAGCAGCTGATAAAAAGCACTAGGCAAGTAATGAAAACCTACATTAAGAGGGGAAAAAAGCCCCTGTTTTTCAAAGAGACAAGATACTCAGAAAATATTTGTAAGAATTTTTTTAACTGTATATATTATAAAAGCCAAAAATCCCTTTTAGCGCAACTCTTTGTCTTACAGATTCTGATTAGCAGGTACTAGTAAGAGTGTTATATGCACCAGTGGAATTAAACTAGTGACACATAATGGGAGTGCATAAAAAGTTAATTTTGATTTGAGAACTCAACAATATCCCTTGTATTTCTAAAGTCTAGCAAGAATTGACTGTCTTTTTTGTATCATGTATTTGATATAACCAGAGGAAATTTTCCTTCTTTTTCATCTGATAGTGGACAAGGCTGGAAAGTTCTTACTATCTAATCTCCCTTTGTATTTTATGAGTTCAGTAGTCATTTATTAGTGTAGCATAGCATTGTGTTCATTGCCAGCTCTAAGTGGCAGTAGGTGTACTTTTTGATCACACCTTGCATAGAAAAAACCAGGAAACATTTTTGTTACCTGAAGAATATGGCATGTGTTTTTTGGAATGGATCATTACTAAAACTAAAGATTTTGTGGAGTTCTCAAAAGTTTTGAGCAGGAACTTCTGCTGATCCATGCTATGTTCATGTATGACTAACTGTTGGAAGCCAAACTAATATTTGGCAGACTTTCAGACATAATATAAAAAAAAAATCCAGATATGTCTGTTGAAAACACAACCAAAACCTCTTTTCTGATCTAGTCACAATGAGCAGGGTAGAAGGATTTCAGCTCTGATGAATGAAATTCTGTGAGGTGGTAAAGTATTAAAATGTGCATTATAATTCAGTACATTAAGAATAACAATCTGTTTATAAGTGTTGTGTATATCTATGCTTAAATTTAATTTCAAAAATGTATATGAGGTGCACAAGTAACCCCTTCTATTGAAGTTGAGGAAATATTTAAATATTTTGCAAAACTTGGCTGCATTGTTTTTTGTCATGTGTTTTGTGTCATAAGGCAGAGCAGGTATAATACAGTATCAACATTTAAATATACTTCAAAATGAGAAGTAGGTCTTAAGAGCAAGTTCATGGTTCTCTTACAGTACATATGTTAGTTTTGCACTATTAGTTTTATGGAGATTTCTGGTGTTGTGGTGGGAGGTTGTGGTTTTTTGCAGAACAGTATCAGAAAGGGTCGTCTCTTAAAGACCTTAAAGACATCAGCCCCAATCTGCACACAACCAGAACTGTCATTGTGCTCCAGCTGTTTTGCTTCTCTAGCAATACCCAGCAGATACAAAATCTGCTTAATTGGGTAGTTAACTGAATTAATAGTTGCTTTGCAATGACAGAATGATGGCAAGTGTTCTAGAATACATGAATATATACTGAGAAGTTGCCTTCCCTGTGTCTGAATGTTTTAAATTTGACTCCTAAACTTCTTTTACATAGTTGCAAATCCAGGTAGGACCCTTGAAGTGACTACAGGTCACTGGTATTTCTGGATTAATTTTACCCAATATTATTCTTTTCTGTGTGTTTCAAACACATTTCAACTTGAAATAAAAGTGATTTTTGATCATGTAACTTACTTTGGTTTCTGCTCTGAAAGTCATGTGGGTAGGTCTGTGAGAGTAATTTTAAACCATTATTTGTAGCCCTGTTAAGCAGCAGGAAAGAGGACAAAGAAGATTAGCAATTGGTCTCTGTCCAGCACAAACTGTTGAAATTGATTTGGCTTCAGGCTGAGAGTTAAAAGCAAGCCAATGCATTACAGGCAATGGATCTATACTACATTGTGTTAATATACACCAGGGGCTCTTTTCCTTCCCTGTTTTGCACTCAGCTTTAAAACCCATGGTCTGATTCTGATTCTTTTTTAGCATGTTCCAATGTATACCAGTAATGGCTTCATTGAATCCACATTGTTATCAGAGCCACGCTGTTTTAATGGTTGTGACTTGTCAATTAGGATAGCAAAGTGGTGTCTTTGCTCCTTTTTTACCTCTGCAAAGAGAACATGAAATCCTTTTGGATTTGCACTGATCAGTGAAGAATTCTCCACTGTTAGTGGACTGTATTCATTACAGTGGTTGCAATAAAAGTCTGAGTTTCCTCTTTAATAGAAAGGTGCCATTTAATTTTTTTATGAAACCTTTATTAACTTATGGCTGCTGGTCTTGCTCCAATGAAATGACTAAAGGTTTTTTGTTATGTACCTTAAAACCAAACAAGTCTGTGTTAATTCTCATGATTGGATCCTTCTGGTCTTCTATTCGTCTATGATTGGATCTGGTCAAACATCCTGTCTCACATACAATTTATGTGTTGCAAATATTTTAAGCTTTTATGTTGTGTATACACCCTGCCGTTGTACCCAGGCAAAATGTCCAGGTTTGATTCAAAGGTAAAGATTGTCTCTATAACAATGCATTCTGAGAGCTAGAATTTAGTCCAGTTGCTTGTTTTGTACTCTGCCAGACTTCCACTGTCAGATAAATGTTTACTAACACCTTTCACAGTGTCTTGCTGAAGTTGAGAATTCTAGTGTGATAGGTGGCCTGCAGCAGAATGAGCAGACAGAACAAGATCTGGCTAATAATCCCATCACGCTTCAACACAGCTTAGTTACCTTTAAATAAGGTACTTTGAGTATTAGAGGCCTTATAGTCACTTTAGTGTAGCATTTTCACTGAACTAGTACATCTGGTTTGTCGCCTCAAATAAATATCTCTGTTGCTTGAGGTACAGCTGTTTATAACAGGGTATGGTTAGACAGCCCCTGAAGACAATTCCAGTTCCCTTGAAGTCTTTCCTCACTCCTGACTTCCTTCCACCTCCCTCCCTTTGTCTGGGCCTCATCTCCTTGATGAACCAAACAAGAGCAGTCAAATGGCAGAAAGCTAACTCAGAACTAGATAAATATGCTGAGAGAGGGAGAGGGAAGGAGAAGATATATGAGAGAAAAGGATTACTTCTTTTAAAGGGCAGGGATAATTAGATCAGTTCAACTATTTAATCCTTATTAATGCTTTTGACTTTAGCTTCATATGTACAAACAGGTTTTAAACAAAAATAATTAAACAAAATGGCTGTGTGGAGCATTTAAACCTTACCATTTATTTTAAGGATGAGAACAGAAGTGACATATCAATGAACTTTATGAATAGAGACTTCCTTAACTCCTGCAGTGCTCTTCCCTGCTTTGAGATTATATAATAATTTCCCAGAGTCCATGGAGATAGGGTTTACCCATTAAGTTCTTGATGAATGTAGTTGCCCATTTGTTCAAGCTGTTGAAGGAGGCTGAAAAGGGTATCCTCACTGATGAGCCTGCATCAACTTTCACATACATTTTTCAGGTGGCTTCATTGCTGGAGTAACCCAACAATGAGTCCTCTATCCAGGTTCTTATGTTTTAGAATAATTACATGTTCAGTGGAACTGCACTTAAACCAGTGACCAGGAATCACCAGCCTTATGAAAAAAACTCTTAGGAATTGAAGTCCAAGACAGAATAAAGGAAACAATGATCAGCTTTCTGTTCAAGTTCCACTGATGTTTTCAGCCTTGCCTATATACACAGAGTTCAGGGATTTAAATGGTTTGTGAATGTAAATTCCACAGACAACCTCACAACCCTATTGTGTAATTATGCCTATTTCCATAATCAACCTAAACTTTTATAAATACATCGTATTTCATGGAATGGTTTCAGTAGGTTCCAACCCCCTGCCAAGGGCAGGGAAAAATTCCACTAGACCAGGTTGCTCAGAGCCCCATCCAACCTGGCCTCAATCTCATGCTTATTTGCACTGGAGCAGCGTGGTTTGGTTTGTTGCTTTTTTTTTTTTTTTTTTTTTTTAAGGAAACATGGAATCCTGTGACATGATTAGCTAAAATCCAACCTCAAGAGAAACCTCACTGCCATTAGTTTTTAAATTCTGGCATTATTACTATATTTGTTATAAAGGACCCTCCTTGCTTTAAGAACCTGGCATTAGGACAATGTGTTTTCCATTACAATGACAAGTATATATAAAACACAAATCCCACTTGAGAGTCTAAGCTGTTTTGAAGGGTTTTAGTGTCAGACACTCATTTCTGGGAGGCTGGATTAAGAACTGAAAAAGATGTTTTTACTAGAGCATTGTAGCTGGTACATTAATGTGTATCTGCATGTCAGGAATACAAAGTATATTGAAAGGCCAACCTTTTCTATTGCAACTACATAGATTTCTTTTTACACTGAGACATTGATGTTTACTACTTTGAAAAGACATTTTTCCTGAACAAATCCCATAGGATTAATTCTTCTTCTCAAAAAAAAAAAAGGCAGTACATCAAAATTATGCTGACACTCAAAGAAAAACTATTTTTCCAAATCTGTATTTCTGAATGATGTTTTTCTGCACTTACCTCTCCTCTCACTTGCATGCGTGGGAATCAGGAATATCTCAGCAATACTCCAGCACTCTAAATGTAACGTAAGAAATGTTTCCAGGCCCGTATGTTTATTCATATATAAGATACTTAAAAATTCTAAATACTTTTAAGATTTAGTAGAATTTCTGAAGAACTGATTTAAGACAGACTCTATCAGTCTGTTTTTAAAATCAATTCTATTCATACTTGACCAAGACTTAAAGATCCATGCTGATTTATGTAACTGGACAAAAATATTCTTCTTTTCCCCAAACTTGATCAAAGAGGCTGGCAACAATAAGGTCATAAATGTACATCTGGTGAGAAGGTAACTGTACCTATTATATTGTCCCAAAGCTAAGGGGTTCATGATCATTATTTTTTAGTTAATTAGCAAACTTATATTGGAGAACTGGATTTTGAGTATTCAGAGCTCTGAGTCTTTGTCATTATAGCAGTGAAGCAGATAACAGGCATTTTCTGCCAGTGGCCAGGTAACAATGACACAGACAGAGGATGAACAGGATGAACTTACCCTATAGTCATTTAAAGTTTTTACATTTTCAAGGTTATTTTGCAAGCAAACTCCCTACCCACCCTCCCCCCCCCAAAAAAAAAAACCCAAAACAACAGCAAAACAAACCAACAAAACCCAACTAACCAAACACCAAAAGAAACCCCCAAACAAACAAAAAACCCCAAAAAACAAAACCCCCCAACTATTAGAATGAAAATGACACTCTGTTTTGTGTATCATAGTTATTTGTGTCTAGAAATTATAAGTGGACATTTATTTTAAGAAGTACCATGGGCCTTTTTGCATTGAAAATAGCAATACGCTACTTTTAATACTCAACACTTGATAGAAAGTTTAATACATGTGATTTTATGACACCAGACTTAATGAAATGCTTTGTCTTAATATTAACCATTGAATACTCTTAGTTACAGTGGGCTTTTAGACAAGAGCTGGGAAAATATGCATTTATTGTTCAGGTTCTTTCATTTCCAGCTTTGTAGACATTGATGTAATGATAATTAAAAGTAAAGATAAAGCAAAAGCAGGTCAAATTATCCTTCATCTACTGACTTATTTTTGTGGTATTGATGAACAGCATGACAGTTTACTTGAACCACCTTTAAGCCTGTACTGCTGAGGAAAAATACTTTTAAATATTGTAAATGCTGAATAAATTGCAATTAGCCCAATGAAAGCATTTTATGATTACCACATTCTCTTCTGCCACTTGTGAGGATATCCTAATATGTTTCCAGTATCATTTGCTTACAAAATTAATAAGTACCATGGGGACAATGATGCCTCCATGGAAATTAGACTGCTTAGTTATGATGACACAAACATCCCCCATTCTTGCCCTGGGTATCTCAAAACAGAGTTATCCATTATTAAACAAACATACCAAAGTACTTTTTGATCACACTTAATATGTATAAAATCTGTGAATATGGAGAGGAATTTTAGATGCCTGCTGAGCTGGACTCAGCAAAATTTTTGCTATGCTGTCTTCCTTACAGATGCGGTACAAAGATGGTTAGGATCTTCAGTCAATACTTCTGCTGCTTTATTACTTTATCTCAGCAGTAAGGAGGACAAAACATGAAATCCCCTTTCTTTTCTGTTCCACTTTGACAGCCCACTAGGAGTTTAAAGTATACGAGCAAAAATGTTTGTGTTCTCCCCTCTCAGCAGCTAAATCACGGTGTAGTGCAAGCCATAGTGTCACACAGTTTCTGAGGAACCCTGTCTGATGTCCTGCTCAGTGCAGGATCAACAATGAAGTGGCTCTGGGCATGGCTTGCTTGAAGTCACTGTAGTCACACTGATTCACACACCAGGCTTTGCCGAGAAGCAAAAGATGTGGTGGTAGGGATATTCTGCTGCTGCTGGTTACCTTTCTCGTTTCACTGCAAACCTTGCCTACACTTTGACTTCAGTCACCTTTGGTTCATGGTCATCTGTAAGAAAGTGACTTAACAAAAATGCTCCCAGAATTTTTAGTGCTATACCTTTAGGCTGTGGGATTGAGCAATCTGACATCAGTTTGCTTTTCATTGCAGCTTTCAGGCATCGGTTTGCCATTGTCACCCCCTTGGTATCCCTATCACTAAAATTTTAATAGTATTTAATTCACTGTACGTGCTGTTCCAATATTGCTCAAAGACTTGGCTCTTCAAAGTCTGTTCCTATTTATACATATACAAACTCTTCTTAACCAACTCATATGCCATTTTCTAATTAGCTTTTAAAAATTTTAAATTCTTCTGCAAGGAGCTGATCCTCAGCTAGGTAAGTTGTCACACGGTTGTGCTGGTGAAGATCAAGTAGTTTCCTATCTGGTTTCTTTGTCCTTAAAGATTGATGCAGTGTTTGTATACCAGAAACAGAAAATTTTATTATTTAAGGAGCAAGTAAACAGTAGAATTTACAAAGATTTTCCTTCTTGAAATCAGGTTAGGAAAACAGAAGATATCAGTTCTTGGTTTAATAAAAGACAGTTTTTGATCTTGAGCCATGTATATGCCTGAAGAATGGTAAAAAAAGTTATGACAATATACTTTGCTGTTTGTGTTAGAACCATGAGCTCTCTGTTACTTTTCCGCTAAGAAAGTGGCAAATACAGCAACCACAGATGAAAATTAAGTAACACAGTCTCTTACTGGCTGTAGGGTTTGAAGCTGTAGGATAGAATTTGCTAAAAGATTTGCCAGTGTTCATTAAGTTGCATGTTTTTAGAACAAGAAGAGTGTTGACTGCAAGCTCTTCAAAAAGCAATAGTAGCACTGCGAATGAAGAGTAGTATGGAAAGCAACAGAGATAATACGAGTACAGGGCCCGTCTGAATTAAATTAATTTTATGGTGCTAACTTTATTTGTATTGGTATTATTTAAAAAAAAAACAAAACACCCTGGTAGATTATACATTTGTTTTGAAACTTTGAGCATGTCAGTTGCAAATAAGAAATCAGAAATCTGCAGTTGCTTTTATTGTACCTATGGGCAAATTACATGATAGTGCTCCTGCAGTGCTGTGCAGGAAGAGAGCAGATTTCTCTTGTCCTCAAAACTCATATTCAAGGCACTGCATAAGTAATTCAGTTTCACATCTACTGATGCTAAATCTCATTAGAAATAGGGTGGAATTGGAGGTTTGATTTTATTTATATATTGATCCAAGTTCATTTCCAATGCAGGTGCCTTGATTTCAGGGCCTTTAAGTCAGTTATGCTTTCTCGCTCAGTGAGAACATTGGCATTGCACCTGAATGCAGGATTGATTTGGCGAGCTGGATCTTCTTATTGCATCAAGTGTCTTTTTGTGACATTTGGCCAACAACAAAGATGCTTTTGGTAACCAAATTCAACATACTTCCAAAAGCAACTTTTTCCAGTATAGTTTTGGTAATTGCTGTGATTTCATATGGGAGGTTGATAGTAAATTGCATAAAAAAGAAATGGCATTGGACATTTGCTGCTCAGAAGGCTGTCTGTTAAGTGATATTTTTCTGTCTTTTTTGCCTGCAAGTCTAGATAGAGAAATATCCTGCTCATGCAGTTTTGTTAAAGTAGTGCAACAAGTTTTGGATTAGGAATAAAGAAAAACTTGCATAGCTGAAAGTTTCAGGGAAATTTGGCAGCAATGTGTGATTGACATATAGAATTAAAAGGACAAGTTATGACTTCTTGCAAAAGGTCATTCTTGTTTGAATGAAAGGAATGTATTTAAATACAGTGAAGTTTCTATGAAGTGTAAAAACTGCTAAGCATAAGTGTGAATTGTATTACAGATATCTCTAAATACAAATTAATTGAATGATATACCATTGCCATTAGTTTAAAACATGTTCCTCTGGATTTGTTTCTTATTACACTTTATCAGATTAAATAAGAAAATTATTGCATACAAAAAAATCTTGTTTTACTGTCAAAGAAATAGGTTGAATTTATTGATTGTAAAATGAAACTGCATGAGAAAGCATAAATACGTAAGAGTAATGTTTCAATTTTGTCTAGTAGTGTACTTAAGTTCCCCCTTGATTGCACAGTGCTGGCACAGGGAATACTTTTCAGATAAGTAAGTGTGTTAAAGTCAAATATAACTCTTGAATGCACTGAAGTTGTCATTCAAATGCTTTGTCTACATAATAGCTTGGCTTGCAATATAAGGGCCAATTTTGATATAATTACTTACATTTCTAAATCCTGTTTTATTTTTCAAGGGATGTCCATGTCAGCAGCTACAGTATTCCAAGGTCATTTCGTATTCCAGTAGAAATTTTTAACCATGGCAGAGGTGAAAATAGGATCCATAATTTGGTTTTTAGATGAGCTTTTGTTAGGAATAACCTTTTCACTCTTATCCACAATAGTTACCTCACAGTATTCCCTTTCCTTGAGGAACGTGTCTTTGCAACCTAGAGTAAAGTTTACATCTTAATGCAGGAAAATAATGAATAATTAAAATCCTACTGACCTCAAAATGAATGACTGGTCACTTCATTTTTAATGTCTGCATGTGATGTGAAGCACTAAATACTGTTGTTAGGGGGAGGAAATATCATCTCAAAGGGCTGTATTCATGTTATGTTTCTCGTTCGTTGCCATTTTGCTTCTTTTTAAAATGTCAGTGCTTCAAGTACCAAAGAGACAGAGCACTTGTTGTCCAGTGTTCTGCTGTAGCACATGTTTTCTGCAGTCAGTCAGGAATGCAGCTTTCCTTGTGACCTGGTCTACATTTCATCACATGAGGTGTTTTCTTTACCAAAGCAGAGCTGAACAAATCTTACAGAGTAATTACAGTATCAGTACAAAGTCATAATCTACTCAGTAAATTTGCCTGCCAGCCTCGAATACATGAAACATCATTGGCCAACACTTTGAAATATCTGACAGTTATGTTTATGGAGTTGCTATTAGAAGGCTGTGACAAATATATCATCATCTGAGATTTGAGATGTTTATTATGTGGAAGAACACATACAATTCAAATAAAAGAAAAATCTTCCCAAAAGCAGCTACAATAAATGTGATTCAGAGTTCTTTAACTTCAAAACAAAGTAGAATAACAACAGTTAAAGACTTTCAGAACTCAGGTGACTATATTAAAATATTAAAAGTGCATATGTTAGAAGTTGGGTTTCAGGATAGTTGAGGAAACATTGTTTGAATGAGTAAAAATCAAAATGGGACTGAAACTGAATAAGAAATAATAGAAACAGATTATTTTAAAGTCTCTTTAGTTGTTAGTGGACTGGAATTATAAAATGATGAAGGGAAATTGCTGCTAGAGTATAAAACTTCTGATTGCCCATTACAGAAAATTTAACTTGAATTTGAGGTGTTTTATCTGTTTAAATATTTTACAAGTTGCTTATATTTCTTCTTATTAACATACATCTAGTTTTACATAGAGATAGTTTTGCTGGGTTGGTAAAAGACGCTTTGGTTGGCTTAAGCAGATTAGCCCTGCTGAGCAGAACTGGGCTGCTTCTACCTAACCTGTTTGCCATTAGTCCAAGTGTGTCACTGAAGCTGGTACACTTTTGAAGTACCCTTTCTTTCTAGAAAAAATGTCTTCACAAAAGACTTTTCAAGACTGTATGCTCAGAAATTTACTAATTAGAATAACTCTTCAAGAGAATGACAGCTTACATAATGATTTTAGCATCGTAAGATATAGTATATTTAAAGTGAAGTTTGTGTAAAATTCTTGAACTCAGCTTGCTTTATCTTTTTTGACATCTACAGTAGAGTCATATTTCCAATAGATAGGTTAATTGTTGGTGAGTCAGTGACTGTAGCCTTTTGACAGCTTATAGAGACCTTGGATAAGATACTGGATGTGTTAAAATCAATTACACCCAGGTTCCCTGATTGAATCAATAAGTTCATCTGGGTTACTTATTCCTGCACGCTCAGTCCTGTAAATACATCAAAATGCATCTGCGTGAGGGTGTCACCATATAGGCATGTGGCCATTCCTGAAACAGAATGATACAAGGCCTGGCAAAGGGAAGCAGATACCTACTTGGTTTCTTGCCAAAGTGAGGAAGATTGCAAAAAACCTTATCCAAGAAATTTGCTAACCCTGCTCAATTAAATACGGAAGTTTTAATAATACTGTCTTTTACAATGTTGTAATACACTGGTAACATGTAAATTATAATGACATCTCTTTCTGTATTTGCTTCACATCATGTGTGATAGGAAATGTTCAGGTTTTCCAGTCTCATGTATTTTTACAAATCAGAAATGCAAGTGTATTCTCATGTCAGTATGAATTAGAGCCTGTCCCAGAGAGACGTGTGAAAACCAGTGTATAAAAAAGTAGGAATTGACTTTGAGTAACAAAGAAAACATGTCACCTTTACAGTTTTTTCACTTGCCAGTGATACGGAGCAGTAGCTTATTTTGATTATGTTACTTTTTTGTTATGTAGGCAGTAGAACACAGGGCAATCTTGCTACTCACTCTCTGCAGTTGTTCCTGAGCTTCAGCAACTGGTAAGTTTTTAAAAATTGATATTGAAGAATTTTGCTTTTAACAAATATACAGTGAGCTGGTAATATGAGCTGTATTGCCACTGTTTAAGCTAAGCGCATTAGTGAACCAACAATTTTCTGTTGGATCAACTTTCTTTTCTTATTAGCAATAGTTCCACATGGAACTGTTTTTTCTTTGTTGTTGGGCTTATTTTGCAATTTGCAATATCACGTCTGCCTTTGTGTGTCAGTTTATTTGCAGCTAAGAATATCAAGCAGCCCAGATCACTTAGTTCTGTGTTGACAGACGGCCAGACAGTGGCTATGTCTCTGCCTCTGCCTCTGTCTCTGTCTGTCTGTCTGTCTGTCTGTCTGTCTCTCTCTCTCTCTCTCTCTATATATATATATATATACACACATATGTGTATTTCTAATGTCTTTTTTCTAAACAAATGCATGCTTTTTCTCTTCTTCCTGAAATAGGATAAAAGCTGTCTCACTGCAATTCCTAATGTAAAATCATGCATTCTCTTTCAGTCTGGCATAACTTAATGGCGATCTGGTCCTATCCTGTCTGTGAATTCTTAGTCCTTGTCCTTCTTGGAGTTTAGGCAAGCTGAGCATATCCAAGGCAGTACTAAAGGGTATGACAAAATTCCCACTAACAGCTCTGCTTCCAGCAGTGTTCCCTTCCTCATTCTCATAGAGATGATAGAATTCGCTAAACTTTTCTATGCAGGCTATTTCTGGTAAATATCTTTTGTTTAAACTGCAGTTTTAATAAGAATATCAGTTTATATCCTTGATATTCAGGACATAAAATGAGCAGTAAAAGAGAGTGGCATTATCAAAATTTAATTTTTCATTGCATATGTGTGATGGGTTTGATAAACCCCAAAAAAAAGCAGATTAAAGTTTTAGTTTTAGCTAAGCCCCAATTTTGTGAGTCATGTGATTAAGAACAAGTATCAGCTGACTTAAGTGACCAGTGAAGTATATTTCATCCCATTTGACATCAGCTCGTCTATAAATCAAAGAGCAGCTCCCAGTGTGCTCTCCTCTCTCTTCTCCCTTCGGCCATGCTGAGAGCACCTTGCTCC